>OY288108.1:135738920-136391420 GCA_958431115.1 Syrphus vitripennis | reverse complement strand
GTTTGTATATAATTTTTTTCCCCATTTAACAACAACATACAACAACAAAAAAAATAAACCTCCTTTATCAGTCCAAGCTTCCTTTTTTTTTAATTTTTTAATGAAATAACCTGAAATAAATGTATATTCAATGCAATTTACCACATTACCTACCTATACTTTTACTCCCCTGGGAATGTTCAAAAGTGGTCAGGAACAATATTAAATAGTCTGCGATATTAATCCTTTCATTAAAATAAATAATACAACAGCAAAAAAAAAATCCACAATTTTGATCAGCATTTTTCATTGCACTTGTTATTTATTTAAAACTAAAGGTTTTTACATATTTTTATTAGTATTTATGTTAATTTTTTGGTTTAAATATTAAAAATATCAATTTTAAAATAAAAATGCGGCTAGTGACAAATGCAAAATTAAAAATTAAATTTAAATAATATTGACAAATTATTGTGGTTCATGTGGGCTTCCTACAATTTTTTTTGTATAATTTATGCATATTAACGAAATAGTAAGATATGATATTTTTAATTGTGTTTAATATTTTTTTTAATTTAAATTGAATAATTAAAAGAAACAATTGCGTTTTTATGATTTATTATGTTTGTGTGACCAAAAAAGGTGACCTAAAGATGTTTAAAAAATAATTTGAAGACCAATTTTCTTTTTTAAAAATATAATTTTCTAAGAACTTTCACAAAAATAAACGTAAACAATCGATTTTTAAAATAGATTTTTTTTAACACTGGTTGAAATTTTGTTTACAAAGTTTACAAAAAAGCAAAAAGCATGGCTTTACTGCCGTCTGCCTAGTTGACAAATCATAAAAAAAAAAGAAAAAACATAAGCTAAATAATATATTTAAAAACTTTCATTTATAATTCTACTTCTATAGAGAAGAGCTAGCCTGCAGAATTGATATAACTTTTTAACATCCATATTGTTAAGCAAGAGTATAACTTGATTTTGCGTCAGTATTTCGCTACCAAAAGTATTCCTTCTTATTTCTTTAAGAACTGGACATCTTCCAACAAAGTGTAAAACATCTTCCCTTTCCTTTAAATTGCACAAGGAGCATATTATGGGTAAGTCATTTCTATGAGGTATAAAATTCAGCTGCATAGCTTCACCTCTCAACTTAATCATCATTGAAATTTCGGCAATGATATTATCGTCGCCCTAAAATAATTCCTCTCTTCCAAGTTGTGATCTAGTTGACAGTAGAGCTGCTTGTATATAGATCCGGTGGCGTTATTCAAGTATTTCTCTCGTTCTTTTATGTCCACTGCGGAAATGAGCTGGAATAAAGAAGCATTATCCTGGTTACTACACCTATAAGGTCTAGTTCCATTCCACATTCTCTTGCCAAAGGTATCCAATCAGCACACCAACGTGATTTGGTTCGTATGATTTGAAACGCTGCTATCTTCGGAAGCCTATTAATTATTGTTCATCTTCATAACTCTCAAGATGTAATCGACTTGCATTTTTAGGGTTCGTATGAACATAGGTGATAATCCTTATTCCAGCATATTAAAATAGTTGGGTGTATTTTACGGCAGTATAAACATTAGCTTAATAAAGTATCGATCGCAGAAGTTTTTCAACTGTTTGGTATTGATTCGTTCCCCAAGTTTGTGCCGCGTAAAACATGAGTGATTCAGATACCGCTTCAAATATCTTGAATTTGCTGCTGTTCTATACTTTTGTTAGAAAAACATCTTTTCCAAGTTGCACTAATTGCGCCTTTATAGCCTTAACTAGTTTATCTCTTAAATGAATTTCCATGATCAAATTTTTCGTTAAGTGAACTCCAAGGTATTTGAATTCAGTGACAACTTCGACGATCTCTCCATTATGTAACCATTTTTCTTTCGCCGAATTGCGGCCTCCTCCTCGCTTAAAAATCAAAATTTTGAACTTATTAAGATTTACCATCAAACTCCAAAGCTGACAATACTGATATAGGCGGTTTATCATTAACTGTAATGATTCGGGTGATGCTGCAAAAAGAACAATGTCGTCCGCAAACAGCAATGCGTCTGTAAGATCTTCAATAAATAAGGCGAACAGACTCGGACTCAATGTACAGCCCTGTCCCGATTGTGTTTTAAACCCTCCTGACAACTCTTCTCCATTCCATACCTTAGCAATTGTATCTGCATTTATAAATTCTGAATAACTCTTTCGAATTTCAATGACTTTCCGTTACTATAAAGCTTGTAATAAGCGCATGTATATCGATCATATCAAATGCGGATTTAAAGTCCACGAAAAACGTATATAGCTTCTTATCTTTATTCAGAAATGTTTCTGCGATCGAATAGCCTGTCCTAAAGCCTGCCTGAAACGCCTTTAAAAGCTTGTTGTCTTCTATCCATTTTTAATTTTAGGCTATGAAAATTTCATCAAAAATATTCGAGTCTACGAACAGAAATTTTTCTGCAAAAAAAAACAAAATTGGCACAATACTGAACCACGCGGTATACTGCCACACTACTTTTTCATTTGATGAAATTTTATAATACTGATTATTGTACATTAAGAGTTAATCTAGACATCAGATATTATACAGGGCCGCAGCCAGAAGCTCCCAAAAGGGCGAGTATTTCCAGAATAAGTTTAAATATTTGGATATACATTTGCATTTTGACAATGTCTTACCTACTTTCTAGGTTAATTCAAATAGGAATCATCTGGACCGTGTATCAAATGCACCAGAGAACGCTTAAGTTTTGCGTCGCAATCACAATAATACTACCAGCAAGCAGAACGGTCTCCAGGAAAACCAATGACTTGAAATCAGAAACTTAAAATTGTTTCAGAAACGTTTATTTAGTTTATTTTGATGAACAAAAAAAAATTAAATTAGCTTTTGCTGCCCCTTTACTCTTGTCACTAGTCATATTTAATACAAAATCTTGATTTTTCGCCCACTTAATCTTCTTGATCTTCTGCCCACTTCCACGCCCATTTTTTGACATTTGTTGTTTTTTATATTTTATTAAAAACTTTAAGACCACTTGGTTTTCAGATTTAAAATTGATAAAAGAATATTAAAATATTAGAATATTTAAACCAAACAAAAAAGTTACAATTTAAAAACAGTTTAAAAAAAGAATATATTGTTTCTTCAAAATGATTAGTTTAAAAGTAAATTTTTAAATTTTCAAAATTGAGTTTTAATAAGTAAATTTTGTAAAACAATAAGTATTTTGTATTCTGTTGTATATTTTTAGTGGCTATAAATGTCACTATTAAATCAATCTGATTCTTCTACTGCTATACTTTTGTAACTTTAAAAAAAATTTCATATAAAAAAAGCTCAAAATGCGAATCTTATTGTTTCTGTAAATTTTGTTCTGCTCACAGAAAAGTTTGGAAAAAGGCCAGAAATGTCTATTGCAATTTGTCTGAAGTTCTTTCCAATCAGAAATTCTAGCATTATTTCCGAAACCTTAGTACATTGCTTATGTCATTTTCATAATGGTAGCCCATAAGGTTATCTGATGAGTTAAACAGAAAACCCACAGAACAAAAACCCTTTTTTTTAAATAATTTTTTTTTGAAAACTTCTTTCATGCAAATTGATAAAAAGATCACAGCACAAACAACACAGAAACCCACCACACATGCATTAATCTTTGACTTGTGAAGGTCAAATTAACAAAATTCATTCATTCCATTCACAGTCATCTTATCAATCCCCGATCAAATCAATATTCAGATTCAATTTTACCCAATAAATTTTCTATAAAATAATGACTACCTTAGAGAGCTTCGTATAAACGTATAACATATCAGCCACTTAAATTGCCCTTAATAAATATGCAATGCAAATTGACAGGAACCCACAACAAAAAAAAAATAAAATACAAAACTATATATGCAACGCATACACTCAAAACTTAACGCAGCGATCAACCAACAGTAGTTGTGGGATATTCAAATTTCTTTAAATAAAATAAAAAAAATCAATAATAAATAAAATAAATAAACATAAACTAAAAAACCAACAAGGAACTCCCTAATGAGTCCCATTCTCATTCAGTTAAATTATTTTTTATTTTATTTTTTCTTTTTCCCGCTCTTGAGTTTATATTGTTACAGTCGATGTTCTCTAATAAGGAATTGTTAATTAGGTAAGTAAATTCTTTTTTGAAATTTGCAGACAACAAGTACAAACACAATTTTTCAAAACTTTCAATTGTAGGATTTTTTGTTATAGAAGTGTTAAAGGAGCGCTAAAGGAGCGCTAAAGGAGCGTTATACGACATGTTGTTAACCATATGCATAGCCATGTAGATATTTGCTAAAAATTCATAACTTCCTCCTTCTCTTTAAATAAAATAAACTTGTTCTGATTACTCGGCGAAAAGAGCTTCGACTGTTGATCCTTTTTTTGGGTTCGTAAGTTTCTCGCATCTTCAATAATAATTTTCTGGAAATTCAAAAATCTGCATGTGCAATCATCAATAGGTATAGACTTCTTATAGCCTTATACACGAATATATGTATACCACAAACAACCATATTAAAAAAGGAAGAAATATCTTTTTAAGGATCCTATATACATACTGAATAATATGACCTTCTGCGTCGCTGTGTCGTCTTTTTTGTCGTCTTCGTTGTCTTCGTCGCATGTTGCATGCAGATCAATCGCTGAATTTATCTTTCGAACCATATCGTAAACCAAGCGACATGCAGATCTGTCAATATATTATTTAGGTTTTTTGGTGATTTAGTTTTGTTGAATTTTATTTAAATTGGATGAAGGTGGAACGAAGATCACCATGAAGAAAAAAAAAAGTAATATAATAAAAAAAAAAGAGAAGACAAGGAAAAGACGAACATGCAAAACGATTTTTTGTCAACATTGAATTTGGATTTGTCGAATGGCTGATGTTTTTTTTTTTTGAGAACGTGTCCTTTATCTATAGGTATATCTTTACATACAGAGGTATAAAGGATGAATATTAAGACAATGTAAAGGGGTAAGTAACAAAAAAAAAACAGGAGCGAACCAGGATAATAATGTCTGGGACGATGTTCCATTTCCTAGTTGACTCTTCGTGAAATTTGACAGTTCAACTAATAAACACTAATTGAAGTCTTTTATGGTAGGCTTACATATCGACTTGAATTTAGACTGGCTAGAGAGGTCACCAATATGTGTTGTTTCTTTAATAATAACAACAATATTTTTTGAAGAGTGGTATCTTAGTAAAAACAAAATAGCGGTACTTAAATAAAATAAAATCATTTGAAAACTTCTAGTTGGCAAAGTCTGCAAAAATGGTTGATTCGAAAAACATTAAATTCAGCAGTTTATACAAGTTTGTCAATTTTCATTTTGTTCACTATTATAGGAATTAACACAAGTTAAAAAGAAATTTAAAAAAAAATTTCCCCATACAAATATTTTTCAATTCTGAATCGCTCTACAAATGAAATATATTTTTTTCAATTAGGGGAAGGCGGGGCATAACGGGCCCCTTAAGGGACTTTAAAAAAAAAAAACACCAAAAACATGTTTATAATTTTCAAATCAATTTAATTTAACAAAGGAACATTAACCACATACATATAAAAAATAAAAAATAAATAAACTTAAAAATTCTTCAATTTAAATTAACTTTTAAAAATTTGCTTGATTTGCCCATTATACCCCGTGCATGGGGCATAATGGGCAAAGGTAAGAAACATTAAATCAATGTCCAAATTTAATGCTGAGTGCAGCGTGTGCAGATGTGACTTGATTCATCATCTCTATCATCCTCGCCGGCACAAGAGCAATGGGCCCACTTTCCACAGGCCCTGCAAGACACCCATCCTTCTGTCGATTGTGAATATAAATGCCCACAATAAAGGCATTCTTGATCTTCTTCACTCTCCGAAAATTCAATTTTTCTTTTTTTAATTTTTGCGACTACCTTTTCTTTTTTCTTTGAGGAAGAAATTACTTTTGAAGTTTCAGCCTCAAGTTGATTCTTGTACGGCACCCATGCCCATTATGCCCCGCCCATTATGCCCCATGTCTTCATTAAAATTAAAAAATTGTAAATTTTTATCTCAATTAACCTTATTAAACGGAAAAACTACATTTAAATATAATAAATAAACTTACTTTGATGTTGAAGGAGAAAAATTAGACTTAAAATGCACCCCTCGCCTAAGAACACGCACTTTAGCTCACTTCAAAACAACATCAACTGGAGTAAAAAACTATTTTTATTCACTAGGAACCACAGATGTCATTTTTGCTTAAAAAGGGGATTCCCCCGTATTGCCATGGATAATTTGAAAAAGATGGAGGCAAATTCGGAGTTGCCACTTTATTCAACTGAGAAATGATAGGGGGGCCCATTATACCCCGGGGCCCGATATGCCCCGCTTTCCCCTACTAGAGCTCCAAACATTTTTAAATTCAGAAAATGTAAAATATTTGCATTATAAGTCCACCCGAAAAAAAAACTTATTTCAGAAGTACTATTGCAACAAAAAAAAATTTCATCGAACTCATAAAAGCCGTTTTTGAGATAAATAACTTTTGTCTTAGAGGTTGTATGAAGAAGCTAAATACTTTTAGTTTTGGTTCTACCACCGAATCACCTACAAACATTAACTCCAAAGTTTGAAGGAAATCACTTCAGTGGCTTACGTGCGCTGTAGGTGGATGTGCCAACATACCTAGAAGCAGGTTGAATTGTAGGAGACACTCTATAGTGTTCTCTATCGTTGAATCAAGCCTGAATTATATCTCAAGTTCAATTATTCTAAGAACCCAAGAATTGCTCTAATTCTTCTTCTTCTCCCAATTTGTATCAGTAAAATAGTATGAACCTTTCGAATTTAGACTAATTTCATTGGTTAATTTTTCAAACTTGAATATTTTTATAAAATGTAGGTATTAAATAATTTTTTAATTTATTAAAAGGTTTATTCTAGCTTAGTAAAGACTTGTTTAAAAAAAAAACACTATTTCAAAAAAAAATAAAATAATGTTCCAATTTTTTATGGTGATCGCAAGTCGCTATTAACTTCAAATATACCAAGATCCGTTTCCTAGTTCCTATGTACTTTCATTAAATACATTATATATTTACTTCTTTCTGCCTGCTTCCAGAATATTTTTAATTTATTCTTGGATTTGAAAAAATAAGGAAATAACCATTTTAAATTTTGTATTCATCCCCCGAGAATGTGTGGTCTGTGACACTGAAAGATGACAAAATCTGTAAAACCTGTGTCCGGCAATCACCGCATTAGTCGACAATATGTAAATCAACTTTTGCCTTTCGATGAGGATAACACATTTTCCAAAGTTTCCTTGCTCCAATTTTTATTTCTATTTTGCTCTTTTTCTCAGAGTGTTTAGGTGATGGTGAAGTTCTTGTTGGTATAATATCATTCTAAGAGCCTTTGGCAATGACGCAACTCAGCTTCGTCGCCGTCGTCGTCTTCGCTTTGTCTTAGCACACAAGAACATAGTGACGGGACGACGACGACGCGACGCGACGGTGGCAATAAATAAGAGCAGATAAGATCATTTTCTTCATATTAATAACTAAAAACCAACATTTTTCAAAATGAAGACCAAAGAAACCGTGAATAAAAAAAAAAAAGAATTTAAAGTCAGCCAAAGCCAACCCAGCCATGCAAAGCAGCTATCTTATGCTATTGGCTGACTTTTGCGATGGCCTAAAGGAACAGCAGCGGTGCGATGGCAGCAGCCAGCAGGAGCTGAGGGCAGCAAAGTGCAACGCAACTGCTTACGATGAAGACTCTGTTATCGCTGAACTTCAGCAAATGAATTCCATGATAAGTATATATGAAAATGGCGATTGCAACGAGGGTAAACTAATAGGATTCTGTTCTGCTGGCTTTGTGCGAGGCAACACGGCGGCGATGATGACGGCGCGGCGCGGTGCGGCGAATGGTCGAAGACGAAGACCCCAGAAGGATTCATTAGTGTCGTGAGATGTAAATATTGCATGCCACCTTGGTGACTATCAGTGGGATGGCTTTCGTATTCGCACAATTATGGCACATTAAATTTTGAAATATTTTTCTTTTTACAATGTGCTGCTTATTATCTTTCAGGGAGTTAAATGTTGAGCAGTAATTTTTGATATTTTATATCTTGGGTGCACATCTTCCTTTCTTATTCTTCTTCTTGTTGTTCTTCTTCTTCTTAAGATTTTTCTTCTTCTTAAGAGGATTTTTCTATTTCAGTGTTTTCTGTTAAAAATATTCTTCTTCTCAGATTCTTGTGGAGATTCTTCTTCTTCTAAAGGCTCTTCTTTTTCCAAACAATATTGATCTTCTTCACATTTAAAATTTTTCTTCTTCTAAAGAGGATTCCTCTTCCTCTTAAGAATTGTCTTTTTCTTAAAAAGTTACTCCTTAATATTCTTCTAAGAATTCTTCTTTTTCTAAAGATTCTTCTATTTCTAAAGAATCTTCATTTTCTTAAGAATCTCTTTTTTTCTAAAAATTTACCAAAAGATTCTTCTTCTAAAATTTCTTCACCTTCAGAAGATTCTTATTCTTCTTAAAATGTTTCTTCTACTTTATTTTTATGACGTTGTTTTCTAAAGATTCTTCTTCTCCTTGACATTCTTCTACTCACAAAGACTCTTCTAAGGATTCTTCTATTTCAAAAGACTCTTCTTCTTTTTTTGTCTTCTTCTTTTTAAGATTTGTCTTCATTTTAAGATTCTCTTTCTTCTGCTTCCTAGCTAATCAGCCCAGTCTTCAATGTGTCCTCCTCTTTAACGTTCATACATGAACTTAAAACTTTCCCATTAAAACATGTCTCGATTGGAGAAAAGTTTCTACAACCCTTCCCCAAATCCGTACTCTTCTGGTATAATTTTCCAAAGTCTATATAATATTCTAGTTCTCGCAACTTTAAGATTTACAACCCACACGTAATTTATTAAAAATAAATATATCTCTAAAAATGGAAAATTCCTCATTGCTTTGTGCACGACACGAGATGCCGCCGAATGAGCTCTAGCATATCTTAGGTTTCTCTACAATATTACTAAGCAAAGATGAACTGAAGGCCGCACCAGGAAAGGGTGATGAAGTAAAGAGCAAACAGTCTGCCGACCAGGATAACACTCCAATTAACACAATGATGAAGAATTATGCTCGCCCGCAGAATTAAAGCAACAGATTCATCTCATTTTCCTTGCAGAAGGCTGTTCAGCGCAGCGGACATCAATTTCCCGTCGCGCTGCGCCAACCACCTCCCACTTAGATGAACGGCCTAGATCATATTTACATGGCCAAGGATGGCGCTGTTCTATCTCAAGAGTGTGCACGCGGGTTCCTCTGTACTGCCATATACATCTCTACTTATACTCACATTAGATTTGAGCAGCATCAGCAGCAGTCCGGCAGCTATATAGAAGAGCAAGAGTAGTGGCGGCAGCAGCGCGGCAGCCTACAACAGATCGATGACTATTCGGCCGCCATGCCATCCCAAGGCTTATAAGGCCACGTACCACATTTGTTGGTGCTATCGCAGAATTCATAAATCAAGTGACTAATTAATGGCAGGTAACTTTTCTAGGTCCACATAGGCTGTGTGGTGGCGGCGGTGGCGTTGGACAATTTCTTCATCACCAATCCAAAGAAAAGCTAAACTGAGACAAGGAAGGAAGCAGCAGCAGCATCATCAGCAGCAGCATCAGAATTCAGAATCAGCTTCGATGGCGGCGCGGCGGCAGTAAGTTCTGGTCAAATAGACATGGAAAATATTTTTTATTGCTCCAAATCTTTTGCGAATGAACGACAACCGACCGATGTTCGTCCACTTTGTGGGACAGAAAAAAAAAAGAAGAAAGACAGAAGACGACGATGAAGTGGAAGAGATATTAACGTGTGGCTTAATGGCTCCGTTGGTGTGGGATCTTATGAATCAACAATTGGACAGTAATTAATTTCTGGAATAACTTTAGGCCATATTCCCATATGAATTGGAATAAATATACTTCTGGATCTTCGAAATGTACGCAGGTATGTATTTGGAAGATATTAGACAATCTCTGTTTGGTTGAAATATTGACTAATTTTTAGCAAAGTAGATACACTTGGTCAGCAAAATTTATTTCTTTTTTTGATTGTTACAAACAAAACAAGATATACTTTTCCAAAGGTTTCTGGTGTGCTGAATCCGAATCTGAACTCCACTACATCAGTGTTTTGAGACGTTCCTGTTTGAAAATTGGAAAACTCTTGAAATCATGTAACAGTGCAATGCAATTTTTCAAAAAGCTTTATGTATTTTAAACTCGAATCAAAGTTTCGACATATGCCCGTTTGACAATTTTGAAGCTATGTTACAAACTATTCTTCAAAACTATAGGGAATAAAAGACTTAGTTTAAGATTTAGATTTCTATAAAATTAAAGATGCTATCGAAACGCCTGAGTTTTGAAGAAAAATATTAAAATAGAAGATTAAATATTTTGCTCGACAACCGGGGTCCGGTCCTGGCCTCCTTCAACAAGTCTCTGTACCTATCCCGGTCTCAAGCCGACGCCATCCAGTTGCTCATCCCATGGCTTCGGGCGTTCTGGTCTACGCCATCTCTCCAGCTCAAGCATGGTCTATTACGGTGCCGTCTACCAAAGAATTTACCACAAAGGACTTTCCGGGCCGGTTCCTCTTCGCTCATACTAGCTAGGTGCCCTGCCCACCGGAGTCTACCGAGCTTAATTTTTGTCACTATGTCTGCTTCAAGGTAGATTGTGAACAATTCATCATTGTACCTTGTCCGGAATCGTCCTTCCTTCCTTCATATATGGGGCCAACAATTCTCCTTAAGACTTTTCTGTGGAACGCGGCTAAGAGGTCGGAGTGTCTTTTGCTAAGCATCCAAGTCTCGGATGCATACGTGAGTACTGGCAGGACCATGGACCTGTACAACAGCAGTTTTGAAGTTATGGTCAGTTATGGTGAAAAAACTACCATAGCTTAAAAACAGGAAAACCCGTATTTTCAATAATTCTGAGTTTGTATTCGGTGTGCTCAATATGGGCTGGTGGAATCATTGGTCCGTACTTCTTTGCTGGCCAGAACGTTACAGTCAATGGTTACCGTTTTAAAGCTATGATTACTGACGTTTTCGTTCTTAAATTGAACAACCATGAGATAGAGTAGCTGTGGTTTCAACAAGACGGTAAAACCAAGTCACACACCTCGTGCCACAATTGATTTATTGAGTTTAAAGTTTGCCATAGTTTCAAATTTCGTATCTGGACCCGTGGATTGGCCTTCAAGGTCATGGGATATCTGAAGACTTTTGTTGGCAAATTGTGTTTTTTTTTCAGAGTTTGGATTCCACCTGATTCCGTCACCGGTCAGTAAAAAGTAATTTCAATTAAAAAACTTTCACTTCCTATCTTCACTCATTTAGTATATGGCGGTGCTCCAAATCCGTCCTTATAGTAAGAACTCAGACGCAATAACTTGTTGCTAATGCTTGACTTTCCACAAATTGTGTTTTCCACATATACAGTAAAAATGTAGCCCTAGGGTTTTGACAGCCCTCGCAACAAAATAAAAAAGTATTCTAACATGCATTAGGTTGGTATTTCCAATTTTATTTATTTTTTAACCAACAAAACACCACCGCACCTCTCCCAGCTCACCTCACCTTGAACCATTTCATAAACAGGCATTCAGCAGTCTATCATCATCATCCCCTTCAAAATAAATTTTTAATTTCTTTTTCCAATTTGCTATTTGTGGGGGTGAATAAACCGACATCGACACGGCCAAGGGACACCCTCCAAAGATACATCCTCTTGAATATGAATGTCTATAGTATACAACAGACGTAGCGTCGTCGGTCGTCGCGTAGCCTGGTGGTGGCGGTAGTGTCGCCTGCGGGTACTCAGGTGTTTTTGTTAAACCAAATTATAATTTCAAATAAATTTATCGTTTGTTTGTCGATTAAATGCGGGGGCGTTAACTTCTTGTTGTTTTATTACATATATGTTCGAGTATATGCATTTGACAGTTGTTCATTTCGAGGTAAATATTTTTTATTACGTATTTTTAATTCAATTTTTTTTTTTCTGTTTGAGTTCAGAATTAAGTTGAAGGCTGATATGACAATGCAAACTTAAATATTTAATATGAAAAAATATCAAGCGCATTTTTGTCATCACCTTCTCACGAATTCAGAATATTATAAGAAATTTCTTTTCGAAATGCTTCGACGGAATATGCCTTTTTTGAATTCCATAGTATCCCCTTTGATGGAATGAGTGTGTCCCATCGGTACCTACATATATAGTTTGGCCATAGCCGCATCACACATCCTGCGCGCATCTTCACTCAATCGCGATCACATAAATAACATCGGCCGGCAAAAATATCATTGCGATCATAAATATTATTTTGCGTTATTCCGTTTATCGCACCTTTTGGTGGCATTTGGTCAAAGAACTCTGTCAGCGGCACCATATAGAAAAAAAAATCAGTGCCGCTGTTCACCTTCGTGCGAAACAATAACACAAAATCAATAACAACATCGAATAGGTAGGTAAGGTAGGTACCACGTATAGCTGAAACCAAGGTGTCTTCCACCGCATCAGAGACGCTCTGTCTGCGGATGCTGGATTTTTGTTTCGGTTGTGCCGAGGCCAAGTATTGGATTCGGTAAAACAAATTTATTGGTATTCATTTGGGAAGTGAAGTTACAAAAAATTTTGACCTTACTGTGGTTAACATGCTTGAAATAAAAATAACGCCGAAGTTTTCCAGTTATTATAAGGACGCCATCTTGAATTTATTTTTTTAAGCTTTTTTCCTGCACAGCAACTAGTAATCTGAATTGGAGTAAAGGCTTACATAAAATATTCCTTAAATATTCTTGCTGGAGTAAATACCTACTGTTATAATTATATTTTTTCAGATTTTTTTTTTCTTTGAGGAAACGCTGATTTAAAGAATTACTTAGATATTTATTGGAGTATTTGCTCCAATACAAGAGAAGCATGGAGTAATTGTACATTGTACTTATGAATTTTAATATTATGAAAGATATTTCTCTGACTGTTTGTAGGAGAACCGCCATTTTTATTTTGAAATAACCTATTGTGAACAATATTTTTCTACCCTAGTCCAAATTTAAGCTATGAATACCACTTCGTCCAAGTCAAACAATAGATATTTCCTACGGTAGATCTTCGATTACTCCGTAAAAATGAACTCCTTAACTATTTACGTCCTAGAAGATGATTGCTTAAGATGACTTGAATTCGATGAGTATAGCTGGTGAGTTTAGAGTACTGATGGTAGCTAGATTGATAACTGTTATTATTAACCCCCTTATTCTTTGGGAACTGGTATAAAAAATTATTCGATACCAAAGTTATTAGTTACGGGATAACGGTTAACTGTTTTTGGAATAACCCTTAGGAGTTATTTTGGATTTTTAATTTTTTTTTTTAATATATGATGGGGGAAAGTGGCAACTTTAATATCGAAGAACCTCCTAACCTCAAGAGTTATTTCTAACTCATTGCTGGTTTGTGTAAAGTTGCTTAATCATATCGTAGCCATCTTTCTTTGATAGTTCATATCTTGAGAAATAGACAAGGAACTATGTTTGTAATGTGTGAAATCTCACAAACAAACCCTAAAATTTCCTTTTTCGGAGCGAAAATGTAATAGAATCTGACAGTTGACAGATGATGAACATATTATATTTTAACGTACATGAAACATCAAAAACAAAAATTGAAATTGAAACAATTTTTATAAATTTCGAAACAAAAATTTAAAAGTATTATTTTTCAAAGTTTTTCCATTCCTCGCTAACCCTCACAAGAATTTGAATTCTTCTTCGTTGTCTTGAAAAATAAGCGTATCAACCTTACAACCAGTTATCAATCAGTTAATTGTGGTTGGCATTTGTACAAATATTAAATTCAATTTAATTCAATTCAATTCAATTTCAAGATAGCTTCGATCTTCTAAGGCTAGGAGACCGTCTATTGAAAAATGTTTCACTTACAACATGACCTCCCAGAATTGTAGGTAAGTAAATCCGTGCGACACATTTGGTTGGATTTAAAACATCTTTAATTTTTATTTATTTTATTCAACACAACACCTGAATCACACTTCTCTTAAACAAAAGGTCCCAGCAGAGAATAGCTATAACTGATCGTAGCATGGATGTGTGCCCTTCAAAAATTTATGAAACACCAAAAGACCGCAAAATTCTGGTAGCTGCCGTTCGCTGTGCTGCCCATAACGGAAAGATGATGATGATGATGATGATGGTCATCATCAGTGCGTCCAAAAATGGCCAAAACGTTCAAGACTTAGCAGAAATTCCTATGCAAAATGCACAAAACTAAGGATAATGCAACCGCGTCCTCCTGCCATCAGCCACCATCCAAAAGGACTCACAGAAGGAAACCAATGTTACAGCAAAAAAAAAAAAAAAAAAGATGAAAAATATTGAATAAATGAATAAATTTGGAACTGTTTGTTTTTTTGTTTTTCTTGTATATAAAAGTTGTGGTGAATTGTGATGCTGTTGGGTTTTTTGATGTTTTGCCAAGGTGTAGAAATATGATTGCTGGTATGCGCGATGGTGAATGGTGATGTCGGTAGCGGTTGCATGATGCCATAGCAGTAGTCGTAGAAGCATCGTGTTCAACATGAGATAGTGTAACAAGCCACAACGACCGACGATAGATCCTATCGTGCGCGCAATTTTATATTCATTTATTCTTGTGATTGTTCTCGTTTTGCGTTTTGTAGAGAGTATGAAAGTGTGTTTATCTGTGATTTGACTTTTCTTGGAGGTGACAGATTTTTAACTTGTGTCCCTTTTTGAGTAGTTCCACACACGCTTCTTAAAAGTCATATAGGTATCGTTTGGATTGTCAATCCGTAGTGATGACAGAGCTAGTTATGTTTTACCTATGCCATCCCATCGTATCTTGATCTAGTATCTTAAAGTGAAGTCATGTTGCCTTACAAAATGCGCCATGTGTAATATTTGAAAAAAGAAAAACTCAAGGATTTTCCTATGATGGTTATCATTATCGTTATCGTTCGCAAGTAAAGTTTTACTGATTTTAGGCAAATTGCTTGAATTCACACTGAAGATGTAAATTCAAACCAAATTGAAGACTATCTAACATTGATTCAAACTTGTATTTTATATTTTGGCACTTTCAAATTATAACTTTTATCGTATACGATTTAAATCATCTTAAAAATATGATGCATTCAAGATTTCATTTCCTGGAAACAAATTGAAAACAAAATGTAAGTTTGGTTTGAGTGTGGGTCGAAATTTGAAATCGTGGTAGAATAAGCAGCAGATTGAAAATTTTAATGGTAGATTTCACAATTAAGGAAACAGAAATATAGGGAAGAAAATATTATGATGCCAAATCAAGATTATAGTTTAATTTTTTAGGAGGCACTCGATTTTAATGTGCATCTAAAACTACTTTTATCAAAACTGTCGCAGTCAAATCAATTTAATAGTACTGGGAATACTTAAAACTGTAAATATCTTAAGGGTAAATTAGAAAATAATTACTTTTTAATTTATGCAGTTTTTGAAAACTTCCTACTCTTAAAACCACTAAGCCTATAAGAAGTTGCTCATTGTAATCTAGGTATAAATAGTTACAACACTCTTCATATTGAAATATCGTAAATTCCTTTCCTTTTTCAAATTATTGAGATAGGTATTTGCCAAATTCTTGAGTTCTTGAATATAGAAATATATAGAAATTTTGGGTTCAGACAACATTTTTCTTGTTAGATTTTTTATCATATGAATTAGCAATAACAGTTCTAAAAGCTTAAGATTTGAAAATGAAGAATGTTTAAAAATGCATTCAACGATCTTAAGTTTTTTTTTTTTGTACTGAAGATTTTTGAAAAATTAGGTAGGTACTAATGTAGGTATATTTCTGGAAACTCTGCGATGATGCAAAAATATGGATGTCGTCAATTTATTTTAAAAACCGTTAGACATATCGTATATCCAATAGAATTTAAATATGCAACTTAGTTTTAAAAAAAGCCAAACAAATATGAATATGACAGTTCGAGGCATCTTGGAGACTTCCCTACTTATGGGAATCCAGCACGAGATCGAGATGTAACTGTAGCTTTTAGGTCCAGACTTACAGAATGGCGTGTTGGTGTTTCCAAATCATAAAATTAAATACTAGGCAGCTTCTCGATTTAAGATGTGGTTAACCATAAAATAAACGAAATCAAAAAGATGTTTAGTCAAAAAAAAAACCTTAATTTTTTTTAATTCATCGAAAACTTGCCTTCAATAAGGAACCAGATTAAAAAAACTGATATATGTACCTATATTTTTTGAAAGTAACCCAAACAAATTAAAAAAAAAAATGCACAGTAATTCTTTTAAATTTGTATTCCAAAAATTCTTCTACATAATTTTCAATATTTTCTATGTTTCTTTTTGCACTTTCAACTGGAGCTTTAAGGAAATATACTTTCGATAAAGCTTCTGGTGGATTTGATTTTTTATTATGAATTTGATTTAACACCTTAACTTCATTGGATTAATGAGGTTTTTGTTTGAAAATATCACATACTCAATCTTCAATGGTGTGTCTACGCGTGGTGAGGGACAAGTTTTTGACATCAATTTAATTTCCATTTTTAGAGTTTGTTTCAGAACTTTAAATTTTTTACAGTATATACTCCTACATAGATTTGGTTTTAATTATTCGAAGCATAAGTAGGTACCTACCTACTAAATTTATAAAAAAAAATTGTTTTATGTTCTTTTTTTAATTTTTGGAAAATATCATTTTTTTCAACATATTTTTTAGTAGTTTCTTCAATTTATTATTTTATGGGCTTCAAACTTATATTGGATTGGAAAGTCACTTTGTAACAAGCACATCGCTGAAACGAAACGCTAATTTTTGTGAATTAAATTAAATACTATTTTGAATTTTGATCTTCAATTTGGGAAAAAAATTGTTTTTCGATTTATTTTTTAATCGTGTAAAATAAATAAGATAAAATGAAAATAAATAATATTTAACAACTTCGATTTTGTCTTATTTAAGGATTAAGATTTAAGGAATTTCAAAACTATGCAGAACTTTGGTAATTTAAGTGTTGGCTTTTGAAGGAACAGCCAATTAGGTAATTTGGAAAAAATATGTCTTTTATTTTTGGTTGAAAAAAAACACATTTTTTAGTTTAGTTTTTAATTTTTGATAATTTTATTTATTTTAAATAAAAAGCTACCTAATATTTAAAATAATTACGTTTGATAGATATGTATATTCAATTAATTTTGATACCATCACTTCCGACAAACTTCGCAAGCTGTTCCAAAAAAAGATTCTTATTGCAAAATTAGAAAATGAGTGCTACCTATGTACCTACGAGTATACCTATGTAAAATTGCAAGTTTCTAAATCAACTGGAACTGTTAGCCGTCGGAAATGGGTTAAGAAACTTAAACAACTTTTTAAAACGTCCCATAAGATACATATCTATTAAACTCAAAGTCAAACAGGAGTAAAGTGGGTAAGTCTCAATATAGCTTCATATGTGCTCACCTATTTTTTCTATTTTCTTAAAATATCATTATTATATTATTTTTAAAAGGTAAACCAAGGAACAGTTAGTAGGTACCTATTTTGAATGGAGATTGGCACATTCATTACCACCTTCATTCTCAATACCAACATCCATAGCCTCCACCATATGATAAATAGGTACCCATATTATAGATACCCCTATAGACACAATTCTTCTCCACTTCATTAAAAAAAAAAGGAAAATAAAACTATCAAGCAAATATAACATATCATGACATAATATCGCATGAGATTTATAGCACTCGAAAAGAGGTGTGGCTTAATTCACTGAAACTCAGCGAAAATAGCTTCCCCTTCATATTCTTCGAATTTTAACTTCATTGTGTGTTGAATTCTCTGTGTTAGCCATAATACTACCAAGTTTCTTTTTAACTCAACTCAGTTTTCTTGCATGCAATTGAAACTGAGTGGTTTTTCGGAGTTGATGTCGAGGAAAACAAAAACTCAGACTATGAGTAATTTCTTTTATCATTACATTGGAATGGATTAGGGGCCACTGGGTGGTGTGTATCTTCGAAAAGGTTTTTGATTGAGTAGGTACCTATTATTGGATTGGACTCATTTTTTTTTACCAACTTATTTCGCTGGGGTATTGAATATATTCAACATGCAGATGAATAACCACTTTAGGAACCTTTATCCTGCAAAACAAAAGAATTTAGTTTTGAATGTAATTTTTAAGTTCGTTTTTAGAAGAGTACCTACCTACCAAACCTATCTAAATGACTTTTCTGCCTATGTACCTACCTATGATAAGCCTCAGTTGAACAAAATACCTAAACTTTATTAATTTATTTATTTTGATTTGTTGGTGGTAATAAATTTTCCACCTAGGGCGTTAGTGGACAACTCCATTCCATTGGCAGCTCGGCAGGCGATTGTGGCGGCGGCGGCGTCTCTCATAAATGATGAAACAATACAATAGGTAGGTATCTAATTTCGTATCTTTTTCTCTATAAATAGATAAATGTCTGCTAATTAAGAAACTAGACGCACAATTTTCAATGCACATACCTAAATGCGGCAAAACCACCCCCTCTCTCCCTCACCTTGGTCGGTCGCTTGTTGTCATCCACCCACTATACCCACATCCCTTTTCCGGTTTTTGTGTCGTCCTCGTCGTCGTGTCGTTAAGGGCCAGGCAGCAGCGAAACTGACAAAAACCACCATCTCTGCTAGGTACTTTACTTATGGCATAAAATGAGCAAGAGTATCCTTTCCTCCATCTAGGTATATGTATGAAGCCATTAATTTTGGGGGAAAAGACGACATTTTATTTATAACTCGTCTCTTGTCTTGATGGTTTTTGTGTATTAAGGGGTGAATTTTTAATTATTATATTTCTTTTCTTGTAGGTATCCATCCTTTTTTTTTTTGCTCTGTCTATTGTACCTACATACATCTGCAGAAGGATCTTCGTTAAGCAAAATATTTTGTTGTTGTTATTTTTTGTATAAGAAAGATATATTTTTTGATACAGCAAGCAATAAGCTATTCCACCCACGAAAATTGAAGGCAAGTTAAATACAAATACAGCATCATGGCTTGGCTTGAACTTCGTGCATGATGAGTTTCTTTCTTTTTGGAAGTTCTATAGGTATTGTTTGGGAAAGTAAATAAATGTCTCGCAGTTTATAAGAGGGTCAATGGTGATTTTTTTTTATTTGTTGATTAGTCAAAAGTTGGGCAAGTAATTATAAGTTTGTATTTCTTTTGATTTTTTTTACAAGCAAAAGTCATTGCTTTGCATTATATTTTTATATTTTAAAGCAGTAAATTGTTATAGAAGTAAAAAGTCCAGAATTAATCTCGGGTACATTTAATTTGACTACAATTCGGTAGAAATTATTAGTTGATTTAATGTTTGAAAAGCTTTTAGGAGTAAATTTACTTTCGATAAAGCTTCAACTGGAGCTTTAAGAAGATTTACTTTCGGTAAAGTTTCTACTGAAGCTGTTTATTTGTTCCTATTTTTATTGCACCTTTCACCCTATTGTATTAATCAATCAATACAATATTTACCAGTCTTGAATTTCCTCAAGAAGATATAAAGTGCCTATAGAACTCCTAGATGCCTTCGTACAAGGTTCCTGGAGTATATTTCAGCTCTCTCCAACGCTTAGTTAGTTGTATTGATTCTTCGCCTACCTGCGTGAGAGGGTTCCCTTGCATCGTTTGACTTCCAATGCACTCGTTGCCTTTTCGAAGCGTATGGTAACCCAATGTGACTTTATATTTATACGTATGATAGAGCCAATATGTTCCCGTCCTGTTCTCGTATGGAGTTCATCATTGGAGATACAGTTGAGCCAGAAAACCCTGAAGATGTTTCGAAGACATCTATATTTACGAACATTTGAAGCTTTCTTGTGACAGGTAATGTGACTTTCCAAGTGCTACAGCTATTAAGAAAAAGGGATTCAATATTAGAGTGGAACAGTCGTAACTTGGTCTTTAAACTTACAAAGTTGTTTCTCCATATTTTAGACAGCGTTCCAAACGCACCATTTTCTCGATTCAACAGTTGCTAGTTCTTTTCCGCCTTCAGTAGAGACAGTAATCATATGATATTGAAGATTTTCCACCATGTCTACTGGTTGTTTCAAAGTATTTACTCGAGCAGATGAAGAAGTTCCATGAATAACCATTTTGTTTTTGAAGAATTGATCTTTAGCCCATCGATTTCAGCTTCTCTCTCCACCTTTGTTGTCATTTGATCTCATTTGATCCATGATCCTATGAGAGAGCAAGCACAGTTCACGTATAGTCAAGGTATTTGAGGTATCATTGCAAAGTCCTCTGAACTCCTTCGTTTCCCGTCGATAAGGCACACAGGACGATCCAGTGCAGAATACTGCTTGTTCGGCGTCGAGAATGTCTTCGAGGTGGTCTTTAAATCGCTCCATGGCGATCTTGACCAAATTCCCCCCCCCCCAGGGTTTTCAATGCGTAAGTTCCCTTTCTTAAGTATAACTTGACAAATGACAATCAACCTTTTTGCCCTAAAACTTATGCATACCAATTAAAGTTTTCAACAGTGAACCCACTGTAGGACTGCCACCATCTTTTTTTTAAGTAACCTACCTAAGTTGTGCCATTTTCTAATAAGTTAAAAATTCGTTTTTAATTTTTTTTTTTGAATGTAGTCTTAGGTAAAAAACAATTTCAAAACATGTTCTTTTTAAATCCCCAAATTTTTTTCAGACTCTTATTTTCACGCTAGATGGCGTATTATAGCAGCCGACGACGACGGCTGAGTTATCTCATATAAAATAAACCTACCTACATATACCTAGCTACCAAAAAAAATAGAAAACGATAGGAATTGACTGTTATCAATTATGTCTCATTTTATTTTGCAGTTTTTTTTTTTAAGTTTGCGAGTTTTTGAGTCCGCAACAAAATATTAAAAAATATTCCTAGACAATTTTCAACTCTTTTTTTTTAATTAAATTTTTTGGAGACTTTATCTTAAATGTGCTACACGTGTATCAACGAAACGCGATACATATCTGCTAAAGTTTTATGAAAAAATACAATACCTACATAAATAGTGCATGCCTTTAGTTTTATGTGTTACTATTAATCAACAATGTCACCTTTAAATAGCTCATACCTACTTATCTCTTAAAGATTAGAACATAAAAAAAAAAGTTACACGAGTTCGAATAAAAACTTAAAAACGCTCTCTTTTATATAAAACTTTATGCCAATTTAGGGTTCGAAAAAATTAAAAATTCCACATGCGTACAATCGAAATGATTAAATTTCAAAAAAATGGAAACTTCAAAGTAGATCAACATTACTTATGTACATACCTCCTCCTTCACTGCGATATAAAAAGCCATAATTTAACAAAAATATTCAATTCAACTCCACAATTCGCACCATTTTTTTTTCTTTTTAGTTCCCACCATGAAATAATCTAACAACAAAAATTATGTGTAACCAAGAGATATCAAATGAATTTAATTTGGCATTTATATGGCCAGAATTTTAAGTAACTTATATATTTCTATGAATAAAATACAATCAAAAAAAAAGGTCTCATAAATAATTTTGCATCAGTAAATAAAAATCTTTATACAAAGTGAAAGGTATGCCGATGTCGGGGCACATTTACGGCATAATCAGCATTGAAATTGAGGTGAAATTGGTCACTTGACATTTTAACCAAAGGGAAAGGTTTTTTTTTTGTACCCAAAATGAAAATATAAAACAAAAACCCTGAGCGACGGAGAGAGGTGCAGAAGGGGAGGGATATATTGGTACCTATATGAGATTACATTTGCATCAATGCCGCATTCACAAGAGGCAAATTCAAAATGGGATTTAATCAGAAAAATATATCCCTTTGGCTGCCCAGTTGTGATGGGACCCCTTTGTGCAGTGCAATGGTTCCCGAACTATATGCACAACATGAAAGAGAGAGAGAGATATATATATCATGTTGGAGGGGGGGGGGGGATTTGTTAATCTGTCGTTCCTTTGGCAATGTGAGCTGTGGACACACTTTTTCATATATAAAATTTTCTGTTGACGCTTTTTGAATGCATTTTAGCGTAAACTCCAACACCGGATGCGGATCCAATTATGCAACTCTCTTCCGTTCATAAAAGGCCATCAGTCGCTTTTATAAAAATTAATTGAAAATTTGCATTGCCTTCGGATTTTATAGTAGGGTAGGTTATAAAGCAAAAAAAAAAAATAATTAAGTTTTTCTGATTTACCTATTTGTAGTTATTTGTGTAACTTGTTCATGTAGAAATGATTGAATTATTGAAAACAAAAATATTCATCAATGATAACAGGTATATACCTAGGTACATTAGGGTGGAACAGGATTTTCTTCTTTTTTTTTCGTTTAATTCAGATATTTGAAGGTAATTAAATTTATCTGCGCCTAAAATATACATATTTCTTTGA
Source organism: Syrphus vitripennis (assembly GCA_958431115.1). Lineage (NCBI taxonomy): Eukaryota > Metazoa > Arthropoda > Insecta > Diptera > Syrphidae > Syrphus > Syrphus vitripennis. The sequence continues at coordinate 136,368,837 of OY288108.1, read as the reverse complement.
ATATTTTTAAATTCTTTAAATTTTTGAAGTTATAGAAGTCACGTTTTAGAAGTCATGAACATCGATTTTGCGCAAAAAATTCATTTTTTTTTTTGGTTATAACCCAATTGGACGTCTTTGACGTCATCGTTTTTAGAGCATTCAGCGTCTTCGGCATTTTAGGCGTCTTTAGGATCTTAGCGATCACGGCGTCTTCAACGTTTTGGCCGTCTTTAATCTTGAGCGTCCTCACAGTCTTCGACGTATTCGTCATTTTCGAAGTCTTTGGCTTCTTCGTGATCTTCGGTATCTCCAGCGCCTCTTGCATCTTCGGGCTCTTTGGGGTCATCGGTGTCTTTGGTATCTTTTTCGCCTTGGCTTTCTTTGGCTTTTTCATAGTCCTTAGCGTCTTCGGCGTCTTGTTCATCTTTCGTGTCTTGAGGCGTCTTCGTAGTCTTCTATCTTTATTTATCTTGGGCGGCTTCGGATTCATCGACGTCTTGGGCGTGTCCGGCATCCTAGGCGTCTTTGCATCTTCAGCGTCTTTAAAATATTTGGTGTTTTTGGCGTCCTGGGCTTCTTAGGCATCCTCGTCTTCATTTTGGCATCTTGGGCGTCTTCAACATTTTCAGCATCTACAAAGTCTTCAGCGTCTTCTAATCCTTCAGCTCCTTCGGGTTCTTCATGCGTTCATCTATTGTGTCTTCGGTGTCTTCGGCGTCATCAGTGTCCTCGGCGTCTTTGGCATCTTCAGCGTTTTGAAAACACCTGGGATCTTCAGCGTCTCGGCCGTCTTGGGCGTGCCCGGTGTCCTTGGCGTCTTGGGAGACTACGGCATCTTGAACATCTTTAGGCGTCTCCGGGGCGGCAACTTGGATTTACCTATACTTCGTTCCACAAATTTGGCATATTTAGTCAAATTTAACTATACACCATTTCTAGCAACAATTAAATTGTCGATTTCGTAAAGTAAAACACTTTCCCTCAAGTCAAATTTGAAATTTAACATTTATGTATGTATGTACCCAAACATAAATAACAATTCCTTCGTTAAGGATACCGACAGCAGTAAAATCCTGTGTGGTTGCACCAATTTGCACGGTTCTCATACCCAACATATAGGATAAAGGTAGTTTCACCTTTCCGTGTCAATTATTATGAAAGTTATAAAAATTAACCACAGAATACTTCAATTCAAACAAAGTATGAGTTCTGTTTCCACATAACCTACTTAGATTTCAAATTAAAGCTTGGAAAAAGGGTTTGTTGTACATTGTTTTAATTTAACTTACAACACGAGCTCGTCCTTGTATATTTCCTTGTGGCCGGTTATAGTGTCCCAGTGTGATGGTAGCGGAACACGACCGGTGCGGCGCGGTTTCATATCGCAGTGCCGATAATTACTGCGGTACTCACGTTGGCGGCAATTTGTTACGCCTAAATGTCGGCACGCGTTGTCTAATCTTTGCCCTTAATTCGCCTCCTGTACTTCAAGTCCGTGCTGGGTATATGTATGTAGAAGTAGATAAATGCTTTTCGAGGATATCACCCTATGCCTTGTTGTTTAAGTATGCAAAACTGTATCGATGATTATGTCCTTTCGTGTTATGGGCTTGGATAGTAATTATTTTTGTTGTTATTGTTTATATAGTTATACCTGAGAAAGTCAATTGTTTACATGATGTTCTTATAGTGAGTGTGGGCGAATGAGGTCCTTGAGTTTGATTTGCTTGCCCGTAAATAATTAACTTTATATTTATAAAATTTGGGGGATATGGTTGATGGGTAGATAGATCCTTGTTGGAGTATCAAAATTTTCATAATGAAAAGGGTTTACGAAAACACTTTAAGAAGACGTCCTTTGTTCAAATCATTTTCTTTACGAAGAACTTGAGGCTTTGATTACACCACACTTTTAGAGAGATAAATAGCAGCAAAGTTCGGATCGGTGTGGGTGCTGTCTGTCTTCGTCTTCGTCTCTCTCTCTCTCTCTCTTTCTCCGTTTTTCTGTTCAGTAAGGACCTACATACAGGCGATGAAAGTCATGTCTTGCGTGTATAATAAGTAATTTTAGACAGAAAATTTAATTGCCTCCTGGCTCTCCTGAATGTACCGTATTATACCTATATATGTTAATTCAAGTGGAATTAATTGTTTCCGGTATTTAAGTTGCTTCAAGGATTTTTGCCCCACTATACGAGCATAGCTACTCTACTACTGTATGCCTTACTTATCCTGATCCGACAATTGTTCGTTGTTCGAGTATAGTTCAATGTTTTTATTGTTGTTGGTATTTGTGGTGTGGTTGGGTAGGTATACCATACCTACTATCTTAGATGACTTGGTTTTTTGGGCTTTCAGCTTGACTTGATGTGCTGGCTTTTCAATATTTGACTAAAAAGTCTTTTCTTGCGAAAGGCTTGTTATGAGTTTTAATAGCAGAGAAGCAAGACTATATACTATTATCTTGATTTTTTAACTTTTGTTTTGGGTTGAATCGATAAATTTTACTGTTGAATTGGCTTTGGGGTTGAGTGAGCATTTATTCAAAATTGGTAGAGGTACCTCCTATACACAAAGTATATAATGATGATGATGAGATATTTATATCGTGATCGGATATTAACACTGCAGGAGTTAATTGCGGTTATGATTTTTTTCAAAACATTTTTTGCTTTGTATAGTTTTTTTTGATAAAATTAATTACAGAGGGTGTGTAAATCAGAATTTAATGTTAGGGGTTGTAGAGTAATAGGAGTAGGGGTATAGATTCAAGATTATTTCTTCAACATAAAAAAATTTTTTTAATTATTTGCTTCGAAAAAAATATGATGCAAGTTCAAAATTATTTGCATCGAATTAAAAAAAAGTTATTTACAGTTGAAAAAAATCGATACAGCTTGAAAAAAATTTGCACTTCAAAAATAAAATGCACGATCACATCTGGGTTCAAAATCTCAATAAAAAACAATGAATTCAGATAAAATCCCAACATTTTTACAGTGTATAATGTTGGGGACATTTTATAATACAGACTTTCTATTATAGACATATAAAATGTTACTGTTTAATTTTCCTTTAATGTTAAAAGATTTTTTTTCTAACATATTTCTGTTAAATTCTAGTAATTTTGTATTAAATTTGTAATTTGTTATACAAAAAGATAACAACTATGTAATACTTATTTAATGTTATATTTTTTAATACTTTTTGTATTAAAATTTAATACTTACCTTAAATTTTAAAATCTAATCCAGCTAAAAAATCTAATAATTATTTTATTAAAAGATGTAGTAGAAGTAGTTGTTTTCTAATAAGTACTTTTTGTGATAAATTTTTATTTTCATTTTATTAAAAAAAAGTCAAGTCTAATAAACTGACATTCTATGTACAAGTAGTACACTTAAAAGTAAATAAATAAGAATAAATTGCGACTGGCCAGTGGCCGATTCTTTCGAAACTCTCCCTCTTTGATACGTACTACGAGAAAAAAATGGAGGCGGAACAAGATAGTATACTTTAAGGCGCTTATAAAAATGCTGTGACTCCAAATGCATTTGATGAAGAAGTACCACATTTCGACACAAAGCGTCAGTGGTCTAAAGTGGTGTAGTGCGTAAGTGCACATGACTGCTGAGATTGAGCAGATCTGATATGCATGGGTTCGAATCCTGCAAGTGGTGGTAGTGCCTTTAAGTTGTTGTTGTTATTCACAAAAATTCAATTAAAAAAAAAGTTTTATCACTTTTAAATATTTTATGTATTAAAATGTAATGCATACCTAAGATAACAAAAACTGTTGATCAAATAATTTAAAATTACAATATTTCAATATTCCATCGCAATTTTCGAGGTAAAATTGTTCAATTTTATAATTACTTAATAACATTTATTTATAACTGCCCTTTTAAAAAAGCAAATGAGATATATTTCATAATTTTTTGCGAAAATTATTGTATTGGAAACCTACCATTTGTGCTCATTTTTAGATGCTTTTGCAAGAAAATCTAATAAACGGTCTTTAAAAAATTTAAAGCAAGTTGAAAATTATTTGCATCGACAAAACGAAAATTTACAATCGCATTAATGGTTAATGGGTTTAAAAATCCTTAATTGAATTTTTTTCTGTCTGAAGTTTGCCATGGCTTTTGCTTCAGTTTCTAACTGAAATCGATTCTGCTACTAAAACATATCGTGTTTAATACAAAAAAAAAATAAAAATAACAATTTCTACTATGTGTTGCAATGGCCATCGAAATCAATCAATTTTTCGAAAAGAAACTTCCACAAATGAAAGCGATTGTCGAATATATCAATTCCGGAAATGCCTTCGTCATATTAATTATTTTCCATTTCATTTGAAACGACATAAAACAATAAACTTTTTCCCGAAGCTAAAGTGCATTTCATTTGTCAACTTAACGATCCAGTATGCCAACCTACCATAATATTTTTTTTTTTTTTTTAATCATGTATGAGTCTATAGGTATCATCAACCAAACCGTGTCTGTTCAATATGCACATGCATCCAAGTAGACGTAATTTTTTTTGAATTCATGTTGCAAAAATAAGAATTGATTGCAGTAAAAGAAAGAAAACATATATTCATGGCATAATGCAAACAGAAATACAAAAACAACAACAACTGTACGAAAGATAAAATGCGACAGAAAAATATACAAAACATGAAACAACGAAACACAACTGTCATTCTCAAATTGACAGATGAAAATCAACTCCCCGAATGAACATATTCAATTTGATACGAACGATGTTTGCAAATAAATTGCAAAATTCAAAATCCGCTCCGCATGTGATATGCAGTCATGCATCCAGCTAGTAGTTCTACAACAGCCACTCAGAAATCCCCATGAATGCATCTGCTAAAAATGTTCAAATATACATAGCTAACAAAAAAAATCATTCAAAATCTATACGGAACTCAATTCTCAGTTAAAAACGGAATACGGAACTATCTACTGGTCCATTCTCATTCCTCTGTTTCCTGCCGCCACCACCTGAACTAGTGCAGACAGGGTATTGATATTTTTCAGATTTTCCTTTTTCAATTTTGCATTTTTCTGTAAAGGATTTGGTTCTTCTTTTTTTTTTTATTTATTTTTTGCATTCAAATTTTTATTGCAATCCAGGAAACTGCTTGCATTTGTTATTGTATGTTTAGGCAGTCAAGTTGCAGGGGTGTGATTGAGGGAGTGAGAACGAGAGCGAGAGGTGATAGAAATGAATGAATCAGTGCAAAAAAATAAAAAGAATTTCAATATTGCACTGGTAGGTATTTATTTTACTCGGATGAGTGGTGTATTTGTAAATTTTGTATGCAATTTTTTGGCACAGATACACAAAGTTGTCAAATAAAATGGTTTTCATCCTAAGCTTATATGAATGAATGTAAATGTTACCAATTGACAGCAAATTTGTTTAGTGTTTTTGTCACAAGAGAGAGAGAGAGGGAGATATGGAGGTGAGCGTGCATCAGGTAATGCTGATGGGAAATTACTTTTTGAAAAAAGTATGGAAGTGATAAAGTTTGGAAGTACTATGTAGATAAAGTTTTTTTTTTTAGGTTTCATTTATTTTGTTCAATCATCATTTGAATGATTCTCAAAACTAAAACATCGACCTATGAGCAATTAAATGGAAAAGCACCAGTTTCATTTGTGTACCGACTGCAATTCTGTTTTTATTTTTTATGATTTTTCTCATCAAATCAAAATTTAATCGAAAATATTTGAAAGGCTTAATAAAAAAAAAACACAGCAATTGTATTTTTTGTATAAGTTCAGTAAACTTAAAGCTTAAATAAACTTAAATATTTACAAATACTGCGGGATCGAATTGTTCGTCGTTTCGGGAGATGTACCTAGTCATTGATACAAAAACAAATTCTTAACATTTTCCACCATTTTACAAAAGCCGTTTTCTCGGCTCATTTTTAAATGTAGTTGAGAATAGTTATTTATGTTTAATTTAATCTGGACGTCCAATTTTTTTTATAACTTCTTCAAACATTTGTGACCGTATACTGGCAAAAACGCGGAGAATGTTTTCCTTCAAGTGCTCGATCGATTCGGGCTTATCAGTCTAAACTAGCGACTTCACATACATATCCCCCCAGAAAATAGTCTAGCGGCGTTAAATCGAACAATCTTGGAGGCTAATTCATAAGTCCGAAACGTGAAACTATGAGGTTACTAGACGTTTTCTTCAATAAATCAATTATTGCAATTCCCGAACATCATGGTTATACAATTGATGAACGAAAAAGTCAGTAATCATGGCTCTGTAGCGGTCACCAGTGACTGTAACGTTCTGACCAGTTCTTAAAGAAGTTCGGACCAGCCCATAAAGCACATCAAACAGTCACTCTTTTTGGATGTAACGGTGTCTCTACAACACTTGATTATCTTCACTCTAAATATGGCAGTTTTATTTATTGACGTAGCCGTTCAACCAAAAGTGAGTTTCATCGTTTTTCTTTTTTTTTTTTTTTAGTTGAAGTATTTATTTATCTCATAGGATTTTTTTTTATCTTGCTAAATCAACAGACAAATCACCATTTAAGGTAAGGGCAGATACCACTAAGATTTTGAATTTTTTTTTCTTTGAATAGAATACATTTTTTCGAAAACCCAATATTTTGGAAAAAAGAAAATATTTTTTTAATTTTCAAATTTGTTTTTATTAAACGCTTTGAAATTGCATATTATTTTTCTCTAAAAATATTTAAAAATTGTACATATATTTAAAAAATATTTTTGATTTTTTATATGCAAAATATGATGGCACTTCAATTTTTTTTTGTCGGTTCAAATACTACATTTCTGATTTTTGAATTTTGGCCTCTTATATTTCCCCATTTCATAAATTTTTTTTGAAGTCTTGCCTTTTGTAAAACAATTGATACCAAATTCAAAAAACCAACTTGAAAATGCTGAACGAAAGTGTTTCATAATTAATTGCGGGAAGCACTTATCCACATAAAAATAACATGAAAACATTTCGAGAATCGGTTGAAGTTTGGCAAAATTAGAGGCAGTTCAATGAAACGGTATTAAAAATGATACAAACTGTTACGACTTCTAACTCTTTTTTTTTCCTTACACAAATTTCTCCCAAAAAAACCCTTCCTTATAAATCAAACTTACCATCTTCATCGAACTGGAAAAATTTGCATGAAAACAACATTGACATTTTTTTATACACAAGAAGTATAAAATTAAAAATAAACAAATGACATGAAAACATTGTTTTGATAGTGTGATAGCTGGTTTTTCTTTTTTCATTTTCAACGAAAGGTGAGAAAACATCCCTTCTCTCAGAGCATATGTCTATTCCCAGATTATAATCCAGTAGATGTGTTGTGATACACGACATGCAGTTTGATTTTAACAAATAATACCCCTTGATGTTGTTATGGCACGGGGGGTGCATCATCATCCCTTTTCAACTCGATAATTTAATATATCATGTGGAAAATTGTCCACATGCCTCGAATATGAAACCATTATTAAGCTGTCATAATGATTATCTTATGTGTCATGGCTGTAAGAAAAATGATATAGCCAAACTAGCTGTTTTCATTAAATATCTACATTAGTGTAAAACTGGCAGTGATTATAATATTATGATAAATGGCTTCTCTTTTTTTTGTGATTCATCAAAATCCAATTAGTAGATACACTGATGTTTTACACAGATTGTATTTTTTTTTTGGAAACTTGCAAGTTCATTCATACTGAAAATTCATAATAAAATGTAAAAAAAAGGATGCCACAAAAAAAAATCCATCACAGAATGCATATATTTTGATTAAACAATATTATTTTACATTCTGATTCAATAAAAATAAAATTAAAATAAAAAAAAAAAACGAACAAACAAAAATTCAATTTTAATTAAATCTCTGTGACTTGAAATAAAAAATCAAATAAAAATAAAAAAAAATATATACCTACCTACATACATACATATATATATATATCCTTCGATTGTACCCGCTTTTTCAATTTTATATACATAAATTTTATTCGAATTTTCTGTTAATTAAAAACCAATCAAATTTTAAGTCGATTTTTTTTTTTTATTTAAATTTTTTTTTTATATTGGTCTGTATGTGTATATACATTCCATCTGGAACAACTGTTTCGCCAAATCCCTTTGAAAAGAAAAATAATAAAATTTTAATCAATTGTCTGATTGACGACATGTCGATCAAATTGATTGTTGCAGTAGCAGTAGCATATGTACCGTACTCTTACCTCTATATTTTCTGTAAGGGAAATACAAATATTTCGTGGTCTCAATACCAAACATACCAGAAAAACACTGTATAAGCTGTAAGGATAATATAAACTGTATAATGTAAATTAAATATGTTCAGGTGTCTATGCTGTTTTATGTATGTATTTACATATATACATACGTAAAAATATGAAAATATTGCAGATTTCTTGTTAGGTTAGAACACACTTGCATTGGTCATTAAGCTAATTCCATTTCCAACAGGAACAGTATTGGAGATAGTATACAACCTTGCCTAACCCCACTTTGGATTTCAAAGTTCTCTGACAACCCTCCTTTACCGTCTTTTAACATCGTAAGGTATTAAAGTGCTCCTGTAGGACGCATGAAAATTCCTCTACAGTTGTCCCACAGATCGCTGAGCTTGAGATTGATCATCACTTCATTTTCTGGCAAAAATTTCTTTTCTAGTGTAGAAAGTATTACTTCAGTGGGATCATTGAGCGTTGGATTCACTATACTAACAAGTACTACGGCTCCCTCACGACCGACCGTATCTTTTCACCACCGGGTATGAAAACTTTTTCCCATCACACCGTTTATTTTCGGTTTTAGACATGGAATAATCCAAAACCGGAAGGCCTTTCGAAGTTTTCAGACGTCAACCAAGATAACCCCACAAGTAGAGCCTTGAGCAGTGGAAGATTGGGAGAGTTGTGGTCCCATTCGATATCATGGCAGTTGCTATATCATATCAGTATATCAGTTCCGCTGTCAGTAGAGACAATACATCCAAGATATTGAAAAATTTTCAACCATCTCTACTGGTTGTCAAGAAATATTTACTTGAGCAGATGAGGAAGTACCATAGATGATCCTTTTTGTTTTTGTTCTTTAGCCCGAAAATTTCAGGTTCTCTTTCCACCCTTGATGTCATTTGGTGGAGATCCATGATCCTATGAGAGATTCTTTTGCGTAGTCTACGTGTTTGAGGTATGATTGCAGGGTCAACTGAATAACCCCATTTCCAGTCGGCAGAGCTACGTCCAGTGCATCGGAAATAAACTATCTCCTTACCCACTCTGGATTTCAAACTCTTCCGACAACCATCTTTTAACTTCCTTAAACTTCCTTGTTAATATAGTCCTCATTGTGCGTATTCGGAAAACAATTACTTCTTTTTTTCTTGCAAAATCGTGGTTTGAAATCGCCGAAAAGTGCTTCCCCTTTTTGAGCTGCTCCTCATCCTGTGTCATTTACCAGAAGTTGTTTAAAACGCAGACAATCCCATTGTAGCCAATGCGTTGATGCAGTTACGCTTCTCACGCTATACGATGAACTTTTGTTATCTTTATGCGATATGTAGACTTCAGGTCCCTGCTCTAGCAATACCTAGAATGCGAGCTTTGAGATGTTTTCTTTCATCGATTGTTAGATAAGTTTCTTCGGAAAGCCAACAGACCTAACTTTCACCACCGGTTATTAAAATATTTTTATTAACACACCATTGGTATTCGATGGAGATGGGTTCCCTGCTATTGATTGCTCTCAATCCTCTTGAGAGGTGGTGTCCTAGTTGTTTGGCTATGGACTATGGGCATCGGTATTAAACTTAGGCATCGTGGTGTTTTCTAGGGATACACGAATTGCAGCTGTAGCACGTCTCCACCACCATGCTAAAAAAAGGAGAATTTCGAAATCTTGGTCTCTTCTAAGTATCGTCTCGGTACCGACACAACATTTTTTCGGTCTTATCTTTTTTTTTGTGGGGAAATTGAGAAAGAAAAATCTATCATCTATAAGTTACCATTGAAATATTTAATTTTGTTTTTCAAAACACCATTTTTGGATGATTTTCTTTGCTGGAAAGAACTCCGAGACACTCGATAAGTATCGCTCCTAAAAATACAGTCTTGCGGATGCCTTGTATTGAGTTTCGTTTCGGTCTTTTCTCGGTCTTGTTTCATTTATCGAGACGAAAATGAGACTTGCAGCGACAAATTGTTTCAGGACAACTTTAATTGCTCCCATTTGACCCATACATTTTCTTATTTAATGACAGCTCATCAAGATTCTGGTTAGGGTGTGAAATAATTCATAGGAACTATTCACTTACCGTATCCACATATCCAAAGAATCTAATCAACTAAAATTTTACCACCTTTTGGGTAGGACGACTAGGAAGTCTATATAGAAACTATCAGAAAAGATTATATTTTTTTTTTCCAAAATACATACATTCACTAATAATTCAGGGGTGGATCCTTGGTCGTAGTCAAGTATTTAACTTCTCCTCGTTCATCGCACTTGACCAATCACCCATTACATTACATTGATGTTCAATTATTTGTTGATGGGGAAATCAACAGAGAACAAGGAAAAACGACATCTGTGACCTTTTCAATCTATAAAATTACAATTACACTTCTAACAAACACCCTCCGTAGTCCGTATCACCATTCAATAAAACAACGACCGCATCGCACTGTATTCTTTGCTCTCTACACTGCGATGGCTATTTCAACAGGACATCCCGAATCCCTCGAGTTGACGATTTTGGATATTTTATGTAAAAATAGAAAGAAAAGAAACAAATAATTGGAAAAAAAAGCAAAACTGGAATCTGAAATTAACCTGAAGTGGCTAGCATTCGAAGCAGGATGGAGGGTTAGAAGGTGTTTTCTTACTCGCTCCCTATACAGTAACAGTCAGAGACCCTTGGAGTTTTACTTATTCACAAAAAGTGAAAAGAGAAAATGTAATAAGAAGCCAGAACACTGCTAAGTATTTTGTAAACGCATTAAATCAATAGTGAAATGGACATAAATTATCTAGAAGATATACTTTTCTTTGCTTCCTCCGCGAATGCCCTTTGACTCACAATCTCACACCGAAGGACATTTGCGTCTATCGGTGCCGGTGGATTGCTTCATGACTTTGTTGTGTTTGGCGTGGTGTTTCATCCCTAATTTTGCATAGCAACGTTAAACATTATTCGCCTTATTAAGCTCCTCACGCTCTCGCACGGGGATCATGGAATTTTGTATATTTTTACCTACATCTTCTATTTTATTTTATTTTATTTTATTTTGGGGAGCAAGTTCTTTCTTCTTCTTCTTCTTTTGTTGTTTTTTAACGAGGGTTTAATTTTTTTTTATTCATTATGTCACAGGATGAACTGTACACTAGACTTTGGGAGTTTGGGAAATCTCCCGTGAGGAGAGTGTAAGCGGTTGTTGGATCTGCGATTATAATTGCAAAATAAATCAATCAATTGTGCTTAGTCCTTAATAAGAATTGACATTCAAAAGCAGGCTGGATAAACAACAGCAAACAAAAAAAAAACGCTTGTCCTGCTGCGGAATGGCTTATAGTGATTTTGGCGGCGTGGCGTGGAGCTAGACATTCTGATAAAGATATAACCTTTGAGGTAATTTTTCTAATTTTAGACGGAAACGTGGATTGATTTACCAAATAATTCCAATGAATTTGACAGAAAAGTAATAGAAAATATACACGCGGTAGAGGGAACTAAATGGGGTGGGGAAGGTGCGATGGCTTTTACATAAATAATCGCGCGCTGATGTTCAATTAATGTATTTTGGGGTATGTTAGATTTACCTTTTGTGACAGAGTTGATTTTTGTTTTGATATTTATTGGAAAATAAAAATACAAATAGGATTTGTTTAAACAGTAATCAACGATACAGAAGGTTTTTTAGTATCTTTTGAAATATTTTCCTACCTGTTCCTCCTTCCATTTCCTACAGTATTTGATATATATAATATTCGGGGAACAGTAACCGCTTTAGTAAAATATATTTTAGTCAAATTCAAAGTGTTTCAGTGCAAAATTGAAAATTATCTCAAGCTCACTTAAAAAATTTGAAAACCTAAGGCTATGAAAGTTTTGGGATTTAACTGGTTTAATATCTCAGCTTTTCTCTATATATTGGGAGGCATGCATCGTGAATGAATGATGGGAAACCACTGATTGCCCAGAACTTGACTTGGGTAGCGCAACAATCAGTCACGAGAAGTGCTTGTTTCACATTCTCGTGGTGGTCCACTGACAACTATCTGTGTAGACGGAATGAGATCAACGTGCTGACGACTTTTGACTGTTGCACCTGGACAAAGGATGTGAAAGTCTTCAAAATGCCAGGTTTCTAGGAGTTAACGAAACTAGGTGGTTGGGCTCGAAAAGTTTTAATCTCCAAATCGTAACACTGTAATACTACTCAACTCTGGGAAGGCATCTGACAGCTCTCGGGAGTCTGGTGTTGGATTTCTGCATTAGAACTGCTATCAAAACCTTAATATACTGGAAGTATGTATGTAACAAAGTCCCGAGAGCCAGGTTCCTGAACGTGCCGGGTCACCATCCTCTAGTGCTTTGCCCTAACGGTATTTGATTTTTGCAACCGCTGCTTCCAAGCAAATTGATAATAATTTGCGTTCAGCTCAGTTGGGGATTAAAAAGCAGTTTTCAGGACGTCCGAAACAGAAGAGGTGGAGATACAGTAATTTACCCACAATTATCCTGATCTCGAGTGGAACCGCAACTTTCCCACTCCTCTACTGCTTCACCCTCGGGCTCTACTTGTAGGGTTCGTTGAGTTGACCTCGAATTGTTCCATGTCTGAGGCAGAAAATCATTAGCTTGTTGTGAAAATAGGTTTTATGTTGGTCGGTTGCAACGAAGCCATAGTACCTGGATTTCCGAAAAAATTTAGGCCGAAGAAAGGAAACACCTCAAAACTCGTATTGCAGCTACTCCAGAAGCAGGGAGAAACGATTTAGAATCTACGTATCGTATGAAGTTGAGAAAAGTTCACGGCAGGGAGCGGCGTGATAGATACTCTTAACTACATCAACCATCAACGCATTTGCTACATCAATAGAAGCAGAAGAGGCCGGAAGTAAGTGTAAGAGTACAATCGTCGACAGACTTATCGAAGAGATCAGAGGTGTCCACTGTGTCAATAAAAAGATCGAAACGTTTGTTAATGAGAGTCAGCAAAAAATCTGATCAAAGCGTATCTTCAACATAAACTGCATGCGAATATGAAAATAGGTCTGTCCCAAAGTCAAGGGAATACCAATCTTTGGACATCCAAAATCGATGATGCGGGAGATATTAGGGAACTAGCTTTTTCTGATACGAGTATTTGGGGGTTAGTCCTGCTTCTACTGCATATCTATATTAAAAGTCGGAACGTGAGTCCAAAATGGAACTCAATAAAATTTTTTTGAACATTTTTGAATAAAGAAATGTCATTTCAGTTCAATTTTTTTTATAAATAACGTCCAAATATCAAAAAAAAAAGTAGACAAACGCACCCCGATGGAAAATGGGATGTTAAAAATCATTATTACTATTCAACCTAATATCTTCCACCATCAAATTTTAACATGCCTCTTCTTGTTTATAAACATTTATATAAAGAATGATTGGAAAAGTTACTCAAAGAGTATGACAAAAAAAAAAGTAAACATAAACATTAAACAGCCGCCCGGGGTGCTTGCAACCCCAAAGCGGTGTATATTTTAAACCATAATTTGTTTAAAACACTTTGCCACTAGTGTCGTGAGTCGTGACTGAGAATCTCACCCTTTTCGTCCTTCAAGCAATATCAGGCAAATAATAAGGGAAAGCATTTTTTATCTATACGTTGCAAGGACAGGTTGACACAATCACCAGGGGAATAAAACGTACGGCAGCATGACAATGCTCGCGATAGAGCAATTTTATATCAATTTTGAACTTCATAGATTTTTTATTTATCTTGAAATGTAAAGTAGGGTGAATATAAGCATCAAACACCCAATGGACTCAGGGATTTATTTAAAAATTGTCACCGTTCAAGTTACCCCCGCATACGAACACAGTAGAAAAATGTTTGTTTGTTCAGCAGCCAGTCGTTTGGTTGAGTTATTTCTTTACGCGCGCCGTTGTCTATAGTTTTTTTCTTTTTTTGTTTTATATGTTATGAAATCGAAATGGAAACATGACATAATATGCGTTAAAAAAGTAAACATCTTCAAATAACGAATTGAGATTCTGAAGAGCAAAAAAAAATCGCCCTGTTGAAGGTGTAGATTGTATAGAAGTCGCACTCATCACAGATTTAAAACTCGACGAGAGGGTTCGAATGGAATATGACACAAAGAAAGAGACTTTATATAACTTTAGCAAATAAATAAAATAATAATGAAAAACAAGTGGCATCTGTCAGATAGACAGTAGAGTGTGAAATCTTTTATTCTGTTCAAAAACGGACCTTTGAGAAATTTGTTGGAAAATAAAAATAATTTAACGGAGGGTAAGGTATTAGAGTCCATTTTGTGGCACTGATTTATTTGCATTTATTTATGTTGCTACACATATTCCCAAAAGGGAGAGTGTCCACAATTGGGTCTTTGAATTTTTAAAATGTATTTTTTGTTGTCTGAGATATAAGTAAGATCTAGGAGAGGACCGGATAGTCAAAATGTATTACTTTTTTTTGACTAACAGATTTTACAATACTTACTATATCGGGAAGGAGCCATTATTCCGTATTCCATAATTCTGCATGATCAAAATTAAGCATGAGAATCAAAAAATCTGTGTAAACATTAATCTGTATTTCATATTTTTCTTTTTTATTGTTCTGGTAGAAGAACAGTTGATCAAACAATCAAGGTAGCGGAGTACGATTTGAAGTGGTGCAATCCTTTAAATACCTTGCGTCAATAATAGCAGCCGATAACAATAAAAAAGAAGAAATACGCGGGCGGCTGTTCAATCCAACAGAGCCTAGGATAGTCTGTGAAAGCTTTTTAAATCCAGAAATCTCACCACCATGGTGCTGCCAGTACTCACATATTAATACAAGACTTGGGTACTTAGCAAAAGACACTCCGACCTCTTAGCCGCGTTCGAGAGAAAAGTTTTAAGGAGAATTTTTGGCCCCATATGTGAGGAAGGACGATTCCGGAGACGGTACAATCATGAATTGTACGCGATTTACCTTAAAGCAGACATAGTGACAAAAATTAGGCTCGGTAGACTCCGGTGGGCAGGGCACCAGGGGTGCGCAACTGGATGGCGTCGGCTAAAGACCGGGATAGGTGGAGAGACTTGTTGAAGGAGGCCAGGACTGGACCCCGGCTGTCGAGCCGATGATGATGATTCCAAAAAAACCTCTGTATCTCAAAATGCTTTTAATCCAAAATTGAGTATCTTAAGATTCTGTAAATCCACAATTCTGATTTTCAAAAATCGGTGAATTCAAGCTTCTACATTAAAATTCTTACTGGGTTTTTTGGTCCATAAACAATTACGTATCATTATAGATAAAAGAAAAAAACAGAAAACAAAATGAATCACTAATCAAATAAAGATGAAATGGCCGTCGGTTAGAAAAACCCGACTCACTTAGACCCTAGTGGGTCCATTGTGATACCATAAAGAGAGAGAGAGAAAAGTAGCAAATTTGCAACTTACTAGTTGAATCACTCGCAGCTTCTAATGAATTGGAATAGACTTTTAACGTCCGTTTTCACTAAGTCACTAGTGTCCTCATAGAAGAATTCTCCTAAAAGGAGAAAGCCTAAGTAAATTACGAGTTACAACTCTCAACCATTCCTGTGCCCGTGTTATTGCAGGAATGGAGGGGACTTACAATTTTATGACGAATCCGAACGGCAAGGATGAGAACATTTCGGTGAGAGAACATTTCTGCTCTTTAGATCAACGAGACTGGGAATCCAACCAAAACCTTCAGCATGACAGTCCTACGCACTAGCCATTATGACAAGGAATTCTACTTGTGGAGTTGGCTATCGATCATTTAATTTGCAGGATTAACTAACTCTGGTTTGATTTAGCACTGAAAAACTTTACCTAGGACTTGGAGCTGTCTGTATCAAGCCTCCAAATTGCATTTTCAGTTCTAAGCTCATACAGAAAAACACTGAAAAATGGTAGCATCTTCAGTTTAAATATAAAATTTTAATATCCTTAAAAAATCTATAAATGTTTTTAAGCACATCACCAAAAAACTCAGGTTTTATTTTTTCTTTAAAAACTTATTCAAGCAATGTATAATTTTTATCGAAACTCCTCTTCAATACCTGTTCAAAATTAAACGCACCAAAATATTCATCTCAATGAAATTAAATATAAAACGAAAGAAACAACAGTTCTCCTTTCATCCTTGACCATTGCCATCGTAATTGGAAGCCATTCGATTGTTACAGATGTTGCACGGTTTAACATACAATTTTACTCCCAAAGAAAAGGTCTCTTCCATTCCGACCTAAAGGCCAAAAAATCTCCGCCAGCCATCCAACACGCATTAATGATGCTACACACTATATGTTAGTTTATATGTATGTATGGAACTGCTCCTGCTACCCTATCGCACCAGTTGTTTATGTCGTCCACACCACACGGTGGGGTCTCCAGCAAACGTCCAGCAAATGCAACTCCAGCGCGCCCATCATCCCAAGTTCCGAGCACACACATTCCATGCGTTTCCCTTTCCATCTTCCCATATCAACTACTCGTAAACAGAAAAGAGCCTCTGGTTCTGGTCTGATCTCTGGACTCTGGTTATATGAAATCGCACGATGCAATTATGCCGGTGAGACAATTTATGACATACAATGGTCGGAGATCTTGTTTTATATATCACACATCTTTCTCTCTCTCTACTTCACTCGTTCGATTATATATGCGCTTATGAAAATCATAAACTTCATGTGACATCTGAGCAACGAATATGCATTTCAATAACATACGATAAAAGCCTTATAAATCACCTAAAAGGTTCCCCCGATGATGATGATGATGATGGTCACGCTTTGGGGGTCTCCTTGAAAGTGTTTGCGATAGCGAGTGAACGAAAGACCAACATTGTGTGGTTGTACCTATAGGGCACCAGCCATCAGATCCAGAGCAGAGAAAAAAAAAGGATTCCCGACGGTGTGCTTCCGATGATGGTTGTTTTTGATGCTTGAATGGCTGTGGGCTGACTTTGTTGCCAAATGCTAATTTGTTTCAAGTAGGTAAACAAACAATCTTAAACAGACAGTCAAAGGTTTGGCAGCTTCTGCATCTTCCGAAAAAAGATCTAAAAGCTGAGGCATAGACAGGGCGACTTCCACTGTCAAATAGACTTCTGTAGCATAAAATTGACTCCGATTTGGACTTGAAGAATAAATATCAAATGACATTACTGAGAAAAACTGCTTCAATTTATTTAAGGACATCGAATAGGTTCCCACTCTTCTAAACTGTTTACAAATTTGGAAATTGATAATTATAAAAGCGGCCACAGAAAAAATCACGGTCGAAGAAGCTATTGGAAGGCCCGTAAACTCTCCGGAAATGTTCTTTTGGCAATCAGAATGGCAGAAGAGTGAATGCTCTGGAATTTTATCTCCAACCACTCGTGGAAATAAATCATAGCAAAACAGAATTTCAGAAAATTATAAAATTTTACGTTCAAAACCTCATTTTAAGTTATTAGAGAGCATAACGTGTCAACTTTTACTTTACCCAAAGGACTCCTTTAGGAACCCGTCTGTGCTGTGATGCATTCTGTTGTGAGAACATCATCGTTTACCATCGCACGACACACTTTGATATGTCCTCAGGTTATAAAGAAAAATAGAGAGAAAAGTTGTATATGTAAATCATTTTGGTGTTTTGTTGGACTACCAACAATCATCATCAAACCGCAAAAACGAAGTAAAAATTCGCCTGAAACCATCACACATTTTAACATTAATTGCAACTTATGTGTCAGATATACACACAATTATTATTATATGGCATAGCTCTTATGTTCTCGAAGAAATGTCATAACTAATTGCCATGTTGGATTTTAAATTTTTGAAATTTTCTGACACATGGATGGCAATTTGCATCCGGTCATTTCTGATCTTTGAAGATGATGATGAAGATTTGATATGGGTTGGTATAAAGGGTGATGTGGTGAGAAGCTGCAATCATTTAATTTCATTCATCGAATCAAACAAGTCTAGACGAAATCTGTCTAAGAGAAAAAAAAAATCTAAAACTTGACTTGGTTATTAAATCGCAATTTTTACCATCAGATTCATTTTCATGTCATTATTTTTTTTTTGTTCTGAAATGAAAAAGCAAAACAAAGTGTACGTTTATTTTTAATATTTTGATTGACAGATTAAGGACAGAGTGGTTTTATATTATTAAGAAAATTGCAGATATTTATTTCTTCGGTCATATAAAGTATAATTATCTGTGGTTTGAGAAGGATTTTAAGCATTTTTGGATAAAAGCCAGAAGGATTATTATTTTGAGCTCAAAGGTGGTAGATCACGTTCAATCTTTATGATACTGAATTAATACCTATTTGAGAGTTCGGAGGTTTATTAATTTTCAGCCCAACTTCAGGAAATGAAAAATAGGTGAAAAATATTACTTGGAGTTTTAATTTAAGCGAAGCTCAATCACCCAAAAAAGTTTGTATGAAAATTTCGAAAAAAAAGCCCCATGATGGATTTTTTTTCCAATAACCGCGTTGAGCACAGCAAACCGGAGTCGATGGTACATGTAGATAACTGTATAATTTGAAAATGTTCATTTCTTTCAACTGTGATTATGGAAATTATTATTACCAACATTGCAACTTATCATTGGGGTTGGTCGAGGCGCGATGGTATGCGTGGTCGCCTGTCAACCTCACAGGTCACAGGTTCGATCCCTGCCGTAGTTCTATGTCATGTTTTTATTCCATTATCATTGATCATTGTTGGGCCGCTGGTTTACTCGTTACATGTTATTCAGGCATAACACTAACAACATGTGATTGAGTAAATACTAGTATGCCCAACAAATATGACAATGAACAAAATAATGTGAATTATAAAGGGACATAGATATAAGACACGGCATTTTCTCCGCTTTAGCCCAGCCGCCAACCCTGGAGATAATATCTGAGACAACCACCACCTTCAGTCTCAGTACCTCGCGCCACATACCTTTCACAAGGAATCTGACTGATGATATTTTTCTTACCGGCTTTCACCCAATAACATGGTGAAATCTTCAAAGTGAAGCAAACAAGATCAACATCGAAGAAAACAAAGATCTTCAACATTTCTGGTACCTCTAGTCATGTTGGGATAGCTGCTGTAAACGTTGAATAACTTCCTGGACCAAGGACATGAAGTCTCAAAAGGCACTGAGGTTGTTAACTTCTTAACTTGCAGTCAAAGTTTAGAAGAGAAACGTTTACAGCAAAAAGACCAAGCTACGACAGTTCCACTAAAACGTAGATTCCGTACTGAAAATTGAAAAGCATTCTCTAAAGCTCGGTAAAAATTGGATGTTCAAGAACAAAAACACATTCATTCTACAAACCGAAAAAGATGGCATGTTAAAGATGGTGGTTAAAGTGCTAGCAGCACGGAAGGAACTAGCTTCTAGTCGGAAGAAGTCAATTCACCACTAGAACTAGAAACTCATCACTATCGGAAGAGCTTGTTGAAGAAATGTCTAGACTTTGTAGAAAATTATCTTAAAGTCTTCTACAAAAATCCCTTGCAGATAATAATGTGAAATGGCAAATTGCGTGTTTTTTTGTAGGAGGTTGATTTTGACACCTGTCAACTCATTGGCGATGAGATATTCTTATTGGAAGAAGCATTTCCAGAACCGTATGTAAGAAGATGTAATAGGGCCATACTGTTTCTTCCATCGGTATTCTGGAAAACTGATACTTGTTGGCCTGAAGCTCTTACTAAAAACAACAAACAGAGCAAAAACAAAAACAAAACACCTTTCACTGCTTGTCACAACATAATTCTTCTTCAACTTTTGATGTGCAATAACCTGGAGCAATTTATTTTAAAAAAAGCAAAAATCTCCTTTTAACTCTATATCTTATTTCATTGGATCAAATTTCAAAATATTTAGCATAATTTTTTGCAAAACATCATTAGGCTTATAGTTAAAAAATAAAATTCCACACGCATGCACGCAATATCCGCTTACAAAACGCCTTAACCCCCGCAAAAAAACACCCGCTTGACATTTCCATATAAAAGAATGACACTGTGCAAAAAAATACCAACCAATATCCTGCCTGTGTGAACACTTGCAATCTTCCCATTACACAAAATCACATTACACTTAATCCCTTAATAACTCTTTTCCATATACATAATTTCACCCTCGTTTTAATATTTTTGTCCTTTATAATTTTTTGTCATGGCTAAGCCGATGTGCTCCCAAGAGGGTGGATTTTCACCATAGTAATGTCAAAGCGTTTGCCTTTTACACCTTCACCATTCTCAACCATCATATGTACGAGTATGCCAGGGTTAATAAGGCAAAAGCACTGCAAAGAGTGTCATATCGCACTAATCCTCTGCATAGGTTAAAGGATCTCAGATTTTTCAAAAAAAAAAAAGCAAGAGAGGGTGTACTGTATACAACATGAACGAGTCGACATAAAACTTTTGTTCATTTTAATAATTTCAGCAATTTCATGGGTTTTATATGTTAATTTCATTAAAAAGACATTTTTGCATATTATTCAAGAGTTTATATGCTCTGCGGCAGTCTACAACACAGATGCTTTTTTTTTGGTTGAAAGGATTTTACATAAATGCGACCGACGACGACGACGATGATGGGTGCTTTGCAGACGTTACTGTAGCAATATGGAATTTGAATTTGTTTTGGGGGAAATTAAAAAAGACAAGCGTTTTAAAATTCAACACTTGGGGTTAGAACAAATAATGCGCCTTATAGAAGAGAGAAGAAGATCAAAGGATTTTATGGATTAGAACAAAAGTAATTGGCTTTTTATGTTATATTTTAATTTATTGTTAGGCAAGTGGATTTTATTGGAAAATTTTATTATGTTAAAAGAATTTGGATCTTTATTGGTAAATATGAGGTTTTTTTTTAATTTTTATTGTCAAAAATATTCATCAACTTTTCAACAAAGTTTTTTATGCACTCAAAAAAATCCTCTTCAAAATGGTTTATTTCTTACCATACCTACCATCATCCGATATGTAAGTAAAGTGATTTTCTTTATAAGTACCGCCACGCCACGCTACCTACTGCAACTGGAATGACTTGACAAAGTGTAAGCATAGAACTTCAGTAGCACCCGATCCATCATAAGGATGCCATAAGATGACAACAATGATGATGACGAAATTTGCATAATGAATTGAACGTTTAAGGACACTTGAACGCTTGATGGAAGCTCTTCAGAAGTTGCAAAAGTACCATCAACTTAAAAAGGGGTTGAATTCAAGCGAACCAGCATGATGAATTATATTCAAATTTAATGCCATCTTGATGAAGATGTATAGTTTATGTACATATTTGTATATTTAGATGCCATGAAAAAATTTTTAGATTTTTATCTAGTAAAAGGATATTTAAGTAGGTGCATTATGCAGATATTCAATGCACACAACATTTTCATTTTCAAGTATTTTTTTTTTTAACATTATAAGTTACTACAGAGGACCACGATTTTCTTTTTTCATTTGATTTGCCTGAACAAACGATTTGCCTTCCAAAAACCCTTTCCAATTTTGAGGAGATTTAAAATTTAATTAATTTTATGCAAAAAAGCAAGGTTTTTGATTTTTATTAAATAAATTTTTTAATGTACTTTTGCATTTTAATATACTCTGCATTTCCTCCTGATACCATAATGCTCCATTTTCTTCCTTAACTTAAAAATAATGTCTTGGATAGCAATAATTATTCATTTATGGTTTTAACCAGTGAAAAAAAAGGCCGAACGATGTGTGCTATCGCAGCGCAGTGAGTAGGTCACTGGTGCCGTATGCCGTTTGGTCTCAGTTCGAATCCTGGTAACACCAAAAAGTTCTTCAATCAATATAAAGGCTTAGCACCACATAAAATGATTCTGATCATCTAGACATTGTGGTAGCACAATCAAGTTGTTGTTCTAACATTCAAACCTTAAGAAATATTTTTTTACATTTGATTTTTTTTTTTTGAAATCTGTCCAAACTACTATTTTGTAACGCTCGCACAAAAAAAAAAACAATTTTGTAGCCAATGCAATAGTGGCTTGTGCGTACGACTGTCATACCGGAAGCTTGGGATTGATTCCCAACATCTTCCATCTTAAAAAAAAAACTAAAATTCTTTCACGAGATGCTGCCTTTTGCTAGAACCAAAAGTATCACTTGTCAATTTGTCATTTGTCAAGAATAGAGTGAGAGTGCTTCTCATTCTAGCCTTTTGGATTCGGCATCATAAGTTCAGCACTTTTTAGTTGAGGTTCAGTTCTGGTTGAAGCTTCTAGTGTATATGATAACAGCCAGTTCCATATAGTTGAACCAGGGTTAAACCACAGCTAATCCACCGAAATCAGTGAATGAGAATACAAAACCAAGCCTGAATCAAGTTTGTAAATCTCGCCCTTAGTGTTTAGTCGGTTTCTAAGACAGTGGAAGTTTGTATGGGAAAGTAATATATTTTTTTTATGATTAAGAGGAGTCTGGAAAAAAGTTCGAAATCAGATTCGAAAATTTTTATCTTCGAATAAAATACGAAAATAATACATCAAACACATTTTGTTTGTTGACATAACCAAGATTTTCGAAGAACTGCCATCTTGTGGCGATTAAATTTATTTAAAAAAAAAATGAAATTTGTGAAAAAATAGAACATTCATGTTATTATCAAAAAATTTCGACTTATTTTGTTCAGTTCTTGTTATTTAAAAATACGATTGAAAAAATAAGCAAATTGTCCATTAAAAAAAAAAATATTAAAAAAAATTAAGATATAATTTAAAAATCGGCAGCAGATTGAAACAATAATAATTACCTTTAATATAACATACTTACATATTATTGTGCATTCTTCTTACGTTTTTCAGAAATTGAGATGCATAAGGCTCTTATGTGATTTTTACAAAACTTTTCACTAGATTTTTAAAATGGAACAAACCCAAATTAAAAAAAAGCTGTGAAATTTTGAAGCGAAAATGTCGTTTTTTCATTTGCAATTGAAAAATTCGTCCGGAAGATTTCCTTCCGATGACTTTTAAAAAGGACCACCTTATTTTAATTACAGGGTGAATAATTACAACGTATCTACTTATATCAAATATTTCAACGAACATAAAGAATCAAACAAATGAGTTTTTATTCGCCATTAAGAAACCAATTTTTTCGCCTTTGCAGAGTTCTTGTCTAGGTAATTATTGTGAAATTGAATTAGTACCTATCTATTTCGATTTAATGAATTTATTGAAAAACAATAAACTAAGTATCCTGCTGCGAATATTTAATGAAGATTGATGCGAAATCGTTTTACGTGCATTACAACGGGCTGTTAACATGAATCAGTAAGATAGAGATGAAGGTTGATTGTAATCCCTTAGAATAAAAACCGTCGCTCGTCATCGTTTCTTTCTCTTGGCCTCAATGTAAATATACCTAACCTATCCATTCAATTAGTAATTTTCTAATTTTATGCACTAAATCTGCCCTTCCATAATATAGTTTGGATTAAAGTTAATTCAATGATTAAAAAAGAAAACATTAATTCCTGTCACATGAAGTCACGTTTTAAATGGGATTATTATAATTCGGTTGCACCTTTGAATATACTAATCGAATTAACTTTTTGTATCCCCGAAATAAAAACAAGCACCATCATTTAGGTACACCTTCATCTAAATTGAAATCTTTGACATGGCTAAAAGAAATAAATCAGTTCTTCAATTTCAAGAAAAAAAAAATCAAAATCCTTTGGGATTTGTTTTTTTGAATTTTATCTTTTTTAACTCCACCACTTTTATAGTTTTTCTGGTTTCCAGGTCCACCATCACCTAAATAATTTTTTTTTTTTGTTGTTCATAAAAAAACAAAGAATTGAAATTGTCATCATTAAATGGCAAAGAGCACGTGTTCTTTGTCAACAAACTATAAACACCAAACCATCTGTGAGGGGGGTGTGAATTTGGAAGAGATGTTAATCGCTGTATGAGATATGAAAATGATAAACGCGAGACGCATGCATTCTGTGTAAACATGGGAACACCCATCAATATAGCGCACACGTTTCTTTTTTTTTTTGTCTTGTCTTCGGCACGGCGAGCGGCAGCAGCATCGCAGCATAGGGTTAAATTGGGTTAAATATGAAATTAAAGACGTGTGGCGGCGGGGTGGACAGAAATATAATAACAAAAAGAGGAACAAGGGAATATGGATGAATTATCATGTTCGAGGATTTAACGCTGCGCGATGCTACGGTGCAGAGATCATGACAAGGAGTTAAACGTCAGTTGAAAGATGAAGGTTTTTGTTTTCTTGTTAACGGAAAATTGATAGGAAGATTTTCCAGAGCGATAGGGTGATGTGGAAACATTTATTTTTCTCGTAATACTATTGATAAATCATTAGCAGAGGATTATAATATGTTAATCAGAAGATAAGCGTACCTTTCGAGCACAAGCAACATTCAAAGACAAGAGGGAGAAAAGAGAGAGAGAGAGAAGCACTTTTTGCTTCTTAATACGCGTGTTAGAGGCTAGATTGGAGAACTAGTTCAACTAGGCAGTTATTTCCGTAGTAGTAGCAATAGCTGTAGGAGCTATAATACTACTTCCAGGAGAAAACTTCTTGGTTGCGTATGCGTATGCAAAAAACGTGAAGGAATAAAAAGACCTGATTTGATAAAACCCTAAAATAGGTCATTTTTGGAGACATCATACATTTTAAAAGGCCCTTAGGTTAGGTTCATCATCATCATCGGCTCGACAATCGGGGTCCGGTCCTGGCCTCCTTCAACAAGTCTCTCCACCTATCCACCGGAGTCTACCGAGCTTAATTTTTGTCACAATGTCTGCTTCAACGTAGATTGTGTATACAATTCTTGACTGTACACTTGTACAGTCTCCGGAATCGTCCTTCCCGACATATGGGGCCAACAATTCTCCTTAAGACTTTTCTCTCGAACGCGGCTAAGAGGTCGGACTGTCTTTTGCTAAGCACCCAAGTCTCGGATCCATACGTGAGTACTGGCAGGACCATGGCCCTGTTAGGTTAAGTTATTTTTAAATGGCTGTCGGGCAAGAAACCCAACACACTTAGACCCTTATGGGTCCAAGTGATACCATATAACTAGCATGATAGGAACTTACTATAGTCAAAGGCTCTTAAATAACCACAAGTTTTACAAAGTTGCACCCAACTTCTAATTTTCAAAACATTAAACTGTTTAGCCTAACAACATCATTCACATAAAATACTTGCTAGCTTTCATTATTTATGTTCACAAAAAAAAAGAGACACCACAACTGCGTGTTCTAGTACAATTAAACCAACACCGCGCCTCTTGCTTTGTTATAATAACATATTATATTTCAACCACACAATTTTCTCTCATCTACATGCTTCGTTATAGCATACATCATGAACGTTTAAAATAATTATGATTAACCAGTGAAAGTCCTACACACAAAATATAGGTGAAGTCACTTTCTTTGGTTTAATTTATAACAATAATAATTTGTGAATAAGCTTATTTTAAAAATAAATATACATTTTTGTAAGTTTTTTTTTTTTTGTTTTAAATTCTCAACAATTATTTCAGTCGATTTATATTATAAATATTAATAAATATAAATAATTTAAATAAATATATAAATTAATACTTTTAATCTTTGGTTTGCCTAGCTGTCTGTTTTTCTGTTTTCTTTGAGAATTCGATTTCAATACTTAAAATTATTATTATACTTAACCTAAAAGTCTTTGTTTAGTGATATTCGTAGTAATATCTGTAGGGATCAACTCCAGCTGAAGCAGTTGCGGTATTAGTGGGTTTTGTAATTGGCCGTACTACATATCCATTTCGCCTTTTAAGAGAAATTTTAAAGTGGAAGGACTGTTATAATTTTTTTTAACGAAAACTTACCGATTGTGTTCTCCAGCATGAACTTGGAAACTAGTCTCCTCTTGATGATCGTGCGAGAAGAGTTTCTTCAAAGCAATTATACTAGCAATTGTCAGGGCAACTTTACTAATCACCAAGGCCTTAATAGCAATTGCAGCAAGAGCCTTCAGACCAATTGGACCAGCAATGCCCATCGCAGTCAGTAGAGCAGCAACTACATACTTTATATGTCCACCGCCTTTCTTAGAATGTTTTCCACGACCTTCACTCATGTCCATTTTCACAACGTGCGTTCGCAGTAATTGATCAGTTTTCTCCAAAAGTGATCGATCAAGCTGTGATAAACTATTGAGTGTTCGAGCATCAGCTAGTCCAATTATACTCTCCTTGTCTGTAGAATTTTGTTTTTCCAACACCAATCCCTCGACGATTTGTATCGAGTCCTGTTCCAAAGCCTTCGTGATCGCCATTAGAGCTTTTTCCTTTAGACATGCTACGAAGTCGTTTTTATCCTGACAGTCATCGTAGACTTTGCGAACTATCATGAATTCTGGACCCATCCAGCTGTTGCCTCGATAAGTTTGGGTTGCAGCTTCGCTGAGTTCAGCCAGGATCACTGCTACCACAAGGAGCTCAAAAATCAATCGCAGTTGCATTGCGTTGAATGCAGCGAGTGGTATTTAGTGAGAGAAAAACGCTTTTGTATTGATTATACTATAATATCCAAATCCGAACGTGTCCGCTGGTGATCGTCTACTAGTGATCTTAAACGATATGATAGCACTCTTATAAATACCAAAATTGAATGCTCTGCTTAATCTGATGCCATGCTCTGGCACTTCATGAAGATCGCACTATATGGCTGGAATCATTGGTTTGGAAAGAAGTGGCGTGCCACCGATGAATCTATATGGAATGCATGATCTTCAGCAACAGCAACAGCAACTTCATCACCACCACCACCAACTCTAACAACAACAACAATAATGCTTTCTTCAAAGAAGATCTTCTGACATATTTATAATTACCTTTAGAAAAAATTTACATTTTTTGAACTTTTGTTTTTCAATTTGATAGTTTTGCTAAATACTGCAAGAACCATTCCGGGTCTGCCCTGAATCTTCTGGAGAAATCATCTAATCCTCGTTAGCAGACGGTAGCGTACACATTATGTACAATACCTAATTCCACACATTAGAATCTAGAACTTGAATAAAATTAAAGCAAACGATTTGCTTTTTGGGTTCAATTGTGAGCTAGAATCTGGACTAACTTGACCGTGACTGTAAATGCACATAAACCCAAGCTTGTTACGAGATCGGTTTCAGAATACCTCTTGAGTGTAAATTAATTCTTCGCTTCTGTGATAGAAGAGAGGTGCGTGACGCTTAGTGATTTTCCTGCTGCATCAGTGTTATAGACTAGTCACGATTGCACATTTGGTGCAGTGGGTGAAATTGAATTGATTGTGTTAATAATATAATAATTGCTTATTAAAAACGTTTATGACTTTCATTTCTTTTTGTTCAATTTACTATGTTTTTTGATCTATGTGTTGATGTTGTCGTCTATAGAGAGAAAACACATCATGTAAAAATGATATACGATTAGTTTGATAAAATTAATTAGTGTGACAGAAAATATTCATTAGGTTTTTTTTTTCGAAAGTGAGTTTGCTCAAGTCACGAAGATCAGCTAGATCTTCGTTATTAATGTTTGTAATTTGTATTAAAATAATGATAGTTATCAAATTAATAAGGTATAATTGAGTTATTCGGCGTAGGTAAACATTACTTACATTTAATTTCGCGTCATGTCCAGTCAAAATGGAAAAAAGTGAAAACTTTTCATTGAGCAAAATAAGGTGTTCAAAATATCCGTACCGATTACAGAACTCACGACGTTCAATTCGCAGTGATGTGCCTCTTTTTTCTCTACTTTACTCTTATTCGCAATGAAAACAGTTTTGTTAATTCGTCACACAATCAGTTCTCCTCGTAAAACTTTTGAACGGGGAATGCTAAATATCAAAAAGTTTGCAGGTAATGTTTGAAGATTGGAAAATTTTCAAAAAAAAAACCAAGAACCATTTTTTCCATGGTAAACTAATTAAAAAAAAATTACTAACGAAAATATTGGGTTTCAGGTATTTACTAAGAAGGTATAAAGTTTTAAGTTGGCAACACTTTTTTGACTGCCGGCCATTTTAAAAGCTGTTAAGTAATTTATGTTTAGTTTGGTTTGATTAAACCCAATGCCAATTTTCTAACTGACTGTTTGGTGAGCTTTATGGACTTGTGGAATCACGATGCTGACTGTCCAGAACGTTAAAGTCAATGGTGACCGCTATATACCCATGATTACTGACTTTTTCGTTTCTCAACTGAACAACCATATTGTGCAGATGGCGCAACATGTCACATAGCTATAGTGCCACAATTGATTTATTGTAGGAATCTTTTTGTAACCGCATTTTTTCACGTTTCGGACCCGTAAATTGGCCTCTAAGGTTATGTGATTCAACACCGCTAGACTATTCTATGGGGAAATGTGAAATCACTTGTCCACGCCGATAAGCCCCAAATGATCGACTGCACTTGGAGGAAAACATTCAACGTGTTGTTGCCGATTTACGGCCACAAATGTTGGAAAAATTGGATAGAAAATTGGGCCCTAGATTAAATCACGTCCGAACCAGACCTGGCGGTCATATGTCAGAAATTATATTTTAAATTATAATGCCAAAAGATTATCTTTTGAATAAAATCAATTTCGAAACACCGGAAGGTTAAAAATTCCTTGTCAGTTTTTTAACATTATCAAAACGACTTCTCTTTTTATTTATTTTTTTTAAATAGAGAGTAGAATTAAAAAAAAACTCGGAAAACAGAATTTTGAAATGTAGTTTATTGGGTAAACAAAATTTTTGACACACAGAATTTAAAATAAACTAAATTTTGACCATTCCGAATTTTGGATTTTATTTTTGTGAAATTTCCTTTCACTTTGTTTGTTGTGTGCCAACTCATACATTTTGGAAATATCGATACTGAAATGGTCGAACCTGCTGATCCTGTTTGATTTTCAAAACAATAATTAAAAATCATTGACTGACGGTATGGAATTTAATGATTCCAATAGAATTTAATCAGACTAGAATGTTCATACATATTATAGCTACATTCATATCTTTGCAATCAAACATAAAATCTTAAGAGCACATTTAATTTTTTCATACATCATGTCAAAATATATATATCTCTCCCCCTATTAATTCCTTTTACGTTTATCATTTGTCTATATCTATCCAACAAAAATCGAAATCTTTCCAAAAAGATTCACTAACACTGATTGTCAAGGTTCGAGTGCTTACACATAAATATATATAGGTACAATGGCTGTCTTTTTGATATTAAATTTGATAAGAACCATCAGAGCGCGTCCTCACCATTGCCATCGCCATCGGTATTATTGATGAGATTGATGTGTGTTCAATGATGATGATGCTGATGGTGTGGTGTTTTTTTTGTTTTCTAAGATATCCTGCAAAAATAAAAATCCAATCTTGACATACTCTCGTAGCTCATACCAAAAACACACAATGTTATCCTTGTTGAACAATTCGACTAAATGGAATGATGGTCGTATGCTCAAGAGGGCGGATATAATTGTACATTATTTGCACTCTAAGAGATAAAAGAAGGAAGAGTCGTCCTCATCCTTGATGTCATTCATCAGTCATATATTTTGTTACTTTCGCTAGAATAGATAACAAATATACAAGTACGAGTATGTGTAGGTACAAATGGTGTGTATGTTGGAAGAGCTATCATGTGAATGATCATCTTATGTTCAGATTTTGGTCACTTTATTGGAAAATTGTTAATTCATTTTGGTCTTTTGAACATATGATGAAGCAAAGTGTTTTTTTTCCTTAGAAAAGGGGATGCGGATGTGACTTGTGAGCCATTAGTAGAGGAAATTGATTAATATAAATTATAAATGCACCCTCGTCGGATGCCATTCACTTTCCACGAAATAAAAAAAAAATTTATTTGATATTTTTTACGATTTCAAATACCAATCGAAAAGTAAATATCGTAAATATCGTATCGTCATAATAGTCCTAAAAAAAAAATCACTCAAAAACTTATGTTCGCACATGGAATTTCAAAATTATATTTTCTTCAAATAATTTCCCGCATATCTACAGTTAAATAACTGCAGTAAATCTTGTTTATATTTATATGCAGACAGCCGACAGTCTAGTACAATAATTAACAACCCATTCAATAAAATAAAGAAAAAAAAACCATCATCAGCTAGTTGAATAAACAAATATAATACACCAATGAACTCGTTAAAATCCACGTGTTTATAGTAGAAAAATAAAATTTTGAAAAAATAAAAAACACATCGTACAAAATTATGATTATCAAAAAAGCCTCATAATATGAAACGATAGCAATAAACAGATTGAATTTTTATTATTTCTTTGTGTAAATATAGTTTGGGGAAATTTTATGATTTGTGTATAGACCGGCATGCAGGGTTAATTTATTATTTCATCCAGTGGAAGACTAGGTCGCCTTGACGTCTGTCTTTAGTTATCATATGAATCTTCAGCGTCAAATTAGCCAGAATCTTATATGATGACAGATGGTTAAAAACGCAACTTTTTTAATAAAAAAAGGGAAATTTGTTGGTCAAGAAAAATAATAAAAGGAAATTTAATAGGCCTCTTGTCTGAAATAAGTCACACATCATTGAGTGTGAATGATTACACATTGTTCACATTGAATATATCGATTTCAATTAATTAAATGGAGAACAATTAACTTTAAATAAATCTTGTAATAAATTATTATTTTAAATAATAATATTTCAGTTTCAATATACTCAAACACACAAAACGTAACGTGAACTAACAAAAATTAAAAACAAAAATTCAATAAAATAATAAAAGTGCGTATACGCCCGAGTGCACCATTGTTTTATCGGCATAATTTTACTGTCAAACTTTATGTGAAGTTTTTGAAAGCCAGGATTTTTTTTTATTATTTATTTTGTACCAAAAGTAGGTAGGTAGGTACTTAGGTAGAGATGGCAGCCGCTAGCCCTGGCCTTGCGACTCAATTAGCGCTAGGAAGCGCCGTTTTGATACCATTTACTCGTGTCAACCTAGTAAGGATTTAAAATGGAATTACATGGTTTTTTTAGACTTTAACAACTTTTAAAGCCATTTCGTCGCATTCAGAAAGATAATCAGATCTTTGATTTTCTTCCCAGAAAGCCTTCCCAAAGGAAGTCAATTTAGAATGGGCTAAAGCAGGGCAGTTGCAGAGAAAATTAGACACAGTTTCTTTGATTGAGAAAAAACGAGAAAATCCGTCCCTTCACAACACCAAGAGGGATATTAACATTTACCGCTAGTGAGCTGTGAAGGGCCGAGCCTTGTCGAGCCAACTCGTCAGCCCGTTCGTTACCCTGTATGTCACTATGACCTGGAACCCAGATGAGAGTGACCCGGTGTTCAATGCCTAGACTCGACAGTTCGTCTCGACATTGCTAGGCAAGTAATGAGATTGATATAGTTGATTTGATGGCCTTAATGGCCGCCTGGCTGTCGGAGCAGATTGCTATATGTTTCCAGGTTGACTTTTAATTAAGCAATTTGAGCAATTTGCATGCTTCTCTAATTACTAGTAGTTCAGCTTGAAAACCACTTGCAAAGTTTGGTAGTCTGAAAGACTTGGAGATGTTCATTGCCTCGGAAAAGATTCCTGAACCAACGCCGCACTCCATCTTAGACCCATCAGTAAGGATTGTGGTGTCAAAGTCTTTCGTCACACTATCGTACCAAAATTTATTAAAATAAATGCTTACAAATTAGTTATTAAATACAATCACCAAGGGATAAGTATTGTATTCGTAAAAAATCCAATTCTGGATTTTGATTTAACTTGACATTTTACAAGAAGCATAAGTGAGATCTTCCAAGAAAGAGGCTGCTAGCTAAATAGGTGGGTGGATTTTCCTAAAAGCATATCGTTTTTGGGCACTACATTTTTTACTGTTTTTCTTAGGACCAAAAACAAAACATTGTATTTGAGTGTTTTTGAAAAAAAACTCATATTTCTCAGATTCTTATTAAAAAAAAAAATATAATTATTTTTCGAATATCCCAAAAATGAGGTGGTAAGGTTCTGACTCTTATCATTTTGCATTCTTTTAACTTGAAAGAATGCTCTTTAATTTTTTTTTGCAGTCATTTGCAATAAAATTAAGAGTCAAAGCAAATTTTAAAAAACCAAATAAAATTGAAATAATGCTAAAATAAAATGTTGCAAGAACATAAACGAAAGCATGCAGTCGTAAATGCTTGAAATCTTTTAAAGATCAAATAAATGATGGTTTGGTGTTTTGCTTCTTAAAAATTTGAAACTTAAAAATAAATCTGTTCTCAAATATTTTTTTACAATCTTTTTGTTTATATTTTTTTTTTTGCTGCTTAGGAAAAATAAGATTTAAACTTTTTTGTTAAACTTATGTTTAAAATTAAAATATAAAATAAAAATAAAAAAATTATTAACTTTGATTAAATTTTTTTTTTTTTTTTAATTATTTAACAAATATATAAATATTCATATTTTAAATTTAGTTTGGATTATTAAGAAGATATTCAACTTTAGTTCGGGCATTAAAAATTGCATAAATGAATCCGGCAATGTTTTCATGACACACTAATAAAATCCGCTCGTTTATGGCAAAACATCTACGAGTATATTTTTATATTAATCCATAGTGAATCTTTTAGCGTGGCGTTTACAGCTAAAATGTGTGTTTATTAAAAATTTGGTTTGTTTCATAAAACCACACATTTTAATAACAAAAAAAAATATACTGTTAAGATAGTTTGTTTTTAAACCATCAGTAGTATTTTTTTTTACGATTTTAATAAAACATTTTCGATAATTTACGAGATAAACAAAATAAAATAAAAATATTTTTTGAATAACTTCTGCAAATATTAATGTTTGCATAAGAATATAATTGAACGATCATTAGATATCGTATGTTGTATATGTTAGCTTTATTTTGGAACTACGAAATTGTTTAGTGGTTGCTTGCATGTGGTCAAAGTGGTTTCTTGGATAAAATTTTTGAGTAATATTAAGATTGTCTCAACATAAAAAGCTTGAAATAAAATTTTATTAATTTAAAAATAAGATTTGTTTTTGTGTGTATACTTACACCTCTTACATTCGAAATTTTCTTTTATTTTGGTAGGTTAAATTCTATCCGTAATTTTGTAGGTCGCAGAATCGCAGTCTTTTTCATTTTGGGGATAAAATAAAGCCGTGGCAATGTTAATGAAATGTCTTGTAATGTTTTCACCTCGACTCTAATTTCATTTTTCGATCTCGACCTTATTTAATTCCTAAAATGAAATATGACCGAACCGGGTGCCCTAATTTCACGGCTTAATATCGTTCTTCAATCACGGCTTTATTTCATTTTCTAAAACAAAATAAGATGACGCGGTCCTATTTCTTTCGATCACTGCCTTATTCCACGCAGCCGCATTTCCCCCGGATCACTTCACAGCTAGTTTCGGATGATCACCAGCTCAAAAGGTGAAAGGAGCACTTTTTGAGGTTTTAAATCATTTGTTCGCCAGTAAAAGCCAACAACATGGAGTGAGCTACTGCATCCACTCATTGTAAGAGCTTGGGAAACAAAAAGCTTTGCTGAAGAGTGGAAAAAGAATTGACTTGAAGAAAAGTGGAGAGGAACTTCTGTGCTTCCTGCAGTTGCCAAGGTAAAAGAAAGAATTTTCCAGAAGCTATTAAAAGGTCCTATGCGGACCACATTAACAGCCAACAATACTTTGAATATCGATACTTTACTTTAATTTTTTTTTTCAAATTTGCGAATTCGCAGAAAATATTATTCGTCTTCAAATTGCTCTAAGAACCGAAAACAAATTTCACATACCTGTTACTTTTACAACTTTATTTGAGGGCATTTTCTGTCAAAAAACCTTCAATTGAACTCAATTTGTGCCGCCACAACTGGAACTGACCAAGTCTCTGGATTTGGCACCATGCACCGCCATTTTCGATTTTCAAAAAAATTAATGTGCTGTAAGTTGCTCACTAGTTTTGTTTCTTTGTGAATTTTCAAAATCTTATTTATGTGAGTTTCTTCACAAAAAATGACTCTATAAGAACCAAAAAGAAAACCGCCCAATCCTTGTGTTCCACATGTTCAGGAAAAAAAGAACTTTACTACTTTGACTTAAGCTTTGAAAAGTGGGTGGGACTTACTTTCATATCTCGTAGCATCTAAACTAAGTTTTTATATGCGACATTGAGGGTGCTTTTTTCCATCCCCAATTGAATAATATTTCATAACTTTTTATGTTTTCATAAGTATAATAACTTTGTGCGCATTCACGTCGAAGAAAAGGGATGGAGCTATCCATTTCACATAATATGAAAGAATAAAAATGGCGATTTACTTTTTTTTGATGTGCGGTAAATTTTCTCTTCTTCTTAAATAAAAATAAATCAAATTAAATGGTTTTGAAATACTATACAAAAAAAAAAATCAAAGAAAATCAAAGTTATCATCTCAATATCATCAAGCATGGGGTTAGCTTTTTGTATCATCATGCCTATACCTAGTTCCATCACTGACTTACCTATACCTTAAGGCAAAATTTTCAATTCAATATAAATTAAACCAGACGAGTGCACCAGAGATCCTCAGTCAAAACCACATCTCTATATATTCTCGAAATTAGAAGTTGCGGCCATAAAGAAGAATTCTACCCCATCCACAATCATTTCGGATTCTGGGAGATAGGAGGAAGCATTGGGAAGCTCCAATGAGAGGCCACCCTCATATAATATATCGGTTTGAAGCTACATAGATATATAGGAGTAGGTAACTCGTAGATGGGATTCCTTTCTTTCTTCTTTTTGATAAGTTTTCTTCTTTTGTGTTATGAGAGTATAACTATAAGACCCATGGCATCGCTTGAAAACGTGAACTCTAAGCACACATATGCGATGATGCTCTTCAGACAAAACATTTGACTTTTCCCTGAAACGAAAAAGCGAAGGAGAGAATGGATGAAAAGTTCTGAAAAGCATTTTGTGGATAATTCAAAATGAAAATCCTGATAAGAATTTTCTATCTCCGCCATCTTTTAGAGATGATTTTTCTGGTACGTCCTCGTCGTCGTCGACATAGTCCTCCATCTTCTCTTGCTGCTTCCAAACCCAGCACTCTTTCCCGCACTGTATGATGTAGACCGAGTTATGTATATAAGTGGGATAATGGTTTATATGTACCTACATACATATATCTTTATATAGTTTTAACAGCCACATATACATATACCTTACATAAAAGTGAACCATCTATATAGAATGAGAAAACTCTTAGAAGCACAAGGTTCTTTTAGACTTAAAAGATTCCAATGAACCCTCATTGTGCACGAAAAATGTTACCTTCATATCCTCATATTGAGGTTGAGGCTAATGTCCAGAAGTACCTATACCTGAAACTCATGGCCTCTATCAAACCATGGCATTCGCAAGAGAAAAGGCACAAAAAAAAAAGATCTAGCTTAGGTAAAATGGGGGCGAAGAAGATTGACCCGGACAGAACTATAAATTGGGGAAACTATACCAAAGATGCCCGAACTGAAATGGTACCATACCTATATGTATACAGAGAGGGTGGGCTATGATGTTCTATGGTCTACGGAGCACCTGAACCTTTCCTCTTTTTTTTTAAACTAAACTCTAAAGAGCAAAACCAAAGGAACGTGGTCAAAGGAATCAACAAACGGATTTTAAAGTTTGTGTTTTCAGCTTCCAGTTTCTAGGAAATTTTTCCCTCTTATCTAGTTTTATTGTCGATGACGCTCAAGCATATCCCCAACCCCCATCCCCATCCATGCACCCCACCACTTCAGCGAGAAGGGGGATGACTCAGTGGCTGAGGGAGCAAAAATTTCGAGCTGTGTGTGGTATTTATGTGATTATGGATGGGCTGATGGTTGAAGAGATGGAGAATTTTTAGTTGAATGCATCTTCATAGGGTATAGGGGAGGGGTATTACAGAGAACTTGCTTGCTTGCTTGTTATATGAAAATGGGATGCGGTATAGCAATTTGATGAAAAACTTCTTCCCAGCAAAACTGATATACTATAGACAGGTGTGTAGTAGAATAGATATAGACAGCATATCCGGCAACAGAAGAAGTTTTGAGAATGCTCTCTAAAAATTTTTGGATTTTCAATTTCCTAACGAAGAAATTGTTAAAAGAGTGAGTGGGTTGAAAATCTCATGGGTATACCTATATCTCTAACTGTATTAAAGTTAAATTTCATATGCCGTAAAGAAAAGTTGAAGCACTGCCAGAAGGCCCAGTATTTTTAATCTTCTTTTGGGTCTTTTAACTTTGATGGAGGAAAACTTACCTATATGAATCTACCAAAAAATATAGGGGACCAACGCCAACGAAGGGAGGTTAAAGAAGCATAAAAGAAGAAGCTCCAGATGTGGTTAGATATTATATACACCTACATATACTCGTATGTATTGTATTTGATTTTAACAGAAGGTTTGGCGTAAAGGTATCTTACATAAATAGATGTACCTACACATGAAGGTATTTTATTTTTAACAAGCACAAGGTAAAGAAAAGAATTGAAAATATTTGAAGCATGTAATTTTATAATAGCTTATGATAGGGGTGGTTATTTTTTTTTATTTTAGAGAAGAGAGTTTCAATGATCAAAAATAATCTCGGTTGTATTTAATTCAATTTTAAGGCAATTTAAATTAAATGCTTTGCTGTGAATGATTTGGATTAAAGGTGTGATTAAAGCCAAGAGCGTGAGGGTAAGATTACAACAAGCAAAAAATTATTTCCCCATTTTATAAAACAAAACAAATATTAAAGAACAAAGCAAAACACCAACAATGTCGTGCTATAACTACCCTTCAGGTCAAAAAACCAATATTTAATTTGTTTCTCAAGTCATTTTTGAAAAAAATAATTTTCAAAAATTTAAGTTTTGTTTCAAGAAATGGCCCTACATTCCTTTCATGGCTTCAAGTTGGTAACTCTGGAATTTGACACCTGTCAAACTCGGCTGTCATCTGAAGTGTCATAATATTGGCTGTTTGTTTGCCATTTACGATAATGGATCGCCTAACAATCGAACGACGCATTGCATTAAAATTGTTTGCAAAAGTAGTGATTAATACATATATGTAGCTACTTTTCTTGCACTACGCTATGATTATGGTCGTAATAATCCGCCACGAGTGGAAGCTTCATTTTTATGCCCGTTCAGTCAAAATGGTTGCTGCTTCAAGTGCAAGTGTTTCTGATGAACTGAATTTATCGTTTCCCTATAAATGATTCTTTTTTGGCCGGCGATTGAAGATCATGATTTGTCGATATGTGATTCCATTGAGACTGTGCAAAAAGCCACATAGGTCAGTTTAAGGTCAATAAAAGACAGCTGTTTTCAGAAATTGGTCAGCTATTGGTTTTTTTTAAGGTCACAAACAAAGACCAGACAAGGATCAGTTTGTTTTAGAAATGTTCATGTTCGTCCATAGAACTTTCAATGAATTTTTAAAGTTTTTTCAAGTTCATAGCGATGATATTGATATTAAGCATCTAGTTTGTGGAATATTCGAAAAAAATGTTTCAAGTTCACAGTAAAAGAATGAGATGCTTGATATTGCCACTTATATTACACTTATGCACTTATGCCTTCAACACCATTTTGACTTCCGGGCTGTACCCAGATTTATGGAAAGTTGCTAAAATCATTCCACTTCCAAAAAACGCTAGAAGAGATGAATTTAGACCTATTTCTGTATTGCCATTTTTATCAAAAGTGTTTGAAAGGGTCCTTCAAAGGCAAATAAATAGTTTTCTATCTACTAACTCTCTGCTCCGCCCTTATCAATCTGGCTTTCGGAAGAAACACAGCTGTGTTACCGCACCTTTTAAATGTTACCGACGACATCAGAAAAGCATTGGATAAAGACGAAGTTACGTTTCTAATTTTGTTGGATTTTTCGAAGGCCTTCGATTCTGTTAATCATGTCAATCTATGTTGAAAGCTTATGCTAAATTTTAATTTTTCGTCAAGTGCAACAAAATTAATTTTCTCTTATTTAACCAATAGAAAGCAAGCAGTGGAAGTTGGGGACTCCCTGTCAAAATTTTTACCGAATGTTACTGGGGTATCACAACGTTCTTTACTGGGCCCTCTTTTGTTTTCTGCTTATGTAAATGAACTTCCATCTTCCTTAGTAAATTGTAGCTCTCATTTGTATGCTGATGACGTTCAGCTGTATTTCAGCTGTCCGCTTGGCTTAATCGAACATGGAGCGTTCTGCGTCAATGAAAACCTGAAGAAAGTTACAAATTGGTCTTTGGCAAACGCACTAATTTTAAACCCAAAAAAATCAAAATGTGTTGTCATTTATAGAAAATCTCTTGACCTTTCTTATTTTCCACCGATTGTTTTGGGCAATGCTCCAATGGAATTTGTGGTTACAGCGAAGAATCTTGGTGTGACTTTTAATCGTTTTTTGACTTGGGATGATCATATAAATGGGCTAGTTGGCAAGGTCTATGGAGTTCTCCGTACATTATTGGTAACACGATAAGGAGGGATATGCATATTTAACGGAGCGTAAATTTTTTGTTAATTCTATTAAGCTTTGGAACACCTTACCTCGTAATATAAAACAAAATCTGAACGCTACATACGTAAAAAGGGTGCTTAGATCTTATTTTTCAATATGAAAATTTAATAAACTTTTATTTATATAATGATAGTTTTGATAATTAAAGTAACTTCTATTTTTTTTGAATTTTTGCTCAGCCATTGTTTTTCGTATAATATGTAAGCTTACAGCTACCTTATAAGATTTTAAATCTTACTGTTGTTAGGCATTTTCGATATTAAATAAATAAATAAATAAATAAATAAATAGATGCTAATCATTCAAGGGTAAAAAAGTGAACGAAATCCTCATGAAAGTTCCATTATTTTCTACAAATGGTGTTATTTATAATTTAGGCCCAACCCGCACAAGTAGATTGGTAACGTACATAAAGAAATTAAACAAACTATACCATCTTATAAAACTTTTCTATTCTTTTTATTTTAAACAAAATGTTTACTCAAAGTTTCTTTCTCCACGACAAATGCACACAATAGTTGATTTTTTTTTACTTCCGAAAGAAACTTTATTTGTCTTTGGTAACACAAATTTAGATGGGCGAAGTACAAACATCAAGGTTCATATATTGTTGGAAGAAGTCAGTGTGTATGGACACTTTTTTTTAGCAAATTCAGAACTTAATGCACATAGCAATATGACATTCTCTCCATTTTAAGTAGTCACAAAAGTTAAAATTATATACTCTTACTGTAGTTTAGCCAAAACAATTGGGAATTAGATTTAAACGGATTTAGGGGTGGATTTAAATGTGTGTATCGAAATTGATGATTTAAATAACAAGCAAATAAATATTTTGCCTTTGGCTATAGGTGCAAAAACTATCCCCACGTTCAACCATATCTACATTTATAAACTAAACAGATGTTAAACCATGGCGATTTTGACAAATTGATATACCTAGCTAATATAACCCCCGAAATAGTTTCCCCCTTTAAGTTAATTAAATTAATGATCAACTGTAAATCTCCATTCATACTGACACCAAAGCTACACGACCAGAATCAATTTGTCATAATACTCTCTTACTCGCGATTCAATAAAGGATCATTAACGCACCAGCAACATTAACGGCCAACAGACACACCCACAGATTTTATGCCAAAATTTAACCATAATGGCATTAAAATGTTACAATGAACCAAAGAAGTAACAAACGATAGATACAGCAACAGCGCAGGGCCTTTAACCCCAACAATGAAGTAGTGAAGCAAAGTTAAGCGTGAATATATAGCATCCGTATGTATCAGCAGGGAAGATGGCTTTTCTTTATTTTTCAGTTTTTCGATGGGTTGTAGGTACACAATCATAAAGGATGAGGATGAGATTGGCGGCAAGTCATCCGAAAAAATGATTTAGTTGTCCTTTGTCCTTCGTCAAAATAATTCTGCCTCCTCCACCCACTGCATTTGTAGAGGTATAGTATATATGTAGGTATCTATTTCAAGGGAACTCGGAATTGCTGGTATTGTTTGCTACCCATATGCCACCTTTCTAGCTTGCTTTTCTTTATTTATTTTTTTTCAAGCGACAAATTGCCAGGAACTCACTTGTTGTTTGCACAGGGGTCCGGAAAAATTAGAAAGGATATTCACCATCAAAATGATGATGTGCCATCCGACACCCTTTTTTCTTCTTATAATATAATACCTACTTTTTTTTGACTAAGCTAATGTACTATTCATCTTTCAGATGCGGAAATATTTTCACTTTTATATCGTGGGTATGTTTTGTGGATCTCGGATGCTGCTATTAAACTTATCCCTCGCTATAACTATACGATAGCAGGATAAATAAAAGAAAAAATCAATCTGAAACAGACAATGGTCTCAATTTACACTCTGCCACTTCAGGCTGATGAAGTCGCTGCTGTTGCACCCCTCATTGTTAGGAAAGGACACTATTGTGCTCGATTAAAGCGAATAATATAGAATGAGGGATTTCCTGGTTAAGTTAAAACATAAAAGTAAGAATATAGAAATTTGTAGGATTTTATTTTCTTCATAAATACTATAATTATGAAGGACTGTAGTTTAACATTTGTAGTGACAGGAAGATGAAGCCAAATAAAATTCAATTGTCTGGTTAGTCTTCTTTATTTTTTATTTAAAATTATTGATGATTTAAATTTTTAAAATTGTCCTCAGTTTCTGGCCTCTTTTAACAAGTCTATCCACCTACCCCGGTCTCGAGCTAACACCATCCATTTGCGCACCTCAAGGCTTCGGGCGTCCTGATGGTTTACTTCATCTCTCCAGCGCAAGCATCGTCTACCACGCTGTCGTTTACCAAAGAATTTACCACAAAGGACTTTCCGAGCCGTTTCCTCTTCACTCATGCCAGCTAGGTGCCCTGCCCACCGGAGTCTACCGGGCTTAATTTTTTTCACTATGCCTGCTTCAAGGTAGATTGCGTACAATTTATCATTGTACCGTGTCCGGAATCGTCCTTCCTCACATATGGGACCAACAATTCTCCTTAAAACTTTTCTCTTGAACGCGGCCAATAGGTCGGAGTGTCTTTGCTAAGTACCCAAGTCTCGGATGCATGCGTGAGTACAGGCAGCACCATGGTGGTGAGATTTCTGGATTTGAAGAGCTTTCACGGTCTATCCTAGGCTCTGTTCGAATTGAACAGCCGCCGCCCGCGTATTACTTCTTCTTTATTGTTATCGGCTGCTACTATTGACCCAAGTTATTTAAAGGATTGCACCTCTTCAAATTCGTATTCTGCTACCTTGTTTGTTTGACCAGCTGTACGACACCATGTACTTTGTTTTACCTTCACTAATGTACAGCCCAGTGTGCGAAACAGGAATATATCTTCTAAAAAACTGCCAAAAAATCGTTTAGAAAGTAACTAAATATAAAATTTTATCAAAATCAACTGTGGATTGTGGAAACAAGCGCCTCTCTTAGTGCTCCTACGCTACTGCCGTTGAAAATAAATTTTAACTCAAAACCAAAAATGCGATCTGATGATATGTTAAATACACTTATTTAAAAAAAAATAATAAATTATTTCAGTGGTGTAGATATGCATTTTTTTATTAGGTACACTTAAAATTAAATTTCAAAAAAATATAGGTATACAGTGAAATCTCCCTTAACGGACACCTCTCTTAGGCGGACACCTCCCTTAGACGGACAAATTTTTTTGTACGGAAATTGCTCCATATAAGCTTCATTGTTTTCAGTTTCTTTTAGACGGACACTCCCTTGGACGGACACGGACAGCATTTTCACGTATGAATGACAAAATATATTCTCTTAGGCGGACACCAGAGCAGGATTGAACATGTCATCACGCTGATAATTTTGGCAACGGTATTTTCTTAAGTTGCAGTTTACAGCCCACATCAAATTCTTTTCACG
The DNA here is from genome assembly GCA_958431115.1 of Syrphus vitripennis. Taxonomy (NCBI): domain Eukaryota; kingdom Metazoa; phylum Arthropoda; class Insecta; order Diptera; family Syrphidae; genus Syrphus; species Syrphus vitripennis. The sequence continues at coordinate 136,326,483 of OY288108.1, read as the reverse complement.
AAAAGGAAAAATACATGCGTGCCAGCTGTCAGTCTAGAAACTCTATTATGTGTGTGAGAATTTTGTGTATCTGTTGATTGTGTATGTGAGGTATTGTAAAAATCTGTTAGATCTTTTTACATTTTTATTCTCTCATTCGTGTGGTGGAAGGCATATTGCTTGGACGTAAAAAAAGTTTATTTTTGGAGTTTCAGATTTTCGTTGAATTGCGCGCAGATAGATTTTAAATTCTTTTAATTAATATTTTTACCTATGAAACATGTTTTCAGGATGCCACCAAAAAGGAAAAGGTAGACGTAATAAACTTTACCCAAAAATATAAAAAAAAGCGTACGGGAACTAGCAACAGAGTTTAAAAAAGGAATCGCAATAATAAAACGGTTTATGAGAAAATCGAAAACCGAAAATCCGGTACCGTTAATGACTTTTTTTGATCAATACTTTTAACTAAATAATTTTAATTATGTACAAAGCCCCTAAGCAAAAATTTCATCAAAATCGTAAGTGCCATTTTCGAGATAAACAAGTTTTGTCGTTACCGAAAAAAGAGCCTAGAAAAAGAATTCAATTTCTCTGGGAAAAGACCTAAAAATCTAAAGTTCCAAATTTTAAGATAATCCCTTTAATAATTTAGGCTCAAGGTCGAGGTACAGACAGATTGACAGTCAGGCTGACAGACAAAATTCTAGACAATCTGTCTTTAAACACTGCTTTCTGGTTCATTTAATATAAAATTATAAAATCTTAAATCGCATATCCTCATTATCATATTTCAACCCTATGCTCAAAAATCTTTTTAGAAGGTAATAATGAAGCAGTTTATGCTTCAATCCGCGACACGTTTCACAGTTTTTATTTCAATGTGAAATACGACACTTAATCTTCTACTTATCCCTATGTCTAAAATACTAAAATGTTAATAATAATCTTCTTTAAAATTCAAACTACCAACGTGTGACCTGCAATTATAAAGTAGTTAGTTGCATGAAAAAAATATTTGAAATTTAAATTAATAGAAGCATTCATTCGTTAAAAAGTAGAACGAAATTAAACTATCTACTACATTAATCCAATCGATTTTTATATACTGATTTACGAGTTCACTGGAAATAAACGAATATTTATTATCCCTCCTTCTTACATCATCATAATAACAAGAAATAAATCATGACTATAGAATACAGAATAGACTATAAATAGAGGTAAATAAAAGTTGTGAAAAACAAATCTAAACTTCAAATGCAGTAAACTACAATTTATCACGATACAAGTTACACCCAAACCTATAATGTAGAGTTGATATCTAACCTATGTACAATGAAGAAGGATTTTTAACCATTTCATTTGCTAAACGATTTTTGTATACCTCTATACCTACACTGTTGTGTGTGGGGGGGGGGGTGAAACTCTCAGGTTTCCTTTCCGTTTTTATCCTGAGGAAAACTCATTTAATCCCCAAACCGTTGCAAAAAGCTTCTTTTCCCCGATTATTTTCATTTTCATTTTTATTTCTATTTTTTTTTCTGATGATGGCAGCAACAATTTTACTCTTTCTATGTCGAAATGAACAAAATGTCTAGCAAATAAATGATTTTTCATATATAAGCTCATATCCATCTACCTCTTTGGTCAGCAAAACGTGAAAAACAACAGAGGGATAGCAACATTATATTATAGAAAGAACCGGATAAAGCACGTAGCAATTAGGACAAGAGCCTTTAGCATCCGCAAAGGGGGCGCTAAAAGTCTATCTATAGAAAAATAAGGAACCTTGTAGAAAGGAGCAAATTTGTTTTATGCTTGATTTGATTTATGCGGGCCTTAAAAATGCTTAAAACCAAAAATGTACCAAGTCCACCCGTGAGTTTTTGAGGCAATTGTCATACTGGTCACAAAATGATTGGACATATATCTCAGTGACTAAACCAAATTTGAGAATTTAAGTTAAGAGACTTTTGGTCGAAAATTAAACTTTCTACGAAAATAAGCTATTCACTAAATTTTATAAAAGTAATTAAGTTGCAAAAATTAACAAAAACCAACTTTAGAATAATACTGTGTCTGCTTAAACTGTTATTAATTTTTTCAAATAATTATTTATAAGTTATGTATGACCATTTAATGAACTTTTTTAATTTCGCCTTTCGGGGCCCTGAAAATCTCAACTCCACCCCGCTCATATTTTTTTTTGTATTTCTTTCTTCAAGTGCGCTCGAGTAAAAATATATTTTACGGCCAAGGCAATAAACTTTTGCAGAAAATAAATTTACGAGCTTTGTTGTTAATTTTCCTTCATTTTCTTCTTTATATATTGGTTAACAATGTTTTGCACAACTATACTTTGTTTTGTACATTTATGTATACATAAATAGTATCGACCTACCACCGTTATCCTCTAGTCACCCTGTGATCCTTAAATATATGTAATGTATATGTGCCGCTATATTCATATCAAGAGTAACAGTTACACCACCTGTTTGCTAAAGGATATGGTGTTCAATATGTATTTAGAATGGAAACAAACGGTGGGTTGATGTAGAAGGAAAAGGTATATATAGATTTTCTGTTGGTCATTTATTAGATTGTTGTTGGAAAAAAGCACTGAACGTTTTATGTGAATGTGAATATAGATTTTATATAAATGGTTTAAGCTGATGGAAAAGGAAGTTTGGTAGAATATAAATGACCAAGCCAAAAGAAAACATGGCAGTAAAACCGATATATTATATTATTATTTTTATAATGGATATGTAGTAGTTATATTCCTTGCCTTAGTTTTTTGATAATAATAATTTTTTGATGGTTAATTAGTATTCCAGGTAGGTGTACTAGTAAAATAATAGCCAAATTTTAACTGGATATCAAACCATAAGGCATCGTGATGAATTGAAAAGAAGTGGTCCAAGATGATAATCTTGAGGAACTCTACATAAGATAAGATGTGTTGAAAACAAACCATAAATAACAACAAATCCATAATACCAAATATTTTGAAGAAATCTTGTTAAAATTATAGTGTTGTTATAAAGCGTGTTTTTTTAGAGGCATAGAGCTTTGAGTTGGCAACGCTTTTTTAACTGGCGGACATTGTAATAACTAATAACTGTTAAGTGGTTTGTGTTTAGTTTAACATTTCAACATTAATAGACTGGCGCCTAAACAACGCTTTCAAATTTGAAGTCCTCTTAAAAAAAACTCACTTAATTGTAAAAAATTAGCTGTGCAGCATAATTTTTTAAAATTTTGACTTCATTGTTCTATGGGAACTCCGAAAAAATAAATTGTAAAATTCGGATTGTAAATTTTGGAAGTTCCTAATTCAATCGTTTGCTGAAAAGGAGCATGTAGGTACTGCTAATAATGTGAAGTCAACTTATTTCAGATTTCTATCTCAAACGGTTGATGAGAAAAGGCATAGTGACGAAAAAAATTCCTGCTAAGTAGTTTAATTGAAAAAACTTAACCTCACAGTCGAACCTCAAACTTTACTACGTTTACGACAACTTAACGTCGCGGTTTGAACACCTGCTTATTACGTTTCAATTTTAAATTTGATTTGAAAGACCTTCCAATGGTGCGCAAGTGGCTTTAAGTAGAATAAAAGTACACAATTATGAAATTCGTAAACAAAAATGTTTTTTTCATGATAAACAAGGATTAAAAAAGTCATCGAAAATACATTTTTAAACATTTTTAGGATTTTTTAATTGAAAGTTCCGGTGTAAGTTTTTCTATCTTAGTTAGACTATGAGCCGAACACAATTTCTACTTCCAAGAAAAAAATCAGTTTATTAACAGTCTAATTCAAATCAATTCACTCTCAATGACACAACTTTCCGTCTGTCAAATACTCAAATAAAAAAAAATATCCTATTTCTATTTTAATTAAACAAAAATGGAGTGTCAGTTCATAATATTCATCAACAAACCGATAAAAATATATTTAAAAAAAAAAATGACAATAACCCAACCCCCAGCAACAACACCCATCATAGACGAACCAACATTTTTCTGCATTTATCTACGATCATTCATTTTATTCCTTCATTACAATATCGACAAGCACACAAAACGTGAGCATCAGCTCCAAAAGGGAAAAAGGGAAGCTCTATACAGTGTTTGGGGATGTTTATAGAATATAGAGGATATGATGGTGATGGCGATGGCAGTGGGGGGTGGGGGTAAATAATTCCTTCGTATGCGAATGGCGTGCGGGTGATATTGCTTGTCGTAAATTTTGATATCAAATTTTATTTTATTGCATCCCTGTCAACCCCTATTTAAGCTTTATGGATTTGATCCGCACGCCATTGGGTGGCTTGCCGTATTATATACATGGTCTTATGGCAAACGATTTTTTTGTCCATTCTGTTATCCTACATCCACACACCTCCACCACACTCCCCTGCAACTCCCCCATGGGGTGCTTTTCTTTCGTTTCATTTTTATTTATTTTTTTTTTTTTTTTTTTTGTTTCATACATATTTTGTTTTCGTTATCTAAATTGATATTGTTTGTGCTTTGGGGTACGTAACATAACGGTATAGCAAAAGTGTGCTTGAAGCCTGATGAGTATACGAGGATGTGTGCGAGAGAATATGTTTTTATTTTATTTGTAAATTTTTTTTTCTTTTTTATCAAAGAAACTTGGAGAAGGAATATGGTTGTGAGATGAAGCGAAAATACACCTAGGAAATATGGAAGACTCGAGTTCTGTTGATGATGGGGTAGAAAAAGTTTATATTTTCTTTTTGTATTTCCTTTGCAGAATTTTCAACAGTTTTTTTTTCGTGTTATTTTCTGTTCGGATTATGGTGCAATTTTTTCCGCTATCTGCTATAATAAAACTATGAAGAAACAGAAAAATAAAAATAACGGGAGGACTAGCAGCAGGGTGGCCATGGGTGGCCTCTTATATTTTCCTAGATTTTGATGTGATATTAACGCCTGCGTCTTCGATGGCACGGTGTGGTGCGGTGGCGGTGGTGGTGGTGTACAGTAGTGGGGGTTAATTTTGCTGTGGGTGGTACCCTCCTTGTGTGTTACTTGATTGTTTTTGTATGTGTGTGTTGTACTTCGTGTGGTGTTATCCTGGTTGCTATCGCAAAATTACGATTTTCAACTACGATATAGATTCTCTTCTATGACGTGCGATGGGTGTCGTTCCTTTTTGTTTTTTTTTTTTTTTCACTGACAAAATGGATAATGGCATCCAGAGAAGGATGACGGTTTAATACAAAATGTTGATATGAAACATATTTATGTTTTTTTTTGTTTCTAGGCTGCATGCGATGTTGTGTGATGTGGGGAGTTCCCATTTGACTCGCAAGTCAAGCCAGAAATGTTTCGTATATCGTATAGATAGCTCGTCCTATATATGTAATATAATATATCCTGGGAGGTGGGCGAGGATTTATCGAATTCAATATGGTGGAAAATTGTTTCGTTTATATTTATTTGTTTCTTATTTTTATTGTTATTGCTTTTGAAAGGGAATTTTTCCATCAGTTTTTTTTTATCCTTTCTACGTATACCTATATTTTGACTGTCATGACTTTTTTAAATAAGAGATAAAGGCTTTCATTCTTTCGACTTTTTTTTTTGGTAGGCATGTCTTTTCTATGTGTTCTAAGTGTTTTGAAATTTTATTTGACAACGGTTTCAGATTGGCATATAATACTTGTGACAGAGGCTGAATGTTTGCATGTTATGATACAATTTATTAGTAATTCAAAAAAAAAAAGTTATAGCTTTTGAAGATATAAAAGGGGAGTTAAGACATTTTTTGACAAAAATTTAAATTAGTTACAAAAGTAGGACAAACAAGCTAGAGTAGATTATTAAGCTTACTATACAGACGATTGTCAGATCTTGCAATATTGTCAAAAATGTCAATGGTCTGACAAAAGCTGACAATTAGACGAAAATTACAAAATATCTTACTTTGATAAATCGCTGCAAGATGTTGACATTGCCTATAGTTAAAAAATTCTCAGCAATATTTGTATAGCATTTTGAACATTTTTTCAGATGCGGACAATGACCAAAGAATTTGACAGTGTCCCGGCTGACAGTAATAAAATTGTGTGTTCAGACAATTGTCAGTTGGTCGTCTGTCAATGATGTTTCTGAAAATTGTGTACTATGTATATTATATTCAGAGCAGATTTTTGTAGGACTTTTGGTACATTTTTTTTACTGACACATTTAACAATAATGTAAGATCTGACAATCGTATGTAAGTACCAAGCTCTGGATTTTGATTCCTAGCGATATGTGTTTTTTTTTGCGTGGTAGGTGCCTACTATGAAGCATAAGGATTGTTTTTTTTTTTGTTGTACACCAAACTAATTTCAACCGTGAGCGATTTAATGCAATCAATAATTTCAATAAATAAAATACCATTTTCAAGATGCAAGAAGTCACTCTTCAATTCTTTTGATCATACGCAAAAAGTTTTATAAAACAAAAATATCGTAAGAACTCTTTATGAAATTGTCTTATTATTTTTTTTTGGAATTCAACCACTTATCTTTTAATAAAAAATTGGAAATGAAGAACTGACTTGATGTTAAGAAAATGCACAGAAAAAAAAATAAAATTGTTATCATTGACTATTCGATAAGATAACCAATTTTTTTAAGAAGATACCTATCTTATTAAATTTTCCCTCAGAAAAAAATCATATTTTAAATTTTATTTTATTTTTTTAATATATTTACATATAGGTTTTATTTCCAGACTTTAACAGAGAAAAAAAAACGAATAAAAATAAAATTTATATAGTGAGATATTTTACAACAAAATTAAAAAAAAAACGAATAAAAAGCAATTAAATTAACGTATTGATACACATTTAACTTTGAGTTTTTTTTTTACACAAAACAAAAAGTTTTTTATAAAAACTTATTGAAATTTAAGGAGACACAAGTTGGCAGAACATTTTTCAGCTAGAGGACGAAGGCTAACGGGATCTCTCGAAAAAATGATGCGTATTCGCCTGTTCTCGACAACCGTTTTGAGCTCGAAACCTAAAATTAAGCTACAATTTTTAATGTTTTTTATTTAGTTCTGAAAAAAATTCAATTCAAATTTTGATGCAGAAACCTAATAATTTTTATAAGTCACGTTTCTGCACACAAGGTGGACCAGAGGTTTGTATTAAAAAAAAAGTTAGTAATAGTTTCTTTTAGCAATTTTTTCCCTTTCTTCGAAAAATTTTTATGTGATCCTATAAATTATTCTATTAGATACATAACAAGTATTCTTTAATAAAACTACATATATTATCGAGAAGAATGGTTAATCAATTTGCAAAAGAAACAGCTAAACCTACCAAAAATCAGGTGGCGTTTATATGACTAAACTCTTTTATATTACAAAGCAATAAGTTTTACTATAGTGATGTTTTATAGCTTTTCTGTTGCGATGTTTAACACTTCCTTAACTAAAATTGGCAAACATAAAAATCTCCATCGAAATGTTGAAATATATTCATTATTATGTAGGTATAGCTATGCCACGAATAAATGAAATAAATGTATATAGTAGGAAATATTTGCTCATTACTGTCAGATAAAAGCTAGCATAAGCGAACAAACCTCATTGCTTTCGGTATCTAAAATACATTCTTTACTATCCGCCCTACCTATCCCACTCCAAACAAAAGAGGGAGGATAATATCGAATATAGACTTATATAATATGGAATTCCCATATATGTATGTATATAGAATTGTTATCCTTTGCTTCAATATAATAAGCACAAAAATGCCGATGATAGCAGCGAATATAAAAATTCATGCGCTGAAATCCTTGTAACCATTTATTTTGAAGATATCCTTGTGCGGAGATAATCCTCCCACATATATAGAACGAATATAACGAATGCCATCTGTTTCGCAGAAAAACCAAAGTCTCTAGAGCTACTACAGCAAAAGAAAGTGTTTTTATATATTTTTGTTTTTTCTTATGCGTGCAATATAAAATCATATCTTTGTCTAAACAGAGATCCAGAACGGGCAGAGGACGAGGCTGTAGGCCAAAATGGCAGCTTAAGGACAACAAATGTGGAAATGTGTGGTGCTATGGGCTCTTGCTTTTGGTAACACTCGTTCGTATATTTGGCTTGTAATAAAAATGAAATTGGATCAACATTCATGCATTTAAGCTCATATCAGCATATTGAGCAGATTGTATGGTTGGATTTTTTTTGGTCGTCTTCGTTGGCGCGGTGGGGGCGTAGGCCACTACTTTCAGGACCGAAAAGAAATCCCAAAGCCTAGACAGTTATTCCTTATTCCTGCATACTTTTTGGAGTCGTGAATTCAGAGGATTGCCTTTTATTTTATGAAGGCGTTTGAGTGCTAACGAAGAACATACATATAGCGCGTTTTCAACTCCCTTCGAGGAACGAGGATGCTCATTACTTCTAAGAATATAGTAGGGTTCTACGTTGTTCTTTTTTTTGTCTTTGGCAAAGACAAGCAGCACTAGAATGTTACTAGAGAAATATAAAAACGAAGCTCCAATCAGCATTTATGCGGATTTATGCAACAAAAAATTTTGGGTGTGACATAGCATTCGGACGATAAAAAAGGATAACTCGGATTTTTCTACTTGGGCTATAAAAACAATAGTTGAGTGTAGTGTTTGTATGATGGGAATTATAAGCTCAAAAAGTTGGTTTTCTGTTTATGATTCTACGTATGAAAGAATTTTATATTTAATAGGCTCAAGTGAAAATGTTTTATTAGTTACTTGGAAGGAATAATGAATTTTTTGTTATATAACTGAAAACTTCATCACTTGGGTGAAAACAATTCTTGCAAATTTTGAATTGTCTTTAAAAAGATTTTAACTGTATTTTGTTATCATCATAATCTAGATCAATTTTAAATATGTTAATATACCTACAGAAAAAAAGCTTTGAGAATTTCCCATTATGAAATACAAAATAAACTTTTTGTCTTAAAGTAGATAATAATAAAATACAGTTTGAGATCCAATTACGAGCCGAGGACCTAAGTAAGTAGGTAAGTTAAACATAAATTGAATTAATTCAAAATGTAATTTAATTTTTTTAATGTTCTTATATAGTTAAAGTACCTACCTACTAAACAAAAGAGCTGATAAGCAAACCTAACTTTTATGTAAATGTTTTTTTAAACGAAAGAATAATATTATATTACATCAATAACTAAATCAGTACAGGGATTTTATAAATTTAACAACACGAGATTCTTATATTTTCCGAAATCACGTTTCATGAACCAAAGAATAGGTTGGCTATTCTACAATAGATGGCCTTTAAGCATTCTTAAGCTTTTTAGAACCAAGAACTTTTTAAAGAAAGAAGACATGAAATACTTGAAAAATAAACAATATCACTTCGAAATATATTGTTTTATTTTCAGAAGATAATCTACATACATTATATGGATCATTATAGCGATAATAAAAAAAGGCTATTGGCGTATCCATCGGGAAACAAAACTTGACTCCACGTAATTATCATACATACAGTTTTAAAACTCACCTTTCTAAGATATCTTTTCAAAATATGTACATAAATAATTTTGTTTTTATTTAAGCCTCATCGGGCATGTTCAATAAACAATTCACGTTTTAAATGCAACAACAACTAAACCTATTGAGTCATCGCGTTGCCAAGAGATTTCTCGAGCCATCGCCTGTCCGGATGGCGGATAGAAATGTGTGTTTAATAAAGAGACATTTCTTACAAATTTGTACAAATTTTAACAACAACAACACAAAGAAAAATTCAAGCTAGCAGTGATTTCGGCCCGGCAGTGATTATTTTAATGTGCTCCTTAAGGCTTTAAAAAAAAAAACACCTATATTTGCTGAAGCAATGTTCGGTTGCACTAAAAGCTTTTAAGTACTTAAAAGTCTTTTTAGCCTTAAAATGATTTTTATTTTTAGAGTATACGTTTTAAAATTTTAAAATTTGTTATTTATTGGTCCAACTGAACATAAAAATTCAATGTTTAATGGTGTTCCCAATAAACCGAAATCTAGAGATTTGAGCTAAAATCTTCTAGATCACAAATTATTGTTCCACACAAACAACCACCTTACTCTCTTTCTAATTTCTATTGAAAAAGCTTTTTCCACATACTATAACTATCTATGGTGAAGTTCATAAATAAAAGCTCATATTGAAATGAGACTTCAACTAAATCTCGTAATCCCAAAATCGTATGGGGATTTCGCTTTTGTGTAAACGCACTATTATGAAATGTTCAGCAAGTTTCCAAAAATGTCTTTATTTATGAGTTTTGACAGTAAATGATGTATGTAAATCTTTGTATATGAAAACTATAGTACTATCATGGTGGAAGTCGAATGGGGCGACATCTAGTTTACCTATGCAACCCTTACTCTTTTTTTTTTGCGGAGAGCTTATGAAGGTTTTAAATGATATTTATTGATATTTTTTGGATGCAATAATCCAAAAAATAGTCTACTCTTGCCCCTACCACCAATTTTCGACGCTTAAAGACTCCCCAAATCGAATTTTACACCTCACATTTTGCAGCGCCACCACCAGGACCTCTGCAACCCTAAAAAAAACTCGCCATGATAGTACTATAGTTTTTATATACAAAGATGTAAATATGTACAAATTCGTAGGAAAAATTTGTTTAACTCATGCGACTCCGTCTACAGCTGCGTCTGCATTGTGTTCAGGCAACAATCCAGCGCCATCTGCAGCTCCCTATGCAGCAACACCGTACTGTCTCCGTTACATGATTTGTTTATTCAATATTTTGACAGCTATTCCGGCTGCAGTTCCAGTTGCAGTTCCGTCTCTACTTACATGAGGGTTGAAATGAGTTTCCAACTCACTTCAACTGTTCCCTTTATTGTATCTGTCACAGTACTTTTGCCTGTGGCGCTGATCAAAATTAAAAACCAAGTTTTAACAATTTAAAAATGGACTTTTCTGAACAAATTATTCAATTAGTTCGTGAGAGAGATGTTCTATGGAATTTAACTCACAGAAAATACAAAAATGTTAAATGCAAGGCAAAGGAATGGCAAGCAATTTCCAATGAACTCAGATTGCCAGGTCAGAAATTTTGCGTGCTTATTGTTATTACTTGCAATTATACAATTTATATTAATAAGTATGTTTTTAACAGTTGAATCTGTAAAAAAAAAGTGGAGGTCTCTTCGAGACAACTATGCCAGAAACCTCGCAAAAAAAAAAGGTTGTGGTGAGGGAGCCGAAGACGACATGGAGGTGACAGGAAAGTACTCTAGCCAAATGGAATTTCTTAGAGAACATTTAAAGCCTAGGTCGTAAGTTTATTGTTATTTATTGTTGTCAAAGCAAAAATTTTCTTTTTTCAAGAACAACTGAAAATAATGTGGAGGATAATATTCCAAAACCCGCAAGTAGTTTTGATGCTCCAGCATATAAGGAAAACGAAATGTTTTTTTCCGCCGCCTTTCCTAGTACATTTGATTATCTTGATGAACCTACCTGGTTAACACCTTCCTTAACCAAAGGAGAACCACCCTTAACCCTAGGAGAACCGTCTACACCACGAAAGCATCTAACGCCATCAACTTCAAATGGAAAGAGAAAGAGAAAAGCATTTATAGACCCAAAGGGATCTTCAAAAGTGCGACAGTTTATTGTTAATCCCCATCCACCACCATCAATCGTAGTTAGTAAACCTTTGCCATTTTCAGAGGATGAGTTATTTTGTCGCTCGCTTGCACAAAAACTATCTAATTTTCCCATTCAACTCCGCAACGACACGAAGCTTGAACTGCTTCGCTATGTGAATGCAGTCGAAGTTGAATGGCTTAAAAATTCTCATAATGTACCTACTCTTAACGATAAAAATGACAAACAAAATGGCATAAATAATTAAAGACACAGTTTCAATGGGAGTTAATCAAGGCTATCAATTATATACTGGACAGGTGTAATTTTCATCTTTTCATTATTTTGGATAAAATATTTCAATCAGTTACAAATATATATTTTTATTTTTCATTACCTTACATAAAATGTATGCGAAATTCAAACATATGCCAAATAAAAAATTCAAAAGTTTTCTTTTAAAGGTTTGATTTTTAATTAATTGAAAGATGAGGGAGAGTATCGGACTTGAAGTAAAAATTTTCAAATACACAGATTGAGCTTCGAAGTTACAAAAAAGTGTGGACTAAATGATGTAATGTCAATGCCACGTAATTGTCTTCCACGCATTCTATTTGAAATTGTTATTCAGAATAATATTTATTGGGCCCAGGAATGATCAGAGCTTATTTAAGAAACTCAAATAGATTTTCAGCTCTTTGCTCAAAATGGAATCGTGCTAATGTATAAAAAAAGAAACTATTAACAAAGCTATCCGAAAGGTTTTGCAGTCACGATACCATGACGAATATTGCAGCCTTTTATATGCTGCAGTTCCAAATTACTTTGAGGGTTACTATCTTCAACGAGGCATGATAAACCGCATCTTCAAAGCACGATGTGGTCGTCTTAACTTAAATGGAAGAGCTTTTTGTAATGTACGGAATGCACTATATGTAATTTGGATATTTTTGAAAATAATCCGGTCAACATTCCTCAATTTCCTAAATGGCTTAAATTACCAAAAACCTATACATTTTCTTAAACAAATCACTTAAATATGGAAGTCTTATAATAAAGAACTCATTTAGCTTTGTAAAAATGAATGTAAATACATTTTTCGAACATGACAGACAACATAAAAAAAGTTATTTAATTTTGAATACCAGCATAATCCTGATTTTGTTAAAATTTAATTAAAAATACAATGATTCTATCTACATACATTACTCGTATGTATATCTTATTGTTTTTGTTTTTTTGTCTTCTCTAACGGTTCATATTTATTTCGGAGCTTTATTTATTTTTCCCTGAACTGCGATATTATATGGTCGAATTCATTAATGTGCAAGTCTGGAGATGCAAAGCTTACCAGACGGACGGTGCATCAGTTTGCTCTCGAATATTCTGTTAAGAGGATTCCGCAATGAAATAGCGATTTTAAAGGTAAGAATGTGTAGCCTATACTTGTCGGATTATAGCGCCGAATGTACATAATGTACATACATAGCTTATATTATAAATTTTTTAATAGAACATAAAATTTTATAATTATACTTCAAAACTATTGGAGCAAATTTTTACAAATTAAAAACGCTTCTAAATTTTCTACCTAGTTGAGTCCTTAGCTTTCCAGAAACTATGAAGTAAAATTATACAGTTCGAAGTCAATGTAAATCTCTTTCATGAAAAAATACAATCTTTGAAGTTTTTGAATTAATATATTTTTTGTTTTTATTTATAAATTTTCTTTACATTTTATATAATAGTATTCGCATATCTGTTTGGCCATAAAGAAAATAAGTTTTAGTTTCACCTAATGAAAACAAAATTTAACCCTTAACCCAAATGTTAATTAAATCCAATTCAAATCAAATCAGTTAAAACAGTTACTTTAATAACCACATCCATATCAAATGAAATAAATGGGAATTTTTGTAAAAATTGTTTAATAATATTTAATTTAAATAATTATATTTGATATTTGTTTAATCGTTTTTCTTTTGGGTTAAATCTATTTTTAGGTTAGTTCGATTTGTCGTTATTGTGTGAAACTTATTTTCTGTATGGTCATATAAATAATTGAATTCTATATTATAGATTTAATTTTTCATAATTTTAGTAATTTTCAATCAAAACAAAGAATACGAGAATATAAAATAAAATATTTCACAGTTTACAATATAATAGAATATATAATTGAAAATAATATAATAATAATTATTATTACGCTAAAAATACAACAAAGAATATAAAGAAGAATATCAAAACGCCAAATATTTTAATCATTAACCAGCGATTTTTCGATACGGATTGGAAATATTTGAGAATCTCTCCATGAGCAGCCTCAATATTAAGCTCTGCGTCCTGCACATTTGTATCGATACGTTCAACAATTTCTTCTTGTTCCTTTACCATGTGTGCCAGCTGTTGGAATATTCCACCCAACTCTACAATTGTACTTTCAATATTTTGCATAGTTTCAGCTCGTTGTTGGACGTAATTATCAGATTCATCGTACAGCACCATTTGCTGTTGGGCTTGTATTTGATTCGAATGTCCAGATGAACCGGCAAGAAGTGGACGATTTTCATCAGCCGACATGTCAATGCTGATTTGATTCTCTTCACTTAGTAGCAGGCTGCCTTGTTTAGCTGTTGCAGCTGACATTCTACTTGTCATTGGTCCTTGGCTAAATTGGTCACGTCGGGTTTTTTGTTGTTTTAAATTCTCAGTTCGTACTTCTAGGATTTGCTTGAAATCGGTACTCATGCTGGCCAGTTTGGATTGTAATGCGAGTACCATATTTGAGGAATGTGATACCAAATGCTTTCCATTGGTGGTTCGACGTTGGTCTTTTGAAATGTCCTGAAGGCGTGCTATTTGCTGGTTAAGGGCATTTAGATCACCTTTAATGATGTATGTGAGTTCTTGAATTTCCTGGGGTCTGTCATCGAAGAGACTCTTCTTTTTTGCCACTAGAATTAGAAAAGGAAATGTTATTTTTTTACAACAAAAAAACAAAATAAAAAAGAATTATTTTTTAATATAATTTATTATTAGGGCCGAGATTCCATGAAATTGTATTTCTTTTCTTGTTTTGAATATTTTTATTAATTTTATTCACTTTTCATTAAAATTATTCTCGCCGTTTAAGCCATGTTCTAAAGACTTGTATGAGATTTCAAAAAGGAGAACGGAGGAGCTAACATGAAGCTTATTTAAATTGAGTATTCAAACCTGATTGTTATACTTACAAAGTGTTAATTTTTCCAGCTTGGCATAAGTGCTGGCAATGTTCTTGCCAACCAATTTCGCCACCATCATAAATTCCGAATGACTCTGAATTTGTCGGGCTTTCCGTGGATCCCTCACACTAACTGCCCGCGATATATTTCTACTTTGCAGCGAACGTATCGCATTCGCAAATTCGTTCGTTCGGTCACGAGCTGCCATTACGATTATTTTATCTTTGTCAAAAGGTTCCTCCAACGAATCACCCAAATCGTCGTCGAATTGATTCAACTGATTTCCTTGGTTCGGTTGTGACGATCCAAAATATGAAATGCCTTGTGTGGCGTCTGATACTATTGTTGAAGTGAGTGGAGTTTGTATTAATGCCCTGAGGGCATTCCCCGATGTGATTTGAATACGATTCGAAAAGTTGCGAAAGTTCCAACCTTTTGAATATTTCTTATTATCATCCGATTCTTGGAGCTGTAGATCAAGTTGTGTGTCAACAATAACAGACGATGGAATCGTTGTGGTTACTGTGCCGCTTAAACTTTCATCCGCTGGTGCGTCAGTGAAAACTCCAGAATGTAAGCGACGTCTAGTGTGCATCTCATAATCCACAAAATGGAAATTAAAATATTAATGTATATCAGTGTGGTTGGTGTTTAATATGCATTAATATTTTATTTTATATTATTCCAATTTGTTTGGTTTTTAATCTTTGTTTCAAGTTTTATTTTTTGTTTTTCTTAAATTTTTTTTTTCACAAGTGACTCAGCAATGGTCGTCGTCTATCGTCTACGTCCTTGAGTTTTTTTTTATTTTTGTTTTTCTTCCCGATGTGGAGATGTTTTGTAGTTTTACTTTTTATTTTTTTGAATCTGCAGATTTTATTTTTAAAAGAAGTCATTGTATATAAAACTTATAGTACTATCATCACGATGGTTTTTGTGTTGTGGGGTGTGGTCGTCTGAGGGCGCACTTGTATATACACAGAAACAGCAACCAGAAAATTAGTTAGGGGTGTGATCGCTAGGTGGCCGATGTGTGGAACGTGTTCATGAGAGTACTATGCAAATTTATATACAAGGAAGAAGTTTAAACACTTTCAAAGATAATTTACTCCTTGATTTCTTTAGATTTTGATAAATTAAAAATAAAAAATAAAAAGAAAAACACCTTTCGCACAAAGTGAAATTGCATGACAGATGATACGTGTACTCTTGTCAAAATTGACATAAGCAAAATGTATTAGTAGAATGAATTTGTAGATGGCGCAGTAATGTACAGAGAGAACAAATAAAATATTGTAGCAGAATACAAAATGAAGTTTCTTACAATTTTCAACCACTTCTACACGGTACATTTATAAATAGACTTTAATTTTAATGGTGATAAAAATGAAATTTGTTTGTTCTTATGATGAGACACAAACTAATTACCAATAACCAAGCCTAGCATAGACTGAAAGAAAGATAGATAGATAGATAAGCAGCCGAATTTAAGCTGTTTAACAACCAATTAAGTATGCTTATGAACCAAGTTCCACACGTCGGTCACCTAGCGATCACACCACTTACTAATTTTTTGGTTGCTGTTTTGTGTATATACAAGTGCGCCCTCAAACGACCACACCACACAACACAAAAACCATCTTGATGATAGTACTATAGGTTCTATATACAATGACCAAGAGTCAGTTGTAAAACCTTGTTAATGGCCTTTTCGATTGGTAGTCCGGAAGATAAATTTAACGTGTAAATGCACCTCGGACGATTCTTAAAAGAAAATAAGAATCAAATTTCTCTTCTTTTCACAAGAAGAACTGTCACTCTTACACCAATCGAAAACGCCATAAAAAAAAATAATCGATTCTGCAGTCTCTCCATGGGTACGTTCAGGAGAATTAAGGGACTGCAATTGACATGAAGGGAGATTTTTCTTCCCTTACTATCCAGCCAAAAGTCACCTGCATTTGAAGGAAACTTTTTGACAGCTGGCCAATCAGAGACAAGAAAATTGCCTTTGCCTTGCAGTCTCTTCGTCGACTGAACTCACCCCATGTAATTCTAGAACTTACAGCAAAGTATATTCTAGTACATAATTATTTTGGTTTAAATTTTAAAGCCACCACTATTGCCAAACTGTCACTTTCGACACTGACAAATGACGTTTCAAATCAAGAAGAAAAATTAAAAAAAAATTCTTATAAAAAATTTACTGCCGCCCGAAAGTAAATTTTTATTTCAAAGTATTATTAAATTAGGTTTATCAATTAAACTTAACATAAAAATGACTTTATATCATTTTGGTAATTGCATAGCATTAGTATATGTTCCATATTATATGACCTACAAATATTCTGGATTGTAAGTGGATCAACTTAACCCTCATGTTTTTTTTTCACTAAAATATTTATTCAAATTACCAAGAATTTATTTTAATTGAATTAAATATATATAATTTAGGTCGGAATATGGAGCATTTTGGAAGTGCATTCAAGCAGGAGGAATATACATTTTCACTCAATTATGTAAAATGTTGGTTCTAGCAACATTCTTTGATTCAGAAACACTCACTTCAACTGGAGAATTTGTATTTCTTTCAGTAAGATGAATATTATTTTAACTTCTTTATTGTGGAAACTCAAATAAATCGTTTAGGAACTTCTACGGTGCAGTGTTGACATTGCTGATCTACTTGGCTTTGGAGTAATTTTGTCAAGAATCCCTGGAAAAGGCCATAGTAAACTCATAACAGCCGGCCTGGGATGGGCTGCCGCCGAAGTAATCCTCTCACGTGGTCTAATGTTATGGGTTGGAGCTCGTGGAGCTGAATTCAGTTGGCTGTACATTCAGAAATGCCTAGAATCAAATGTTCTATTGGTAAGTATTGCTCTTCATACAACCAAAAATCAATTCATTCAATCATAATCTTATCTCTTTATTTTCTTCATTTATCTGTTAGATTCAACACATTTCCACCGCCACATTAATCTGGTTATTCACTCGTCATGATGTGAACAAAAAACTAAAACCTTTGGTTACATTCTTGTTGATTGCAACTGTCTTCAAGGGTGTTTGGCTTGAAGGACTGTTAAGTGTTCTCTCGTTGGGCATTTGGACAACAATTGCATTTAAGGCTCTTACAGCCGCTGGAATTGGTTTCATTACCTTACATATTTATACTGGTCTAGCTCAACAGATAGGCATTTAAATAAACAAAATAGTAATGTTACAATTTAATAGAAAATTAAACAGAAAAAAAATATTTGTAACAATTTTGAGTGTTTTGAAATTTACTTTACGCGTAGTACTCATTTATCTTTTTAATCGTCTCTGGTCCCATTTTAATTGATTCAATTGAATTTGTCTCATCTTTTACTATTTCAATATACTGATGACCAGATAGATCTGTAAAAAAAAAATCTATTTAAACTTTAGTGTTTTCATATGTTTTAAAAGAACTTTATACCCAATAAAGTGTGAAATGCCAAAGCTGCATTAATACGATTGGCACCGACAATAATTGATTTCATATTTACAATTGAATCTTCTGCTGTCCAAGCAAAAAGCAATTTTGACATAATTCCTTCCTTACCCCATTCAGATCTGAAATAGTAAAACATGTAAATTTGTTTCAGTTTAATTTTAATCATATGAATTTGTTTGGTGTATACCTCTGATTTGCAGCTTCTGTGGGGAAGTTGAAAGAAATCGCAAAGGGATCAATCTATAAATTTTAAGGTTAACATTATGTATAGATATATTTTAGTTAGTTAAACTTAGAAAAAATATTAATAGCTCAGGAAACAAAAACATTGCTTTATACAAACTTCTAAATAATTCGTATAGGTTTGATACTAGTTTAATTAAAATAATGAAAGTAATATGCATCTTTTTAGAAAAAACGACTACGGTATTTTAGAGACTATTTTTTTTGAAATTTTTGTGAATATTTGTTTTGCTGCAGGAAAAGTCAATGTTCCAATTGTAATTAAAACAACATTCTCTTAAAAACTTTATAAAGCAACTTTTGGTAAAATTTTGGGTTAAAAAAAAACAGACATTTTACAAAAATTTAAAAAAGAACTTCTCAGGGCTCAAAAAGACGGCATCGCGCTAACCAATACACAAAATTCAACCATATTCGGGATAGTATGTTATTTAAAAATTAAAAACTTACCTCCTCAAGCGAACAATTTAATGTCAAACTAGTATTTCTTTGACTTTCAAAGCTATTATAACCGTTTGGTTCAACTTGGAGACAGTTCGGTTCTTCTTCAGTTTGGATATTATTATTATTATGATCATTTAAAATGTTATTATTGATATTTTTATCATTTTGAAAAATGCTATTGTTTTCTCCATCAGTTTTTGTTTTAGTTCTGGGCCTTTTCTGGCCGATTGTTTCGCCGTAACTCGTTTTTATTTTAAAGAAACTTTTAAATTCATCAAAATCATCGTCTAGAATTTCTTCAACAATAAGACAACGATTATAATCATGATTTTGCTGCAATCGAAGTTTCACATTTTTATTGAAACATCTGAGCAATTTATCACTTTGTAGTCTTTTAAGAAAAAAAAATATAAATAAATAGATTGAAAGTGAAAACAAAAAAATACATGGAGGTACTCAAATTTAATTTAATTACCTTTGACTTGTTATTCTCTTATTGAATGTAATTGGTTTTCTAGGTTTTTTAATTGAAGCAAGATGGTCTGTTTTATTCTAAAACTCACAAGACATAATTATAAGTCAATTATTAGAAAATTCTTCTAATTGCTATACGTACAATATCATAACAATTTTTCCAAATATTTTCCAAATCTATTTTTGGTATTTTGGTGTAGGTGTCAATAATAAGAGTAGGTTTTTTTCGTTTTCTTTCTGTCAAAATTGTTGAATTTGGAGCAAACTCAGCCGAAGAATGCCTAGAAATGGGTGATTCAATTCTGCTACTATTGTCCACAACAACATCTTCATCATTTCGACTTGTATATTCTTGTAATATATCAGGTAATGGAATATCGATTGAGTCCTTAAGTAAAAAGTGATGGTAAGTATTTCACTTATTTTTAATAATAAATTATTACCTACCTCTAGTGTATAATTATCGATTTGATTTTCTAATGTGTGATCATTTGCTGCTGAAAGCATACTATCTTGGCGTGTGGATTCAAAATCGATTTGAGTAAGGTCGCTTAAAACAAAGAAGTTACAGTTACCTAATATACATTTTTAATAAAATTATAGTAAATTATTACTTGTCATTAAAATCATTAGTAATTTTATCTGAATCCTGTATGGTTTGTCCGAGTGATTCGCTAAGAAATTTAAAATAAATATTGTGAAAATTTCATTAATTGGCTCCGAGGTATTTGCCGAAACGGAAAATTTCTAATTTTGTTTCTTTCTTTTTTTTGTTTTTTTCTTTTGAACCGTAATTCCAAAAACAATCCATTGATTCGTATGAAACTTGAAGAATTTTCGGTTCCGACAGACACCTCGCTATGGAGCGAGTTTATTAAACCTACAGGCCAGCCTCAGACATTGTTTCATTGCAATTTGATGGATCATATCGAACATCATCAACTGATTCATTTATAACTAACAAAAAAATAAAAAGAATAAGTCATTTTTTTTTTGTTGTGTTTTTAAAAAATCTTACGGCACGGTCTTTTAAACGGTGAGCATTCAGATGTGCTATAACAAGGCTAAAAGAATATAATTATTTGTACAAAATGTATTACAAAGCTTGTGTATACCTTTCGTTTTTGAGCAGGGGATTGCGTGAAACTCTCTGTTATGGATGTGATACAGTAACAAAAATAGTTTTTAAAAAGAAGAAAAATATTCTATTACAATAATGTATGTGATAAAATAAATATGTAAGTGATAAATATGATTTCACTTACGTTCCGAGTCTTAGTTATGTAAAAGATATTTATGCCACGTTTCAAGGCTATTAGATAATATTTAAGAGTTGTAGACTTTGTTGAGTTTGAAAACGTTTTTTTACCATATACCAGTATAATTAAACATAAAAAAAAAAAATCTGAACTGATTTACTTAAATAATAAATGCGCAAAAAAAGACTTTAGGAAAAATATAATCTCCTCGCTATTATTAAGTATTATTATCTTTTATTACTGAAACTCAGTGCGTGTGTGGAAACTGCGAAAGCTCTGCGTTTTTTTTTTCCAAAATAAAAACGTCATACATACAGCATTGACTTAAATTAATTACCATTTAAACCGGATAAAAGTATACTTCTTTCATCCTGAGATGCTTCTCCAAATGCGTCTTCTTCTTCTGGCATCGGATTGTCCCAACTTACGTGTCGTATAGTAATTTGCCTTATTTCAACACTTGTTGACGTATTCTTCGTTTTTCTACAACTGCTGCTTTGGTCCTATTGACATAAAACAAAATATATAAAAAATGCGATTTTATTGTTATACATTTTTGTTTTGTTTGATAGGAATATGATAGTTACACATTAAATTCACCCTTTTGATAATTAAATTCAGCAGTTTTTGCAAACTAAAATTTATTATTTTGCAATTTGAATTCACTCTTTTTTCAAGATCATATTTTTAAAATATTAATCTTAGATTTAATCCTTCTCAAGATTTGATTTGCATCACAAGTGACCACATTTGTACCAAAATCAAAATATTTCCATCGTTTGTGATCCATTAGCAAAAGGATGAATTTAATTTGAAGCTTAATTTTTATTTGCAAATAATTCGGAAGAAACAAATTATCTTTGAAATTATCATATTTCTACTAAATATCCAAGACAGAAATAAAAAGTGTAAAATAAACCCACCACTTCATTGGGAAATTGGAATTTTTCTTCAGTGTAATCATTAAATATTTCAGATTCGATTAAAAGCGTTGAGATTTCGACATCATCAGCTGATTCCCAGCGAGTTCTCTTGTTGTGAGAATTATCAGTTACTGTCGAACTATTTTAATAAAATGTAGAAGTTAATTGAAGTGAATTAATTGCGTTATAAATTCACAGTTCTAAAATCTTATAACGTTATTCGCATAAGAAAAGATTAATTGTTAAGCTTTATTGCAATCCTACCTTAATCTTTTACGAGAATACTGCTTCATCATGAATGTATTGAAACATACAAAATTCAAAGTGACATCTGAAAAAGATACGAGTCCATTAAAAACAAAATTATTTAACAACATTTTCATTTACTTAACTTACCATACAAATGCTGAACCTGTTCAGAATATATATAAATTGTTCCAAAGCACAGTCTAAAAAGTATACGAAATGAAAGTTTGCCTTCTTTCCTTTTGAGTGATTCTATCATGTCTTCGCTATAAAAAAATTATTTGAACAGGAATTTATATAGATTCCCTAAAAATAAATACATGTCTTGCAAACTAACCAAACTTCTGTAACATCAACCGAGTATATCTGATGGCGTTGAAATGTTGAGCGTAGAGCTTTTGGATTTGTTCCTGCAATCCAGCTCATGGCATATATGCCACCGTCCTTTAGTGATATCAAATTCATATCGATAGCCATTTTGATAGGTTAAGAGATATTTGTTGCTGAGATTTATAGCTTGATGTTGATTGCACCTTTGAAATACGTATTACTAGTCAGATTAGACTTATATAATAATTAAACAAATACATACCCTAAAAACTCAATTTGAATTATTTTTCAGATACAAAATATTAAAATTTATTTACGATGTTGGGAAGTAAAACAATTTGTAACTGTGACACGAAGAACTTAACATGGACGAATGCAAATCTGGTATCCATATCCGCACTAAAGTGAATGTTTTTGTTTCTATTTCGAATGAAGATGTCGCTAAGAGCGTTTGAAATATTCCGGAAGTGACTGGTGACGTCGGTTAAATTTGAAAAAATTTAAATACATTTATGTATAAAATTCAAATTATTTCTATACAAATCTGTATGGTGATTTCATAATCTGGGAAACGAAGCATGGACGAAGTTACCTGGCAAATGCAATTAATAGATTCATAAAAGACTACAATTTTAGTTTTTGATAACATCAGCGACGCCGGCCGTTATAGTTTTTGGAATATTTGTTTTGTGGTGAGCAACAGCTGAATGACAGTTTTTTTTTTAATATAAGACCAAAGTATGAAGAATAAGAGGGGTTAACAAAAAGTGTTAATTTTTGATTCTGAATATTATGTGCTCTTAACTTTAATGTTTTATATGTAGGTACTTTTCTGGAAAATTAAAAAAAATTTGTTTGAGTTTTCCAGGCTATAACAAAATCTTAGATTAGTGAATGAAACTAAAAATGTTTTTTTCTTTTTTTACCTGAATTCTGGATCTAGGATTTTAAATGTCGAATGAATAAAACATAACGTTTCTTACTTTTACCAATGATTCTAACCCTTACCGGTAAATTCTAGATTGTATGTACATATTTAATTTTTTATTTCATAGTAATATGTTTGGTGTGAAAAAGTATAATAAGATGTCTGAGTATTATACAGCGTAACTACCAGCCCTATTCCGTTAAACGTTCACGAGAATATTTGTATTCTGCTATCCGAAGGAAAAAACGGATTGTTCCAAAAAGCATATAAATATCGATCAAAAATAAATTTTAAGAATTAGATTCTCTCAAGAATCTTAAAAACAAATATTAGTTAAGCTTTGAACTCAAAAGATAGAAGACTTTTGAAAATAAAGAGTGAACAATTAAGTGAAATATTCACGTGAATCGAAAGATTCGATCGGATCGGATAGCAGAATAGGGCTGTACATCTTATAAGGAGTATTCAGGGATTAAGAGAAATATTGGAAATTTTTATGAGTCCCCTTTAATAGCTTTTGTAAAAAAGAGTGTTATTTTTATGAGAGTTAATAGCGACTCAATAAAATTTGTACACGCAAACAAATGAATTTATTTTCACAAAACTTAATTTTGATGAGATTTTGTCCGGGTAACTAAATTGAATTGGTAAAAATATTGTTTTTGCCGCAGAACCGTGTTTTTGACTATACTGAGTAGCAGTGAAAAAACACTTGAGCTTAGACTTGGCATAATTTGCAGGCCCAAAACCTCGTTTTATGGAAAAAAAAACTTTAACAAAAAAAAAACACATGAACATAGACATTTTGTTTAAACAAGATACAAGAGTCATGAACAAGAGTACACATGCTTCTGAAAGCATGTTGTTTTTTGATATTTTAGCATTAAAATAAATTTTTTCTTCTTTTTATAGAAAAGTGTTCTTTGTATATTTGCTATTATATAAAAAATGTTGACTTCTAGTCAATTTTTTTACATCGAAGGTTTAGCCTTGTTTTGCTGAATTAAATGTTTGGCTGGGGCCGATTATAAGTTAAATAATAAAAGTAAAATAATAAATATACATTTGTATATCTAATATAATATCTTGAGCCTTGTTTTGTCAAAAATATAGAAAAAAAAATAAAGTAAACGATTCACAGAAACATTGTAAAAAGGAGGGAAACAAAAAATTTTACAATACACATAAGGTTAACTAACAAACTAACATAAAGATAAACATAACATTCTCAAATAAAATTTTACTTTAGAAAAAATTCCAAGTTTTTAAATTTTGACTGGTTGCGCTTAATTGTTTCGAATTTTTTTTGGTATATGAATTCAACGTTAATATAATATGAATGAGTAAAAATGCATATGTTATATTTATAACAAACTGAACAAACATATAAATACTTTTTAAATTGTGGTACAATTCACATGAGTCCCTTTGTCTAAAAGATCGTTCTTACCATTTGCCGAAAAAATCTTATATACATACTTCTCGCCAACAAATTCACACGGGAACTGTCTCACACACCACAGCGTTTTAACACTCATAGCAACAGCTAAATAATATGTATGTAGCTTAACTGTAAACCTATTGATAAAAAAAATTTCAACAAAACAATATTGTGCCGTTGTCAGTTGTCTAGTCGATCATTAAATGGATTGACACAATCAGCTATAAAAACTGATTTTATTCAATTTATTTATGTATATACATACATACTAATTTCCTAATTTTTTTTCCATGCAACAATTTCAACAAATTAACTGACACATGATCCACATTGGTTCAATTAAAATAAATTGGACATAATGTACATAAAAAACTATTGGTTCTATTTCGAAAGCGTTTCGAATAGCGCCAACGATTTATTATACTTAAAGAAATTCAAAGGTGTCAATAAAAGAATTTATTTGTTCGGTACAAACAAATACAGTTTCGTCCAAAAGGCGTCCTATTAAGAAAAATACTAAACTGAAAACATATGTATGTATGTAAGTTGTGTGATGTACATTAGAGTGGTCCTGAACTTGAAATTTATGAATAACTATTTACATATAATTTTTTACGGGTTTTAAATAATTTTTTTTCCAGAAAAAAATGTATTTATATTTTATATTTATTTTATTTTATAAATTTAGCTTGAACCGAAAAAATAAAATTGCCGTATTGTTCTTGTCTGTTTTTGTTTGGAAAATTATAAAATAATAGCTACTTTTTGAATATTAGATACCCAATGGTGATACCATAAGAATCTTCCCTTACAAGGTGGATAGACTTGAAATCTGTAGAATATTTTTTTTAAATTAAGATTTTTTCAAAATAAATACCACCCTAATGTGCATAATTCATAAAATTTTCGTCTTTAAGGAAACATTTGCTCTTTTTTTAAGGTTGGATGAGATCTTATGAAGTTGGGTCGCGTTAAAAGGAGTAAAGGTCTGTACTGTACTGTACTGTCTATTTTTTTAAATTTTTCATATTTGTGTGTAGGTATATTATGACAAAACTCATGAAGTTATGACAAAAAAAAACGTGTAAAAATATTAGTTTTGTTTCGACTTTTTGTGTACACGTGATTTTTTTGAAATTATTCATCCGACGATCTGTTCGTAAATTTTTCGTTCCGAAGGATACCTTGAGAGAAATAAGTTTTGTGTTGGGGTATATGTTTGTAATAACTGGAAACAAAATATTATCCATTAAAAGATCAAGAAATTAATTTCAAATAATTATATCATTTTACTTGCTTGTGAAACCAATGTGTTTCTTTTGATTAAATTTTCTAAACACTTGACACTGAAAAGCTGGATCTGGCATAGTTACTTCAGGAAAAAAAATCCTTAAAGCCGATAAGGCAAAGGATCTTTATGAGGAACTTAGTTTTATTTCATTCAATTAGTAAAAACTCCCAAACAAAATAAAAGACATTATAAAACTTAATTTTTCGAATAATTTTTTGTCTCCTTCTATAATTTACATAAAAATACAAAAAAGAAAAAACGTAATAATTTGAATGAAATGAAACAAGAGAACTAAATGAAAACATATATCTATTTATATTATAGACAATGTAATATAAATATTTTTTATAATCTATAATGTATGCTTTTGTTTTTTTTTTTTTTTAATTTTTTTTATTAATTTCATTTTGCATTGTAGTTCTTTTCAAACCTTGGATCATACAATCAACATTATTGATTTTTTTTTCATCTCATAATAGTAATAATAATAATAACTGTAATAATAGTTCCTTAGCCTAAAATGTTATTACTTAAAAATCTCATGTTTCAATTAAATTTTTCATAATTCTAGATTATTTTTGTTTCTTTTTTTGCTCTACTTCACAAGTTTTGTCTGCTTGTTATTTTTGTTTTACTTTATTATTCTGTAAAAATGGGAAATTTAAATGTATTTATGTGTTACATGTATCATGCATTTTTTTTTCTTTTTGAATATCATATTTTATTCCATGTTCGTTTCTAAAATGTTGTTTTGTTAGCTATATTTTTTATTATTCATTTATTTATTTTTTAATAAATATTTCACTTCTTGTTTTATTTGTATTTAGTATAAATCCTAATACATATATATTCATATACATATTTTATTTTGAATATTTAAATTATATATGTATGTATATAATTCAATGAAGATATAATCAACAAATACAATAAAACTAGAATAACCTTTTACTTTTCTTTTCAAACTATATTTTTGTTTTATTTTTTAAAATTTTAATTATGAACTAAAAGATCATTGCGACGTTCTTTGCACAGGTTTTAACTTGTTTTCAAGCAGATAACAAAGTGGACACATAAATTATTATAAATTTTATGAAAAAATTAAGACCAAACGAAAATTAAAACAATTTTTTTTGTATTACTTTAATATCGTCTATATAATTCTTAGATTTTAAAATTTAAATCTCTTTATAGTCATTTTTACTGAATTTTTAATTTGAATAAAAATTCTAGTTTGATATGACTGTAATCGACCAACAACAAAAGCGCCAAAATAAATTATCACTTACTTATATAATAATAATTAAAATGTCAAAAAAATTAGGTATGGGAATTTATTCAAATAATGTTTAAGGGAACATGAATCCATCATTTTAAGATATTATAAACTTTGTTTGTAGCACCTATCATAACTTCACATACATATTTATCACGGCTAGTAAAGGACAATAAGTGTGCTGCAAATGCAAATATAGGTCGTCTGAACCTATCATATAGTACTATTGACTATCATCTCTTGTGAATTTCTCGAAATAATTACTTTCCTGAAATATTCAATATTTCTCTTTAACATTTGCATATTCTGTATGTTTATAAGGGTAACACAGAACAGTTATTAATTAATTACTCCGATGATACAATGGAAAGTGAAGAAGTTTTTATTTATAGACATTAACATTTTAATGAAACTAAAGAAAATTGACATAATTAGTTTGTTTACCTAATAGTAGGTAAGTTTTAATTTAGTATAAATGGCGGACTAGTACGCACTTGAAGCTGACATAAAAATATTTGCAAAAGTCTTAGTCGATTTCATGTGGCAATTCAGAAAAACTATTTTCGCACAAGCTTAATTTCAAAATCTTGCAGTTATTTTTTTAACTTGATACATGCTATTCAAATCTTAACTGACTTTTGTCAGCATTACCTGCATGACTTTTGGATAACATTTTGACATTTAGTAATTAAATTTTCAACTACCTCAGTTGGTGTAAGTCTTAAAAACTATATTTTTCTTGTAATAAAGGTAGACCTTCTGATGAGCAGAGTGGTGGAATATTTTGAAGTACTTTAACTTTGATTGCACAGTTTGTTCATGATTTTTAAATGATTGTGGTCTTTCTAAACATTTTTACCCAACCCATAACTGTTCACGTTAAAATAAGATGGATCTCTGATCAATATGTAAAAATTTTGTGATTACGAAATCAAAAATCTTGTAAGCGTAGGATGAATAAAGTGGCGGAATAACGCCGCCATCTTCTGCCATCGAAAAATGACCCTTAGCTGAAAGGAATGCTCTACATGGCAATTGTTTTGTAAAATGCTTACACATACGATTCACAATATTGTACAAGTCGTATCAATTGACGGCAGCTGAAATGAACATGATTCACATGACAGCGGGAATCACAAAGCGTGATAGAATAAGAATCACCAAAATCTGTAGGAGCATTGAATTCAAAATACCATCTTGGAAAAAAAAAAACAATACTATATATAATACTGAAGAAATGCAGGCGCAAAACCTCTGCATTTAACCAGTGCAACACCTGCATTTAGTTGGCCGCATACATGGAGAGGTATGGAACAATCCAAAACTGAGGGGCCTTCGACGTTTTTTGAGGTCGACCCGGTGAAGGCCTTAAGTGGAGCCCAATGTGGTAGTTTATTGACGATACGCTACGCGAAGATGTATTTTAAGCCAAAAATTCATTAGTATCTAGTGGCAATGACATCAATTTACATTGACATCAATTGACAGAAAACGACATAAGGGGTCAAATATGACACAAGGGTGAACATGTTGCCTACTTAATAAGAGTTGATAGACAAGTATTTTTGTACTTTCTTCCTAATTAGTGTTTCGCGGAGATACTATTTCAATATTGTATGTTATTCTGCTGACTCTAGCGAGATTTTCCATGGAATGCGGATAATTTAGAATTATTTCCATCATTAACTATTCAAATATGGTTTTGTCTGAAATTATTTCTAATAATCTCCAAATATCCTTATGATCTGGTATTGGTTTTTTATTCAATTAAAAGCTATAAAAATGTAACAAAAAAAACTATGTTTTGTGTTTCAAAAATATGAACAATTCGACATGGAAATGGACTTACGGAGCTACATGGAAGAGGTAAGTGTTTTTGATGGTATTTTATTAATGAAATACACTCTTTTAGTTATAATGAACGATTTTATTTGTCTATGTATTTCTAAATATTGCTTTATTCAAGGCTTGATTTGAATTGAAAACTATGCACTTATAATATAACGCATAATTATTTTTTATTATACAGTTTTTAACTTACTCCCATATTAAATGTATTATCAGAATTTCGGAATCTGCTGTACTCTTGTCCAAAATATTTTCACAGATTAGACTTCAGAGGTTCAGACAGTAAAAAAAAGAAAAAAAAATATAATTTTGTTTTGAGATTCTCATGTGAAAAGTTTTAAAATTATTTCTTTCAATAGACATCAATAATCTGCTTGCTATTGCGTAAAAAAAAAAACTTGAAAACAAAGCAAAAATAATTCAAGCTCAGCCAAAAATATTTTTTCTTTGATTTTTTTATTGTTGTTTTGCAAACTATGAAGAATTGTTTCGATTACATGCATATCAAATAATTCGCCTTCTTTTTCTTTTTTATTACTTCTTCCACTAGTATTACTACTTAAATAATCTCGCATGTGATTCCAAATGCTGTGCAACTACTTCTTTTTATTACCATCTATATAATTAATTAAATTTTCCATCATAATTTTATTTTATTTGTTTTATTGAATTTTTTTTTTGTTTTTTTTTTGTTTTTACATATTATTACTTTTTAATTTGTATATAATTTAATATGATTTTATTTTTTTTTATTATTATTTTAATATATAGATGCTTTTGTTATATCTAAAAATAACTAATTAATTTTCTTTTTCTTCTTTCTGATGGTTTTGTTTTCATAACATAGTTTATAGTATAATTAATATTTATATATATAATATGTATAGTTGTAAAAATGAAAATGCTTCCTAGACGAATACCTTTGCTAGGCCATCCGCTCCTGCGCTCGCTATATATGGTTTTGTGGCATGGAAGGCCACGTCAAATATACTTTCGTCGAATTTCTTGCGGTGCGCTGTGATCTCTTGCACGCATGTCTTGTTGTCCAAATTCCACAGGCGTATCGAACAGTCATGCGATCCGGATAGTAAATACAATCCGTGAGAATCAATGGCCAAACTTGTGACCGGCTCCAGATGAGCAACCATCGAATGCACCAGTGTGCCGCTAGTGTTATCCCAAAAACGAATGTGACGATCTTCGTGTGCGGTAATTGTGATCGGAAGCGTCGGATGGCTAACAACTTTGTTAATAAATTTACCCGTATTACCAGACATTTCGGTGGCAGCCTCTAGTTTTATAATTTGCTTGCCCGTCTCGGTGTCATAGATAATACAATGAGCGCTTTGATAGGCTACCACAATGTGACCTGCCTCGTTGCGAACAAAGTCTACAGAACTGGGAATTCCTTCCGCTTCGGATGCGTATGTCTTTAGTAGTGGCTCTTTGGCCTTTGGAGACCAAAGTTTCACCGTACTATCCGCTGAGCACGACACAATATTACCTTGATGGGTGGTCAGACCCCAAACAGCATCTGTGTGGCCATCAAGTGTTGCCGCATGTACTTGTGGATCGTAGCAATCATATGGATCGATACTCGAACTTGGCAGTTTCCAGCATTCAATTTTGCCATCTAGGCCACCCGAATAGCATGTATCACCATTTGCCGACATTGCGAGGCACAACACGGGTCCGGTGTGGGCGCGAAAAGTATAAAGGGGCTCCACGTCGAGACTAGCAGACTTTTTGGCTTGTACAGTTTTCTGCAGGTTCCACAGCTTAAGAGTATGATCTTCCGAGGCGGTAATCAAAACTGGTTCTTCGGGATGGAAAATCAATGCACGAACTCCATCAAAATGTGATCGTAGGGTATACTTGGCATTCCATGTTTTCCGATAAGCGCTGTCTTTCGCATTTGCTACGTCATAATTACTCTCAGCCTCGTTATTCACTGTGAGTTGTGCCAATTCACCAAGGCCCAGCGAAGCGTCCACTTCTTCATCTCCGGAGATAAGATTGCGTCGTGTAGAGTCAGTATTGGAGTATCCTTCAAACAAAAACAACACACACACACAGAAAGGGTAATGAAAATGGTAAAATAAAATTATGAAATTTTTTTCTATTGTGAATAATATGTATAAAATAATTATTTTATTTAAACATTCTATAGCTATATAGTTATGTACGTATTTTCATTCAATAATGCATGCACTAAATTTTTCCAAAGAGAGGTAGTTTCTAGGTATTTTTTTTTTTTTTTTGTTTTTGGTTTTGAACTTATTTATCTACAAATACTTATTGCATTTTCTAGTTTTTGTTTTAACTTATAAATGTTTTTAAGCACCTTCAGTTAATAGATTTATATCATTCAGAATCTGCTCCCCAACCTCGGCATCAATATCTTTAAAAATGAAAAAAATTAGAGAAAAACTAAATAACAAGAATAAAACTTAAATAAATAGAACCGGAAAATAAAACCAAAGGCAAAACGAAAATGCGTTATACTATTTTTTTTGGTCAAAAAAACAAAAAAAAAACTTTAAATAAAATCAAAATAGCCAATTCGATGAGTTTTTAATTGTTTTAGCATCGATGTGATTTTTCGTAAATTACATAGATGCGTATTTTCCGTTTCAAGCGATGCACTAAAGAAACTTCAGCAAATAAAATAAATTAAAAATATTAATTGTTATTTTTTTTTGTTATTTTATATGAAAGAAGCTAGCCAAAATCATTTAAAATTCTCCCATGATTTTGGTATAAGCTCGGCAGTTAAAAAAAATGTCGGTAGTAAAAGTTATTGCAACATATGTAGATTGTATATGTAGATTTCTCTAGAATCCTATTCCACACTACAATCAATTATCTTTATATTATTTGTTAATATATAAATTCATGCATGATCAAATAAAAAGCAAGAAAATCCGAGGAAGCCTTCAGTAAAAAAAATACCACCTTGCACAAAATACAGCATGGCCAACTTAGCTGGAACTCATCTAAAAAGAAGATTCCCTGAGAAACCAGTTCTCAAACTCTTTTCCAATACTATGGCGGAAGGATGACAACCGCAAAAACTCCTGGTAGTTGTTCTCTCATGGAACAATCTAAAACAATCTGAGGTCAACCTGGCGAGCGTTAGGGTGAAGAAATGGGAGAGTTGTGGTTCCACTCGATAACATGACAATCGGCGCATACACGAAGAAGAAGAAGTATATACATTCACGCTACAAGCTCAACAACTAGAACTTTATTTCAATTTTTGTTAATAAAATTCAAAATACGAAGCAATTTACTAACAATGAACTAAAATCTTTGATCTTTGAATTATTTCAACATTTAAAAAACATATTTCTCTGAAAGAAACACTGGCCTTACGAAAATTATGTAGATCCATGTCGCAAGTGCCACGATAAGTGGAATATAAATCAACAGAATTTCACTACCGGGATAGCTTTTTCTTGCTTAAATCACAGCTATATATGCAATAATATTTCTAATTTTCAATGATCCAATTTTGACAAAAGTTGTTGCAATAAGATTTTTGATAAATGCAGATGTCCGAGCGAACGAGGCTTACTCACGATAGAATAATTTTTTCAGTGCTATCGTGAACAAATGTTTTTGCTTCATTGAAAAACTTCAATACTTTTCCACTCTACTTTGCAAGCTCAAATTAGGCCTTTTACAATGGCACCCAGTTAATTTGAAATATTTATTCCCGATGCCAATAAATTCAAGTCTTCTTTAAATTTGTTACTCAAACCTTTTTTCTACATTTAAAAACCTCAACACATTTTTTTTATTAGAAGAAGGAAAAAACCCACAATCAAAACAAAAATGAATTGAGAACCAAAATAAATAAATACACACTTAATTAAAAAAAATCCTAACTGCGTAATTGAAATTGAAAATGTGTGCTTGAAAATATAGAGTTCAACTTCCCAATAAAGTAGATAAATTACAACAGCATAATTGTCTACAAAATTTTCTTCTTGTTCATTTATAACTACTACAAAGAACAAGTTTTTTGAAATTCGTGGTATTGATCAATTCTGGCAGTTGATATTTTTTACCTCAGATTAAGGTGCTAAAACTGTGCTTTTCATAATAACAGCTGCGATATTTTTGTTGATTAAAAATAACAAATGAATTTTTTTATCAATGTCAAAAGCGACTTCATTTGTTTTAACCACCATTTTACTACTCAATACATTTCCCAACAAATAAAATACATAATTTAATTAAACTGTTTTAAGTAAGATCGTATTCGCACAATTATAGATTGATCATTTTCATCATTTCTTCTTCTTAGAGCTTGCTATAAGAGCGATCCCCGAACAAAAGGAGAAAATAAAAATTTCACTATCGAGCGGCCAATTCAATTTTGTTTTTGTTATATTATGTAAAAGAATATAATGGAACTCTATTTTGAAATTTTCTAATAGCGATTGATTTTAAGGCACTTACAATATTTAAAGAAGATAAATTAACTTGTGAAAACAAAAGAGAAACACACAAATTAATTAAAAAAAAAAAAAAGAAAGAAAAAAGCGCAAGGAAGTGATGGAAAGAATAAAACATGTTAGAGTATAAAAGAATGTAGAGTAATCGAGTGGAAGAAGCACAAAAGCAAAGCAGTTTAGTGTTTATTTTTATTTATGTCGTGAATTTTGTTTCATCTAATTTGCAACAGTTTATTTGTTTAGTTGTTTTTTTTTATTTTTTATTTATAAGAAGAAGAAGAAAATAAAAATGCTCGGTGTTTTGGTCGTGTGTTAATTAATACTGATTATTAATTTGATATTTCTTTAGTACATTGCTACAGCAGAATAGATTTTTTTGATACAATCATTAATTTTTTTTTTATTCTTTATTAAAAAAATATACATTTAGCAATTTTTTTAAATTTTGCCAAAAATCTTTGTATAGTAGTTTAAAAGGTTAAGCATTATATGATTTTTTTAAGATCAGTTTTTTTTGAAAGTTTTACCTTCAGTCTTTATCATGTCCTTGCCCTTGTTTCGTTTTGTGGTCTTTACATCAGATTCATCATTATCGACGGCCATCATCTCGAGGTCATCGTTTATTTCGTCGTCATCGGACATTTCTGTTTGGGCCAAAAACTCAAAATTAGCCATTACGGCGGCTTCGGTCTCTAACATCATGGCATCGTTCATTTGTTGTGCTTTTTTGGCGGGTGTACGTCGACCTGAAATATTAAAAATATCTTACGAATTTTCAATAAACCGTTAAAATTAATTTATTTGCTAAAAACTTTGTGATTTGTGTGGATATTACCTTCAGATTCAGAGGCGCGTTTGTTATTTTCATTCCCATTTATATTGGGACTAACATTTTCCTCTTGCTCGGAATTATTATTTAGACCTAATAGTGAACGGACACGATTCGAGCGGACATCAATAATATTGTCTGTGTAGCCGATCTCTTGCAAATATTGTCGCAGCATTTGACGACCTTGTCGCCATGTTGTATTTGAGACCGAACTATAGGGTACCTCAGAGTCGGGTGCGACTTCGTTGCCAATGCCCGTCTCATCGCTTGGCGGTTTCAGTTCATTCATTAACTGAGGCGGGTCAGTGCCATATTTAAGACGATGGAATTTAACACGTTCTTGCCTTAGAGCGTATTCCAACATTTTAATTCGGCGTATTAGATCAGATTTAAGACTTTCGAGGCCTTTTCGCTCTCCTAATAGCATTGATATACGAGCCTGCAAAAGAACGAAACATTTTCGATTTGAAAAAAAAAAATTGAACAGGATAAATAATACAAGTTTACAACTAAGTGCGCTATTTAATTCTTCACAATCAAGTTGAGCACAAAACTAACCCTGTATACTGAATTAAAGACACATATAAACAATAGGAGCAAGTTCATAAATGTTTGCTAAGCTCAGGTCTTACTAAACTTGAGTTAATACCAATTGGATGATTATATACAGCTACATGCGGTACAGGTGTACAGTAAAACAAAAGTTGAGATTATGCCCCAGCTTGAAAATATGAAATGCACTTGAAAAATATAATTTAAGCAATACGAAAAGAATATAAGCATTTTTTTCGTTTGTAAATTTAGAAAACAGCTATTAATATAAAGAAAAATTAAAAAAAAAAATTCACCAAGTGCTCAAGATTTATGTATATTTATGTGGTTTTTTGGTGGCAATAAAAATTAAATCTTTCTTTGTAAATAAGAGCGTTTTCCCCAAATCCAATAAACACCGCCCTTACAATTAATTAATTATTTTCCTTCCCGCTTCGTATGCCTGTGTCGTCATGGCGATAAAACCACATTACAATTTGAATAAGAAAAAAAAACGAACTAATAAAATAAAATAAATTGCCTCCCCGAATTGAGAGCAGAGGGTTGAAGATATTAGTTTGGATTTATCTCACCCTGCCATTTTTGTTTTCACAATTTCAGTAACTAAATAAGTTTTCTGTTTTTATTAAGAACTTTCCAAATAATTCAATGATTAGTCATCTTTTCATCTTTACGAAAAAAGAAACTATATGTACTATATATTATGTATGTATATCATATAGTTATCAATAGTTAAGAGGAGAAAATAAAGTTTTCGAAGTGATTCTCAAGAAGAAAAAAGAACCAATTTCCAATATTCTTCACTTATTTTATTCTTCTGATTTTTGGATCGATATCCCAATTCAGCATCACACCATACACACCAGTTACCTTCTAGTTCAGTGAACTCACCTCCAAAAAATAAAACTAATTAAATGAATACAATGGTTTCAGTTACAAACCAACAACAAAAATAATATAAAACAAAACTTTCTATTCAAGTTTAATAGTGCAAGACTTTTATTGTATTGTTGTATTTTTATTGCGTGAAATCTATTTGAGTTCCATTTGAAAGCACTACAACGATAGTAATGATGATGATGATGATTATACGCATTAGGTGAATTGCATAGCGAACATTTTTATTGTTTGAAATTCTCTTACACTTTGTGATTCTTGCGGAAACCAATAAAATCAATAAGTTGGAGTGAATGGCAACAATGGATAGAAACTCAAGAAAAAATGTCACAATGTGCTGTCAAAGATTGACCTAGGCTAAATCAATATGATTTTCAACATTCATTAAAGTAATGGATTGTATTAAAAGAAAATGGAGCCTTCTTCAAAAAAGACTTTCGCCTCCACTTTTTTATATCACAGCGAAACCTTTAAGTGTGTATAATATGAAACAATTGTCTTAAGTTCGATTCTGATCCAACTGTAGCTATGTAAAAAGGACTATCTAAAGCCCAACATTTTATATCTCTATGATGGTGGACTAAAAAAAAATAAAGCAATCGAAGAAATTTTATAAAATATCTTCAAAGAGTGGGATAAAACACAGCTTCAGCTATGTACATAATTTCAAATTTGTATAGAAAGCAGGAAAAAATACGATTGTACTTCTTGGTTTATCCAAGAAGATTACTGATGTCTATATAAGGTCTAATCCATAGGTATTAAGAAGTGTGTAAGAATTGAAATTGAATGAAAATTTAATTAATTTAGAAGATACAAAATAGTTTTTAAAATACGAGTAGATTACTCTAATACGTCATATTTTAAGGTATAAACATGATGAGATACGGAATTTTCCAAATCCTTCCAATTGAATTGGAAATGATTGCGTTAGATAAACTTTTGGTGAAGTAGATACCAGTGGTCGTCCAGCAATACCCTGGTGGGATGTGGATGGTCGACCGAAAATAAAGGTCGTTTTATAGGGGAAAAATTTAATTATACTGATTTAGGTAAATCTTAAGTGATGCAAAAACCAGTGTTCGTCAACCGAATATCATCGGGTGGTCGAACTACTTATTTACATAATGTACTAATATATTATTAATAACTTACATATGGTCAAAGAGCTTGCTACGTATTTTTTTTTTTATCTATTCAGTAAATGGATAAAACATTGTTTAGGTTTGTTTTGTTTAATACGAATAAAAATTAATTTAAAAAAAAAAAGATGTACTAAAAAGCCAATGGCCAACTTTATCTTTTTATGAAACAGGCACAGTATGTTCAAGAAAATTAGATCTCAGAGAATTTTTTTGGAAATTTTTAATTAACTATAAGCTTTTCGAGCAGTTAAGTGGAGTCATTATTTACACAAACAAAGTTAATCTATCTAGTTTCTATTTTAGGTTCTTTCTTAATCAGAAGTTAAGCACGAGAATTTCAACAAATATATTTTTTGTAACAACTAAGCGGGAAATTCCGAAGAATCTATCAACGTCAAATTAAGAAGCATGTACAACAATGTAGCGGTTTCCCTTTCTTATCGCTTCTATTTAATCCCAAACCCTTAATTTTAAATTATTGTTAAAAGACTAGAAACTTGAAAGACTTTCGCCAGGGTAAGAACTATTCTAATGTCATATTTTTTAAAATCCAGTTAAGGAAATTGAATAAATCTATTATCATTAGTTAATAAGCAGTATTACATAATTTTTATAAATAGTTATTATAAAAATTAGTTCTTGCTTCCAATAATAACTTAATATTTCATAAGCAGTACTTTTCACAATTTTTTTTTCTACTGGTAAGAACAAAATACCATTTTTGCAATCAATTATGCAAAAGAAATAAATTCATTTATTTGATTCACTTTATTGGTCAAGGGAATAACATACATCAAACATTCAAATATAATAACGTTAAAATGAATAGAAAATTATTTTTGCATAAAGACAAAGAGAAAAACTAAGCTATTGTAGCAACAACAAAATAAAAAAACACGATAGCATGCCGCCGCTGTCTGATTGAAGAAAAGTGGGAGTGCATAGCAATTATAAGAACAACAAAAAATCAAAGCTATATGACGGAAGACGATCAACAATTATTCCATGACAGACAATGGGGGGAAAGGCGCATTAGGGCACGTATTTGCACATGCTTTACAATCTCTTGCACCCCCTTCTAAGTTGAATGAATTTTATAAAATAATAAATAAAATAATGAAAGGTGTTGCGCAATCGCAGTTAATTTTATAAACGTTTCAGTTTTGTTCCTTTAAAAGGCATGCATACGGGAAGTACTTCTGATTAAGAAAGTATATTTTTTTATATTTCTTAATTAGGGCAGTGGGTAGCTAGTTTGGGAGATCGGTTGATAGAGTACACTTATACTGGTCTCTTTGCTCATATCATCTTTGTGTACACCATAATATTGTGGATGGATTGTATGTCTGTGAAGAGTTTAATGTAGGTAATTTTTTTTTTTTAAATTAATTTTTGAATAAAATTGTTTATTAACTAAGTACATAGATCTATCCATTTTTTTTAGATATTAAAGGAAAAATTACCATCACACATTTTTGCTGCTATATGAGATCACATTTTCTTTTAAAATTCTTCGAGGCGTTTTCGAAAAATTTAAAACTTGTTCGATTTTTAACATTTCTATGATAGCACAGCACAGTTAGATATATTTGAGTCTAAAATTAATTTTTGCCAAAATATAAAGGATATTAACTAAAAAAATGAAACATTTTAACTAAAACGGCACGAAAAATTGATTTTTTATTTAAACAAGAAAAGTAAGCAGTTTTATTTATCTTAACATGTTATCCTAAAAGTATATACTTAACTTTTTTATTTTATGTGCTTAAACTGGATTTGAACTGTTTATTTTAAAGTTAAAAACAAATATTTAAAGGAGAATGGACATTTTGGTCTACCTAGCGTTCACGAATGAGATATTTATCGTTGAAAAGCTTAGCCCTAGTACATCATTTTTTTGTATGGACACAAAGCTATAAGCCATGGGATTTAGGCAGAATTTTGCAACAAAGATTGCAATTAGAGCAAAAATTAATTGCAAGTGTTCCATTGAAATGACAGAGTTGGTCACTTTCGATGAACTGAATAGACCCAAAAATAATTATACCTATGGCTAATAATAGCGAATATTGTCATGGTTGGCGAATAATGCGTCTAAAGATATGAAATGTCTACCTTTTTTATTTGATTTAACGAATTAAATGACTAGGAATAATTGTGCGTCAATAATTTACAATCGAAATATAGTACGTTTGAAAGCATAGTTCAAGAGCTTCATGTTTGAATACGGATACAGAACTGTAAACCATGGGGGTCACGCAGTATATTGAAAAAAATCTTTCTTTTTAATTTTTACAGTATAAAATTCTACATTATGTACTTTGTTTATTCAATGAAGCGAAATGCTTTTTTTGTTGTAGTTTTCTTATGTTTTAGTAGTAAATTTCAACCATCTCAATGTGTATTAAATAAAAATAAATTGTGTACCGATCATGCACTCTCTTTTCAAAGATGATATACTTTAAATTATCCTTTTTTATTCGAATTTGCAGTGTTTTTCTTATTTTTTGGTTGCTTATTTAAGGCATCTCCCGTACGTTGGTAAACTCCATAGCACCTAACCATTTTCATAGGTTTTGTTTCTGGACGCCAGACCAGTTCCCATATATTTTTGCCCATTTTCATTTGTTTTGAGAAATCCATTTTTTTAACATTCATATTTTTTTTACTTGCAACTATATTTTGAAATCGTGAAAAAAATCGAATTGATCAAAATTGACATTGCTATTGGCAAATTCCTAAACGCAAAACTTGCGCAAATTATGCTAAGCAAACAGTTCCAAAATGCAAAAGTAAACATCCCTGCTAAGCAGTTTGTCCCTAAATGTTTTTTGTTTTTATCTTGCGCAAACATATGCTTTTGACATTTCAACTGAATTTTTCATTTGCTTTGCATGTGTTTTGCTTTGCAAATGTTGCAATTATGTCTGCCTGTCGAGCTACAGATTAAAAGGGTGGTTGGATTTTTGTATCTCCACAGGTTTGTTTTTGTTTTGTTTTTTAAGACCAAAAGTAACGGTACTATGCTTTTTTGTTGCCTTTTTGGAAAATTCAATTTATTTCAGGTACTGATATTGTTACGACCTATCATTACACATAATACTTTTTTTTTATATTCTATAGTACCTTAACATAGGAGCAAGTTCGTGCGATACAGTGAATGTATCCTTTAAGTTTTAATTTTTTGTTACTACTAACTTTTAGCCAAGTACAATTCAAAACCGGATTCAAACGACTGAATAACATACATAGCATTTACATACCTATGTACATATGTAGTTACATATATCTGCGAATATTAAACTCTAAAGTTGTATTTTGGTCCAAGCATTTATTTAGTTTATGAAAACTGTAGATAGATTAGATGCTATTTAATAAGTGCTAATCACTTATCACCTCATTCCAGTTCATTTCTGGTTCAAAAAATTGAATTTTTCGCACTGGCCGATCTCACGATTTTTATGAAAATCTATGTTTTCGTTATAGATCATTGGCTACACTCAACCATCACTATGAATCATTGAAAAAATCACACCTTTCTCTTGTATTATTATATTATGTTTATACACCTGTTTATGCATTAAAAAAAACCAAAAGCCAAGTAATCATCTTCCGGAAAAGACAACAAATACTCATATGTACATATGTATGCATATAAAATGCCTCTCTGCCTTATTTAAAGCAAATGAGCAACCATTTGTGAATAGCCAGGCTGCCAAACAACAGCCCACGCGCCTCTGCTTAGTAATTTTTCAGTCAAAAAATTGTTTACCTCTGTCACAGGGAACTGTGGAACATCTCATATCATTCTATCTCTCATTTTTTATTTCCCCAAACATATTATATGTATATGTTTTTGCCATTTTCATACAATATCAAACCGCACACCGGAAAATTTACATAATTTAAAAAAAAAAAAAAAAAACAAAGATCGATAAACCTCACACAATGGGCTCGTTAAAGGTATGCGTCATCAAAAGAGGTTTAATAAAGAAAGCAAAAAAAAAGTTAAACACGAAGAAATTCTAAAGAATTTCCTTTGAATTTTATATTCTATGACAGAGAGTTATGGGGGTGGAAAACATATGACGACGTACAAACATAAACTATGGCATTTTAATAATTTGTTCGATGACGGCAAGAAATATTAATGACGTTGAGTACACCACACAAAATAATGGAGACTGTTAAGTCACAGTATTATAAGAATTTAGATCGATAATTTTATTTATGTTTACCTCAATTTTAATTAAAACTGAGTTTAAAAATGTGGAACATGATTTATTTCAAACTTATTTTCTCAGCAAGTCGTAAGGCGTTGGTTATATTAATCTGAGAAACTCATATTAAGATTTGTTTTTAATAGAACTATGCTAAATTTGCATGCTTAAATTCGGAGTTTAAAGTTCAGTGCAGTAAGCACTTTGCTGATTGAATATACTTATATTCAACTCTTTTGCATTGACGGATTTGCTATAAGGTGTGCATTAGAACATGGTATTTATAATTTCTTTTTTATACATATAGGTAAAAGCAACGAGTGCAAATAGTTTCTCATAGTTTACTTAGTTGTCACTTTATTTGAGATGACTAGGTTAAAAAAGGATTCGCAATTATTATTTTTTCTAAAACCAAATTGATAACACGATATTAATTAAAGAATCCAATCAATTTCGTAACTAATACCGATAAATGATACGCGGTTGGGTCATAGGTCAACAAATGGCGTTGTCACCTCAAAACCAACATTTTGTTTTTTTTTCTAGACTGAACGTCCAACATGTGGTAATCCATTTTATACTCATAAGTTCTCGAACATTTTTAATACCAGAAATATTTCATAAAATGCATGGTTTAATATTGAACGATCAGTGAGTGGTATGCGACCTTGAAAGGCTAAACTGGATCAGTGCTTTAAAAATAAAGAGTGATTCATGAGTGGTGCGCCAAAATGAGACAAGAAAAATCGTATGGGAGAATGGTTTATCCCCCAACCAACCGTTTAGCCATTAGGGGCAATTTTCCAAAACATTGAATTAAAATGGAAACAAATTATTTAAAATCAACAAACATTATTTTTCTTCTGCGAAAATTAATATTTTGTTTGGTAATTAAAATACATAGTTAGTTATGTACAACATAATATTTTTGATATTATTTTTTACGGAGCTTCATTAAATCCATGTTTAAAAGTTCCCTGCAGTGTTGAACTTAAATTACCAAGTTTTTTTTATGTAGGTACACACTGCACACAATAAATTGAGGACAAAGTCATTAATCTTAATCATACATATATCAAACGTGTTTTTTTATGCTCATCTGTTTACATTTTCCATCCACTGCCAAACTCTCTAACTAAACCAGCAAATCATCATGAAAGTATTGACCAAAAGTAAACTCAAGTGCGCGGTCACAAAAAAAAATTGCTTGTGGGACGTAAACTTGTTTAAACCATAGATCCAATCGAATCGTGTGTCTGCCATTAAACAAGTTCGACAAGAAATCACCACAACATTTTCTACTGCCAACAACAATCCTACCATAAAGATATTATATGAGTTGCAAATATCAACACTTAATAGATAAAATTTTAACGAACCAAAAAAAAAAAAAACTCACCTGTAACTCAGCTCTGTCCACATCCCATTGCGATCTCTCTAACTCGAAACGCGCCCACTCATGCTCTATGAAATGCAGTATTCCCGGTATCGTGTACTGAGGGGTGGTTTGTTGGTTATTTTGGCCACCGCCACCGTTGCCGTCGTCACCTGTTCCACCACCAACAACAACTCCACCACCGGCGCCTGTACCCGGTTTATTATTGATACCAGTTGTTGCTCCTGAATTAGTTCCCATTTGCAATGTTGCCCGATAAGATCGGTGATCGATTACTAATGCCACAAGTTTCTACTGCGATGGAAACGATTTTGATGCTGGCTAACTATAGTTGCGTTTTTATCTTTCTGCCGATGTTGTTGATAATGATAATATTGATCGTGGTGAAGATGAAAAGTTTATTAGTTGAATTAAAATTTTTTTTCTTTATTTTTTTTTTTTTTTAATTTTTTGTTTGTCTCGAAATTATGATATAAATTATTAGCACTTATTATAGGAAAAGACGATTTCGAAACACATGGAACATAGAATACAATCAATTATTATCACCCCACTTTTGCGATGTATGTAAATTTATTGTAATAATTTCTTTGAATACGTTTGTTGCTGTTGATGTTAATTTTACTTTCAAAATTCAATTTGCAGCTGGTCTATTTTTTATTCCTGCAATTGTTATTGTCAATTTTTTTTACTATGATTATTAAATTGAATAAAAACTAAAATATGTTTTAAAATATGATACCTAGTGTCATTTTTGTGTGGTTTATTTAAATTTTTAAGATTTTATTGATTTATATACAATTATGAAGGTATTTTAATGTCTTTTCGAATCTCTTCGCTAATTTAATTCATGAAAAATCATTTTCGAGTTGCTAGAATGTATTCGGATATAAGTATCTCATAAACCTAAGCTTGGGAGATCCCTAGAGCTTGAGTTATTCATGTCGATTACAGAATCCGCAAAACTCGATCCGCAGTTAGAGCTCTGTTACCCACCTATTCATTTATCGTGAAAAGAAAAGAGAACACTACACTGTGAATCATTGCGGATCGAGTTTTGCGGATTCTGTAATCGACATGATTATTTTTTTTTGTTTTTGAAGTAAACCATTTTTTGCTACCATATACATTTTTGTCCTAAAAAAAAACTGTACACTAGACTTTAAGCTCAATTGGCCGAAATAATAAAGTAAGAATCGTGTAACCGAAACCAATTAGGTATCGACTAAAAATTTTAATTCAAATTTCGTAGGTATCTATTAAAAAAAAATTAAACAGTAAACATTTATGGACAGTTTACTAAAAACAATTTTACTAAAGAATAGATTATACCTACCTACTTTTGTTTTTTATCTTTGACCTTAGCAAACGATAAATATATTCAAGTGTCCGTATAGGTAGTAAGGTACCTAATAGGCATTTGATCGTAACTGAAAGTGATAGCAAACTTAAACGCTTCTATATTCCATTATAGTTCGTTTTGATAGTTTAAAAGTTTCAAATCCGCATGGAATACGATTTTATTTAAAGCTTGCCGTGAGATA
The DNA here is from genome assembly GCA_958431115.1 of Syrphus vitripennis. Classification (NCBI taxonomy): domain Eukaryota; kingdom Metazoa; phylum Arthropoda; class Insecta; order Diptera; family Syrphidae; genus Syrphus; species Syrphus vitripennis. Next base: position 136,282,389 of record OY288108.1, on the reverse strand, counting down.
CCGGTTTCTCTGTACCTACAACATAACCTAAGGAAGAGCCCTATTCAGAACATTGAACCAATATGCTCGTAAATAAAAACGATATCTGTTGATTTTAATAAGACCAAAAAAAGCACGACAAAACATGAATTTTGTTTTTAATTTTGGGCTGACCTTGATATCTATCTTATAAGTGGGTACGTACTAGATTTTTAGGCGTGTAAAAATGAAATATTCCACGCAACGCCCTGTTTCAAAAATACACACTAGGTAGCTGAATGAGTACTTTTTATCATAGGCATCTTCATTTAATTTAGCTATCACTAGTCCCTTCAAAATTAAAGTAGGTAGGTATAAATTATTGTTAAGGTGTAGGTAATAATTTAAACTTTCTTCATAGTATCTAAAGAACATTAACATCGTACCATGCTTTTTTCAACACAATTATTATGTATCTACATTAGATCTCAAGAAATGAGTAAAATTATACACTTAAAATGTTCATAGCTTAGTAATTAAAAACATTAAACAAATCTTAATTAAACAACGAAAAACAAATTACATGTTCTTAAGAACACAGTAAACTCGTTCCGTAGTGACTTTCCTCCAAATACACATCACAAATCGATAAACTGACTTCATCTTTGCGGCATACGGTTGTGACAACATTTAATTTATTCGAAACCTAATCATAATCACATACAATTCTTAATTTATACCTACATCAATTTATTTAATTTATACTTTTATAATTTATGTAAAATTATCATTCTAAGAATGGTTTTTCAATTTCAATAATTCCCAAAAAAAAAAAACATCTCTTGTCTTGTCATTAATTTGAAAAATGCAGGCACCATCCCATTGTGAGCAAGGGAGACAAGAATTAGAAAAAAATTATAGAAAAAAAAACAAAACAAATGCTCTCTTCAATTAAACAGTTTTCTCACTTCATCCAATGGAAAAGTAAGTGACGGTCTCAATCTCTCCAAAATGGTGACAACAAAAAAAAAACAGAAACACCAAATCTTAACGAAACACTCTCACAATTTTTTTTTTACACCGCACCACTACAACTGTGCAAGGACCAAAAAAATTCGTTCCTTTCAGAAAAATCAATCAATTTCCTTCGTGCAACTTTTTCGTTCTTTTTTTTCTACTAATTTTTTCCTTGTCTTTTTTTCTGATTTTAGTTTTAAGAATGGAAAGCGAGAAAAAATTTAAATGAAATGTTGTCACGTTAATAACACTTTTTCATATAAAAGCTAAATAAAACCACACAAAAATTACACAATTTTCAACTTTGTAAATGTGAAAAGATCTTTTATAGTTTTCATCGAATTTTGATCATTTTTTTTTCTTTGCTGGGTAGACGCCCAGACTTTCGAAAACTTATGTTTTCCGAAATAAGTTTTGGGTAATAAATCACGCATACTTGTACTAAGGGGGTTCCGGTCAATATTTTGAAGATTATTTTTTCTTTTCTTTCATTCAATATATTACGGCGACGGATTTATGCATGAAAATGGGGGGATTATTCTTGTTTTTTACACTCACATTCGATTAATTTTTACTAAACCTCTTTAGTTACACAATATTTTAATTAAAATGATTAACAAATAAATATTTTTTTCAATGGGACATTACTTCTTTTTACTGAAAATGAAAACTTTCTATCCGTTCGAATAAAACTCGCCTTTGTCACGAAGAGAAAAATTTGACGAAGGTATTCTTTATTTTTTAATCTACACTACTTGGATGAGATGAGATGAGATTTGTCGAAAATTTAACATGGTTTTATGAGAGTGTGCGTGTATAAAATGGCGAAAATTATAACGAAAAAGTCAGGGGTGTTTGTAATTCGAGGTGTAGATTGCACTTTTTCCTATTAAAATGTGTTGATTTATTTATTTGCTTTTTCCTAAAATAATCACTCTCTTTTTTATAAGGTTTCGTAGTAGTTCGTGTTTGCAGTTTCTCTGTCTGGTTTTAACTGGTAAATAAACAAGAAAAAGACATATGTCAAATCTTGTTGGAAGAGTAATGAAATGCAACAAATGCTGGCGAATACATTTTTTCTGTGGAACGATAAATTTTACAAACAAAAATATTGTTAAACAATTCAGTCGCAATTTGAGAAAAAAAATATATTTTGGATGAATAATTTACATTTTGCTTTTTTTCCCACATTTTAAATTTATTATTTAGTTTGATTTAGAAATAAATTTTAAATTCGCAAGTTTATTCAATTCGCGCCTTTTGATCTTGATTACTCTTTCAACAAGAAAGCTGTCAACATTTTCTTTTAAATTTGATGTCTTGAGAGAAAAACTTATCTGATTTGATGCATATAGAATATAGATAATAGAAAGACATGAACTACTGGAATGAGACAACGACTCGAAGCCAGGTCGGGTCCACGTTTAATGAACCAAAAGCAAGTTCGGCTAGTCAGCAAAAGAAAGCTTTTTAGCATTTTTAGATATGAAGATAAAAAGAGATGGTTATACAAGTAATGGCATTACACGAATTTATATGGATCATTATCATTAGTTCCCTAGCAAGGCCATTGGCCGAGGGGCCGTCGAAATCGAAACCCGTACCCGACTCTTGTGATATGTGATAGTGCTGCAAAATTTTAGGTTTAGAATTTGATTTGGGGAGTCTTAAAGCATCGGAAATTGGGAGTAGGAGCAAGAGGAGATCATTATTTCGATAACCATAACCAAAAAATATGAATAAATATCGATTAATGCCTCCACAAGCTCTCCGAATTCGACTTTCACCATGATAGTACTATGTTTTTCATATACAAAGTAAGAGGAAAGTAGGACACTGACGAATTCGAACGCCCGCCCCCCAAACTAGGCAAAAAAGACCAATATAAAATAATATTTACGCAACCATTCATAAATTTTATTGACAAGCTTGGCATGATAAATGTGGATACAAATCAGAACCCCTTTTACAGAAAGCGATCGGACGATATCGCTTTGACGATAGCCGTTGTCAAAACGACGTCGTGTGATCGGATCGCTTGAAGTCATAGGGGTACAAAATATAGCATTCACAATGGTCAAAAATCACATCACCCTCAATGCATCTCCCTATTTTTGGAACTTTAAAATCCCAAAAACAAAATAATAAGTAAAAGTCAACAAGTTGCGTCAACATTTTTATTAATTGTAAAAAGTAGTTATTTTATACATAAATTTTATAAATAAACTAGTTTCAATTTATTCGATTAGTTTATTTTTAGAGCTTCCTTAAGCAACTAGGCACGTTAACATTTTACTGAGACATTCATTATTTTTGTTTCCTTTTCTTTTTTAATATTAACGAATTAAAGTGTACAGAAATTATATTTAATAGAACTTAAAACACTAAAGATATGGAAAAGAATACAACATTACAGATTATTCACAAGAACTCTTCACACCAGTCGTTTAGGCAGTGATAGCAGTCAGATGCTTGTTTCGAGCTCGCATTGCAGACATCCTTCATCCATTCCTTGAAGAGTTCTTCGTCTTTTTTGAGAATCAAGTATTGTCCCAAGACAGTGTAAGCCTAAAAATTTTAATGTTTTAATTTTTGGGGTTTATAAAACACCTATTCAATTTTAGTTTAATTGGCAACGCGACAACAATTGAGTGGCGAGCTCCCAGTTCCATGTGAATATACCACCTTGCTCTGGAATTTCAATTCGAATTCTCTTTGGTCGCTATCGCTATGCAATTGCAAACCTATTTCATCAGATTTTTTTTTATCTGAATAGAATATTAAATACCTTGTCGAATCCAGCATCAGTGAGCCGTCCACCGAGTGTTTCTCCAACGCCGGCCAATTCCATCACGGATTTCTCACCCATTGGCTCAGCAACGAAATTTCTATATTTTTGAGATGTTCGTGACATTTTTCGAATGTTGTATTTTAAGTGGAATGGTAAATTGCTTTGAAATTAAATACACAACAAATATTAAACAGATAATAAGTCGACTTTTTCTCGAAATAAATATAAAAAGTGACGCACTCGCTGACTCGCTCTTCTTTCTAGTTTCTACGGCAATATGGACGTTTGGTTTGAATTATTGTTTTATTTTAATGGAGAGTTTCGTTAAAAAAAAGTGTTTGGAGAATAGGTATAACTAGTTTTATGTGTCGGCTACATGATGGCGCTACATATAAGGTGACCATTTTCTGTACTTTAGTCATTATGTGGAGTTTGCATCAGGGTATTTAGTACTAATGGGGTTTTCCGTTGGAAAATTGCTTTCTATCTTTTTTCAGTAATATACATAGAAACTGTCAAAACAGTGAAGTGCATAAAAGAGAAACTTGAAAAAATTTAACAATTCAATCACTTTAATAATCGTTTTTCTTTGGGAAAGCTATCCATAGTATAGTAAAATTTTATACGAAATATACAAATATGACATCGGCAGTATGAATACTAGTGATGAAAGTTAAAGTAAAATCATACTATGGGTCTTCTGTCACATATTCATAGTCGTCTGACAAGTAGTTCTTTTTCTGTCTCTACTAAGCTAACCTGGAGTTTATATGTTATTCATAGACTGAATCCTTAAAAACGGTTGACTCTTTGACTAAGTTTTTTTTTTATTTCTGTCAATTTTTTTTTCAATGGATTGACAGGCAATATAGTACTAAAATTGTAGTAGAATATACCTTCAAACCTGTTTTTTACTAAACAAGGCTGCCAAATTCTTCATGAATAGCAGCTGTTTCTAACCTGGGTGTTGGAAACGGGTCTAAAGTTTGACTATGAATATGACCCTCTGTTGGGGCTTCACTTTAAAATTTTGGTACCAGTTAGATGCTTTCAAGATCCTCGAATGCTGTGTTCATAGATTAGGGTAATGTATGGAACTCGGATATTACAATAATTTTTCACATAATCTTTCACTCTAAGAACATAGCAATCGAGACCCGTGAAAGCATCCAACTAGGATCCGCATCTGAAAATTAAACCCTCAAAACTTCAATTCTATATATATATAGTTACTTTAACTTTTATCGTTAGTATCCATAGTACCGATATTGTATTTGGCTTTCATACAAAATTTTACTTTACTATGGGTAGCTTTACCAAAAAAACCCGACTTTTGATCGCTTCTACATATTTGTGAACACGTTATGAATATTTGACTTTTAAAAACAAAATTACTAAAGGGTCTAGAAGAAAGTTAGTTTTGAAAATTATATGAATTCACGATAAAATACGTTATGTATTTACCTTCTTGGCAAAAAAAAGACAAAAGTATAATTATAAGGAGTCCCATATCCTATAAGAAATTATTAAATTAAAAAAAAGAAAAATAATTAAATTTTATATAAAAATAGGGCCTACAAGTTGTTTTTACAATTAGCTATTCTCGAGGCATGTGTTAAAAGATGTTTTTCAAAATGTCTAACATACAATTTATTATAATATTTTAAAATTGGTGTCCTTCCATCTCATCAATTCCGATTATAAAATTTGAGATACATACCTAGGTATCGTTTAATATGGGATAAGTTATGTGAATATTAGACACAATAAAAAATGACTAATATACTGCCATTTTATTTTGCATATTTTGTAAAATAATTATAATACTAAAAATTAAATTAATTAAATATCCCAAATATCACCAAGTGCAAAGTCTCGCATTGCATTGGTTTTAAGATAATAAATTCCACGAGCCTCGAAAGGGACCCTATCTCCCATAAGTATACTATCTCCAGTACAAGTTTTATTCTGAACGGCATCTATTGATGAGCAGGGCTTTGCAAAAAATCCCTTTTCGGTATTAATCGACTCAGCAAAGTATTCATAGGAGCGACCATGGCTGCATCCAGCTATGAAGTAATTTTTTTTTTTGTTTAAATAAAAAAAGGTACTCGCATGTAGGTATTCACATTAATTAAGTATACAATAATACTTACTAATGACTTGAAATAGTTGACCACATCCTGGTTGAGGAGGATCACCTCCATTAGGATAGAAATCAACAAATCCAATGGGTTCCTTATAGCCAAGAACACCTGCACAACTATGGATAACATCAACAAATTCTGCATCAGTACGGTCCAAATGATGTTCCGGTCCGATACAATTTTCAAATGCAGGTCGTGCAGGATCAAGTCCTTAATGGAACAAAGGTTAACAGTTTACTTTGCTTGGAGATAAACTACAATTTTTAACCAACCTGTTATTCTTCCAACTCTATGTCGAGAATATGAGCCAGCATAGCCCATTATATGCGCTCCAAGACTATGGCCAAGTAGATGAATTCTACTCGGATCAGCGTCTTTCTCTTCAACCAATAAATTTATCAACTTTGCTATAGCCCTTCCAACTTGAACTGTATATCTTGCTGGTTCTAAATAATAAATGCTGTCAGCTTGGTCCTTCCAATTAATAGCTGATTAGAGAAATTTTTTTATAAAAATATTGAGTTTTAACAAAAATTATCGATAAATTACCAAAAATATTATAACTTCCTTTGCGTCTATAGCCATTCTTAATCGATTGAATTGAATTACTCTGTGAGCTTGATTTCCAACCATGAACAAGGATTTTCGTATCCAGTTCAGGGTTAAATTTCTTAGCCATTTCCGTCCAAGTGTCTCGTTTGCGTCGAATAATAGTATCAGCAGCTACCCAAAAATGTGCTATAATTGGATTTTCTTCTTCACTTTAAATTCAAGATAAGAAGCTTTTAAGTTATGTTTAAAGAATCAAAAATAACTTTTCTATGTATGTACCTACCTTGGATACAATTCAAACGTCACCGTTTTGCTTGAGTCGGTATTTCGACTTGGCATTGGAGGCTCGACTAAGTATGCTATTTCTGGAACTCCATCTCCATTGGGCATATAAATCCAGTCTTCTCCGTAGTTTTCCTCGGTTAGTTCGATGTCTTGAGAAAATACAAGTCCTGAAAACAAAATTACAATCAAGATCATGTATTGTTAGAAGACTCTTCTGTTAAAACAAAGAATTAACATACCATTGATTAGAAAGATTAACCAATAAAAGTGAAAACAGAAAACCATTCTTTAAATGACACCTTAACAGTTTCTATACACAATTGAATCTAAGAAAGTTTTGAAAGTTTCAACCCAATTTATATTCCAATTTGATTAGAGAACTTTTTATATCCGAAAACCAAAGCTTTTGTGCTATTTGTACCTTAAAAAAATGTAGTGATAGAAAATTAGTTCACTTTGTATTTGTGTAGGTACCTATGTATATACGAGACGACTTTTAAGACCGACAAGACCTTGTAAATTTTCGACGTACCAACCTCGTTTTGGTTGTCTTTCCCATAACAAAAAGTGCAATTTTGTGAGACTTTATTAGGATTTCCTTCCAAGCAGACAGTTTAATCGGTTGTTTGCTGATAGTGATTGAGCTAATACATTTTTTAATTTATATTCACCCATGCACGCGTCTTATCAAAGCTAAGCATTTAATTAAGGAGGGCTCTGTGCAAACGGTTGCAGATATAATAGTTTGAATTAGTTAAGTGCAGGACAAAGTCAATTAATTCATTACCTAGGCCTACCTATGCGTTTTGGTATTAAGTGTTGTGTAGTGTTTCGTAGAAACTTAAATTAGTTAGTGCCCACCCTTATCATTGATACAAAACACTCTGTTCTTCAACTTAACTAATCCAAGAAATAATAAGAACTTTCCGGACTCAACGTAAAGATTGCTTTTACAATTATTGATTCCAAGTATTTTTAAATCCATGGACTATTTAATTTGAAAATAAGACTTGAATATACAGAGCTTTGTAAATTAAGATGATGATATGATTTTTCGTCAGACTTTCAGAATATTATATGCGAACAAAAGTTCTTATACATTATTGCATCAAAAATAACTATAGCAACAAGGTCACCATTTAATCTGTAATATTTTCTTTTTAATAACCCAATTTAAATATTTTGTTTTACGATTGCATTTCTTATGATTTGCAAAGATTTATCCATTAGCGCATTCAATTAAGATTTTATCGTAGCCGTTGTTTTTTCAATTTTTTTTTATTTGAAAAAAAAAAAAAACATAAAAATAAATTCAAAGCATTTTTCCATTGGAGATAAGGTATATTATTTTGTATAAGAGCGCAACATTTAAAGTATGTACATATGTAAATATGTTATTAAATCTGAAGTTATGTATATTGATCTATCCAGAACAGAAAAGTTGTTCAATGGGATGAGATAATTGTTCAAAACTTATCTGATTGTTGTCAAATTTTAGCCATTTGTTGTTTGTACATATATAAAAAAAATCCATGTCACAAGTAAAAAAAATAGGAGCCTATTTCAAAGTTTTAATTCGTCTGAGGATGTACATACATATCTATATAAATACTTGTAGAGAAATGAGAAAATATTAAAAACAAATTTTTTAAATGAAACCTGAAATGCTTATTTTAATTGGATTATTTTTCTTTAAATAGGTACTAAATTATTTGGCATTTTTCTTGCAAAATTGAAATTATGAATGATGTATTCAAACACACAAAATTGAAAATAGGTTCTTAATAACGTAAAATTTTAAAAAAAGCTGTTTTGTAAAAATAACTGATTACTTTCAAAAAATTTATTTTTAAAATTAAAAATTTTAATATCAATTACACCCACTCTCCACTTTTTCGACCGCCTACTCCATTTGAGGTCATCTGTTGCGGTCCAATTGATTTTTTCAATTTATATACTATTAAACCTTAATTTTCCCATCACCAATATGCAGCTAATATTTTTTTTTTTGACTAAAATCAATTTATCTACACACAACAGAAAAAAACAAACACACAATATGAGTTAATTTTTTATTCTATAAAAATAATAAAATTGTTATTCTTACAAACTTGGCAAGCAATAGTATGTAACTAACTCTATCACTAGTTAACTATACATAGCTTTTTTGCATTGTATACTTAAAATTATAACAATATATTAACAAAATTTATTAAATAATACTTAAAAGCTATTATTACTATCAATACGATTATAAAAATAATTAATGTTTTTTTTTATCCAATTTAAAAAAATAAATAAAATATTTTTAAGGAATCACATCTGTTCGTCGAACGATTTCTTCCACCCTCGTTCCATTGCCATTCATTATAATATCTTCTGGTCTAGGTTCGATTTCAAAATGCAAATAACCATCCACGTCATCCAATTCTTTTGAATTAAATTTGGCTATCAGAGTTCCTCTGCCAGAGTATGGTGGAATAAATTTAAAAGTAGACGCTGCTGTTCCTCCAACAGGTATTTCAGCAATCTATAAACAAATTGTAAAATTAAAAAAAAAAACCTATGCATAAAATTATTTTGAAAATATGTACCTTGAATCTCAACGATTTATCAATTCCTGGTCCTTCAATATAAAACATGCCCTTCTTCAGTGCAATAGGTAGGGGATTTGTTAATCGAACAATAACATCCACTGATTCTTTGGCTATAACTTTGCCCTGAAAGGCGAACTTAATATCAGGTTTGCGTACACGAAAATCGTCTTGTGCAAAGTATTCCCATTCAGTTCCTTTCACCTTACCTGAGCAGGATATATTGAAAGCGGCCTAGGAAAATTCGTAATTTACAACTTAAATTTAAAAGAAATTAACAAAAACCAAAACTTACTTCTGGAAGAAGTTTCGCATAGTAATCGTTAAAATTGACTTCCATTCGAACATACTCCGATGTATCAGGCTTTAGTTCCACCTCAAATCCAATTGATTTTACTTCCGCATTATTAAGGCCAGTGTAAAGTACTGTATCAGCATTCAAATATCCCGCAGCTATGTGTGCCTTGTCCTTTGATTTATTCGTAATCTTTACGATAACTGTGAAATTTTCTCCTATTTTTATATCATCCTTGAGCTGCATGTCAAATTCAACTTCATTGAAATTGTCATTCAAATAATAACGACTAAATGCATGACGAGACTGTTTCAATGCCTTCACCATAGTATTGCGTTCTTCTTCAGTTTTTTCCTCAAATTTATACGTGTGTGTGATATCTTCTCGAGTCCATTTTCCAACAGCTTTAGTGCTTATTAAATGGCCAATTGCAAGTGCATCTTTTCGAATTAACTTGATTGGTTGAAAAGGTCCATTATAACGCCAATAAACTTTATCGGCATTAACTTCCGAATACAAAAATCCACAATCATAAGGTCGGAGAATTTCTCCTTGTTTGACAGCAGCTACTGAAGCTGGTCCACATCGATACATTTCGTCTGATGATTCCTGGGGGGTAGCATCAACAGCTTGCCAGCCTCCGTAGGATCCATTTGGACCAACACCCAAATCAGGACGTTCCATCCACACTTCGTTCCATACATGATAGTTCCAAATAGAGTCCGATGTCTCCTCCTCCATTTTTCTATTATTTTGGTCGATAAAAATATCAACTGTCAAAGAGCCTTGGGTGTCATGAGCAGACGAGTAGTTTGTGACAATTCGTGATGGTATACCCAAAGCCCGGGCAACTGTTGTAAGAACCCCTGAGAAATTCCAACACTGAGCAAATTTCACTGGTTTCTGAGTCCTAAAGAATTCTTGAAGTATTTCCACTGAACCAATCCATTTTGTTGGTGCAGTACCACCTGAGAAATCTTCTGTCCAATTACCCAACATAACTCCGTCATCATCCACCGAGTTGACGGCAGCTGAAAGGGCTCTAGCTACCCGGACAGGATCTCCCCGATATGGTGCTGGAACTTTTCCCACTGTTGCAATCAGTTTGATCGAACATTCCAAAATATATCGCTCGTATTGTCCAATTTTCCAAACTGATGGTCGCATTCGATTGTAGGATCCTCTCCAAATCAGAGTTGTATCATTGTGAATGTATTCCTTTCTTTCGTCTCGATTATCCAAGAAAACTTGGTCATCGCGACACCATGGATTGAACAAAATGTAAATTGGAGTTTGTATAGAATGCGATCGTGATGAACCTCCGATGAGTTTTGTATCGATGTCTAATTTCCATTGTGTTACGGGACACATAACCGCGGGTTTAATCAGCACTGACATGGTATTCCCACTCACATAGTCAATTATCACACCCCATTCGAAAATATCACCTAGATTTTTAACATCTTTCGAAGGTGTAATACCAACAAGCGTTCCATGTCCTGGACTTGGTTTTTTATCATCGAAAACCGTAAACATAAAACTGACGGCATCCTTAACTGCTTCATAAGGACGATTGAATGATATCTTCAGTCGAAATGGTTCTCCTCGACGAACGATCAAATATTCATGGGATGAAACAAATCTATTAGTATGATGATCATTGGAATTTTCATCGAAGCACATGTCCACGTTAAGCACCCCCAACACATCTTCACCAGGAGTATCTGTAAAGATATTTTGATAAATGATTAATGTTATTTTTAAGTGAGTCAATAACAATCACAAAAACTTGTGATTTATATCAATCAACAGGCTCTTGCATTTGCATAAACAGAAATTGAAACAATCGATTTAATTCATGTGTATGTAATATTAATTAAAACAGAAACAAGTAGTGATCTATAAATGCATCATCATAGAATTTAAATTTAGGTACACTATTGGAAATGATTTGTTGTGGTGATCTCATAGTTAGTGTTACAATTGGAAACGATCATTGGTAATTTCGAAAGAGAATTTGAAGAATTTTTCTATTAAATAAAAGAAGCCCATTGCTATTAGTTTTGATGATTTCTTTTTCTGATTTTATATAAATACATAATTTACATGTACATATGTAGGTTGTAGGTTGCCTAGGAAGATGAATTATCGTAAACATTTTGTTTTAAGATGATTTTTTTTTTGTTGGTTGTTAGCCACATATTTTTAATTATTATTGATTGTTTATTTTATATCATTTCTTGATGTTAGCCTACACGATGTTTTACAAATTATATGACGATGTTCATAATTCGACTGGCTCTTCCGACATTTCATTATTTACCCTCATTCCCTGGTTAAAACGAAATGTTTATATTGATGTAAGGCCTCAAAGGATGAAAATTCTAAAATTACCGGTAGGATTTAAAAAAAAATATCAAGAGCATTGGTAAAAACTAAAAACTTCGCCTAACACCGTGCATTTGGAAAGTTTCAGTTTTAAAATTCCTTGGAAACCCTCCTCAAAAACCGTAACAAAAGCCAACTCTGCATTTAATATTTTTTTCACTGTAGCCCTAATGTCTCATAAATCAGCAAATATTTATGCAAAGTATAAATATTGGGGCTTTCTATTAATTTTGTCAGCGTCTTGTTTTTTGTTGTTGTAAATTTTGTCTTTTGATCATTGGAACTAAATTTTTTACAATAAGAAATGACAAATTATGCTTTTTGTCTTAAGATTTTGGTATAAATTACATAATATGTCGTATAATATCTACCGTTTTTGTGCTATAACAAAAAACATAGCACATAGCAACACATTTTTGAAAACACAAAGCTACATACATATATTTGAAAAAAAAATTAACAATATTTCATTAGTTAAAATTACTAAAAAATAGCCTTAATAAAATCGAAAAGTATATTTTGATTTTTATACTTAAGGGAGAATTGTTAAGAATATATTAAAAAAAGTTCATGTACTAAAATCGGTAACGCCGTTTATGAGGAATTCGTAAATAAAGAAGATCGTTATAGGGCACCGTTAATTTTTGTAGCTTTGTCCCAAAACAAAAAACGCTATAGATGGATAAACAATAGATGAATAAACAAAAAATCCCGCCTTAATAAAGAATTTACCTCACCTTATCTTTGTTCAAAGATCTCTTACGTCTATTTTTTTCAAAAAAAAAAAATAATAATAATTTAGTAAAAAAATTCCAAATAAATGATTATAATTTATTTTTGTTGGGTAAGTAATCAACTTTTGTAATTCATTTGTTTTGATAGAAAATTTGATTTTCTGCAAAAAGTCTTTTGACTTTAATTCTCCAATTTAGCTTAGTTTTCGAGTTATATCAAAAATATTGAACAGTGAACAGTGTGACCATTTTCTCAGAAACGTATTAGTGAATTTAGTCGTTACGCCTCATTGATCAGAAATTTTTTTTTTTAATAAAGTCCAAAACTGGAACTAGAGAATCATTCTAGACATCGATCCTATTTTTAAATAATGTACTAAATATTTGAAGTAATAAAATTATTCTTTCCTTATAATATTATAATGAATATAATGGTCTAATATTTTGATAAAACAAAAACGACAATCCATTTTGTATCCAGATTTATTGAAATGTTGTGTTTTTTTAGTTAAAAAATATCAAAATTAATTACAAATTTCCTTTTCTTTTAGTTTTTTTCTTGGCATTTTTCCCATTTCAAGTTTAAATGTTCAAATTTTGTTCTTTGACCTTAAGATCTTCAATTATTAGTTTCTCTATAATCGCCTAAGTCTTTTGAAATTGATTTTTGTATTTGTATATTATAGGAACACGTACCTACATTTATACCTTGTTTTTGTTCTTACTTATGCATGTTAGAAAAATAAGAAGCATTGTGTCTTAGATCATGTTTTTGGAATTTTAAATAATACAACTAAGAAAAATAAACGATCTATCAGGGCAACGTTTATTTATCGTGAGAAAAAAATAATATTTTCGAAGAGTGGAATGGTATGGCTTTTATTTTCAAAAACCATGTCAACATTGTGAGTAATCATTTAGTGTGGCAATATTATTTTTAAGGATTACGGCAGATTTGAATCAACAGGTTTATGGTTTTGGATTATTTTGTTCAGTGTCTCTCAAAAAAAAAAAAAAAACATTTTGATCACTATTCAAAGTAGCGCAACAACATTGATTCACAGCATATACGATAAATAGATACATACAAAGACCAAAAATAACAAAAACTTATTTGCGACCCATTTGTGATGTATATACAGGGTGATTTGCATAAAGTTACACTAAAGACTAGAGCATTTATGTATGTTGAACTGAGACAAAAAAAAATCTAATCGGATGAGTCCATTTCCCCCTGCTTAGGTAAAAGGGGCGACGTTCTAAAAAAAATTACCTAAAATGGAAGAATAATTATTTCAAAACATAGCAATATTCTCAAGCTGTTTTTTTTTCAAAATTTCGCGTTATTAAGTGCATTTTTTATATTCAATATACAATACTCTTAAAGACAAACACTGGAAACTGGATGGTCTTAGAACTTATAAAGCGTCATTAATTTTTGACTAAAATTGTATTTAAATTCAGATGAAAGTTGAGTTTGATAGGTGTCAACTGTCAAGTGTCAGTGCTACTTACTTGAAACCACGAAATGAATGACCCTGCACGTTGTACTTCGTAATAAAAGTTTAATTAGTATGATCATTTCAGCTGCCAGTAGTGTGGTGCTCTGTTTTTTATTTTTGTATCGAAGTTGTTTAGATATTGGCTTAGGTATATCTTTGAAAGTCCTAGGACCATCTATTTTCAGTGTTTGACCTAAGATTTGTAAAAGTAAATCGATAGATACTCCTATCAATGGTAAAAAAACACTTTCATACGAGTATGTGATAAAACTTATCTCGTACGACAACTGTACTTCATTTCATTATATGGCAGTTTATTTGAAATCCAGTGCGAAACTGGTGCTTGGTTGCATGTAAATGCTAACTTAAAACAGAGCATAAATCTATTCATCTTTCATTAACCTAAAGAAAAGTTCAAGTAATAATCACTTATTCTTATAAAAAAGGCCAAAATTTAGTAACTTTCAATTTTCTCAAAAACTAAGAAACATTTTTTTCACTGTTACCGTTTTTTTTTGAATATTTTTTTTTATAAAATGCACCAAAACACCAATTTCAACTTAGCTGCCATATATTGAAATGAAGTAGGGTAGAGTGGACTAGTTGCACCAGAGAATATCCAAAATTAAAACTTGGGAACATTTCTTTCATTCAAAGAAAGTAATTAAAGTTTTTTTTCTTAATCTGTGGTTCTGGCTTGGAGGCATATGCAATTTTTAAAAATGGCGTATAAAAATGAAGTTACTATAACTTTTTGTTTGAACCTACATAAATTCCTTTGCTTATCCTATACGTACATAAATTTCAAAAAATTTAAATTACCTCTATGGAGTATACTCAGGTATGAAATATTTCCCGATGAAATAATGATAAATATTATATAACAACAAAAAGCAAAGGTCTCAGTATGAATTAATCTTTACCTTTTTTAAAATTAATCAACAAAAAAAAAACAACAACTACCTAATCCTCATTTTTGCAACTTATTCTCGCGGCTCATAAATAATAATAAACAACCCAACATGTTCTCCAACATATCAGAACACAAAAACAAACCATACTCAAATAATTGAACTGTGAGTAAGAATAACTTTCAATTTCAAGGTAAAATTATGTTGCGCATTCGCCCTGCGTCACATCCAAATAAAATTTAATGTAAAATCGACTCCAAATATCATATTTAAAAAGATAAACAATAGTTGAAACTGGTTTATTTCTATGGGATTTGTATATATTGCCAAAAAACGTGAACCTTGATAAAAAAAGATATAAAGTTATTGTTACCTACTCTTCAATTTGATTATGTCATTTACGGAAATATCGCCCACTTGCCGGTCGAGCCGCTCAACAAACCATATTAAGAGTGGATATCAAAGTGTTAATAAATGCAAATTGGACAGCAATCAATCATGCATTGTTATATATTTTTAATAAGGAATAAATTGGTATAGTTACAATTTGGAGTTGGCCATCGGTTTGTGAAGGGAGGTCTTGGAGCAGGTCGCCATCGATTCACCCATGAGGGTATATAATCAGCAAACCAATAACTTCCCATAGTTAACTCTTTGAACAAAATAGCCAAGAAATTTATAAATTAAAAAAAAAATCACAAAAATTAACACAAAATTATTCGATATTATTTTTATTGAAGTAATACTTTTTTTTAAACAAGTAGTAGCGATTAACGAATCGGATAAAAAAAAATTATTAAAAACTAAAAAACACGAAGAGCACTGATAGTTCCTTAGCGCACTATACCGTCGACGAACAAAGACTGACTGACTAAAATATTTTGTCTGATCGAACTGAGAAACTTTGTTCATTAAATAATAATTCTTCTCCAGTTGCGGAACGTAGATATTATAATATTCAAAACATCAATCAGATGCTTCTACTTGGTTACTGTATTTCAGTGGAAATAGTAAATACTAAATATAGAAATAAAAACAAAATTAAAAATGATCTTCCCGCACTATTACATTCACTAATCATCATTAACGAGTAAGTAACAACGGCAACAACCCTTGAATAGTTTAAACGTGCACTCGAGAAAGTGTCATTGCCAATTTCAAGGGTAACCCATTGCATTGTCAAGTGGGTTGTGGGTACATATGTATATTAGGTAAACGGATTCATTCATTGGCTCGCGGTTGTTTGTAAAGCATGAGATCACTTTTGATTGGGTCTGCAGAGCAGGCGTCAAAAAGATTTCCGTATGAGAGCGCCAGGCAGTGTTGAATTTATTATTTCAAGAATCTGGCTTTTTTTTAATGAATAATGCGTGGGGCTCCCAAAAATTAAACAACTAGGTACCTACAATTTAATATTGAAGTTAAAAAAAAGAATGATTAGATTAGACGTGACAGCTTACTAAGAACCTATTCCAAATTCCCGAATCCCTATAATTATGAATGGAAAATTCTAAAAGCCCGAACGCAAAAAAAAACAGAATTCCAGAATCCCGATTGATTAAGCTTTTTTTGGTAATATAATGCTCGAATACAATTTTCAAAGGCATTATAGAATACAAAAATTTCTTTGCTTTAGTTGGATTTATCTCTTCACTGAGAATTAGATTATTTTTTTATTAAAAAAAAAAATCACCAGGACCGATTTTAATACATATTTTTTCCAAGTACCAGCTTTTTACTCTGTTTTATTTTTCTCTGAGTATTGAACCTGAGACCTTTCTTTCACAACCTGCCAATTCACAATAGAAAACTCCAATTTTAAATGTCATTCACGCTGAACCAAAGATAAAAGAAACATTTCTTCATACTTGTCTGAAATTTTCAATAGTAAGGATTGAGTTTTAATAAGTTAACTTCTTAAAACAACAATTTTTTCTGATTATCGATGCATATTTTAAGTGATATAATACGAAAATTTTATAAATTTGAATCAGTCATTTTGTCCCCCCAAAGGCCGGATACGAAGAATACCCTAAGTCCTGCACCGTAGAAGATATTTCTGTTCATGCAGTTCAATCGATCTGTCACTCAATCTGTTAACTTTACGGCATCAATTCACTAGACATCGCAATGTATGATTAATTTGCAATGAATGTAACAAGAAACGGAAGAAGATGACCCCAGTTTATGATTCAAAACTATTTTGGAAAGTACACAGTTTTAAATAATGAATAAGCTTAATTCACATATGTAAGTATTATGATGTCACAAATAAACCACTGGCGCTAATGTAAATTTATAAGAAATATGCGTACAAGGAGAACTCAAACTCAGCGTATGATGATGTGAATTGAATGAGTAATTGCAAGGGACTCAAAATAGATTTATGTTTAAGAAGTGCTGGTCATTAATTTTTTATGTCTGTTTATTTTTTTGGCGTTGATTAATTAGTATTGTTATGGTTTTAAACACTTCACAGTTAAACACTTAAAATCGTAATCGTAAGTAATAATCGGAATCCAGATATAAAAATTAGATCGTCGATTATTCGAGTTTTTGAAATCAAAATTATAAAGCCTAGTACCAGCATATAGATATGTATAAAGATACATATATGTGGTAAAAAAAAGTTTTTCTAAAAAAAAATTATTTGTCAACTTCCATTTTCACAAAACATTTTTCTCTTAGGGTGCGGTCAAAAAATTTGTTTTCGCAAAATTAATGATTTTCAAAAATTCTAATATTTACGCTAAAAAAGGTATTTTAAAGTAAAATATACAAAGCGTATGTGTGCAACATCATAAGTTTAACAATATTGTGTAAAATGAAAAGTTTACGCAAAAGATTGCATGAATATTTTTTTTGATTAGATAAATAGAGCGTAATTGAATCAGTTGTTCGTTAAACGTCAAATATATGACATAATATGTGTGTGTTAATTTTTATAAGACATTGGTTTTTTACTAATTGATGAGATGAATTTACTGTCAAACAACGCCTTTTTGAAAATAAAAATTTCAGCACAAAATGAAAACGTTAATAATTAAGTTGAATTGACACCAAAGGGTAATTCCATGAAAAAGTCGACAAAATCTAAAGTAATTTACCAAATGATTTCTTTTACATATGTGCATACATATATCTCTTTTTTCTTGGTTTTAAAATTAAAACTGGAAAATATTCTATAAAATCAAACACAACTAAAAAAAAATTTGAATTAAAAGAATTTTAAATCAAAAATTCTGAAATTATATAATTTTATATAGGCATGCATTTTGTTTATTGTATTTCATCAAAGAGATTAAGGTTTATAGGTTATTTTTTTAATGAGCACAAAAACGGTGATGATAATGAGTGACCATAGAATCGCCCTGAATTAGAATTCTAGTGATTTTAACTTTAATAACATCTTAAAAAAAATCATTATGTATTAAAAATGAAAAAAAAAATTAAAGGAGACGAAATTAAACTTATCAACTTTATCAAATATTTTGCAATATCCAATTGGACGACGATAAAAATTATTATTATTATTATTGTTGCAGCCAGACATAAACTAAACACCTAAATGATTAATGTCATGTTATTGTTATTACATAAAAAAAATATATAAATCGCATCAAATCTCTTCCCACAAAGAACCTAGACATTTCCAATAATGGAACCCAGATTGCTGCAAACAAAATTACTAAACATTTGTATAGTGGGTGTTTCAGTGGGAAGACTGCATCTATTTGATGACATAAAAAAAGAATGTCTATTTTGCTATTTTATCTAATATCTAGTAGTTTACACCATATACAAAAACATTTATCTATATAGTTATTTTTAATTTAGGTTATATGAGTACCTATAGCGTTGTTTAAATCAATGCAATCATTTCAAAATAAAGGGTAATTCCATGAAAAAGTCGACAAAATCTAAAGTAATTTACCAAATGATTTCTTTTACATATGTGCATACATATATCTCTTTTTTCTTGGTTTTAAAATTAAAACTGGAAAATATTCTATAAAATCAAACACAACTAAAAAAAAATTTGAATTAAAAGAATTTTAAATCAAAAATTCTGAAATTATATAATTTTATATAGGCATGCATTTTGTTTATTGTATTTCATCAAAGAGATTAAGGTTTATAGGTTATTT
Source organism: Syrphus vitripennis (assembly GCA_958431115.1). Classification (NCBI taxonomy): domain Eukaryota; kingdom Metazoa; phylum Arthropoda; class Insecta; order Diptera; family Syrphidae; genus Syrphus; species Syrphus vitripennis. The sequence continues at coordinate 136,263,067 of OY288108.1, read as the reverse complement.
TTTTAATGAGCACAAAAACGGTGATGATAATGAGTGACCATAGAATCGCCCTGAATTAGAATTCTAGTGATTTTAACTTTAATAACATCTTAAAAAAAATCATTATGTATTAAAAATGAAAAAAAAAATTAAAGGAGACGAAATTAAACTTATCAACTTTATCAAATATTTTGCAATATCCAATTGGACGACGATAAAAATTATTATTATTATTATTGTTGCAGCCAGACATAAACTAAACACCTAAATGATTAATGTCATGTTATTGTTATTACATAAAAAAAATATATAAATCGCATCAAATCTCTTCCCACAAAGAACCTAGACATTTCCAATAATGGAACCCAGATTGCTGCAAACAAAATTACTAAACATTTGTATAGTGGGTGTTTCAGTGGGAAGACTGCATCTATTTGATGACATAAAAAAAGAATGTCTATTTTGCTATTTTATCTAATATCTAGTAGTTTACACCATATACAAAAACATTTATCTATATAGTTATTTTTAATTTAGGTTATATGAGTACCTATAGCGTTGTTTAAATCAATGCAATCATTTCAAAATAAAATTAAGATAAAACCAATGTAACCATGTTAAAACAAAAATTCCACATTAATTTTATACTTATCATATAATACTTGAAAAATAAAACTCATCCGGTTATTATTAAACTGTTGAATTTTTAAACGGAACCAGGATGACCTGCTTACTGTCAGTTTGATACGAAAATGTTCAATAAATCATGAGCAACATTTTTATTAGCATAATTCGTCAAGCATCTATCACGTTTAAACGCATTCAAGATAGTTATTTTTATTTAGATTGCCTACATATATAAAATGTACACATTTGAGTATTCATTCACAAATGACAAACGTAAATATTTAAACACATTGGAGTTTAATCTTATAGCGCTCATGAAATTTCAACTCGCAATATATTGTGCAAATTAAAAAGGTGTAGCAGAAAACGATCATAATGCAATTTATTAAGTCATTTATGAGGTGTGTTTCGTTGTAACGAGCTTGTCAATATAGATTATAATTGTTGATGTCTGGAGAATTTGTAATTTTGATGAATTCGTTTTTGTTTTTTAAGTAGAACAGAAAATGACAAAGTACTCGTGATATTTTTGTGCTAATAATAATAGGTATTTGAAATAATATGTTCAGTTATTTTAATTTTGTCGAATACTTTTCGAAAAACAACAATTCTGTAAGAACAGTGCGATAACGAACTAGGAACCTAATATTAGACCTTTAGTGTAAAAAGAAACTTTTCTATGAAAAAATGGGTGCAAAAGCACGGGAGATAAACAGGAAAATATTGAAGAAATGTACCTAAGGAAGATGGCTACAATATTGTATTGGAATTTGCCTAGGAAAATATGGCCGTAGAGTTTCATTTTTCAACGTGTTGTTGGGCATCTTGAATATTTATCTACCAACATTTTTGATTTGACCATATAGAAAAAATGTACCAAAAAAAACGAATTCAATTGAAAGTTGGTGTCTTGTTCAAGTTTAAACATCAAAAACACTGTTTGTACATTTAAATTTTTACAGAAAAAGTTTTTTTTTTTAAAGTGCACATCATCATTTCAAAAACGTAAAACTACGAAAATCATCATATGGTGAATGTTTTTGCGACTGAAATAAGAAAAAGAATTAAAAATGAAAAAACAAAGTGTGGCCTTATATTTTTTATAAATCAGGCAGAGTGATAATTTAGAAATAAAACAATTTTTTTTAGAATTTCGTAAAAGAACATTCCTTACTATTAAATGACAAAGTTGGCAAAAATTATTTATGTTCATTTTTACACTACTAGAACAAGTGCGGCAAATGTGGCCCATGTACTATTATAGTTAATATGGCCCACCTATATATGTATGTACATATGTATATACCAAATGGGTACACCTAGGTAGCCCGTTGAGTATTCATATGAAACATATACTTTAGCTGGTTTTTTATTTATTGATAAATTGAGACCACGTCTAAAAAAACTTGCGCTGTATAGGATATAAATTATATAGGGTGTTTCCCTACTTTCTATTGATAAGATATGCTAGTGAAGATATTAAGATTGGTATTCACCAAACGCTCTTAACAACCCTTTTAACTCAAACAATCCTACTTCATTTCATATTCATACAAATTTCCTTTTTATGAACTAATAAGATCATATTTTGAGTTAAGAGGGTCTTAAAATGAAAATCGGCCGGTAAATACCAGACTAAATATTTTTTGTTGTATAAATATTTAAATATCTTTAGAAACACGTTTAAAGAATTGGAAAATATATTACTTGCAACAGTAACAGATATTTTGAAGTAAAAGCATTTACTTTTATTTATTCATAGGTATAAATATATATATGTTGTTATATTTGCTATATAGAACCATTTCGTTAAGAAAACAAACAAAATCATATATTTAGTACACCGGGTCTATTTCGTTCTTGTCAACTATTTATTTTATTTTAATCAAAAATAAAGTTTGTTCAAAAAATTGTGAATGAAAAAAAGTGGTAAACTGATTTTTTTATCAATTTGTGCTACTCTACCTTATCAATAACTTAATATTTACGCCACATGGATTTGATAATTGTTTGTTTGTTCTTTTAAGTTTGTTAGTTTCTTAATATTTATTTATGTTATTTAATTATTAAATTGAGTTTGAATACTTCTTTTTTAATTTTTCTATTATTAACAATCATTTAAAAAAGCTCTCTGTTTAATATTCGTCTATCGATGAGTTGACACTGCTTGTAAAAAGCTCTGCGGGGATACTTAAAATTTCTTCTCTACTCTGAGGTTCTTGCTAATTGGTGCCGCACGCTACGGTGAAATTCTCTTATGTCCATGCTATACGTAGACTCTAGATCGTATTTAAAAACTCTACAGAGTGCAGACAAAATGATGCCCCAACTAAGACGAAAGACGTTTTCAATAATTAATAATAAAAAAATAAAAAATAAATTTGTGGAAAAAAAGAAAGACTTTTTAAAATATTTTTAAAATGTCATGCATACAGGTTGCACAGTAATTAAATAAATAAAAACCATCCGCCTTGCAAATTCGTCGGCTTAGATTTATAATAACACAACATAAATATCAACGTTTGTATTGTTCAAAAATTCAATTGCTTTTTATTAATTATACTTACTCAATAAAACCGAAGGACACAACTTAACCTCAAATTTAAATAGTGTGCACATATGTACATACGTAACGTATGTACCTACCAATTCCATAGTAAAGATTGAAATTCTGTTCACGTAGAAAATTTGTCTGTTCAAATGAACGTTCCCTATACAATATAAACGTCATTAACATTTTTTTCGAAATGTGTGCGCTCTTAAAAAAATTGTTATATTATAATTGGGATTTCCAAAAGATAACACAATCTTTATTGCATATTTAAATTAATTTATTAATATTTTGTACGAAAAACTTCAAATGCTTAAATTTTTATTTTATCTTCTCAGTGTAAACACGAAATCAGATAAGACGAGATCTTAAATATGTCACGTTTTTGGAAATTGTCAATAAATAAATTTAAACTAAACAGTCAGACGCATCCTGAATACTTTTTATGTGGATAAGGCAAAAAATTTATTTGGTAAATACTTCATTAAAGTTTAAGATGTGTAACTACTACATTCCCCCATTCAAAGATATCGGTAATTCATAAAATGATTTATTATTCATATGATAATGTCTTTAATGTCTAACTTTTAACTTGCACAGTTCAGCTAAACAAAATACCTAATATTATCGTGCATTTTTATTTATTTAATCTACGTTTGAATATTAAAATGAAAAATCTTTGTAATTTCTAATCACTCAATTTAAATGTTATTTTTCTGAGAAAATTGAAGTTAAGAATTTATAGGGTCAAACGTATTTATAGTTGTATATTATATATAACTTATATATGTAATACTCGTATTAAAAGTTTAAAACAATTAAGAAATTATCTTCTATTCATATGTATTTATGTAGGTATGCATTTATTTTTAGGATAAGACTATGCTTGTTTCCATACAAAATCCAAAGTATTAATTATTAATAATAGATCAAATCATTTGAAAAAAAAATAACTTGTTTCTCACCGAATAGTTTGTTTTCAATATTCTGCGAAGAAAAACGATCCAAATGAATTTCAGTTTGTTGCTTTGGTGACCATGAGTCTTTTTGACAGCACGTCGAAATAGCCGTATCTGAGCCACAGGATATCTTATTCCCCATATTTTTTTTATATCTTTCAACAAATTGTAACAAAATAAACAAATTTGTAAACATTCCAACAATAACTACCCATTTGTATTCAACCCCACACTTAAATCATTATAGAAAACGAAAACCGCACAAAAATAGTAATAACTTTATAGAACTGGTTATTATGATTCTACGCTTTAGAAGCAGCTGTTTGCCTTAACAGCATGACACTATTCAAACGAATGTAAACAACAATTATTTATTTTCAATAATTACGTCATTAATTGTTATTAACATTATGACCGTTGGAAGTTTAAACTTCGGATACTTGTTGCTCTCAAATCTCGTTATTTTAATATGAGTTAAGAAAAAATTTGAAATTATTTCGAATTGTTGATTTATCAATTTAAATTCACTGTTATACCTACATATGTACATATATATATCTTTTCTAAAATGTTTTCTATACAAATCTAGATGAAAGAGCTTTAAAGATCAACCAACCACTCGAATTAACGGTACGTAGCTAACTAAATAATGTATCCACTCTATCAACACCTCTGTAAAATGTAAAAAGATAACTGATTAGATGCTCAGCAGTCAATAATGCTGGACGAAGAAAAGAAGACATATTAACAATGTGGTTTGTATAATTTAAAAAAGTTGATTCTCTAATGTGTAAGACTGTAATGTCGTTTTCAATTGGCAATCTGGAAGTAGAAAAAAGCATTCTGAATGCGTTCAATTGGGCAAAAGTGACAGTTCTGATTCTAAAAAAAAGAGAATTTCTCTTCTGGATTTGAAATCAGAAGCAAAAACAGAATCACTCACACATTCAAAGATTTAATGTCACGGTTGATAATTGTCATATTTTTTTAAATTTACAACTGTGAAGTGATTGCTTGAAATACTAATACTCTCACACCAAACATCAAATTTTTCAGAATCGAAAAAAACTGTTCAATTGGGATTCCGAATCTAAAACCAATTCCGGATTGCCAATTGAAAACGACATAAAAGTGTACATTATGTATGTATGCATAAATTGCTTAAATTTGTGTCTGACATTTCAAATAATTTGATTTTATTAGAATCAATTATGGAAGGTTAGACAGACAGACTACTGAAGATCAATGATCAATACAAGAGTAGGTACTATGTTGTCATAAAGATAAGTATTTGTTTTCTAGCCCAATGCTCTCACGCTTGTGTTCCAATGAGAAAATGTGTGAAATACGGCTAGTCCAGTGCTTTGTCACTTTATTGAATGCTTAAAGGACTGATAATAAAAAATATTAAAAGTAAAGTTAAAACAAAAATAAAAGGTTTTTTTTTAGAAAAAAGTAGTTTTTGTTATTTTTGATTTTTGAAAAAACTATAAAACATTTTGACATCCGTTTTTTTCGTTTTGATCAAAAATTGATAAGAGCATTGAATATTAAGAAAGAAATAATACTTAATTACGTGAAATTTTGAAAAAAAAAGTTGTTTAAAAAAAAACTTTGAAAATTAATTTTCAATGACTCTGTAAGTATACCGTTATTTTTTATTTTTTTCTCTGTTTTAAGTGATTTTTTTTTAAAATTGCCCCTCCGCCCTAATCGGGGTGAAGTAGACCCCCTCCTTTACGATTTCTTTTGTCTTAGTCCAACCTACACGCCCTAGCCTTTTGTGACACCTTATGCAAATCACACTGTAGATTTTGAGGCGAAGAGCTTTTGGTTTCCCATCAAATCGATGGTGTTGTCAATTATAAATTTATTCGAATTGGATGCTACATAAAAAACGAAAGAAATTGAAAATTGTTAATTTTGAAAGAGTTCAGTCCGAAAACAATTCAGTTCAAATTGCATTATAAAACTTGATTGAATTTTTTCGAATTTCATTAGTTAACTTACTAAGGATGCTATCTCAATAATTTAGGCAAATGATTGTACCAGTATTATGGTTGCTGTGGATATCTTTTGTTATCGTTATCTTTGTAGGTTGTTTAAGAGTCAAGAAAAGAGCGTTTTCATATATTGGTGATCCCGTTTAATGATAGAAATGATAAAACAGTGTTTGTCAATGAGTTTGATAAGTTTCATTTTGCGATTCTAGTTTTTCGTGTCGAATTCCGATCCCAAATAATTTATGTTCTTTTTTAAGTTTTTCTAACTTAGAAAAAGCAAAGCTTTATTCTTTTTATTTTAACAGTTTTATTGTTTTATAGCTAAAATAAAAAATTATTGTCTTCGGCAAAATACAGAAGGTATGTCAATTTAATAATTTTTTAGATAGATTAAAATTAAAGAAAAAAATTAACAATTATTCGCTGATGACTTTCATATTCTAAGAAAGTACGAGTACATTCATAAATATATGACATTAAAAAAAAACTTTTTTACTTTTCAAGTGCATACAACAAATGATTTGGGTATAGTTGACATATTGAATAATCGTTTCCTTCAAAAATAAACACATTTACTTTTGGCCGTATTACCGACCTCAAATGATAAAAAGTAATATTTTCAATCTCAATCCATATGAAAATCAATTCAAACTTTTTGTTTCGTGCCAACAAATTTCATTTCTATTACAAAGAAACTTGCATTGCCTTCTTGAGATCAAAAATAGTTTAAAAATAGGTTGATAGCTACCTAATGAATTTTACGTATTCGAATTTAAGAATTTTTTTACGTATTTGAATTTTAAGAACTAAAGCAAAACAAATAAGATGTAATGATGATGATTTCCTTCAGAGACAGTAGCAACTGAATTAGTAGTAATTAATTTATATGTTTTCTTTTTTTTTTATTTGAATTATGGTAACGGTGAACGGGTATCACAAGAAAAAATAGTCATTTTTGAGCTTAAATAATTATGAACAAAATCTGACTTTCATTGAACTAAAATGGAAAACATTTGATGTATTTGTAAAATACAGTTTTATCTTTTCTCGCAAATTCAAAAATACGAAAATTGATTTTCCATCATAAAACAAACAAAATTGTTTACTATAGAAAAGGCGGATTATAGGCCTTTGGGATAACATTTAGGAGGAAATATTCTATTAACGTAAAATTTATAACAATTGAATTGAAATATCAGATTTCCATAAATTTATGACATATAACATACATAATAGCCCGTGATCGTGAAATCATATCCAACAGGGCAACAGAATATAAATTAAAGATTGCATTCTTTCATTCTTTTAAAGACTGAGACTTTTTCAATCAGTATTCATTTTATTTCTAAAAGATTGCAATCACTTTTTCTCCCATTCAATTAATTTCGATCATTGAATGCAGTTGCCATTTTTTTACTATCGTAAAACTGTTATTGTAGCACACAAGTAAATTGTAATAAATACTATTGTCGTTTTCAATTGGCAATCCGGAATTGGTTTTAGATTCGGAATCCCAATTGAACAGTTTTTTTCGATTCTGAAAAATTTGATGTTTGGTGTGAGAGTATTAGTATTTCAAGCAATCACTTCACAGTTGTAAATTTAAAAAAATATGACAATTATCAAGCGTGACATTAAATCTTTGAATGTGTGAGTGATTCTGTTTTTGCTTCTGATTTCAAATCCAGAAGAGAAATTCTCTTTTTTTTAGAATTAGAACTGTCACTTTTGCCCAATTGAACGCATTCAGAATGCTTTTTTCTACTTCCAGATTGCCAATTGAAAACGACATATGTATTACCACATTTTTATATTGTCATTATGTATTTGTAATTGAATCATGGCTAATATTATAGTGGCTACCCTGCACTTAGAAATGAGTTTTCGGAAGTTAATATTTGATAATTTTTATCGAAAAAAAAAAGAATTTTATGTCATATTCTAAGAAATCTATTATCATAACTATTGTACAGAAGAGGGTTTCAATGCACAAAATGATTGCAGTTTACAACTTTTCAATTAATGTGAACACTTCTATAAATAAGAAATCACTATCCTATCCGTGGTCAGTTATTGATAAATAGATAAGATAGTAACAAGTTACAAAAACCAGGTGTGGTTCTAGGAAATCAGTTTGGAGGGGTTAAAAATAATAAAAAGCCAAAACAATATTATACAGGTCGATTTGCTTAAAATGTAACTAGAGGCTAGAGCATGAAGGCTTTAGTGAGACAAGAAAAAAAAGTAGTATTGCAGGAGGCTTTATTTATCCCCCCTCTTAATAGACCGAGAGCTGACAGCAAATTTTTGGTTTGGAGGTATAACCAAAATTCACGAACATGTATGTGGAGGCCGGGGCTGTAAGCGCGAGGTTGAAAATGGCTATTTTCCAGATTTTGGTTTGGAGTATATAACTACTTAAATATAAATGTCATCTAAAGAAGATAACTCACTGATAAAGAGAGATAACTCAGCTCTTAGACTATAAGATGGTAATGCAATTTTCTAATTAAAAAAATACTTAAATAATTGGAAAAGCCAAAACTCCATCTTTGAATTCACTTCCTTAAATCAAGTTGTTTCACCTATAGTTTTTGAAAAATTAATTTCCATACAAAAACGCTTTGAAAACCACAACGCAGTTACTTGAAAAATTATCAAAACTAAAACCCTTCGGCAATTAAACCTTCCTGTACCCGGAACTGATTAGGCCTAAACTATCTACGACAAAGTACGACTGCGAAACGTATAAAAAACTGCAAGTTTTCATGTACATCAATCAGTATGTCTAGATTATTTCTATTACCCGGTTATAACTATTTAGGTCCTGGTAATCCTTTAAATAATGGGGAGCCAGTTGACGAAGCAGACGAGATTGCAGAGTGGCACGACTATCAATATGCCGAAGCTTGTGAAAAAAATGATGTTTATAAAGCTGATGTAGAAGCAATAATACGTTTTGATGCTTCTTTCAAAAGAAGACCACATTATTCATCAGCAATAGGGGCAAGTGGACTTGCTGTTAAGCACTTGTTTGAAAAATCTATTGGAATAACACTTTATCCATTTAATTTACAGTAAGGTAAAGGTAACAGGTAACTGCTTTTTTGTACATATGAAATTAAATTTGTTTTTCTAATGCAATGTTACTTAAAGCCAAACGCTACATAAAGAATAAACTACCATCAGTCGAGGTTTGAATAAATAAGCCCCAGCAAAACACAAAAGTAAACGATTTAAAACTGCTATGGAACCTGTACTTGCCTGAGCAACACACGTAATTAACTCATCGTTCAAATCTTCCCATCGTCTTTGATCAACATTCATTTCCTAAACGAAAAATTTTCGAAAACAAATTAAACAAAATAGAAAAACACTTTTTTTAAAGCAAAATACAGAATTTAATACAGAAACTCAAATAAAAACTATTAAACATGGGTTATCAATAATTATTGTAATATATTGGAATAAAATTGTGAAGCTTGTATAGCACTTACAGAAACGCATAATGATTTTGGTTTTATTTATATCTTTAATGAAGAAATAAAGAGCAATGAGCAAAACCATAAGTGATATGGCTAGTTAAGCTAGGTAACAATTCAGATTTTTTTACTAAAAAATTAATATTACTCATTCTCGTAAAAATTTCGGATTTCTGGACCCATGCATGAAGACACAACGGCGAGAACCAAATTTATTGCTGTAACCGATTTAGCGATAACAAAAACAATCATCGGAAAAATTAAACCCGAGCCGTCATGTTTCAAGTATTTTAATTTGTACAAAATGCATGTTGTTTTAAAAAAAAATTTTGAAAGCAACTTGAAAACTATTTCCATTAAAAAAATGTGTACTAGATGAAAATAATTTGCATTAAAAGAAAAATTAATGCAAAATGAAAATAATTTGGATTAAAAAAAATTTGCATGCAACTTAAAAATAATTTGCATTGAAACAAAAATTTAATTTAACTTGAAAAATTTTAATTATTTCATTTTAAAAAATAAATAAGTTCGCGATTTCCTGCCATACTAAATTATGGCCTTATTGCCCTTATTGTAGGCGTTATTTCACTTAATCATTCCTCGTCTAACAGAAACGTTAGGGGAATGGCATTTTTTTCGTTTTTAAATTGTGTTAGAAAGAATTTTTTAAGAGCTATTCACCTAAATAAAGACTGAACCGCACAAATCTCGTGTGGTTTGTCGATATCCGTTTTTCACTGTATTTATCGTATCGTATTTCATCGAAACCACACAAATCACAATACGATGAAAGGAATTGCAAAACTGATATCGACACACCACACGAGGTTGTGTGTAACCAATTTGATCAAACCACCCAAAGGAAAATGTTTGTTGGCTAAATAACAAAAACAAAATTAAGTAAAAATCGTTAGGACCATTTTCGACAAAATGGAGTTTTGTTCTTATTTATGACCGTTATTTTTGGAGCAAAATAAAATAATTTTCCGTCTGAGTTAATTTCTTTTTTTGAAGAAGTGGCAGCTGACGAGTTCGTTTTTTTACGAATCCAAAACTTTTCCTATAGACTATAGTAGCAAGTAAAAATTGTTTCTCTAGTTGTTTCAGCACAGCACTTCAAAGAGATATACATAACAAAAAACAGATTGTTTAGGAAAAAGGTTGATTAAAATAATTGTTTTCGATGATTATGACTTTAAATCTTCTGCTGCCGATGACACCTACATCGTCAAATGAATTCAAAAACTGAAAAATATTTTTTTGTTCATTTTTATACAAATTTTAACCATTTATTTTTGTTTATCCTATAAGATATGAGTATAATGTGTTACAGTAATTCTAAATTCTGGTAAAATGTTTATGTTTCAGTTACAAATTGACGGATATTTTCTTAGATACTATTTTATAATTGTTTACTTTCTTGCAGTACATAAATAGAACATTTAACATAACATTTAAACTAAAAAAATTGTTTCTTTTTTTTAAACTGGTCCATAGTAATTAATAATGTTGCAGTATTGCAATAAATTTGTAACAGAATTGAGTACAATGGAAAATATAAAAATAATTTTCGAGTTTCATTTTACTAATTTCAGTCAAATGCATTTTTAAAAAGCAAACTTAAAAAATTGTGAAATATATGTTGGTATATATTTAGATTAGAACATAATAGTGTAGCTAAATATAAAATGTAAACAATTACTTATATAACTACCAATCCATAAGCATTTAATAAACAAAGTGCACTCACGTTGAATTAAAACAAAATAAATACATAATATTAAACTAATTGTATGTATGTAATGAAAAATCGACAGCTTTATGAATTTCAAAATTATATTGTTTCAGTTAGTGGATCAAGCAAGTGTATGGCTTTCATCAGTGGCGGACTGTTGTTTATATTTATTCCTTTTTTTGACATATCTGTGAGGCGATCGGTTATTAGTTTTTGGTCACGCCCTCGTTGCCACCTAAAAAAAAAACAATAATAACAATTAGTTTATAAACACATTTAGTTTTGAAGGCAAACTGACAAAGTGTAATTGTGCTATCATTTTTTTTGTTATTGGTTTTGCTTGTGTGCAAAAAATAGCAGTTCTGACAATATATTGTTGTAATTTTAAAGAAAATATAGTCAACATAAATACAAAAATAAAATTGCAAATAAAATATAATTTTTTTTAATGTAAAAGAGTCTATGCTTTTTTTTATATATTCGTTTACTATGACTGTATCGTTTAAAGAATAGCATATGTAATTAAAAACCCGAATTATAGACAAGCATTCGTTATCTTACGACAACATGATAGCTTTCTTATCATGCATAATTTCATTTTATGAACATATTTGTTTCAAAATCATGTATTGCTTTTTGAAAAAAAAAAGAATAAACGAAAATAATCTATTTAATTGACATTTAATAACTTGGCTTTATTCGGTTTGAGCATATATTTTATCAAATTTAGGGTATTCGAAATAACTGCAAACAACTAACTATAAGCAATTATAAATGATTTTGTTCAATACAAAATAAAATAACAACATACGTCATTAGGAATATTCAACTCAATTATTTTATTTGACTTGACCTTCGCGAATGGCGCTCGAATTTACTAGGTTACACATATGAAAGTCTATTAGTCATGATATGAATTTTTAAATCTTAATTGAATAAATTCTTGAAGGTGTTTATCGAAAAACAACTTAATTTATTTACTTAATGCAAAATTGATTCAATGAAGCAAAACGCTTGAAATTTAAAATAGAAATTAAATAGGTTTATTAAAATTTTAAACAATAACAATAAACTCACCATAAATGGGAACAAGTTTGTAAAAGTGGAATATAAAGAGGCAGCAAATCTGTATCACATAGCGTTTCATAGCGCCTGAGAGCTAACTCAGCCCATCGATCAGCAGATGGATGTGGTACAGGTGATGTGGTACAAGCGGCCACAAGTCGGCAAAGTATAAGCAACACAGGCTTCGAGCGATCCATAAAAATCTTGTTCAATAAGCGGAAACAATTCTCTAGCAATGGAATGGCCGACTCATTGCGACGTTCGTCAAGCAGCTGACAAGCTTTTCTCAATTCAATATCTTGTAGAAAATGCAAAAAATATGGAGATTCTCTAAGAACAGCCTTCGATACGACGTGATCTAGAAAAGCTTCGAAAGCGGCACTTCGTTCGGCGATTAAATCTGGGGAGAAGTTTCCCATGAGCACTTTTTTTGGAAAGTACACAGAATTCAGAGCAGCTGGATGATTTTTTTTTAAATTGCTGTATAACTTCAGAAAATCTGTATATCGTCTTTCAATGGCAGCTGGATTGGGATCAATTACTACTGAATCCTGACGAACTGATAGATCATAAACCACGTAGCGCTTAATGTTAGGATTTTCGGTTTTTGGTGGCTGTATACGGGCATATGGAATTTCGAAACGAAGAATTGTTGTACCATCGTTGGGAAGCACTCGTTGTGTTGTTGGCCTTTGCCATAGTTCTGGAATATTCAACCGGGGTTATGTAATAATGCACAAAAAAAAATAACTTACAATCCAGAGAAATTACTGGAATATACATACGAACCTTTTTCTTTGATTCGCTCAGATTCTTTTATGGCAAGAGAACCAGTTTCGATGCCATCTGTAGATGGAGTATCCAATTCATCTAAATCATCTGTTGAACCAATTATATCCCCTCCAGTAGCTGAAGATCTTCTTGCCATTGCAGCACGCACTGTATTTGAGAAAGTTTGAAATAAATTTTAATGAGAAAACCTTGGACACACCTCGCGTCGTAGCGAAACAAGAATAAAGTAAATTAATAAAGCTAATTACTTTAAAAATAATTATTGTTCTTCTAATTCGATTTGAACAAAAACTTCAAAGGAGAACAAAGATACTTTTGTTGTTGATGCAATTTAACGAAAAAATACCTACAAAACCAGAAACCTACAAATTAATTACCAACACCAGTGACTAACACTAAACAAAATTGACATTTGGATTATGGAAAATAATTTTCTTTTGTTCTGATCTTCTATTAGATGTGTTTGGAAACGTGAAATTTCGTACGGTTGCTAAAACCCATACCGAAAAACCCACCTAAGCTTGGAAAACTTGGTGAAAATTTATCACAGATATTTTGATAATGGACAAAAAAAATTGCCACTTGCGGAATTTTGCTGTTCGAAAATCAGCTGAAGCAATAACATTTAAAAATTATCCGAGAAATTTTTGGATTTTAGATACAATTTCGGAATTGCAAGCGAACAGTACTCGAACAGAACTTTTTTGTTTCACCCACGCTTTGTTTTGACATTCGGTTATCAGTGTCCTTTTCTTAAAGTTGTTTTGTAATTTGTTGGCTGCATCATCATAAAAGTCGAACTACGAAACCGAATTATTTTTGTAGCGAAATAACTTTGAAATTTTTCCGTAAAAATGATGCAACGCATTACAATGTTGCCAAAAAGGCTTATCCATCCTGAAGCTATAAAATATTTGAACAGATTTATGATAAATAACAATAATGGCATTCGTTTTGCTTCAAATGCACCGAAAGCAGCAGAAGGTAATATAAATGTGAGGTTATTTTGATGAAAATACTAATATGCATCACAATTTCACAACTAAAAAAAATATCAGTGCCAAAGGACAAGGAAGATAAACCATTCATACAACCGGAAAGAAGACCCTTATACTTAGATGCACAAGCTACAACTCCCATGGTGTGTAATTGTAAATTAATTCTCAAATTTTAATCAGTGACATTCCGTTGATTAGGATCCCCGTGTTTTGGATGCTATGCTACCCTTTCTCACCCATCAGTATGGTAATCCGCATTCTCGAAATCATTTCTATGGTTGGGAATCTGAAAAAGCTGTCGAATTGGCACGTGAACAAATTGCCAATCTAATTGGAGCTGATCCCAAGGAAATCATATTCACATCTGGAGCAACAGAATCCAATAATATCGCTATTAAGGGTGTTGCAAGGTTTGTTTCCAAATGTTCTCTTCTTACTTATTAGTAAAAAAATATTTTTTTTCAAAGATTTTATGGAGAAAAGAAAAATCACGTTATCACAACACAAACCGAACACAAATGTGTATTGGATTCATGTAGGGCCTTGGAAGCAGAAGGCTTCAAAGTCACATACTTACCGGTACAAACAAATGGAATCATAGATCTCAAGGATCTTGAACAGGCAATCACCCCACAAACAGCTTTGGTGTCTATCATGACCGTACACAATGAAATTGGTTAGAAAAATCTATCTAAATATTTTTTTTTACAAAATCCAGAACAGGTACAAAACGAACCATTTGGTAATGTATTTTTAGGTGTCCGACAGCCCCTCACAGATATAAGTGCAATTTGCAAAGCAAACAAAGTACTTTTCCATACAGATGCCGCACAAGCTGTTGGCAAAATTCCTATTGATGTTCATAAGGAAAACATCAACTTGATGTCGATTTCGGGTCATAAGGTCTATGGTCCCAAAGGAATCGGGGCGTTGTATGTGAGTAGAAAGCCTCGTGTTCGTCTTGTACCTATTCAAAGTGGTGGGGGTCAAGAGCGTGGCTTACGTAGTGGAACTGTTCCAGCGCCCTTGGCTGTTGGAATGGGAGCTGCATGTGAAATTGCCAAACGTGAAATGCTTTATGACAAGAAATGGGTTGAATTTCTATCGAAACGATTATTGGATAAAATTATGGAAGGTTTGCCGCATGTCATTCGTAATGGTGATCCTGAACAAACTTATCCAGGATGTTTAAATTTATCGTTTGCCTATGTGGAAGGAGAGTCTTTATTAATGGCACTTAAAGATATCGCTTTATCAAGTGGATCAGCGTGTACATCAGCCTCATTGGAGCCGTCATATGTGCTTCGCGCGATTGGAACAGATGATGACTTGGCGCATAGTTCAATACGGTGAGAATATTTTGTTTTATAAGTATTTCTACCCAGTAAATAATTACAAACTTAAGCTCCTTTTAGAAGTTTTTTGTCAGAGGTACTACATCCTGCCGAAATTATTGTAATCCTTTAAAAAAAATGTTATGCTATCTTAAATAATAGTGAATTGTAAAAAAAATAGTGAATAGTCTGATCTGCTAGAAATTTTAAGCCGTTAGGTTTTTTTTTTTCAAAAATCGGTCTAGAATTAAACAATCAAATTATTTGTATAGATAAAATATTTCTACCATTGGAAAAGTTCGCTTTTATAAAATTGGCTCAGAGGAAATTTTATTGCGGATGTATCTGGGATTATTTATTATTATCGTTATTTTTTTATGTAAGTAGATCAATTATCAATTATGTTGGCTTATTACTAAAATTTAATTTTTATAGAAATTATTTTCTTTTAGGTTAAAATCGATATTGTTCAAACTTTTGGCTTGTGGCCATTGAGTTAACGAATGTTAATGTTTCAAACAGCATTTCTACAAATGTTTCTTTTAAACCAACATTACAGTCAACGAATATATTGGAAATTGAATTTTTTAGCTCTAAAAAATGTTGATGAAATTTCAAAAAACCGTTATTAAGGATTGACAAAAATAGTTTTACAGTTTTCGTTAGTTTTTTTTTTATGAAAAACGACCTTTGGTAAATAAGTGTTATTTCACTCAGCGCGTCTTTAATTCAGTTGTTGCATAAGTGAAATGAATTGAATGCTTTCTTCCTTGTTTTTATAAAAATATCTAGTCTATGGTACTTTTACGGAGGGGTACAAGTTTGTATATGAAAAGCATAGAACTATCATGGCAAATATTTTTTTATGTTGCCCCGACCCTTGTGGTAGCGCTGCAAAAACAAAAATTTGATTTTGGGAGTCTTTAAGCATCGGCAATTGATAGTAGGAGCACGAGGAGACTATTATTTGGATTATTGCAACCAAAAAATATCGATTAAGGACCCCACAAGCTCTCCGCAGAAAAAATTTTAGTTAGGGTTGCCCCCACTTTTTAGAAGTGGGGGCTTTGACTTCCAACATGAAAGTACTATATTTTTCATTTACAAAGGATACAATATGAGATACAATAGTGCATTTTGCATTTTTCAGTTTCATTTAGTGAAAACACCGAAATATTGAAATTCTAGAACTTGCTGACAAAACTTTCTGAATAATAAAATAAAGATCACCTAAAATTGTTAAGCAAAAACACATTTCTTCTAGTATATGTATATGGTAGACAGATATTATTTCGTTTGGAATGTGCTTACTGTTGGTTTTTTATATTCCCTTGTTCATTTAACTCATTTTGAAAGCCAATAATTCGATCGCATACACATTACACATAGTTGTAATTTTCTATTGTTAACACAATCATTTTTTCCAAACGGCAAATCAAGGAATGCTTGCAAAGATTTTTATTCTTCTTACATTTTTATTTCTTTTGCAGATTTGGAATTGGCAGGTTTACAACAGTTGAGGAAATAGACTACACAGCTGAGAAATGCATAGCACAGGTAAAAAAGTTACGTGAAATGTCACCACTCTGGGAGATGGTACAAGAAGGCATTGATTTGAAGACAATTATATGGGCTCAGCACTAGATTTTCCCCTCAGTTCTTTCCAATTTTACGAATAATAATACACATAATGCTCTAATATAATGGAGGATTAATAGATGTTGAGCAAATGAACGAATGAACCATTAAAAAGACAAAACGAGTGGCTTCGAATAATAGCAAGATTGATTTTAGATTACTGATTTGTTCTTATGTTTGCCTTATTATTTTTTGTATTATCCACCGCAACACAGAATATTATATAAAATATACCCATGAAGTTTATTTGTTAAGTTATCTTCTCGAGAATAATAAAAAGAAAATCATTAAAAAAATTAATTATTTATTTTAATTAGCTTTATTATATAAAGTCATGGTGTGAGAACAAAAGAGAGAAAATCCGGATCAATAAAAGACGGATAAATATAAAAACTTAAATAAATTAATCTTTCTCCTGGAGAAACAAAAACTGAAAGTCGAATTCAATCGGGGTTAGGGAAAAAGCAGAAAAAGTGTGGACAGTAGAACTAGCAAATGCAATTGCCATCATCTTCGGGTGGCTCATCGGAATGATCGATTTTAAAGCCATGTTGCTCCAGAGCTTGCAGCTCCATTTTTGATCGATTCGCATCAACAAGGATATTCGAAATGTCACGGAACATTTCTTCGACACCTTCGCCCGTTTTGCAGGACGTTTTGTATGTGGCACTTATAAGACTGTGACATTGTTCACAGAAAGCTTCCATTTCGGCGTCGCTCACCTGTGGCTCTCGACCCTCCAAATCCGATTTATTGCCGCAAATAAAGATTTTGGCATTCTCTGCATAGGTGACTATGTCTAGCAGATGTTGAGACATTGAATGAAATGAGGATGCATTGTCTAAAGCAAATACCAATATAGCACCTTCAGCGAATTTATAGTAACTCGATGTGACAGAGGCAACACGTTCCATTCCTCCGGTATCCCAGAGTTGAAGCTGTAAATACATTTGAACATAAGGAGATTTCTCATTTTTCTAAGATCCAACTTTTAAGCTTCTACTCACTTTGATGGTTTTGTCATCGACGGTATATTCTTTGTCCATGTGATCCAAACCCAGTGTAGATTTACGATCTGTTTCGGTTACAAAACTATTGTTGGTAAATCGGCGAAACAAGGAACTTTTGCCGACGCCATATTCACCACAAAGTATTACTTTTTGTTCAGGAATTCGAACTTTGGCCATATTTAATTGTAGCGGTAGATTAAATTGTGTCACCTTTTAAGTCAATTAAGTACCTACGATGTTTTGTTAATTTGTTTAGTTTAAGCGAAATGCAACTACCACTACCGTTTTATGTAGACCAAGCTAATACGCTAATATGTAGAAAGAAAATAGAAATAATGGATGGAAAATACAAGTACAAGCGATTTGTGATTGAACAAAAGCAAGAAAACAATTGCAAAGTTAAGCATTACCAAAAGGAACGTCAAACATCAGCTGATTGACAAAAAGCCGATAAAAGGTGTGTTTGGCAACATGATTTTTTTTTTTTAAATTACACCTCGGAAATTAGAAAGAAGAAAATAATTCAATTTCATTGTATGGTTATTTTAATTTTTCTAGTTTTGCAGTTACTTTTTTCACTTAATTGTAATTTGGTTAAATGCATAGTTCAAAAATATAGTATTGAAACCATAAGATTCCATTTGAATTGATTAAATATTTCAATTTTTTTTGAAATTTGTTAGGTCTTTGAGTAGGTGCACTCTGATGTTTTATTCGCCCACAATTTCAGAAAGTTTTTATGGGTGGCCAAACGGTCGTTGGCCACTACATTTCATTATAATAAATCCTAAGATATACTCCTTCTTCTTTTTTTCTATTCTTCATACTTACCTTTAATAAATACTTTTGGCAGTAAAAAACTCTTTTTTGCGTTCTTGTTTCTTCTGTCTAGAAGATTTTCTTAAACTACTTGGCCAATTTCTTTATGAATTCACTGAATTTCATTGTGTATCTGAAAGTGTATCCCTTTATGTAAAGTCACTCTCAACAAAATGGCTTGACCAAATCTGATAGTTTTTATAAATAAAATTTGTTATTTTATTTCCACCAACTCTAATCCACAGTTAGCACAATTTTGTGGCCTTTGAAAAATAGTGAAATTTATTATTTTTTCACTATTTTTTGTTGTTGGTTCTTGAAATGTTAAAATTTCAAACCAGCAAATATAATCATTTAATCATGAAACATGATACCCAAATTTTATTAAAAAGTAGTCAGAATCAAAATAAAACGTTTTTTTATAGAAAATTAAGGTTTTCCAAAAGAACAAACAAATTTGTATGACAGGTAACGTTATTTTTAGCCTTTGAAAAATGAAAAAAAACGTGGTATAAATACATATGTGATGTTTTTAATTTTTAGATTAAAAAATCCTATACTTATCAAAAGTCCGAATGCTCATCTAATCGAAATTGTTCAAGTGTTCAGCCTTTGTTGAAGTTTTAACTTGTCGTTTGCTCAATCTCGGTTAAAATATTTATTCAAATTGAGGCTAAACCACACCACTCAAGTTTTGTGGGTCGATATTGCAATTTCCGTGATAACGATTCAGCATGATTTGTGCAATATTAGTTTGCCTTCACAGAGGAGAACAGCAAATCGATCACTGTGACAAAAACATCTGTGGTGGAATCTTGCAAGGCGATAAATGGATGCTTTTGCTCCACGTAAGGTGATTATCAAACTTATTACTTTTTTGCTATGGTTTGTTAGTAACTGCTATTTAGGTGTCATTCTGAAAATTGACTATCAAAACAGTGACAAACTATCGCCTCAAGCGATTCCACCCCTGATCATCCCCATTTTTAGTGTCAGATTCCTCACAACGAAATAAGGCAGCATTTTTGCTGAGGAATCAACTTAAGGTTTCTAAGATCTCAGGAACCCGGCTAAAAAACTTAAATTCAAAGGCAATGTGAACTAAAAAGTATATTATCTCCTGCAAAACTAGTTAACGATTTCTACTGTATCATTTAGAATACGAACCACAACCGTGAATTGTCATTTTTGGTTTTCTTAATATAAGAACAAAAAAAACTGTTTTTTTTTAACTTAAAAGTTTTAATACTTAATTAAAATTGGCTAAATAAAATATCAACATCTTAAATTAAATGTCTAGCTAAAATAAATAAAATATATTTTAATACATTTTGTACACGTTACTTTTTATAGTAGTAATGAATGAGCAAAAATTTAACGGAATGATAACGCTTTTTATGATATAGGCAAAATTTTAACAAAATCATACATAGCGTGAATAAAATAATTAACTAGAAAAAGAAAAGTAAACACTGACTACCACGGCAACCACAAAGAAGCCACCGACTCCATAGAGAATAGCTTTCTCTCTCAAAGCACGCATCATCATTGAATTCAAAATTCGAGATGATCGACCGAGTTCAGCATTTGTTTCTCGTAATCTGGATCTAGCATTATGAAGTGTTTCACGCTGATGATGCAAATCCTGTAAGACTTGCGTGCTCAATTCTTCAGTTTCCACTGCAATACGATAGCCCTCAACTAGACGATTTCCAGTTCGTTCGATACGCTCCGAATTCTCAAGTAATCGTTGTTTTTGATCATCTCGAATTGATATGTCGTCGAAGTCGTCGGTTATTTCGAGAGACGAATGATTTCGGGATTGTTCTTTGATGTTTTTATATTCACTTTGAAGACGTTTAAGTTCGACTTGATAGCAGTTGAGTTTGCTATTGAATCCTGGTCGAACAGATGGATTCAAGTCTCTTATTTCTAAACCAATCTGTTCCAACTGAAAGAAAGAAAAGCATTTTTGATTGGTATTGGTTATTAATACAAAGCTGATGAAAACATTACTAATTCAGAAGCTTCGGTTAGACTTCCATCGATTTTTGCACAAAGTTCACGTCTCTCAGCTGCAATGAAAAATATGTTATTGAAATTTGTGCAAACTGGAAATGAAAAGAAATTCATGGTTTTTTAAAATTACCTCCACTAAAAATATTTAATCGGCCAATCAATGCGGTTATTTCTGCAATTAATGCAGCATATTGTTGCTCGTAATGATCTATTAAAGTCATCTTTAATCTTTGATTTCTGAGTTTTTAATATATAAATATAACTTATCCAAATAAATTTTTCCAGCTGTGTTGTTTTCTTTATAGTTCTCTTTAATTTGACGTTTGCACAATTCGTTTTTTTTTTTATAAGATGTAGTTCGTCGATATGGTAGTTACACTTCCGCTTAGGGGCGGGATAACATATCTTTAAGAAATTTGTTATTTGTAATGTGGTTTGCGATTCAACCACTTCACTTCAGGGTCCGTCTGAAATGACATCGAACACTTGACTTTTATCGGTGTGTGATGTCATTCAAGACCATATTTTAAAATCTGAAATGTTTGAATCGAAAACTTCATAAGATTAATAAAAGATTTTCCCAAACCGGAGCGAAACATGAATTCTAAAGGAATAAGTGCCCAGTATGCAAGTTTTACAAACATGGTTCAGTGTTGGTTAATTTTTTAATCCACCGATCTACTGAATTCGGGAAAAAAAAGTGCTGAATCACCTTTTGAATATTTGTATAATTGGACCTAAGAGCTAAGACTAGACAAATTTCAATTTCTAGGATCACGGCAAAATGTTAAGGCTCTCCCAGACCTACACAATTCTGTCACGATGACGGCAAATAAAATAATAGCCACATAAAAATAAAACTATTCACATCAAAATAACAGCACGACTGATGTTATATATTTATATACACTTTCTTTTTAACTTCTGTTTTCTTATTTTCCGTATATTATTTATCTTCTTTATTTACATTAAAGCACTGAAGTCTGTATTCACTAAACACTCGTAAGTTAAGGGCTGGTATTTAATTCCAAAGACAAGATCTCTGTCAAAAGGAAGAAAGAGACAAATAATGTATAATACATTTTATCAATGGGATCCATGATAAATAGATCCGTAGATAATAAAACAGAACTGATGTTGATTGATAAATAAATAAGGCACATGGAATTGAAATTTAAAAATTTATCGTAGAAGTTAAAAATTCAAAATTTAATTTTCTGAGCATAATAGAGTTGAGACAATACAATGTTCCTAGGAAGCATCAAACAAAGTACTGCCTAGAAACATTTTTTTTTTCTTAAAACCATCAACGAAAAAAAGTTGAATTTATATCTAGTGTTTGCATGCCCTAAATGCTTGAATATGTAATCAAGACATTATGCAAAAAGCAAAACGTCAATTTTTGACATTCTTCTTTTTTCGCGGCCATCTTTACCGCACCGCACTGCCTTATCAACTTCCTTTCTAGTTTATTTCTTGAAGGTATGTGTACCTAAAATTTGTTTTCCTCAAAAAAATCTAAATCCATCCATTAAATATGATAGAAAATATATGGAAATTAGTATTTTATAAAAAACTTAATATATCGAGCTATATAATTCTGTGAAACTTATACGAATTCTTTGTGTTTTCTTGAAATTATAGTTGCCGATAAAATGGTTCAGCGATTGACTTTGAGGAGACGTTTGTCTTACAACACAAAATCCAACAGGAGGCGAATGTAAGTTTAAAAAAATATGCTTTAAAAGAATTGAAATTTATTAGTTGAAAGAAAAACAAGTGTAGTTTGAGTGTTCAGTGGTTATTGAAAAAGTTGAAAGACTTCTCAAGAATCTTGGCGCAACATAAAATTGTTTTGACAGATAATTAGACGCTCGTACATAGTTAACATTTCTTGAATTAATTTGTTTAAAAAAATATCAAATACGTGAAACAGAAGCTATTAACTAACAAAACTCGTTTTTATTTCAGTGTTCGTACTCCAGGCGGTCGCTTGGTTTACCAATATGTCAAGAAGAACAAGACTGTCCCAAAGTGCGGTCAGTGCAAGGAGAAACTAAAGGGTATCCGACCAACCCGCCCATGTGAGCGTTCCCGATTGTCGAAACGCCAAAAGACCGTCCGTCGTACATACGGTGGTGTCCTTTGCCATGGTTGCTTACGCGAGCGTATCATCCGTGCCTTCCTTATTGAGGAACAGAAGATTGTTAAGGCCCTTAAGAGCCAAAAGGAGTCTGTCAAACCTGTAAAGGTTGTCAGAGCAGCTGCACCAGCTCCTCAAAAGAAGCCAGCACAAAAGTCTGCTTCAAAGTCTAAGAAATAAGAAGTGTACCCTTTTAAAAAATCAATAAATTTTTATTAGAAAAAAATATTTTTTTTTTTTAAATTACGTGCACACACTTCATCAATGGAATTTATTTAAATTGGATTAGAGATTCATATGAGTGACCCAAAGAACATAAAAGTGGAATGATTTTTAATAGATCTTGTAATGTAAAATCTCACGATTTAGATTGGACTAAGAATTTTATGTTTCCAGTTAATTTTAGCATACTTTGGCAATGCCAACAGAACTACATATCAAAATAAAACAGGATGTGACTGACGGTGAAAAATCATCTCAGGAATCATAAAATTAATATTTTGTTCATAACCGTTTTATGCTAGATAATTCAAAATTATATTAAAGTAAAGGGGTTAGGTAACTGATTTTTTTACATACGATTGCTTGAGAAACAATCTTGCTTTTTAACTTATTTCAAAAACTCAGGCCCATTTGAAAACAGAGGTAAACTTTTACAAATGATAGTTTTTTCAGGAATCATAACCAATTTCTGGTCATGTTGAAATTGGCTGATTGAACCCCAATTTTTATTTCAAATAGGTGTCTTAAACTTTTTTTTTTTAAACAAAAGTATAAATTGAAAAAATAATGAATACAAAAAAAAAACGATATGCCAAAAATTCTCAAATGTGTAACAAAAATGTCTGCTTTGTTATATAGTCTTATTGTTTTTAAGTTTTATTTACTACTCTGGCGACTTGAGGCAATTTTTTGTTTCTGATTCGTATTCTATGAAAACCTCCATATTGTTTCTCCTTATAAGCAATATATTAGTGAAGAAATAAAAAAGGAGAGCATTCATTAATAACTTGCGTTAAAAACGAACCTGGGAAAACAGAACAGGTTATAATGACGGTGCTGACGATAGCACCTTCAACTTTTCGCAATTTTTTCCAGATTGATTTTCATTCATCTTCTTCGGATGTAGAACTGGAACGGCAGCGTATGATCAGCTAAATAAATTTTGATCTCTACAGCATTGTCCAATTTGGATTAAAAAACCGTGTAGAATTTAATGGTTCCGAAACTCAATGCTGTCTACTAGCATTAAAGCGAAGCCCAATCCCCATGGCGATATCCATGAGCAGCACTTGCTTCCAAGAAACCATTAGCTTTTCAGTTTCTGGTATTTGCATTTTTGTGGAAAAAAAAACATTATTAAATGTTTAGATTTTTCAACCCCTCTGATTTGGTTATAATTTATAAAGCCTAAATTCGTCCAAAACTTGCATATACATAACTCTAACATCCGGGCGGGTACTCCAGTAACCCACTTGAATCCTTTGAATAGAATAGAATAGAAATGATAGGCGATGGAACCATAACAGTAACAATAACATCTCTGGAATACCGCCATAGTGTTTAAAGTCTCTCTATTTTATCGATACTTTTATAAAGTGTTCAAATAAAATAGCCAGTTGCTTTTAGGAATGCACATCAGTTTACCTTGAGCCTAACTTCGGGCGTACTGTCAAGTATTCCTTCTTAAGCCACACAAGAAGAATGTGGAACATCCAAATCTCCTCTTTTTTCCTAACGCTCGCACTGTGGTAAATCATATTAACCCTTAAAACTAGCTTTGCAAACGATTCTGGTTGTGAGGGGTTTATCGTAATACATATATTAAAACACTTACTTAAATGCACTGTTATAAAAATAATTTATTATTATATAAACTTAAGCATATTTTGTACAAAAAATCACATAAATGAGTTTGTATGTGTCAGTTACATAAGATTTTATGTTGAACTTCAATATTCTTTTCTTATTAACAAATGGTCCTTAATGGTGTACCAGGAGGCTTTTGGACAAAGCAATGAAAAATTATAATTTCAATTGAAGTTCGATCAAGTCCGCCCATTCAGTATCGCGGATGCAACCGATTCCATGATTTGAACCAGGTGCCATTTGCATAGCAACTTCCCCATGACACTCGTTTTTCGTAAATGTCTCAGAATAATCCCTGCATTGTTTGTAAAAGTTCTTTAACATAATTTCGTGCAACATGTGATCGTGGAGCTTCAATAGGAATGCAGACTTTTTTGAAAGCACATCCAAATATGTCTTTGGCAAAGGTCTGTCGTAGATTTGCCCTCCTAACTCATCCGCTCCTTGAAAGTAATTGCTGGGAATATTTAAGTAAGTTACGACGCACTCCTCAAAATTAATCAAAGTTCTTTGCTTTGAAATGAGGCAGTGGGCGACATAAAGATCAAATACTCCGTCTAGTTGAACATTGTGTTTGTACTTCAGATTGTCAGCTATTTTGTGGGAGTGAAATAACGCTTTTTTGGGTGATTTGGAGGCTTGCAGGATATTTTTGAGATCCTTGAAAATAGCACCCAGTGAAATCAGATCAAATATGTAAATATTCTGACACGTCGTCAAGGACAGCAACGATGTGCGATTATGGCGCCCAAAATTCGCCGGCTCAATATGCAGGCCTATGACGCTTTGTTGTTTGAGATTTGCAATTGCTTTGTGATAACGCTGATCCACTTGGAATATTAATATTGTTGACGATACGAGAGCTTGAATTTGATGAAGATCATCACAGCTCATAGGAACTAGGTAGTCAGATTTTGGTGGATCATTTTCTTGATCGGAGTTCGACGAAGCTAGCGATTCAGGAGCATCGATGTCCTTGCAGCATTTTATAGATTTAATGAGCGGCCTTGGGAGGGTTTGTGCTGATGTGTAGACATAGCCAGTGTTGAAATTTCTTGCATCCGACAATTCAATCACACGTTTGTCTTTTGATACGAATTTTAAGTCACCGATGAGAATTTCATTTTCAAGTTCTACAACTAGTTTTTGGCCAATTCTGCAATCTTCAATGTCCATTCTTCTCTTCTCAACACTCTAACTTCAACAGATAAAATGTTTTTGTTGACATTTGGATTTGATAAAGGATTTGTTCAATTATTGAATGCTTTTGAACTAAGAATGTTATCGAAACCATTCAATTAGCTCTGTTTGCTTCAACATTCAATAATTCGAAAAGTTATATATTTCAATGAAAAGAGTTCATGAAGGCACTTCGCGAAAATCATACACCTCTAGGATCGAAAGCAAACACTATCAGTCGTATTTATAGTTACAATGGCTCTAAACATCAAAAAGTTATTTATAAAGGTTATGTAACGTTAAATAGAGGTATTTTAAGCTAAACGCGTTGAGAGGCAGCGTAATATTTTTTAAATATGAATTAGTAAGCGCTTAAACACTGCGTAACTATTCACCCGTTCAGAGGTGTTTTAGTGAATTTTATTAAATACGGCTAGAGTCTCTTAATCTTATCATCCTCACTACCTCATGCTTGGGAAATTTGTACAGCCCAATGACAGAGAGTTTTTCAACCGTCTAAGAGTCTCTTTTTAAGTTAATAAGCTTTTGAAGTTCAGGGTACTCAATGAATACTAGCCTAATAGCCTTTTCACACCAAACTCAAAACGCGGTTTTCAGCTAAAAGTTTTCGAAAACACGAAATGCGTTCACACCACATATTACATGTTTTCGTCTGTCATTTCAATTTTTTGACAACACTACTGTCATATTTTGTATTGAAAATTTAAAAACTTATTTGTGTTCACATATTTGCAACAATAAATGAATGCTAAACAAATTAAACTTATTTATATACATAAAAAGAAAATTGAAGAAAACATGAATATTTTGTTAAACTTCTTTTTTTTATCTGAAAACTCTTACATGAGAATCAGAAGAAAGAAATTACTTACCACAAAAAGTTTACCAAGAAAACAAATTAAAAACTCGACAGTCAGCTGTTTTTAATTTCTTTTGAAAGCATTCCATCAATTTCTTTCTTGTCGATTTTTGGGCGCTGAACATTCCATAGGTGTGTTTGATTTAGTTCATCTATGAGTTTCCACACGTTTTCGACCGGTTTTATATAAAACATGTCGTTTATGAAAACCTGAAGCTACAAAAAATGTATGCGAAAACTTGTGTTTTCGATTAGGTTTTCATCGAAAACCGATGTTTTCACGAAAACCGTGTTTTCGGCTTGGTGTGAATACCGTATAAGAGCCTCTTAAAGGTTTACGATGATGAAACAACAATAACAACACGTTACTATTATTGACAACAACACGTTTTTGTTATTGTTTTTCCTCGTTATGACTATTTCGCATCGGTTTGAGTAAAAGCCTCAACTCAAAATATGCTCCATTAACTCAAGAAGGGGTAACGTAGATTTTTTAAGTTAAAAAGTTAAGAGAACTCGGAGAATATCAGCCTAAAGCCTTAACTATCTTTACATACTTTTCGCCAATTCCACTTTGGGCGAAAAGTTAGTGAATGTAGTTAGGTCTTAATAGCCTTTTCACACCAAACTCAAAACGCGGTTTTCAGCTAAAAGTTTTCGAAAACACGAAATGCGTTCACACTGCATATTACATGTTTTCGTTTGTCATTTCAATTTTTTGACAACACTACTGTCAAATTTTGTAGTAAAAAATTAAAAACTTATTTGTGTTCACATATTTGCAATAATAAATGAACGCTAAACAAATTAAACTAATTTATATACATAAAAAGAAAATTGAAGAAAACATGAATATTTTGTTAAACTTCTTTTTCTTATCTGAAAACTATTACATGAGAATCAGAAGAAAGAAATTACTTATCACAAAAATTTTATCAACAAAACAAAACAAAAACTCAAATAATATTTACAGTCAGCTGTTTTTAATTTCTTTTGAAAGCATTCCATCAATTTCTTTCTTGTCAATTTTTGGGCGCTGAACATTCCATAGGTGTGTTTGATTTAGTTCATCTATGAGTTTCCACACGTTTTCGACCGGTTTTATATAAAACATGTTGTTTATGAAAACCTGAAGCTACAAAAAATGTATGCGAAAACTTGTGTTTTCGATTAGGTTTTCATCGAAAACCGATGTTTTGGCGAAAACCGTGTTTTCGGCTTGGTGTGAGTACCGTATAAGACTAGAAATTGAACAAATTATTCAGCCAAATTCAATGGGACGCCCATCCGTTGAACTATAGAAGCCATACAATTTGAGCAACTCTCCATTCATCCAAGATTCAAACCACCCTAATATTTCTCCAATTCGTCTCTTCGCCACAAATTGAATTAAAAATGGCCGATGTGTTGTTGTTTCGTGACCGGGGTACCCAGTGTTTTCTGTTTATTTTGTTATTTATGATGCTTATTTCATCTTCAAATAGTGGTAAGTTACTAATTAACAAATCTTTTTATTCAATTAAACCAAAATCCAAGTGAAATTCAAATGGATAACATGTGCAAATTGTAATTAAAATATCCTGTGGTTGACTTATCCCGTTGTGTGAATGCTAGTGTCTTTTTCTTATTCGCCCGATCATCATATCTGTCGTCTCATTTCTTCGGATGTACTCTCAAATGCAGTGTTGTTTTGTTTTTTTTTTTCATAATTTTTTTTTGTTTTTTATTTTTGTTTTGCAAATCGATTAATTGATTTGGGAGGGAAGCGTAATTATATTTGTGGAATATTAATTGGATTGCAAGAGGAAGTGCAAATCCAAATATGAATGCTAATTATCTATGGTATTTGATATAGAAATCTAGTTTTCTTATTTATAGTTCAATAATGTGCAGCATTGCATTCGCTTAATTTCCATCCAAGTGAACGAATGCAAGTTTCTTTTAATTGAATAAGCGGTTTCTTTTTTTTTATGTGCTGTCGTTGCATATTTATATTTTGTTTTGTATTTTCAAACAATTTGACAAGAAATAGTTAATATTTTATTTGTGATAAGTTTATTTGTTAAAGAGCAAATTCAATTCTTTCGTTCTGTATCTTTATCTTTAATCAGGTGGATTTTTTTCTACAAATATTTCTTAGTTCTACTACCTCCTGACAGGTGGCAGACAAAATTCTTTATTTTGGTTTTTTTCTTTTTTTTATTGACTTCAAAGGCAGGGATGTTATTAGTTGTTTGTAAAATAAAATTAGTTTTGTAGCAGCAGCGTTAAAAAATTTAGCGAATCTTTTAATTAGAATCGCTTACCTAAAACAAAAAATTAAAAGCTGTGTTTTATAAAATATTCGGTGCTGCTTTGAAAAAAAAATGGATATTAACTTATGTAAGTATTTTCTTCATGTATAAACTTATATCTTTTTAATCAAGTTCCGCTATTTTTGTGACTGACTTGTATAATTTAATATGGTCATGTTTGTTTTTACTAATATTAAACGGGGTTTTAAATTGACGTACACGACTATATAATGTAGGTCCCGAAATAAATACTCTCTGAATGGTTTCAAACCGAATCTGAATAACCTCAATAGTGTGTTTGAGACCTCTTTTGTTTTTACCTTGAAATGCAGGGAGAGGTACAAGTTCTTAAGGAATATGGCTAAGTCTGTTTTTAAAAATAATATTAGAATGGCAGAGCAGGTAAAAGACAAACTTGTCAAGGCAAAAAATGCCTGCTTCATAAAATAAAAATTTCGTCAAACACACACCGTCCATAAAAATTTGGTATTGCGCTTAAAACTGAAGATTTTATGTAAACATTAAAAAAAAAAAATATTAAAATTACTTACATACACTTAAAAACAAAATTAAAAAAAAAATACCAACCCTTATTCAAAATATGTATTTAGTTTTTAACAAAATTTCTTCAAAACTGCCGTGGATATATAATTTTAAATTTAAATATGTCGATGAAATGGACCATACTGCAATCGACTCTAAATAATAAACCATATATGTATGGTATCATTTCAATATTAAAGTTGACTCTAAATAAGTAACAATATTGATCATTTCGTTCTTGCTTCATTATTTAAAAACCATATTGTAGTTTTTTAATAATTGGAAAGACTCTTTGTCAAAATTTGAACCCTACACTATTTTCGAGCTGGATAAAATTTGTGTGATGCTTGGACAGCGTAATGAACTTCTGCGACTTAGCTATGTGCCACCTATCGTTTTAATTTCTGTTCCTTGTATCCAGGAGAACGAAAGGATGAGATTCATTTTTTAGAGAGATTTCCGTGTTAAACGAAACAAAAAGAATTTTCTTAAGAGAAGTTCTTCAAATCAAGACTATTTATGTTATAATACATATGAAAGGTTGTCGGCAAGACGTTCGACGTTTGGATTTCTGTATTGTTATGTTTGTAGTGAATGCATTTTCATTCATTTTGGCTTTGATTCAAACGATTATTTTTTGCGTGGAATAATTACTCAAAATTACTCCAAACAAAACGCTTTTAAAATATTTAAAACATTGTTAACTCGAAAACCCTTGTTGACCGACAAGTGTAATTGTTTTTGAACTCAAAGGAAAAGAGAACCAGACATTTTATCGACATAAATATTAGAATAGGTGATCTATTTAACGAATCATAAATGATCTTAAATCTGTAAACAGTCCCCTGGTATTTGCATCATAGTGCACTCCGGTTTCTGTGTTACGATAATTTTTCTAATTTTCTTGAAAATGGAGAGAAAAGAATCCTTAAGTACCAAAAACTATTCTTAGAGAATGCGTATTCTGGAAAACCTTTTAAATTTATTTGTAATTACATTGTAATATTTCGATTCATGGTACCTTTCTGACTTATTCAATATTCGGTCATTTAAAACAATCAATCAGCTAAAAAAGTATAATCGCAGTACTAATAATTATTTTATCAAACATAATGTAAAATACCACTTATTCTATTTTCTTTCTTTCTTTTTATTTATATTAGTAGTTTGTATCTATTTTTATGTTGCCATAGAAGTGAACATCATTTAAACTGGAAAATATACATAGATAGTATCACTACAAACGAGACCCATTGCAATTTTCCACTCGATTTATTGAAGTTTTGTCAACATTATTCTTGCTTTTTGTACGGTATCACATAGCAAACTTATCAAATTACAATCTGTCCCAACTGTCAAACAATAAAAGATATTGAACAGAGCAAAAATTCGTTCCTTTTACACATTTTTTCGTGAAATAACAAAACATAATCATGATGATGATGGTTCACCGCACGTTCGCTTATATATGTATATCAGCATTACAAAACTACCGCAAACTTGATTGTTATCGAATAAAAATACCTAATTCACGGTAGCTATTCGCTCTATCATTCTTGTCTACGCATTTAGCTTCTGTTTTTTTTTTTTTTAATGCAAGTTAGCCTCTGCTGTGCTGTTTGGCTTTTGCTATTGTGCTCAGCTATCTATCACTCTAGAGCAAAAATAAAGTAGTTATTCCCTTGCATCTATCTAAAGAAGTTTATTTATTATTCAATAACATCCTTTGCCAAACAACCTTGCAGTTGCAGTAGTAGTGTTTATACTTTAGTTATACTGTCATTGTACCATAGAGAGAATCACAGCACGCATTGCTTTCAGAAAAAAAAATTAAATACTTAAGTCAGTTAAAAGCCAATACTTTTATAATAGATGCTTCGCATATAAATTAAATATCTCCTTATTATAGAGTGTTGCGAATTGCATAGTTTTAAAAGAGAAATTGAAAATAAAAACAAACAAAAAAGAAATTGGCGAGTTATTATGAAGGGATAGGGAATAGTAATTGTAGAATTTTATATACTCTATCGAGCTTTCCCACACAAAATTTAGAATTAGAATGAAATAAAATTAATCAAGTTTTCGTAGATTTTATTGGAAAAGAGAATTAAGGAAAAAACTTTCTTATCCCAGATTTTCAATGGATTCGAAACAAAAGAAAAACTGTGGTCATGGTTTCTTCTTTTTCTTCCATGAATCACAATACTTACATCTTAAAAAAGTGTGCTCAACTAATTGAATATATACGAGTATCGAATGTTTTCATCAGTTCCCAGCACCTCCGGAAGGCAATCACACTAATCCCATTTCATACACATCCGGCTTAAGCCATCACATCAATCATATTGCTTCCATCTGTCAACGTATTATCACTCATTAACGTCCGGAAGGAAGAACTATATTTGAGGATTTTCTTTTGTGAGTTGCTCGTTCGTACACAGTCAAAATATTTTGCCAAGTCAATAAATTTAAATTCCATAATTGCATGAGAAGATTTACTGATGAAAACTCGAAATAAAAGAAACGAGGGGTGGAGAGAAAGAGGAAACAAAGCACAGCACAGCCCAGTGTCAGCATTTTATTTTCGCTAACTTTATTATAAATTCTCTTCACGAATGAACGATGATTATCTGAGAATTAAATATGTGAGTGGAGAGATGATAAAGCTGCTGATGGTTAAAGAGAGAACGAAATGAAGATATATAAAACTTAATATGTGAAAAAAGAAATCAATAAGCACCATAAAATAACTATAAATCATAATTAAGTGTAATTTACTCTGCGAACAAAACTATAACAAATGAATCTAACGATCTTTTTTTACAGCCTTTAATGGCAACATTATGCGAACGTGAGACTTTTCCACTATTATACAGAGACTTACATAGGAAAATTGGCAAACAATTTATAATCTCCTGCTGCTTCTTCTATATTTCTATAAATGTATGAAAGTATGTGCATACATACATATATGTGGGACTTCTCCTTACTCTGCAAATTGTTGCGCATATTTTGTTGGGGTGCGTAACGTAACGAGTAAATAGTATTTGTAGGAAAAATAATATGGGCTTATAGGTACTTGTACTTGTCTGTCGTTTCTCGGTAATTGGCCTGAGTCCAATTTTCCAAAAGCCAATCCTGGGAATATACTCGTCATACGCACCATCATCATACAGGCCGAAGACGACGACGATGACGACGACAAAGAAGTCACCTGACATACATCACCGGGTTGTGTGCGAACACTCTGTCCATCGTGATTTATAGTGCAAATCTAAGCCCATCATGATATGTGATGATGATAAATTCAAAGAAGGATTCCATATAGGGCATTCTATGCTATCCCAAAAGAGACGTACTTACCTATTGAGGTAGAAGAGGAATGAATTGGAATATATTTATGGCTCGGTATTTTGCTGTTGTTGTTTGTACTGGATTTCGGATTGATGACCGACGATGACGACTACAATGGTCATAGATAGTCGATACTCGATATCAGCAACAACTGTCGCTAATCATAATCACCACACGAGAAGCTTGAGAGATACATACTCTCCCATGAACGATGCTGTTGATTATTATTAAATCGCACACCACATCCTTTAATGGAGAAATCTATTTTCCCATAGAATCAACTATAATAGCGGCATACAGTAGCAAACAACTAATTTAAACAACAACAACAAGAAAAAAATTGTTTAAATCTTCACAGTAGTTGGATTGAATAGCGTTTATAGCTAAGAATTGATTATAAACTCGTTTGCTCCTGGATTGTTGATGTGTTGTTGTTGTTTTGTTTTTCCGAAACAAATAAATGTGTACAAACATTTTTCCAAAGGTTTTTCTTGCAATTCCAACAACGGCCGGCGACGAGAAGAATATTAAAGCAGCCATATACTGGGCTGGGGTGGTGTTGAAAAAAAAAAATACAAAAATCAAGTCGGCACTGCCTTGCCTATGGACGAAGCAAGAGCAGCAGCAGCAGAAGACATCCAAACAAAATGCAGCACAGATACCTGAGAGTATCCATGCAATATTATGACTATATTCCATAACGAAAGAGAAAAGATTTTTGCTGCGGTACGGTACCCGCCGCCATCTCGTAGCCAGGAAGGGAAACCCATATCTGTCCATAAGTTGGATTTGGAGTTAGAGTTAGCTAGCTAACTAGTCTCTAGCTAGTTGATTTCGTGTGAGAGTCCTGTTTGCTGCGTAAACTAAAAAGTTATACATACATTTATTTTATATATCTACGCAACGGTGCAATTGTAATTACAAAGTTCAAGTATACTCGCACGGTTACATGGTTAAATGAAAACAAACACGCACCGCTGCTGTTGCGCTGTTGCAGTTGCTGCTATTTGTGGTGGTTGATGATGAAAAACGAATAGGAGAAGCAGAGCGGGACACAAGAGGAACAAGAGATCTAGGCGTCTATGATGGGACTGGATCTTATTGAAATGCAAGCAACGACATTGGTCGTTTCCAGAATTACTAATTGAATCGACGCGTTCTTGTGTCGTCGACAATTATTTACATGTTGGGGTAATGTGAGTCTTATTTGTTTTTTTTTTTTTTCTTTATTTATTATTCTCTTTTTTTGTTTTGTTTTGATTTTATTATTATTATTATTATTTTTCATCTCTTTGGGTAGTGTGTTTTTTCTTTATTTACAGAAACCTATGTTTTATTATGAAATGACTTATGTGGGTTTTTCCAAGGAAATGTTGACAAATTCTATTAGAATGGCTAACAGAAAAGAGAAATGATCATTTTGTAAAAATTTTTTGTTTTAGCATTGGAATTGAAAAATTTTGGATCTGAGTAGAAAAATTAACATTTCAAAAAATAAATTATTATACATACATAGCTAAGTGAATAATAAAAATAATCTGTATGAAGATAAAAGTTAACAATAAAGTAAACTTAAACCTTAAAGGTTTGTATTTAGCTAAGTCTTGTTCGAAGGAAAATGTTTTTTCTAAATGAGTTTCAAAGAAAATCTAATTATTTAAAATCTTTTTTGTTTTAATCTCTCTCTTCTGTAATATCACTGTGTGATATTACGTTCAAACTTGAACTTAATGAGTTAC
Organism: Syrphus vitripennis; assembly: GCA_958431115.1. NCBI lineage: Eukaryota > Metazoa > Arthropoda > Insecta > Diptera > Syrphidae > Syrphus > Syrphus vitripennis. Next base: position 136,228,052 of record OY288108.1, on the reverse strand, counting down.
ATAATTAATGGAAATCGAAATCACCAGTTTTAGACCTATGACCATGTAATGTTTGCTTTGTTAACGATTTTTATTAAACTGATAAAACTTCGTGTTGTATAAATATTGTACAGGTAACTGGAATCTGTCTATTTGAAGAAGTCTTATTGTCAAATATTTATTTTAGAGGACGATCAAAAGCAACTTTTATCGCTCAGGTTACGATCGTAGATTCCAAAGCTGAATTCTATACTCGAAACTCAATTCGAGCTTCATGCACGACCCATGAAGATACACAGAAATTTCCTTGATATTTAAAAAAAAATGCTAACTCTTAGGATTCAAAGGAACTACATTCAAAGGAAATTTTAATAAATTCTGCACGATGAGGTGCTTAAAGGTAAAAAAACGGCTTCCATTTAAAGGCCTCAATTATGAATAGCGAATCGAACAATTTTGAAATCACTCATTTTTTTATTCTTCGCCCTGATCAGTTCTTATTTTTTTGATATTTTGCACAGTTAAAAAATAACGACTTAAAATAGAAAGAAATCAATAAAATTTCCCTTATTGGTTGTCATATTAAATCAATAAAACAATCTAACTGTCTATTCAGTACAGTAACTAAATATTTTTATACAGAAGTATAGATACAAGTGTGTAAATGAATTGGAGTTCAACTAATAACTTAGTTATTAAAAGTTACGAATTATAATGGTCCATCTTTAAATTTAATCACTATTCATTCCGATAAATCTTCCAACCACATGAAATCTACATTTTTCCTTACAAATAATATCCCACCATTTGCACTCGTGTAAAGCCTCGCCGTTCGAAGGCGTCAAAATCATATTAAACCCAACACCTTTTGAGTGGCTCCTTGTTGGTGGCTTTCCCCTTGGGGTACCTACATACAAACAAACCGAAAAACCAAACCAACATTTCACTGACTTTGCATTAGTGCAGTTGTAGCATCTACTATATAGAAGAATAATATTCCCTTGTGCCCTGACGTCTCTGCGTGCTTATTCTACGTTCCTTGAGTGCTTCCCGATGTTATACGAATATAGACTGAAGAGTTAAAGCCAAATCCAATAGCGACTGAGAAACTTAAAAGAAAATTCTTCGTTTAGTGTTTTTTGTTTTTTTTCTTTTTTGCTCTAGAGAGCAAACGATTCCGTGTTTAAAATATGCCAAGAACCTGAATGCCTTCGTCTCATGCCGAACCAAACCGACCGACCGACCGACGGACGACCGGGCATTCCATGGCCAATGCGGGATTCTCTTTTTCTCGCAAAAACACAAAATACCTTTTATGAGCTGAACGCAACTGCAAGTTGAAATGATCTCGACGTCCGTCGTTGTCGTCGTCGTCGTCGTTTGAAAGTTACGACCAACATCATTCCATAGGTCTTCTTTTGCTTCTTCTCTGGACTATATGTGGTAATGTGCGATGGTAACGACATCCCAGAGATTCCACATTCCCATTTCGAAAACCAACGTTTTCGTTGCCATAGTTGTCGTCGTCGTCGTTGTCTACATACAGAGCTCTTGGACTTGGGCCAGCCGAATGAACGAATGGACGGACGAGACGGAGCAACCCATTACTGGAACAAATCCCATGAAGTAGAATCTCTTGTTTGGGTTAATTTGACAATCACTTCTGCTCTCGCTCTCTCTCCCATATATTCTCAACTCAACCAAGAGAATACATATAATCATTAAAGTAATGCATTTTGGTACAACAAGAGAATTTTAAGTAACAACAACACCACATCACCAAAGAGAAGGCCTAGCCCGAGCCCACAATGAACGAACATACAAATGATTTTAAAATGCGTAAGTCTTTTTGGTTTGTCGTCATCCTTTCCGTAAGTGCGTGGATATTCATGCGATGATTGCACCAAAAGAATTTTTAATTAAAAGAAAATAAAAAAAACTTTTTGGAATTAAAGATTTGTTGGCCTACGTCTTTGTATCGGCCTGGGTATGGGTCTGAATCTTGGTCTTCCGCAGAAGACCAAAAATGAAAATGGAGCCTTCAGCGGCCGAGACCGACGAAAAACAGTGAAATTTAATTTTGTATTCACAGCCGAGGTGTTTTGAGACACCTTTTTGGTGTGTTCCCGGCAGCCAGCAAAAGGATGGAGATTCTTTATATTTTTTTTTATGTTTGTTTGTTGGTCTCCTCTTGAATAATTTTAGGATCTTTAAATGTAGGCGGTCTGTGATCTTTTACAGAAGAAAAATATTTCCAAAAAAGAAACAAGTCACAAGAGAACGCAATAAGTCCGGTGACAAGATGATTGTTGTCATTGAAATGAACAACAACTGTACGATCCCAGAGTTGATGGATTAAAGGCATTTCGAGAATTCTACTATTCGGGGAATACTAATTGCTATACGAACCCATTTGGGTTTTTTTTTGTTTTGAAAAAGAACTTTGGTATGTGACAGACAGTGAGTGTGGGTAACGGGGTTCGGGGTATGGATGAATGTTATATAATGCAACACACTTTAATGAGATCTTTGATCTTACGAAAATAAATGCAACAAAAGAGAATCCTCTTTTTTTTGTAGGGTCGCTCGATGGGCCGAATCAATGTGTCGGCTTAATGTGAAACAAGTGTTTTTTGTTTTTGAATTTGTATTCAAACTTGTCACTGTTTCTTTGATTTATCCAACTTTGTGGATTGTGGTTTCAATAACACCTGCGCATTATTTTTATATCGTACTGGCATTTCCAATACTGTAAGACATTTTTGGAAGTAAGGAATGGCCGTATAGGTATTTTGTTCAATTTTTTTTTTGTGTTTAAAGTTAAATAGAAAAGAATTTATAATGAATAATTATTTCATATTGAACCTTTAACCAGATTGAGGAGATACTTTCGTACGTGAAGATCATGAAAATAATATTATATTTCTGGGTGGGCAACTATAGGCCTGCAATGTTTTGTAAAATTTTGAAGTTTATAGAATGAAATCAACTGTTGATAATTTAAATATTTTTACAAATTTATTTCCTTAGATCGTAGATTAAGACAAATATTATAGCTAGTGACTTGGGAGAGAAACTTCGTAAATCTTAGTATATTTTTGTTTTGCGAGTCAGCCTTATTAAAGTTTTGAAAAAAAAAAAAACAATTGACCAGGACCAAAAACGATCTTAAAGTAAGAATTTTGCAAAACAAGTATTTCTATTTATATTTTAATATTTTCTTTAAAATTAAAAAACGGATTTTCGATTTTTTATGAGCAACGCTAAACAACCTCATTTGATAATGAGAAAGAAAATTGTCGAAAACTTTTTTGTTTTAGAAAATCGCATGGCGTGCAAGTTTTTTATAATAATTTTTTTGGCAATTTTTCGATAGTCAAATACCTATAATGACTTCAGTATTCGTTTTCTTAAACAATTCGAACATGCTTCAGGAATTCATTTTTTCTCACTGTGGTGTAATACATACTTGTATACCTTTGAAATGATACTGTCACTGCTGTATTCCTTTAAGGGAAATCTTCAAAATACCACTTTATTTTAAATTAATGTCATCAGTTCGACACTTAAAAGCAACCCTAACAATATAATCATTGTCGTATATCTAAAAAAAAACATCATGTAGTATACCTATCAATTTTAAAGAAAATATTCCTTAAAAAAAAATTACTGAATACATATTTGATTGGACGAAATAAAATTATAACCAAACTGACACTTAAATTGGTATTTACAACAATTTGTTGCCCCCTTTACTACTGTGTTTCGCCCATCAAAAACAAAAAAATATTAAAAAAAAAAAATACCTATACAACGCATAAGAATCTCTCTCGTCTCTCTAAGACGATATCAATCATTTGTGATGATTATTCTCCTCACACGCGCCCTCTAGCGCTTTTGTTTCGTTATAACTTCTTATCTTTCTTCGTTAAGAAAAAAATTTTATGATGATCTGAAGGGACTGGAAAAAAAAATAAATTAAAAAAAAATATACAATGCACTCTATGCAACAGAAAAGAGAATTCTGCTCACATGCATGCACATACAATATAACGAACGATAACCAACGATAAATCAGTTAAATTATGCCCGTTTGGCCCCAAAGACCCTAACTCTTCTTCTGGCAGCAATGGCCATGGCCATCTTTGTGTTACCTTTAGTTCAATTTCTGATTTATTTTTGTTTTTCATTTTTGAGTTTTTGTATGGAGTTAACAACCAACAACTGCTACAATGCTCGCAAACAACCTTACGAAAGCAACCAACATCTGAAGGGCTTGCTCCTCTCATCATTTATTTTAAAATGTTCATTGGATTTTTGACAGATTTGCGCAGACTTTTGGCGCCTTCAGAGTAATAATTCTTATTTCTGGTGTAAAGCAAAAAGAGAAAAAAAAAAATAACAAAACAACATATATTACCATCTTTTCTCTTTTTATCTTCGTCTTCTCAGACATCAGTCAATCAGTTTGCTACTTCTTGCACATCATTTTCTTTATAGAAAGGAAGCAGTGCACAATGTAACAACAACAATGCACCGCACGCATAATAACATGGAGCACATGCTCCAGGTTTAGTTAAATAAAAATGCTCCTTAAGATCGTACAAACTTGCTTTTTAATGCGTGGCAAGTGTATCGATTTTTGATTAGTCAAAAAATGAAGTTTTCCTAAGAAAAAAAGCATTGTCAAGATCTAAATCGAAATTTGAATTTAAAAAATACGAAGAATGAACAATGTTCTACCGATTTTTAGTTCTATTTTAATATTTTTAACTTTTTCTGCAAAAATCTGAATATGAGTTCAAAAATGTGGGGTTGAGATCTATTAGAAAAATCGAAAAATGTTTATACATAGTTTTACCTAATTTTCCTTTTTTTTTTTTTCGTTTAGTTTATTTTTATTTAGATATTTCCATATATAATTACAGCATTTACAAATTTTGTATAACATATTTTTTTAATAGTTTTTGAAACTTTGAAACAGTGTCTTGATTTTTAATATTATTAGGAAGAGAATTAAACAATTTCATGCCTTTATAAAAAAGTGAATTCTGACTACAAGCTTTAGTGAGTTAGTTAAACATATATCGTTCGCATTTCTTAATTGTCTGATTTGATTTACATTTTTATATTTAATTCTATCTGTTAAGTATTGCGGTGCTTGTCCATTAATAACATTATAAATAAATATTAAAGTTCTAAAATTAATCAGTTGCACAACACTCATTAAATTTAAATCATTGAGCATAACAGCACTTTGTGTATACATAATTGTTTACTCTTAAAATTTGTTTAAGACATTTGTTTTGTAAGACTTGAAGCCTTTTTAAATCAGAGGATTTTGACAAGAATAAAATAGATGCACAATAACTAAAATGAGGTTCAATAAGTGATCTATACAATGTTAGTTTCTGATTAATATTAAGTTCGTTTCTTAGTCTATTTAAAACATTAACTTTTTGTCCTACTTTTTTACAAACGTGGCTTATATTTTTATCAAAATTTAATTTTTCGTCAATAATTATGCCAATTAGAATAGAATTTTCCTTCTATATTCATATTACTCCTTTTTACCTTCATCATTCGAAACAGTCCAATTAAAATGGCGCCCAACGCGGGTTTGAGCTTTAAATTACAAAAATCAGTAAAATTAATTTTTAAAATATTTTTTTATGTTTTAATTTTTCTAGTTGTTATAATAGTCCCATTGACCATAAAAAAAACCAAGAATAGCACCAACATGGCGCCCAACGTGAGGTTCAGTTTAAAATCAGAATGGTTTATATACATAATTTGAACGATTTTTGTTGCCAGTCTTAAGTACTAACCATAACGCTAAATGAAAATGACGCCCAACATGCGACTGAGTTTGAAATGAGGAAATTTAGAAAAAGTAAAATTGGTTTTAACGGTTTCTCTTTTTAAACTTGCCTAATTTTTCCTAAGGAGTGACAATCTAAAACATGACGCACAACATAAATTTAAAATGGCGCCCAAGTGTGGTTCAGTCCAATATTAGAAAAAACAAAGGAGGGGGTAAATACATAAATACACCATAATTATTATTGCCTTAAGTGCTGTGATTCAACACAATTATGACCTTTTTTAAACATGGCGCCCAACGTGGGGTTCAATTTTTTAAAAATAGAGAATTCCTGAAAATTTAACATCCGATTTTAACCGATTGTTAACCGATTTTTGAGTGTCGGTCCAAAGCAAATACTTGAGGTCGCAAAAATTCTCAAGTCTAACCGGTTTTTTTTTCTTGAGGTAGAATTTTTGTACGATTACTTGACTTGCCCATTAGCAAAGCAAAAAAAAAAAAAAATCAGGTGTGAAAAGTCAAAAAAAGATCAGATTGAAGAAAAGAACAAAAAAAAAAGTAATGGAAGGTCTTCGGGACGACCGATGTGCGATTTATAAATGGAAAACATAATAATTATAATTTTGAAAATAAAATTCTACTCTTTTGCGCAGGAAATGATTATTTTATGACATACACTTTGAATATTGTACAGCAAACTACCATTTATAGAGAAGTTACCTATTAGCATATATGGACTGCCAATTAACAGTCAGGTGTTGATTGGTAAACGGTGTCATAAAAAAGTAGTAATTACGTTGTTTTAAATATAATGTTTTATTATAAGCTTCTTTCATTTATTTTTTTTTTTTAATGATCACTATTGGGACAAACATAATATGTGTGTACATAAGCTGTGACAGAATATTGATGATCACTTTTAATGATTTTAAGTTCTGGTTTTGATTTCTTTTGTGTATATTTTTATTTTGTGTGGTTTTAATTGGCTGTGGCATCCATTTTAGTTTTCGAATTAATTTTATCTTCTTTTTTTTTTTCCTCTTAATGATTTAACGGTCGCGCTAGCTTAATGTGCCCATAATGATCTTTTTAAGCAGAATCATTGCCCTTGATATTTTTGTATTTAAGTGAGAATTTTGAAAGTTTTTTTTTTTATTAATGAAAGGTAGCTGATGTTAATGGCTACTAATAATGGTTAAACGTGTAGGTGTTTTTTTTTCTTGATTACTGCTTTCACTACCATTTTTAAACTTGGAATGGCTTGTAAAGGTTGTTCTTTTAGAGGTATAGAACTTTGAAATAAAATAAATTAAAGATGGATTTTTAAAATTGACATAAAATTGACTTTAATTGAAAGATAATATTTTAAATATGATTTTTGGAATATGACCGCCACTGGTGGCTCGGATGTAATTTAATCTATAGGTTCAATTTGCGATCACTTTTCTCAACATTTGTGGCCGTAAATCGGCAATAAAGCGACGAATGTTGTTCTCCAAGTGGTTGATCTTTTCACAGAAAATAATCAAGCGGCGATAGATCGCTCGATCTTTGAGCCAGTTCACGGGTCCGAAACATGAATCTATGCGGTTAACAAACGTGTCCTTCAATAAATCAATTGTGGCACTAGCTGTTTTACATGTTGCTCCGTCTTGTTGAAACCATAGTTCATGCACAACTTGGTTGTTCTATTGAGGAACGAAAAACTCAGTAATCATAGCGGTCAGCATCGTTTTTGATTCCACCGTCCCACAAAGCCCACCAAACAGCCAGTTTTTCTGGATGTAACGGTGTCTCGACATACACTTGAGGATTATCTTCACTCCAAATACGGCAACCTAAAGTAATCTTCATCGCTATAGAAATCGGGATCGGCAATTTTGTTTTGGATCTATTCACCGAATCAACGCCTTGCTAGGTGATCGTGTGGGCCAACCAATGAAATTCCAAAGCGAACTCAACACAAAGCACTTAACAGCTGTCAAAATAGCCGCTAGCTAAAAAAGTTTTGCCAACTTATAGTTTTATACCTCTAAATAAAACACCCTTTATTTTAGTTGATCTACATCAAGTTTTGAGGTCGAAGAAGACCATTTGAATAGATTAAAGATAACTTAATTGAGCGACGCGACGTTAAGAACGTCTATTATGTATATTTTTTTAAAATTTCATTAAAAATATTTTCAATATTCATAAAATCCAAACAAAATATTATTCCTAACCAAAACAAAACTTATCACAAGTCATTAATTTAAAAACACGATATTTTTCTGTCAACACCCATCAAGTGTAGGTATACCTTCAATTTTGTATATTATATTTCTCCAATCTGTCATTAATTTCTTACCAACAGTTGTCGTCGTTGTCGTCAGCGCCAAATTGTTTCGTGTTGCTTTTGCACTCGCTCACTGACTCAGAAGTGTTAACACAAATTGCCTAAGTCGGATAAGAAGAAAAACTTGTGCACCTCTAAAATACCTCGATGCAGATAAATATGTGTGTTGTAGCTCTGGGCTAATGGGTTCAAACTCATTAGCGTTAAAATCAAAGAGCAGCTATAAGTTCTGGCCGAATGAATTTTCTTGGTGTAGTTATTGGAATTGCATTTGTATACGAGTATGCGAGTCTTGTAATTTGTAATTACCAATCCATGCTATTAATAATAATTTGTAGTATCTATGCGCAAAAAAACCATTCCAGCAGCAGCAGCAGTATAGAGTTTTTTTTTTCTTGTGTATTTTGTGGCTAATGAGTCGAGTAATATAGATATTATAAGAATGCGGGTTTTTAATTGGCAAAAAATATAAATAACTAAAATTAACATTTTAAGACTAAGCTATATTAATAAAATAAATTTGACGGATGTTATTAGTTAAAAATTAATTGAAGATGGTATCAAAGAGAAACGCTTAGCATAATTTTTTTTTAATTAATGATTGATTAATTTATATTTTGTTGAATGGACTTTAGGTCAAATGAAACAAGACGTTTCGTCCATGTCCATCATCAGATTAAATTGATTAGTTTAACGACGACACAGTTTTGAATTTGTGCGAATTCGAAATTGTTCGATAACGTCAGGTTTTTTCAATATCTCCGTGTGAAAAAGCAAGTCTTTTTTTACTACTCCTCGAATTTGTAACTACGTGGAACAATGCAGAAATTCTGTATCCCGATTCTGGATTTTCGGGATTTTGGGTTTTCTAATTTTTTAGTTTTTCAGGATTTTTGATATTTCGAGATTTTGGGATTTCAGGATTTTTAGAGTTTTGGTTTTCGGGATTTTTGGAGTTTTTAGTTTTAGGGATTCAGATCCTAACATAATTTTTTTCGAACTTAATTTTAAACGATTTAAGAATTTTTCAAATTTAAACTTCAGTTCAGAAGCAATGACGCATTACATCTTTAATTTGAAAAATGCATTTCTCCCACTTATGTGTATAAGTATTGCACATAACAGCCAAACTTTTTTAGATAGTGGCGGTGCGAAATTAAAAATAAACACATGTCAGCACAAATTGAGCACATTGCAGCACAACCTTCCTTTTTGTCAAAAATCGGAAATGACGATGCTAATTTCACGCGAAGAATTTTCAGTGGAGAGTTGGAGAGAGTCTTTGTTTCGCGGTTAAATAGAAACAAAATCATAAAACAAGTTCTTCCGTCAATTTAAATCCAGAGTTAGCTCACCAAATTTGGCGAGTTAATTCTGGACTTACTGAAAAGAATAATTCTGAAAAATGCTATTTCTATAGTGTGACATCGATTTCGATAGATTTATGATTTATGAGGGAAGGGCCAGTTGTAGGTACATACAATCTTTGTTCAGCATTTTAATTCGCCGATTTCAGCAGATTAGCTGTTGTCCATAGAACCTTAAACCAGGTTCTCAACAAACCTGCCGAATTTGGAGGATAAAAAGTGTTCAACTACGGTTTAACTATTTGTCCAACTGGACCTTAGAAATTATTCCCAAATAAACTCTGGCTCAAATTATTTGCAGAATCAACTGAAACTGAAACTGGGCGCGAATGGAGTTAACTATTCCGTGGATTCAAAATTTCTGGACTCATCCATGCAATCCATGGATTGGTTAACCTGAGAATAAGGTTTGAGATTTCAGTTTTTATAAGGCGGTATAACTTCAAAGCTTTATACGGTCTCTAAAATGACTTTATAACTAAGGTTATAACTGCTTGACTTTAACGCATGTATTTTCCGTTTTTAAACTGTGTGCCTATAAATCTAATAAAAAACATTCACTTCCGTCAATCGAAGTAATGGAACCAAAAAAAAAAAATCTAGATTAAAACTTTGTTCACTTAAATTGTAAATAAATTACTTTCGAAGTGTCTTACCTGAAAAACTATACATTATTTGATAAATGACAAGCAATAAAACAACAACACCTGTTAAATCTAATTCATATTGTTGATGTTTTGTTTAACATGTAGATCTGTATCCACCAAAACTAAAAATCATTTATTATTTTTTAAAACTCTGTTTAACATTTTAGGAGACTTTCACTCCCCGAAGCCATATGCTATATCCCAATGCTAAGCTTAAAACAAGAGTTTGGTCCAACTTAACTAATTAATCGTGATGTTGTCCAGAGAAACACCAATTTATCTTAGCGTCATACATTTTGTTTTTCATTTTTTTTTCCTTTTCTAAATTTTAGGAAAAAAAACGCAATTAATTATAAACCCCGCATGAACACAAAATTTCCATGTTGAATTCTTTCATTTATTATATGATCGCTCTCATTGAATGCTACCATTTTCTGTTTGTTTGTGTTTTCACACTGATCCTGCATCAATGACTTACCTACTCTGACGATGTCGTCATCGCAACATAAAACAAACAGCACTAGGTTTAGTTTGATCACCATCCAGGTCCTCTAAGTGTTTGTTGGTTGCTTGGTATAAAGTTTATAAAGTTGATCGATTTGATAGATATCACAATTCCAGGTAAATACCAATTGCTTTCGAATTCAGTCATAAATCATTGGGCAGAAATATGTAAATTTATTGCACTTGGCTATAGAGTATTTTACTCCGGCAGCAAATTAGCCATGATCCGTGCGTGCTTATGCCGGCTTTGATTAGTGCACTTTAGCTTGTCTTAATTTTTCTCTCCTTCATTGACAGAATGAGGCATATGAAACAAGTAACAACAACAACAACAACCAACAAAACAAAAACAAAAAAAAAAAAAAAAGAAGCAAAAACAAACATTTAGACTGCACTGGCAAATAAATTTGTCCGAGGCGTGTCTTGGGCGCGTGAATAATCTGTAGATCATCACTTTGATATGAGAATTGCCTTATTGCTGTAGCAACAGCTGTGTATAGAGGGTACGTATATACGGCTCGCGGTTTTGTGGGGTGTCTGTAATAACGTATAGCGTATCCACCACATGGATACAGCAGCAGAGGAAGCAGCCTCAAGTTGTGTCTCTGATGTTAAAGCCAGCAATAAATGTTGATTAATTTGTTCCAAGTTGAAGCTAGTAGCACGATTATTGTGTCGTTGACGATGCTTGTAACATCGTTTCGTTGGGAGAGTTTTTCTTTTTTTTTTTTTGTTTCTGTTGATTTATTTTTGCAAACATAGCTGCAGTATAGAGTAAACCAAGTTGGTTTACAAATATTTTTGAAACATTTATAATTTTTAAATCCGATTTAAATTGAAATTTAATTGAAAACTGAAATTCTTTTTTAGTCTAGCCTTTTTATATTTTAACTTAGACCTGTATTAATAAACAACAATTAAAAAAAATCAACTCGGTAATCCAACTACTTTAATTGATGGGAATCGAACAGAATCCCAAAACCTGCATATATTTCAGAAAACTAAAACTGGAAAACCCCAAACCATAAAAAAAATTAAACAAACACTTTTAAAAATGAAAACAACCTTATTTTAAAAACTAAAACAATATTTTTTAAAAAATTTAAATAAACAATTATTAAAAATCAAGACAAATATTTATTTGAAACATTTCTTAAAAACATTTTTTAAAAATGAAAACAAATATTTTAAAAAATTAGAATACACATTTTTGAAAATTAAAACAAACCTTTTAAAATTGGTTTAGATGAAGAATTTTTTATATTTAATGCGTTTCAAAAATTTCATGTATTCGTAACATAATGCATCTACCTACATTCAATACAATGTTTTCTTTGTACTCAGCACAAACATATTTCAGTATGATCTATGTGGAAAGTATTTCTTTTGCTAAGATGATGGCTTTTAAATTGTAGTCGTACATATGTCATGTATAGAAATGTATTGAGTACATAGCTTCTTTGTTGACTACATGATGTGACAAACTTAATAAAGATTGACAATAGTCGCTTAAAGTGGGGTTTTATTTCATACAAAAATTTAAATGTAAACAGTACCAGTTATCATACTGTAATCATCCTCATAATAGAGATTTTAATGCAATCCCAATTTTTACTACTGGCAAAGATTTTCTATAAGCACTTTAATATTTGTCAGTAAGTAAATAAAATTATTCCAAATTGCCGTTAATTAGGATCTTAACACAAATTGCCAAGGTCAAAATTATATTAAATTTCATTAAATGCATCAATGGACTGTTGTACATTTCTGCATATTACTCATTCTTATTGACCGTGATGCAATTTGCCATAGTCTCTTTAGAAATAAAACAAAAAAAAAAAATGTATGCATGCGCTAGCAATTGGCACACATGAATCGCCATATGACCAATCAATTATAGATTATTGGTTGAAGAGTTGAATTCGAACCAACTGATCTATCGTACTTTGAAACCCCGACCGTCATCTTAAAGGAATCAAACCGACAATTTGTGGTATGGCTCGTTCGCATCTTCCATCAGTGGAGTTTTTTTTTTTTTCAACATCTTATACTTGCTATGTATATCGGCTTAGCCATCATTTTCAATTAAAAATCATTGATTGCACTTAACGACGATAACTTACATGATGCTCAAGCCTACCCGATGTCTAAAGAAATTATTTCTCCATAAATTTCCCAAAAGAAAGAAAACCACAAAGTCCGTGCAAGTATCGAATCTATTTTTCTATATGAGCGGTTTATTAAGAGTAGGTACGCCGAGTATGAGCATGCCATAGATCTAATGGACCCGGCTATATTGTGCCAAAGGAAATACTTAGTTGCACGTATCTATCTCTCTATATGAGTTTCACATGCAACACAAGGACTGCATTGCACACAAAAAGCATTTTTGTTTTACTTTCCATTAAAGGCAACTAGCCGCGTACTATAAGCACTAACTTTTATAACAACTGTATTTTGGAATTTGTGTGCGCTCTCTCACAAAAGGAAGAGAATCCAATCAGCCATATAGTCATCATAGAGTTAGGTATCTAGCTCGATCCAGGGCTATTATGTATTTAAAGCTACTGCGATGGCTTGGAAGAAATAGGAGAAGAAGAAGACAAAGACTTAGACGACGACGACGACGACGTCATCACCTTAGATGGTGCGGTGGCGGTATGCGCATAAATGGTCGTATAAACGACGTGTGTGCATCCGAATCCGAATCCGAAGCGCAAAACCGCGAAACACTAAGAAGCGCTTTCGGCCAAAAAAGTGCATCTTTTCTTATTGTGGTGTGCTCTTAATATGGTTGTCTAATCTACGTGCCATATATGTGTATAAAACGCTAAGCGTTCAACTGTTGTGTATAGATGGCATCGGCATCGGCATCTGCGGCAGCGGCAGCATTCGATGGACATGAACATTATAGTCCGCAAGTTATCGAATATGGAGTTTTAACATTTTTATTTGATTATTTTTTTTTTTCTTTTTTCTAAGTCTAACTATCACCCACACTCTTCTTCTCCGCGGCGAGGTGTAATTATAGTCATCTTACGATATGTTTCCTAAACAAAAAAATTAAAAGCTTTATACATAATACACTACCTGGTATTGCCTGAAACTAACAAGGGAGTAGATTGTCGTAAAAAGTTTCATGTTTCTAGCATATGGCAAACTTTCCATTTTTTTTTTTGGTTTGCAAAGATATGGCATTCAGTAGCGAAAGATTTATTATGAAATAGTTGTTTTGTTAGTTCCTTATTAACTAATATAAAAAATGCCTTAATTCGGACATTGGAATATCCTAACGTAATTTTGAACAAACACGGATCTTAAAGGCAGCTTTTTTGATTTGTTTGTTTATTTAAGAATTAAGGACTTTTATAGAATATATTCTTTCAAAATTATTTTATTTTTTTAGAAAAAAAAATTGAATAAAAAATTAATTTTGAAAAAAAATGTCAATTGGTCTTATTTAATATGGAAATTCTTTAACTAAAAATTTTATAACTATATTTTAAAACCGGCCAACAGCACTTTGGTGCCTGAGCTCTGGAAACCGCCACTCTTTTGAACAAATTTTTTTTCGATAATCCCAATTTAGTTTTTTTAGTGTTGGAATCAACCCGTCAAGCAGTCGTTTACCAAAAAATCCCAAGCGCTTTTTATATTCTGCATAAATTATAAGATTGAAATTTGTTATTTTTTCTTAATTTTATTTTGCAATACCTAAAATGTCGAAAAGCGAATCAATTTAAAATCTAAGCAATAGCTACCAATCGAAATAATTGAATGCGAAATTATATTGAGCGTATATAACGCTCAAGAAACTTCCAGCGATATACATATGTATATGTTTGTAGTTCACAATTATCCTGTAAAATATTTTTAGCTGAGAAAGTTTGCTTTCGTAGCTAGCTAGAATCTCGTTTTCAGATATTTTAAAAAGTCTTCTTTTTAAAACAACTCAACTCCCTGAATACTTCAGACAAGTGGTTCCCAAGATACTTGGTGGAAAAGCTCTTTCAAAAAAATTTACAAAGAAATCCCTTTATTTTTTTTTAGATTGTTATTTTGACGTCGATTTTATGTCCAGTTGTTGATTACGTTTTTTTTTAACTTTAGTATCAAAAGGTTGTTGACAAAATAATTTTTAAAAAATTCACGCCTACATTTTGCACCTATCCTGCTCTCTAGTTATCTAGTGAAAACGGACGCTAAAAGTCTATCCCTATTTATTAGAAGCTTCGAGTGGTTCGGCTAGTGAGTTTCTATCTTGCTAGTTTCTTGGTATCACAATGGACCCATAAAAGTCTAAGTGTGTTGGGTTTCTTGGCCGACAGTCATTCTAACCTAACCTAACCTAACGCCTAGATTGCCCGAACTTGTTACTTTTTTAAAAAAACTGTTGAAAAACAACACACTATAGTTTTAATCTCATCTTTTGCAAAGACCCTGTATAATGTTTATTCCATGTGTTCTCACATTGCAGACTTTTTTTTACTGACATTTGTAAAATTTTTACCTTATTCAATATTATTAATTATAAAATATAAACTCCATTACAAATATTAAACATTTGCTAAAGCGAACACCCACCACAGTGAAGATTCGTTAGCGAACATACCCTTTTGACATTTACATATAAACGTCAAAGTGACGCAAATTGTTAATTTTTAGAATCGTTTATATTTAGCAAATAGATAATTTTAAACTAGCATAATAATAAAAATGCTTTAACATAGTACTAAATCGACAAAATTTTTTCGCCATTGCCCTTAAGGAAAAAAATTAATTTTGGATAATTTTAAAATATAAACTACAGCAATATTTTTTATCATTCAATATTTTTTTATTGCTTTTTTTACCATCATGCAAAAATAGTTATTTCACCCACCCAAGGCCACGTCAAAAATAAAACCTCAGTAATTTGCATCACTCCATCAAATGTATGTATACAGTGTGCCTGTGCACTATCGAACTTGGAAGCAATGAAAATATTAAAACCTCAAATTGTGTTCATAATTCAAATGTCTTATTCGAACGACCGACGACGCAGGCAGTGTAACCTCAATGACCACCACTTCTTATGATGAAATCGTGCATACCACACATTAAATAATACATACCTCCATGATTTCCATCACAATCCACATACTCAATTGCAACGACGACGACGACGACGGACGTTTATACCGAAAAAGGAGAGGCAGTTAGCAGAACCACAACTAGCATAGTTGGTAGCTGGAAAAAAAGCATAAAACAAAAATAACCAAAAACGTCAAAAACCATTTTTTGCATATTCAAAAAAAAAAAAAAGAAGAAAATTGCTCTCGCTCTCCTACACACAAACTTCACATCAAAACAATTGTTGCACATTTTATAAAATTGCTGCAATGGCGATGGCGGTGCTGATGCCGGCATAAGAGCTTGTTGTTGGCGTTGATTGCGGTTTGAACACCAATCAAGCGTTTCTTTTTACCGTAAATTCGCCGCTCTATTTTTTTTTTTTGGTTTATTTGCTGCTGCTTTGCTGCAGCCTCCAAATTGGTCTATCAACGTTAGTTAATTTTTTATATTTGCACGATGATGATTGAAAAAAAAAAATATATTATTAACAAAAATAGTAAATGATCTGGCATTAACAGGGTGAAGCATATACAAAACTGAAATGCCATGTTGGGGACTTTATTGACAGCCGAGATAAATTTCAATGAACAGGTTTTTCAGTCGATTCAAAATGACAGATGACTCTTGTTTTTTTTGTTTTTTTTTTTTTTTTAGAATCAACTGATAAAAACTCATTTAAACAATATTTTTGCTGGTTTATGGATTTTGATTTGTTTATTTTTATATTGATCATTCATAATTGGTTTCATCTTTAAAATCTATAAATTTTTACTAAAATATTTTCTATCTCTAAAATAATTATTTCTTATGATTCAAATGAAATTATGCAATTAACTTTCATTTAACCTTGAAAACATAGCAATCATTTCTTCCCTCAAAAGTTTTTTTTCCCAGCAATCGAAAGTCGAGACTGCATTCATTTGCATTCCTAATTACAGATTTAGAAAATTATTTAAAAAGAATGCAAAAAAAATGCAAATGAATGCAAGAAATATGAAAAGAATGCCTGAAATCCCAAAAGATTGCAAAAAAATGGAATAGAAAAGAAAAAAAAAATGAAAAACGAATTTATTAGAAAAAATGCAAAAGAAACGCAAAAGATTGCAAATAAATGCAAAGAGCAAAACGCATGGACGAAATCCCAGAAGATTGCGTATTGCAAAATGTAAAAGGGATGCAAATGAATAATATTGAGGCCCAAAAGATTGCAACCAGAAAAAAAAATGCAAAAAATTGTAAACAATGAAAAGACCACTCAGAGAATGCTAAAAAATTCAAATAATGCAAGGAATTCAAGGAATTAGTTGCGTATTGCAAAAAGAATGCAAGAATGTAAAAAAGAAATGTAAAAAAAAGAGCTAAAACTGCATCTCAAAAGATTGCAATCAGTTTGATAAATAAAAAATGATTGCGAAGAGATTGCAAACGAAATACAAAGATAGGCAGATAATTAAATGGACGTTTCAAAACTTTCTTATAAATGAATGTGAATGAATGCAAGGAACGCAAAACGGATAGAAATGCTACTTAAAAATCCCGAAAGATTGCGAACCAATAAAGGTTACATTCATAAAAGATTGCAAATTTTTACAACTTTAGTTCATATGGTAGAAAAAAATATTAAGCTGTTTTGTAATATTTTATCTTTTAATTCTCTGTGTATATTTTAAGTAGGTAAACCCCTTTCATATATTAGAAAAAAAAAACTGAACTAACTGATTCCCACAATATAACCATAAAATTTTTGTTTTTTTTTAGCCATAAATAAACCTCTTTCTGTCTTCCATAAAGTTTTTGCCATTCTTTGAATCGTATTTTATTATCCCCCAAATCCCAAGCCTTTCATTTTTGTTTAAGGCGGCAAAAAATGTTTTGCATAATTCTTCTTAATGAAATGGCGAAATCCCCAAATGAAAAAAAGACCACACGTTAATTTTGGTCGGTTTTGATTTTTTTTTTTCGACCGCCATTAATTAATCGATATCGTGTGAATTTTAAACTCATTTTAATTCCACATTTACATTGTCACATTTGAAATGTCTACAAAAAAAAAACAAGTCAAGCAAAACCTCCAAATAGGTTTTTTATTTAAATTTAATGTTATTGTTTTTAAGGTTTATTTAAAAAAAAGAAAAAAAAAAAACAATTTAAGATAACAATAAAGATTTGCCGTGAAGCAAATTATTGCTATGCTTAACACTGACACTTCTTCTAGTGGTGGGACATTTATCACCCAAACGCAGACGGCTGCACTATATTTTTTGACAGTTGACACATAAACAAATTCAAAGAAGCTGTGTGCGATAGTCGCGCACAGTCATTGCCTTTATTTTGACAGTTTAGTCAATTTATGACTCTTTAAAAAAAAAAAAAAAAATTAAACGAAATTATGCAAGAATTCGTGATTAAACAAAATAAAAAATAATAAAAAAAAAAAAAAATGATAAACCTTTTCCAGGAATCATCGTTATTTCGTTACTAAAATACAAAACAACACCTTTTTTTTATTTTTTCCTTTTTGACAAGTCTTCTTCTTGTCATTGTCGTTGGTGAACGTGTGTTGTCTATCCTACGACAAAACTGTCAACCCACAACACGTCTCTCTGACAGTTGTTCACACTTCAAATTTATTTCCATTCAATGATCTTCTTAAAAATTCGTTTCGTTTCGTTTCGTTCGTTTATTTATATTCATCCGCTCTCCTTTTGCCACTATATCTATATATTATATTCGTACCTTCATATGTCGCACTCAATTAGTGCAGGCGGGAAAAGTCGGCTTCTTTTGAACGTGTCGTCGCCTTTCATCTCACATCGTTTTCAAGATCTCTCCCCAACAACACCTGCACTGCAATATGAAATAAAAATATACGTAAAAGGTTTGTATATTATTAGTTGGTCGATGCGAGGCGAAGAGAATTATTATATTATTCTCTGGGTTAGTATTCTTTTGAAATTCGATGCCGCAACTTTATATTTTTTTTTTTAGTTTTCGTTTGGATTTTTTAAAGCAAATCAGACAAAAACAAAGCCTTCATCGTCTCGTCGTCGTCGTTGTAGTCGTCTCCTCTCACTCGATCATGGTCAGCACAGATGAATTTTTACGACAGATTTAAAACCCTTTTCACTTGCTCTTCACCTTACTTAAACCAAAAGCTGCAGATTTAAAATCTCATAACACTATTGTATATCGTTCGTGTGGTGGTGATCCTC
Source organism: Syrphus vitripennis (assembly GCA_958431115.1). NCBI lineage: Eukaryota > Metazoa > Arthropoda > Insecta > Diptera > Syrphidae > Syrphus > Syrphus vitripennis. Next base: position 136,209,069 of record OY288108.1, on the reverse strand, counting down.
CTGAGGTGTGACCGCTAATCTACCTGTGAGGATAGTTTTTGCAATTCTATATCCCCACAGTTTGTACTCACTTGGGTTTTGTTTTCAACAACTTCACTGGTCGTGCGTTGTTGAACAGTGGCGTAGTTTATTAAATCGCTTGCCTTCATTAAGATAAGCCTCAGTTGGGGGTAACATAAAAAAAATTTTCAGTTTAAAGTTGTTTTATGGTTAATATAGTTTGGGAGGTTGCGTTGTTTTTTTTGGTTATGATATAGTTTTAGGATCAGATGTTTTATGTAAGATAAAACGGTACAGCTATATAATAAAAAAGACAGACATAGCGATAGCTAAATCGTTTAAAAATTTTGCAGAATTATTATTATTATTTTTTTAACCTTAAATTCCGATGACCGTGTAATCAAATCTATTTTATTAAAATCCTGAAAATTCGGAATCCCGAAAACCGAAAATCCCGTAAAATCAAAATCCAGAAAACTTAACGAACTCAAGGAAAATGAGACAAACCCCAAATTCTAAAAGCCCTGATGATTCGAAATCCATCAAACAAATTTACAGGTTGAAATCCCGAAAACGAAAGAGTTTACCTATTTTTATTTTAAACTAGGAATGGACAAAGATTGAAAATTTTCTACAACACAAACATCTGGACTATAACATAAGGCTTGGATCGCATCGCATCAGCGTGGTTAAAGTTTAGATTTTATTGTGAGAGTTAATGAGAACTTTATTGTTTTGCTATTAACCATAAAGTATTTTTGTCTTGTCGCGTTGCGTTTTTTTTTGTTAGTTATTAAAACAAACGAGAACGTTTTAATTTGAGGCCAAGACCATACGCTACTTGTTTTTGGATGTAGTTTTGTGTTATCTATTTTTAACATCATGATCATTTTATTGAGCCTTATTAATGTCGTTAGCCTACTATTATAATTTATTGGTGGCAGAGTTAAAATTTGGACATAAGAGATTCAAAGTCTTAACCTTTATAAATTAAAGCTTTTTTTTCTTTAAAGTAAAAAAAACCCTTTTTGATAATACATATATCAGGAATAAATATTTTATTAAGATTAGACACGAAATTTATTTTTCTACGACAAAAATTGCCAAAATTACAGAACTTTACAGATTTTTTAGTTCGTTGCCGCCATTTTGAAAAAATTGCCTTCCAAACTTAGGGAAGTAAACTATATTCAAAAACAAACTTTTTACTGTAAGTAAATACATTAAATTTGGTTAAGTCCCCGGGAAATGGCTCAAGTTTCTCTCAAGGCGAAAAGTTTGAAGTCTCGTCTTGGTCTAAAAAATTTCTGCCTCGTCTCTATTTTGTAGGAAAAAGTTTTGTCTTGTTCTCGTCCTGTGTACCAACACATAATTTTTTCGATTTAAGGATTTCCCAAACCAATCCGAAAAATAGACGATAACATGTTCTAGTTACATTGGTTGGGAGAGTCGTTTATTCTAAAGGGTGTCCAACAAGAACGCAAAATTTAAATTTTAAATAAAACGCAGATATTTAAAAAAAATCGCAAATTCTTTATTATATCGTAAAGTTGACAGGATGAGTTTATGTATGGAACAACACATCGGGCAGATGGCCGCCGCCGCCGCTGCTTTGCTTGCACATACGCCATCTTTTAATGAAATTTTCAATGACCGTTTTGCATAAATGCTGGGGTATTTCATTAATGCAGCGTCCACTTTCCTCTTTTAAGGTTTGAGTCGTCGTCGGCTTATTCGCATAAACCATCGACTTCAAAAAACCCCAAAGAAAAAAGTCCAATGGTGTTAGATCGCACGATCTAGGCGGCCAATTCTGGTCTTCAAAACGCGAAATAACACGACCGGGAAATGACTGATGCAACAATTGAATTGTTTCTCTCGCTGTATGAGATGTGGCGCTGTGCATGGTCAGCTGGCTTCAGTTCCTGAGTCAGTTGAACTTTTTATACATGAAAATGCAAATCTTTCGTCAAAATTCGCTCGGTGTCGAATTGAGGTGGATGGAGTTTGAGCGACATCATAACGTACTGCTGCGATATTCTCGGTCGATCGACCTGGTCGAAGGCGCGCTGTTGTCTTTCCATCAGTGACAGACCCAGTTTCAGCAAAGTTTTCCATTAATCGCTTTACTGTGGACTCTTTTGGAGCGTTATTGTAACCCCAAATTGATCGCAATTTGCGAACTGTAGCCGCTTTCACCATGAGAATGCGTTGTTCATTCGAGTAGCGCTCCATTTTTATTAACCTTATACCTTCTACTAACAAACAATAATAATTGTTCAAATGTCCAACAATGAAACTTCGAATGGCGCCAAATTTAAATCTTGCGTTCTTGTTAGGACACCCTTTATTTTAGATAAAAAAAATAAATAACAAACATTTTGTTCTAAAGGCTGTTTTGCTTTAAATTGCGACAAATTAACTAACAAAACTTACTGTACAAAAAAAGCTTCGTTCATTTATGACGAAACCCATTTTCAGCGGCTATCGGTTCCAGTTGACATAGAAACTGTAAATTTCACATACTGGCTATAGGAAACCTTTAAAAAAAATTTAAAATGCTTTTAGTTTTCCCGAAAATTCATCTTGCGTTTTCGCAACGCTTACCGTATCAAAATAATTGTGATAATTTTTTTTTGAATGCATGAAGTACTTCTTAATTTTGAATTTTTTAAAAACGTCACCTGTCAGAGACGACTCGTATCAATTGCCTTAAAATTATTTCAAAATATAAAATCACTTTCAATTTATACCTAGTTAACATTATTTTTAAAAAATATAAATCTGATAAAAATTCCAATATTTCTTACATTCTACACCCAAAATTTCGAAAAGTTCATATTTTGAAGGTGCAGAAACAACCCGAATTCTTTTTTGAAAACAAAAAAAATATTTCAATTCAATCCTAAAATTCATTATTAGTTTTATCTAAACCTATAATCAGTTAATTTCCTGACGTCCTCAGGTATGACGTTGCGTTTTGCGCAACTCTAGCCGGAAATGGGTTAAATAAAATTATTCTGCGCCCTAACCCATTTGGTTAGTCATTTATACAACAAACATTATTATGCAAAGAATATGCAAACCACGTTTAAACCATCACTACATATTTCTACGAAAATAGTAAAACCTGATAAGATAAGCGATTTCTAGAAAATTTTCTTTCCAACAACAAAAACAATTTCTACATACGGATAGATGTTCCTTTTAAAAAAAATTCTTCAAAACATCTTTTTTTATATGATTATGCGAACCGTAAAACAATCCAGGAACTCGGACGAATAAATTTTTCAACACGTCTTTTCCATTCCGCTCTCACATACAACCATTAGATCTCAAAGATAAAAATCCTTACATCTTTTCCGCCGGCCGCAACCAAGCCATCCAAACTCGTATTTCCTGCGCAAGCTGCTTCTTCTCTATTCTGAATGTCACATCTGATGATGACCCAAGCGATTATATGTATACCTTTAATATCCTAGCTACGAAAGGTACGAAAGGTCTTTGTTTTGGTTCTTTGTTAAACTTTTTTCACGCCTTCATTTTTCCGTAGGTATTTCCTAAATCAGAGTGATATATTAAACCCTTTTTGGAATATGCGTTTCTACATCTTGAGGTGGAGAACAATATGAAAGGTATTGCTTACAAAAGGCAAAGAAGAGAGGAAGAGTGTGAGTGAGACTTTCAATAGAATCGATCCTTTGCCATCAGCATCATCATCATCATCATCATCATCAACTTCATTGTCAGAATCGAAGTTAAGAAAACGGATTTTTTTCTCTTGATGTGGTATAGAAAACCATAAATCCTTTGGCCCAGCGGCGGACGGACACTCAAGACGCTCCTCTGTGGTGTGTTAAATTTGTGGCGGCCTCGCAGAAGGGCTTCACAATGTGAATGTGCCAAAGCCACGTCTGATGCCATTTTTGTTGTTGTCGTTGTAGTAATAGCCACAGTAAAAGATACCGCCTTCTTGGGCTTTGAAATGTGCAAAACCAAAAGAGATCTGTTGTTGTTGTTTTTATGGGTCGAGAAACCAAAAGCAGTCGCCACAAAATGCTGCGACGTTTGAGTATTTATGGGGCATGCGGCCAATGCTGCTGCTGCTGTGGCTGTGGCTGTTTCTGCTGCTGCTGTTTTGAATCGCAAGAACCGATCCGATCGGTTGCCAAATGCGAGAAACCAAAAAACCCAAGAGAGGTGATCTCACATTAAAGTAACGTAAAGCCAAAAGGGCCACTCCACTTCAATACTTTACCTGTTTATCCTCTCTCCTTCCAATAACCTCCCGTAAATTGGTGCTTGGTTCGTGGCCGAACTGTTTTTTTTTTTTTTATTTTAGCCTTTTTTTTGTTTTGTTTTTGATCCTTCGTTTTCCATTGTTTTTGGTGTTAACCTGGGGGAACTCGGGGAGAAAGGAGATTTTGGTTGCTGTTGGCGGTTTGGCTGCTGCCACTGATCACGGTGTTGCTACACTTCGCTTGCTGTTCGCTACTCGTGTATACCTGAAATCCGAGATCCAGAGCCCGCATCAGAGGAGTTTGAATACACGTGTAGATGTCATCTCCAATTTTTTTTTGAACGAAAATAAAAATGTGTGTTATAAAAGGTAGGGCAGTGCAAAAAAAAAAAACAGGACTAACGTCGAGGAAGAAAAGAAACTTTTGCAAAAAAAAAAAAGAAAAAAAAAATGGAACGGAAAGAACGAATTGAATTTAGATTACGCGTCATATTGTCGCCTCTGTTCGATTTAATACTTGATTGGGCAGACAGCGTCAGCGTTGGCGACAGGAGCTTCACTTCTCAATTTACTCATTGTCAATAATAGTGAGTGGGGGACTGTACATTTGTTACAATAATATTTTCTTTTGTTTATGAGTTTGTAATTTTAATTTAAGGTGTATATGCAAAGGAGTAGTGTAGAATAGTAGGATAGAGACGCAGCACTGTTTTCTTCTTCTATTTTTAATTAAAGACTGTAAAATAGGTTTTTAAAATTTGGTAGATATTATCTGTGAAGTGTGATATGCGTGGTTTATAGCAGGCATAAACAAAAAAAGATCTAAGTAACTGCCTTGAGGGACACCAGAGCTAGCTAACAAAGGACTGCAGGAGGCAGGTCTGAAACGAACATTTTTGGTACTGATATTAAATGCAACAAACATCCATGTCGTGATAAGATAAAGGGTGTTTTTTTAGATGTATAGAAATGGACGGAGAATAAAATAAAGATGAATTATTAAAAGTAAATTTAAATATGATTTCTATGACCGCCACGGCTGGCTCGGAGGTAATTTAATCTGGAGATCAAATTTTCGATAACTTTTTTCAACATTTGTGACCGTTTATCGATCGGCGTAGACTAGCGACTTTATATATCCCCATAGCCATAGTCAAGCGGCGATAAATCGCACTATGTGAAACTATGCTATTATTGTGGCACGAGCTGTGTAACGTGACGCCGAGCCGTCTTGTTGAGATCACAACCAATTTGGTTGTTCAATTGTGGAACGAAAAAGACAATAATCATGGCTCTATAGCGTTCACCATTGACCGTAATATTCAGGCTAGCATCTTGATTCTATACCAGCCTAAGCTGGCCTTAGCCATTCAACCAAAGTGAGCTTCATCGTTAAACAGGTGATCGTGTGGCAATTTAAAACCGAAACTGAACACAAATCACTTAACAGCTGTTAAAATGGCCGACAGTTAAAAAAGTGCTGTCAACTTAAAGTTCTATACCTCTGAAAAAGACACACTTTAGATTAATGTTGGTTAGTATCGAAAAATCAATTGAATAGAAAAATTAAATCTAGAGAAAATGGAAGTCATGAGTACCTTAATATTAACCATTTGTACACTGTGGCGTATACGCACTTTTTTATTTTGTGAATAGTTTAGAAAAGAAAGTCTTCACTCTTATTAGAGTTAAATATGGAAATTAGTCTTATTAACTCAAAAACTTCCAAAATATCATCTCAAAAAATATTGTTCGATTAAGAAAATCATAATGTATCAAAAATTCCTTAAACATAATTAAAATAGTTTTTATGACATTTATCATACCGGTTTATTGTAAATTATTTTTTCAATGACATTTCTATTTTTTTACTTTTAAACTTTCATATTTCGATTCCAAGATTTTTCCGAATCTTTTACAAAATCTATCGATTACAAAAAGAAAATTCATCTGATTCATTCCGTTCAAAAAATGGAAAATCCTGATTTTGTCCTTAAATCAAAAAGGTAGCAACCTTTCAAGAGGTTCATGCTCGAATGGAGATGGAAAAACCACTACCCTATTTTCATATTAATTTCCCACAGAAGTCATGAATTATTTGAATGACCTACTGACTATTTTGAATTTCGATGATTTTTTTTTCCCAATTATTTCGTCAAAAAACAACAATTTTTCAAAAAAAATCAATGTCAATTTTTTTGGTTATCTGTGCTTTGATGTTCGACGGATTTCGATCATCAACATTCTTATAGAGGAAGTACTTTCCCAAATTAATTGGTTTATTCTTATTTTCAGGATATACAAATTCCTAACTTCCCACGGGATCATTTTACTGGCCATTCATTGCGACTCGCAATTTTTTTTCTTCTTCTTAAAAAAATATAAAATGTCAACAAAACAAAATAAACAAAAATAAAAATGCAAACTTTTCGTTAAATAATCCCACTTTATGTATAAATTAAGAAGACAAAATAAATCAATCTTCTCAAATGTGTTTAATATTTATTTTTCTTCCAATAATTCCCTCCTAATGTTAATGGCTTCCTTCTTAAGAGCTTTAAACCAAACGGAAATCCGTTAAGTGTGAATTTTTATAACCGCCAACTTGACATATGCAAAATGATTTCCGTTCAACCAATAAATATGTTTTCATTTGTTCTACTTAAAATAAATAAAAAAAAAAAAATGGATCTTCTTCAAGCCTCAAGCCTGCGAGAATGGAAGCAATTCCTATTTACATATAAAGAAAGACACGGTGTGTCGTTAGGTTAGACATCTATTACGAAGAAGAAGTTGGAACAATTTTTGAAATGTCTTTCTTCAACAACTAAGATCAATTTCAAATAAAATCAACATAAATACTCAATTTTATTGTTGGTCATAAAAAGTGATTTTATTACGAACGAGAATATTCATTTCATCGATTATTGTCGTGATAAAATGTCACATATAAAGAAAATAAAAAAAAAAATGTCTATAGAATGAAGTTGATTGTCTGTTCGTTGGTGTTGTTGGAGAAGAGAAGAAAACCGAGGCAAATTATTTTCCCCTTCACCCTAAATAATTTACATGATGTGGAGTTTCATTTTGACAGGTTTAGGGTCAAGCTGTCATTCGCTGGGGTGATACCGAAGGTCTTTAACGCGATCTTAGCGTTTTATTTCCCTCATTCGGCTTTGTTTTTTTTTTTTTTAGTATTCTTTCCTTCGTTATATTGTGTCCAGTTTATTTCTTGGGATCTCTCTTGTTTTGTAAAGATATTAAACATTTGAAGTCCAGATGACCAAACTGGATTTGGAAGGTTGATCCTTATCACAATGACATTGTGTGCACAGCAAGAGTCCAACACTGCGCAAGTGTGACTTCAAGTAGTTTTGCTCCATATCAAATCTGAAAGGCAATCATAAAAACAAAATTTATAATTTCGATAGTTTCGAGCGGAAAATGAGAAATGGATTGATATTTGAAGTTGATATGAGATCTCTTTAATCTCTCAAGGCGTAACATGTTTACTTTTGAAAATTATGTTTGATTTTGACATAAATTGTTTATTTTTTTTTCAATGAAATTTATTTATGTAAAGATACGTTTAAGGTGATTTATGGATGAAACTTAGATATTGTTGTTGTTTTTGTTCATGTTTATGCGGATAGAGTTGAGATTGATACTTTATAATGAATTCTTTACATCGTTAGTTTTTTCTTTTTTTTTTTCTTTCAGGGGTTTGCTTGCGCGAACAATATAAATTATGGTATTTTGTATTAGTCGAAGGTTAATGTGAGTTTTTGTGTCGTTATTTTTATTTTTTGAAAGTTCGTTTAATTTTAGGTGATCATTTAGGAAAAAACAAGGTTATTCCTTAGGGTATCTATTTCATTTGTTAAATGATTTAATGGGTTCTGACTTAAGTTGAACATTAAAAATAAATCATTTTTAGTATATCTAACTATTGCCCTCATATAAAAATATGTGTTAATATTGAAGCTACGATCAACAACAGGGTAACCCGTAAACAGAAGTAAAATTTAACATTTTGAGATTAAAGTCGCTTGAAGTTGTTCAAATTTCGATTGCATTTTGTTTGAATTTCTTTTAAAGCTTTAAGAAAAAAGTTTTTCATAACTCAGAGTTTTGCCAATCTTCAACATGCTTCAAAATTTAAAAAAAAAATGGTAAAAGCAGAGTTTTGTTAATACAGAATTAAAAAAAAAAACGAATTTTGGATTTGTACAACTTTGAAATTTAGAATATTTTAATTTTAGAGAGTTAAAGAGCTACATATGTATCTAAAAGTTGTTTTTAAAATAAAGAACTCATAAGAGAGGAACACTCTCTTTTTGTGTGATCCTGTTGTTGTGATCCTGGTATGTGGATTTTTTTCGAGTCCATGGACACATTAAAAAAAATATTTTTTTTTAAACTGTAGTTATTTTTCACTATTTCAACATTAGACACTAAGAGCTAAAAATACTTTTTTTCTTTATTGACGAAGTTGCAACCTTTCAAAAATCGCTTTAAAAATTCGAAAGAAGTTTTTGATCCTTTAATTTTTTGACTGAGTATATACATAACTTTGTATGTACTAAAAAAAATATTTTAAATGTTTCTGCTGTGTGTACCTTTTCAATTCTGTTCAAAGCTATGGCGTAAAGAAAAAATATGGTTTCAAAACAATGGCGCCCGTGAAAGTGGTGCTTGTGTGCTAACTAAAAAGGGTTTGATATTCATTTTTGGCAGCATTGTTTTCTATATTCTTCCAATTTCAACTGACCGTCTACCGTAGGTATTTATGAGATAGTAAAAAAAATCTTTTTTCTCAAACAATTGTGTTTACAAATATTTATCATATCCTTTCTGTGGTACTAACGTTTTGATTTAAATATGTATATCCGTTTCTCATAACCAAATCCACACTTCGGACTTCACACTTCAAACTTCGGGACACACTTTGAACGGATTTTACACTACACAATAAAAAATCTTATTGCGTACAAAAAGCATTGTCAGTAAAATTTTGTACTTATTTTTATACCAAAAGTATTGGAAAGTGACCGGTGTGACCATTCTCTAAAAAAAAACGCTACGTGTTAAGCATCCGCAATTTAATATTAGCAATTGCTATATAACTCACATTAAAGTAAGGCTACCAAATTTATATCCCAAACTTTCAGCGGATATTGCCTTCCGCACAATATCTATATATGTATACAAGGATAGGATGTGGTATATCTTTTCCCTTGCTCTGCGTTCCCTTCTAAATTTAAGAATTGATTCCTTCATCGTTTTTGTTTTCGTAGTCAATTTCGCCTTGATTCTTGAATCCAATCACCGATAAAATATATATATATAAAAAAAAAACAAATAAAAAAGACTCCCTAACACATCCCTAATGAAGCAAAGGAAGAAAACAAAAAAAAAAAAACAATTCTACCTTTTTCTTCCCATGTGTTTCCAATATTTCTTTATACCTACACTCCATCGATCGAGGACGCATTTTAATTAAACACACTTTTAACACGGGGTTTTTAATTAAGTAGACACACGTCGGCTTCGTCAACGTTCGTCTCCAGAGAGTATCCCTGCCGTGCTATCCAATCTAATTCAGGGAATTTGCTACTGAATAATTTGTGTGGACGAAAGATGACTTGAGAAAAAAAACAAGAAGAAATTCAGATAGATAGGTGACTAGGTTTTTGGATGATGAGATAAGAAAATGTGTCATTTGGAAATTTATTTGCCATTACGACTTTAGGGATTCTTTTTTTTATGAGAAATACGTGGCTGTTGCTGGCGAGTCTAGGATAACCCTTGGAACATCTGTATGGATTCTTTTGGATGGTGACCGTTTTTCCAATTTTTTTTTTTTTAATCTTAAATCGGATTGTTATGGTAATTTAAGTGCAACCTTTTCCTCCTCGAAAGTTCGTGTTGCGATGGTTGGAAAACGAGTTTTTAAATTTCTCATGCTTCGTTTTTATTTTATTTTGATTCGGCATTTTATTTTAATTAAGAATTCGATAAGGTGTATGGGTTGTATTCGAAAGAGAGATACCCACATAATTTTTCTTACATTTTTTGCTTTCGTGTTTTTGTTCCTTTTATGGTCTTGTGTGAATTCTTTAAGGTTTTGTGTCTTGTTTTTTTTTTGTCTTGCTTTATACAATGTATTCAAGTTTTTGACTTTTTTTTTTAACTGGGACCGAAGCAATCGACCGACCAACATCGAAACATCTAGACAGGTGAAACAAGAGAAGAAGTGGTGAACATTTTTGTGGTTTCCATCGAACATGACCGCTCTAATGCACTATTCGAGTCTTTACATCTTTTTGTAATTAAAAAAAAATAATCCGTGTCCAAGGGTTGAACTTGTGTTAATTTTTCTGAACCTTTCTTTATTTTTTCTCTCGGAAAAGGACCTACGAGTGTCTATATATTTTACAAGATTTTGTTGAGATTTATGAATGCATCGCTACATCCATCCACAAAGTTAACGTGGTGGGTGGGTAGAGTATTTGCTTGGTAATGTTTTTGGGATGTGAATGACATGTTTATTTAAAGTTTAAATGTTTTATTTTATTTTAAATTAAATCACTGATTATTTATTTTTATTTTATTGATGAATAATATTAATTTTTTTTTTTTTTTCAGGTGAGTTTTGCATATCTTTTTACCGAAATTTTTAACAAATGGAGTAAGAAAAATGGAAATATTTTTTTATGAAATGTATTTTTTAATAAATAATATGTTTCCTATGAAAAGTCAGAAAAAGATAAGGAATTTTTAGCCCGTTATCAAATTGTTTTAAAATAACGATTAATAATTATTTTATTTATTTAATCATATAATTTTTCAAAAACCGATAAAAAATTAAGTAAAATGTAAAAATTAGATTTAATTATGTTTATTTCAATTATTAATTAACTATGTTAACATAACTTAAAATTATAATATTATGTGTTGAAATATAAATTATTGTTGTATGTATTATTAAATTTCAAATATCTGTGTAGCAAAAATCAGTTTTCTTCTTTCGACTAATATCACAGATTTTGAACGATTCTCGCGGTCATGTTGAAATATTAAATTAAAAAAAAAATGGACTAGAAGGCTGGATTCTGAGATTGTACGATTTTGAGACTTGAGTACAAGACCAAAATTTTCGTGGCCAGACCCACTGACGAACATTTCGGTAATATGTAAATGTTTTAAAAGTGATCAAATTTGAACATCAAAGAGCCCTCTACAAAAAATAAGCGAAACTTGAAAAGTCTCCAATCACTTTTCATGTACAATAGGAGTGTTTGGTGAAAAGTAATTTTCTACGAATTTGTACAAAATCTTACAATTTCCGGTTTGTCAACTCAATTTTTTTTTTAAATTTCTTTTAAAAAAGTGTTTCTCACTTCTTGGTTTTGACAGTTTTTACACATTTTTAAGAAAAAAGAAACCAAACATACCTAGTCAATAACCCAGACAATGTATTATGTTCACTCGTCAAACAAAAAGTTAACGAAAATCAACGAAAGCAAATTAAGTAATATTGTGGGTCTATCATTTATGTAATTTCCTTGTATTCACTCATTTTCATCCAACAGCTTTAATATTTTAAACTGGTATCGTCCCATCTCCAGGCTCGAAATAAAACTCCGACAAAGCTGAATTTTTGTTTAGGGATTATTTCTAACGTTTTAAGCAAGTCCTAAAAATTTCCCTAATTTTATAGAAGAAAAATTTTTAAGTGAAATGAAACGGGATAAAATCAATCAAAGTTTCAATCTTTTTCAAGATAGTGGATATGTTTTAAGCCCTCGTCATACAAAAAATTTCTTTTTTTTTATAGAAAATGCAACAATATGTTATTTGGGACCATTTTTATCAAAATCATTATTCCAGTAAATTGCAAAAAAAACAAAATTTAATACCTTCACAAATTCAATTTCGTAATATTTTCAGTTCAATTTTTTTGTATGCTATTTTCAATGAATGATTATAATTTAAAGAATGTCTAATGATGATGTCAAGTTTCTTTGCTATTTTAACCATGATCTTGACTTCCGATATTGTTTTCCTTATATTGTTAAGTACGTGAGAGTTTTCATTATAAAAAAATGTAAATATTTTTCAATTTAGCTAATTTATTAAATGGCAAAACAAATACTGTGGGTGGAAACGTGACATAATTTACAATTGTACAACAATTAAACAAACAACATGTTTTCTGCACCCCAAACAGATTTGTTCGATAAGATTTATATGTACATGACTTGTTTTTGCAATCCAAATTGTTAGTCGTTCGGTCGTCGACGACGTAAATAGTCATTGCACTGTGTAGTATATTGTGTATATGGCTTTCAAAAAAAAAAAAAAATTGATTGAATTGGATTCCAATTATTAGTTAAGACCAGCCCCAAATGACACACTTAATATTCTTATTTTTAATCGAATCCAAAGTGTCATTGACATGATTTAAGACATCAAACTAAAACTGACAGATTTAAACCCCCCACACATAATGATCCAATATAAATGAGTTCAATGGTTGTACAAGTTGTGAGAAGATATGTTTGTATCTTTGAAGCAAGCTTTCAATCAAACATCATAAAAAAAATTTAATGTCAACAAACACGATGCAATCGTATTTGTTTTAGGTGTTATTTTTTTGAAACCACTTTAGGTCTGTTTCTTTCGTGTAAATAATATTATTACCCCCAGAGAACGGAACAACAAATCAACAAACTCTCTTGTCACATTTAAAGAAAAAAAAAGAAAATAACAAATAAGATTGTTTAGCAAGTTGTCATATAAGAAAAGATACAATCAATCGATAAGAAAAAATTGTAGGTATAACAAACAATATAACACAGAAAAAAAGCGATAAAAACACATTATCGATATAATTCAACGATAACAAATGCATTTTATGTTTTTCTTCTGTGAAAAACTTGGTTCAATAAAATCGAAATGTGTGTGTATGTTTTTTTTTTAATTTGATACTTTGAGTAATTAAAAATAAATAGGTGGAGGTTCTTCAACACATAAGAGTTTCTGCTAGGTATACAGGGGGTTTCATATAATAAAGAAAAAAGGGTCAACCCGTCAATCAAATGGACGAAGGAAATATAGTAACAAAAAAAATCGTTTTGAATAACAGATTGAATGAAAAAAGAGCTCGAAAAGATTTTGAAAATAACAAAACAAAAAACAGAAAATGAATATCATGCAATGAATCTCATAAATCGAAAAACTATACAATACATGCAACAACAACAGACGCGACTATCGGACGCCTGTCAGTTTGAGTTGGAACGAATCTTTTGTAAGGAGTTTGGTGGGTTTGATATTTTTAGAATTTTTTATATGAAGGTACCTATATAAGATGTAGATGTACCTTGTGGCTCCAACCAGTGTGTTAAATTTCCCACTATTTCTCTTCTGTGTTTAGCATCCCGATATCATTGATCGATTTTTTAAAGAAGGTGAATTTCACAAAAATTTAAAACACTTATATACTCGTATTTAAGCCCGCCATTTGCTCATGCGGATCAGAAAACTAAATCATAAGTAAGATAGACATTTATGAAGTTTTAACGTTTGCCAAACAAAAACTAGGTTTTGATTTATCGTGAAATACTTGATTTGAAAATTCCGATAGTTTTAAACGTGTCACACTGTCACATTGACTTTTTCTTTACACGTGAGCAAACTTAGTCGTCCTTAAGCGTTTAGTACTTGTTTTACTCTAGATCAGTTGCAATGTGTAAGACAGCATTTGCCCTAAAAAAGGTAAATTTTCTACTTCCTCAAACTATGGTCCACAACCGATATTCACAAAATATATGTATATGCTGGTGTACCACAGGGCTTCATCATGTCTCCGGCACTTTTTAAAGTTATGAATATCTTAAACTTATGAGCCCTCAGTGAATACCGGTCCTTAATACATACACGCGCTCTTGATTTTTGTTCGCATTCACAACAAAAAGTATTTATGGTGAAATTCACCAAATATTTTACCTGGAGTTCTTACTATTTTATAGTGTGCTCTATGCTGCTGCGAATCCTGAGGATTATATCCGGGAGCTTGACAACACACAGAATAATATGAAGTAAGAAAAAATCTTCAATGCCATCTCGATGAAATAAATTGCAAAAATTATTAATCGAGATGCAGGATGGGGGCAAATGCAGCATCTATCATGATGCATGCATCAGGATAAAAAAAAAAATGCTCAGTACGCTACGCAGCCGCACTATTGCAAGAATTATATGATGGCCAGAAGGCAACAGGAACAACATATTACTTGCGCACACAGATCTACAAAGTGAGATTTCCATGAATGATGGCAGTCTCGCAGTGCGCATATGCGCGCGATTCCATATATGCGTTTTTGCATATACAATGAGTCTTACAGCCTCAAACCACAAAAATAAACGATCTGGACGTTTTTTCTTTTGGTTGGTTCTTGGGGATAATAAGTTCCTATACAACACCATATTCATAGGCATCCATTCTTGTTGGAATTGTTGTTGTTGTTCCTGTGGTGTTGGCTGTGGTGGCAGCTTTTGTGTTATTTATCGAAAATCTCAGCATCACAGGCAATTAATCATATCGCGCGTCGTAGAATACCTTCGGCATGATGCGGCTGCTGCTGCTGCACAATAAAGTTATGGAGTGTAATAAAGTTTGTGGTGAATGTCCGTGTCGCGGCTTGTGGCTGTGACGACCAGCCGGCAATGCAAATTTGAAGATTTCCCTTTCGTCCGCTGCCGACGACGTCGATCTACGAAGTATTGTAGTCATGGGATCAGATTGTGTTGGACATGATGGGTTTTTGGGTTTGGTCCCTCTCTCGCTGATGGTTAAAAATTGTGGTGTTATTGTGATCACTTCTTTGTTATTTTTTTTTTTTTTTTTGGTTGTATGCCTGCTGTGAGATGATGGCTTGTGATTGTGACGAAAATGTTGATTGGATTTTGTATTCATTCTTCAAATGAGACTAGCTACATGTGTCTACCGAGTCAAACAAAAAAAAATTATGTTATTTAAGTGTCTGTCTGTTGAGGGCATTAAAGTGCGGTCGTAAAACAGCACCATTTTAGAGATCAAATCGGTGATGTTATAAATTAGTTCACATTATATAAAAAGCTCTGGGAGCAGTTGCTTTGAATATCATAACACTAAGGAATAGAATGGATTTTTGTCAGAAGAGGGGTTGCCATACTTATCTCCTAATCTTCAATGTTTCTTTTATTATTCGCCAAGGTCTTAAATACACTTGGTCAGTTTTGACAGATGAATTTTAAATATTTCATGATGTTTTTTTTTTTTTACCACAAAAGAAGGTTACAGTTTTTTTTTTATAAATTATTAAAGATTGACTTGAAACTTTCAACTATGCCTGTGGGCGTTGGTATGGAGAGGGCTTAAAAAAGTATGCTGAATTAGAACCAATGTTGCCATATCTTGAATTAAATCTATAGTCCAATTTAAAATTTTTGATAAAAAGTTATACAACCTTTTTTCCTTATATAAGGCGCAACTTTTCAGTTTCTTGAAGTTGATATATCTGTAGGGCTTGTACTGAGCTTGTGCATCGAAGGCGCTAATTTTCGAAGCTATGATTTTGTATAAGGTTTCATTGAAATAGAGTGGAGGATGAATTTGAAGCTGTTGAAGCACAGGAAGTATTGGCTTCCATTAGTTATTCGAAGCGAAGGGAGGAAAGTTATTTTTATTCCCTAAGTCCTGTAAATATAGGCATGTCACGAGCATAATATTTTGTTGTGACAGGCGCATACAAGAATATCGGCATGGAAAATAGTTCAGTTTTCCAGATCCTAAGATATAAGAAAAGTGGGCGTGGCACTGGGCGGATTTAATTAAAATTAATTTAAGGTCGTTTTTTCTTCAATTAGAACAAATTCTTAAAATTCCATTCAAATCATTGGAACCTTCTTTTACCTAAAAGCTTAATTTTACTTCAGGTATTATTCGAATTCAGACCTCAAATCGTACCTTTTTAGTAAATTTAAAAAAAATGGACGCAAAAGTTTCCATTAAAAAATTCCTTTACTGACATTAGTTCTTAAAAATCACTTTCCGTACCAATTCACAAATCCACTAGTGGAGTTCACAACAATTTTCGAATAAATTTCTTTAGGCAAGAAGTCAATGTGCAATTGTGCATTGTTAAACGTAATTATGATTAACTTGTCAATTTCATATCTTTATGTATGTATCTCAGAAACTATAAACAAGCCCTATATAAACTGTAATACAAGATACAAGCACCACTTCTATATGTTTCATTCAAGATTTATTGCCTATTCAATAAGAGAAACAAAAGAATTTAAATATTCTTGAATAAAAATTCAATTTATAACTTATCCCTCAAGTGATCTGATAACAACTATAGGTGTTGCAATCATAAATTGAACAAAGTGTGAGCTCGTTGTGACAGTTATAAATTGTTTTATTAATGCTTGAATTGCGATAAAGTGATTATTTGATTAGAAAATGATTGACTGATTTTCATTTGCAAACAGGATGTTTTAAAAGAATTCTTTTGTACTTCAATTGAAAAATAAAGATCATTGAACTGCAATTGTAAAAGCTGAACTATAAAAGTGTATTTTATTTGTTAATATATACCTATTCACTCTCATCAAATGAGCATTTTTTTTTCTTCAAATATGGAAGCAGGAAGCAATATTTTTCTTTTCCATATAGGAAGATTAAATTCCATTTTTCGATCATGAACCAGTTTCAGGGTTGCCACCATTGCGATTTGAAAAGGTAACTTTGTAACTTTTTACAGAACAGTACGAGTAAGATAAAATTTCTTTTTGTTAATGATGATTTTTAAATATAAGAAAGTATATAACCAATATAAAAATCAAAAACTTAAAAAGTTTTTTTTTTTAAATGTTGTTTTATTTTTACATAAAAAAAAATCATCAAAATTCCTTAAAGGCGGGTAAAATTCTCATTCAATATCATCCCGATTTATTGCATGTTTTTTTTAAACGTCTACTTTTCGATTTTTGACATATCTCAGTTCTAATCTGTAGACTACAAAAAAAAAGTATTTATTGTGTTCGAAAATATCAAAATAGTGTCAGCCCTAACTAACCCTAAAAAACTTCATAGGAGCTCTGACTAATGTTATTGGTCTAATTGGCACTTTTACATCCCGTGGCGTAATGGTTAGTATGTAGGACTGTCATACCAAAGGTTTGGGTTCGATTCCCACCCTCGTCCATCTAACAAAAAAAAAAAACTTGCGAGAAATTGAAAATTCTATAAAAATAGACTCTCACCATAAACTCTGAATGCGGAATTCGACATAAAAATGTATGGCCCCTCCATTCCTCCAATAACACGCACACAGGATTGGTTGAGAGTCACTTTGACATGTACCACCAAGTTTAATTAGGGTATCAACTTTAAATAGTAGAAAACGACCAGAATATTTATCTGAGGATAAAGGTTAAAAATTATCAATTTTCGAACAGACTGAGGCACAATTTTTGAATGCCAATTTTTTCTTCTATTTAAAATTTTCATTCTAAAATTTAAAATCAAATTCTGTGTAAATTTATTAAACTTTCTTGGTTTTTTGTGCATTTTTTGTTTTCAAAAAAAAAAAAAAAAAAAAATAGTTTCAAAATTTTGCAAAAACTAAAAACAATAAACATCGAAAATAGTAAAAGTTTTTAAAGGTTTTCTTTATTTGTCTTATCTCTGCCCTACCACTGTTCCATAAACTAATTTTGTATTCAAGAAAGTTAATCAATGAAAAAACCAACTTTTAAAAGCCGTTCCCTTTAGATATAAGCTTAAATGAACAATTTCTCACAATGCCAATCAGCTTCATAAATCTTAACCTTTGATTGTGTCTTTGTTCCCTAAGGGCGTTTTATTTTTATTTTTTGGTGCTGACAAGATGCCTATTAATTTTAAGATTAAAAATATATCTACCTTTGAGATTGTTTTTCTTTTTAAATTTTAATCTTTTAACTTTACAAATTTGTATAATCAAATCTGAGAAGCTTCTGAGTATGAATGAACTTAACATTTATGTAAATTTAATTTTTGATAATCGCTAAAATTCAATAAATCTTCCAAGGGGAACTTGTTTTCAATTTTCAAAACGAAAAAGAAAAAAAGTAATAATTATATCAAAAAGGCAATAACACCATTAAAATGATCAAGTAAATCAATTCGTGATTAACAATGAAAGTTTAAAAAAAAAGTGATGGAGGAATGAAATATTAAATTTCCCAAAGATGATGAAAACGATGAAGAGAAGAAGATTTTTGATAACACATAATTTTTTTCTGGCAGTTTTTTGACCTACCGTGCATTTTTAAATTTAAATTATATATCTTCTGTCTCTCGTTTGACGCTTACATAAACGGACAACGTCAGTATGGAAGTCAACCTCTTGAAACAGAGAAGAGTGACAGCGTGAGGATGGCCACTGGTGTGAGATGATGTTGCCGACGACAACGACGATGCACGATGGTAATAATATTGATCATCATCATGATGGAGCGATAAGCACCTGGTAGCTCAGAAAGAGAATTATAACTTGCACCCGGTTACTTAAGATGTGATGATCAGGGACGGAAGCCAGGCGGTTTTATTGAAAAATGTATTAAATGGGATAGGCATTTGACAAAAAAAATATATTTTTGGTTTAAGCTGTACGTTATTTTTTAACAATTCACTTGCTCGTAGTTTGAAGCAGAATTTTCGATTCGATGATTTTTCCTTCCCCTATTTGTAGAACTCCTTTTATGAACCAAGAACTCACTTCTATTGCAAAGTACATTTTTGTTTGAATTGGTTTGAAGCATTCTAGGTGAATGCTTTAACCAAAAAGTCTGGAGTTTTTTTTTTGTTTTTGCTGATTAAATAATCAAACAAGTCTAATTTAACAGTAGTATACTCGTATAGAATTTGTATTATAAATGAAAAACTTTTTAAATGTTTGAAAAAATAAAAACAATAGTTCTTACATCTGTGACCTTCTAACGTTCGTAACCGCGGGGAAACCAGAAAATATGCAAACCTCACACTTGATTGTCTAAATTCGATTTTTGTTTTAAAGATTTTAATTAAAAAATAGTTTTAAAGAATTTTTTTCAACCTGTAAGTAATAGGGTAAAATGGGGTGAAAGCAAATAACAGTACGCGATTTTGAAAACTTATTTTGTGTCTAATGTTAAAAGCTTGGTATTTCAAGAATAGATTTCGAGGATCCCTGAGATATTTTTTTCAAACACTTGGTTTATTTATGGGGTAAATTGATGTAGAAACGAGAGGGTAGCTACATATTTATATTTTATGACTTTTTCGTCAAATCTTAGAACTGTATAAATTATATCCAAATTTTAATCATTTTTCCATCCATTAAGGGCATATTTCTAAAATGCCATTCCATTCATTAGAAGAGTTTAGTCCTGGCAACCACTCAGAATTTCTCCGATTTACACTTCTTTTATGGTTGTCAATGATCAAATTAATCATTGATAAATATTAAAATTTTATACTTTTTTGTTCAATAAGCTGCTTAGAAGTTGATCTCATCTCCGTTTCGTCTCACTTCTCGAAGCAAGCCCGAGATTGGTCTCTCTTGTGGCCAACCCTTAACTCGCAATTCTCGCAAAAAACAATTCTAATACTAGCAACAGGCAGTAATTTCATAAATCAGTTGTTCCAGATTCGTATTATATCCATCGGGTTCTACCTGCCGTTCCGTGCTATTTCTTCAAGGTATATTTTTTCATGGACCAGTTCAAGAAAAAATTTAAAATATTCATACCATCTATGAGGATTGTCTGAAGTAAGAAGAAACTGCAGATTCTAGCTTTCTGCTTTCTAATGTGTCAAATGCGCCTGATCTTCTCCTCAGCATATACACTTTATTTAAATTCTTCAATCATCCATTTCCGTAACTTTTACAATGGGCCCTATCATCGTATCCGATCGGAGAAATCTCCGATCGGAGAGAAGTTTATTTTGTTCATGGTATCCGTATCGGAATAACGAAATAGACGCATACCAGCGCCTCTAGTTGACATGTGTCTAATTCATAAATTCCATTTTATTTGTTTGCGGAACTTTTTTCACAACAATTTTGCTGTCGGAGACAATCGGAACTTAAGCATCGCGTGTATTTCACACGCGTTGCTCGGATTTTGACATTTAATCGCTAGGCATCGCATGAATTCGAGACACGTTACTTCGATTTTAAAAGTTTCAACGCATATTTCAATTTATTTCGTAGGACTGTCCGATTTATCAATCGAAACAGCTACCATGATACAAAATTCGTACATTTCGTAAAAATCGGAGAAAGTTTCGTTCCGATCGGATACGATGATAGGGCCCAATGTTCTCGCAACGACATGCTTGACACCATTGACTGTGTTGTGCTAGGAAGTTTTAATAGGTTAGGTTAGCTGTCAGTATAAACTGACACACTTAGACCAGGATTGACCCATTGTGATACCATATGAATCTTGAGATTTTCTCGCTACTCGTTGAACCATTTGAAGCTTCTTATGAAGCGTGAGAGACTGTTTATGTCTTAGTTAACAAGATCGCTGGAATCGTGCTTAAAAGCTCATTTTTGGTATAAAGGTCACACCAAGTTATTTAAACTCTTCGACAACTTTCAGTGTATCGTTGTTAAGAGTCCATCTTTCTGCTACTCTCGCTCGAAAGTTTCCGAATATCATAATTTTCGTTTTCGATGTATGTATGTACTTCCAGGTTTCACAGTCACATATGTTACAAGTTTGTTGAACATTAACTGCAATTTTAATGGAGATTCGCCTAAAAAGATAAGGTCATCAGCATACAAAGAGCCATTTAATTGTTTGGTCATCAGCATTAGCCACAATTCAAAAGGTTTTAAAAGCTTGACCAGTGCTCCTATCAAATTTAAGGTAATGATCACCATTTGATTAAAAATAAGAATTTTTTTTTCAAAAGAAGACATTTGTACTTTTAAAATGCTCTTCTTTTTTCAATGCGATTAATAATCTTTCAAAAATCATTTTAAAAATTCTTAAAACGTTTTTCATTCTTTAATTTTTTTTAACTTAACTTTTGAATGTTATCGATGTTTGAATATTTTTTTCTCTCTGTGTATGCGCATACTTTCTAAATTATTATTGTGTAACACCAAAACTTTTCTCCATGTGAATCAATATATTTATTTTTGTCAAGGAAAACATTTGATTTACGATATTTGTTTTTGAAAAGCAGACCTTAAAATAAATTGTCACAGAAAATTAAGCTCTACGCCAGTCATTAAATAGGAAAAACCATTCGCTATTCACTGTTACACCTGTGACAACAAAAATACAAAGCCACCATATGCATCGTTAGAAAATAAATAGCTCTGCTGGGCTAGTTAGCTAGCTATAGATCTTTGAAAAAAAAACGCCCGTAAAACATTCCGTGTAAACGGACAAGTTAAAATAATAAATTACAAATCGTATTTATGTTTCTTGTGGCGTAAAACTTATTTTGATATAATCGCGGATATGTTCTTTCAAAGCGGCCACCACAACATCAAAGGGACCATGGGGATCGCTGTGCACACAGCACATCACCACAGCGAGCTATATCAAAGGGAAAATTTATGTGCATCCCAGTGAAAAGTGTGTCTGTGTCTGAATGTGTTTTCTTTTTTTTTTTTTTTTCTGCGATGCGATGCCAAAACAATATAAATATGTAGCGTACCCCCATAGTTTTTCCAAAAGCATACATCTGTGCAAAAGAAAAACAAATGGAAACTTCGTATCAGATTAGAACGATGTGTTCTATGTGGCTGCTCTATCTCTCTCTCTGTCCCGTCGACCGTCTCTTGGATGTTTCTATACAAAAGTTTTGCTAATTTTTCATTCGTTCGATATAAAATTTATTCGTCTAGATCGCGCGCAACATACATATCTCACTGTACATATTTTACTCGTATAGTCGCCAAAGTCAGCTTATAGCCCGATGTTGATGGTAGAACATGTAGAGAAGGGTCCGTTTACGGTTCCAATAATCATCGTCTGTCATCTCTTCTCGCCAACTGCAGCGCGCAATATCCCGACCCACCAAAACGAAAACAGAGAAGAAAATAACCAAACGCAATAATAAATACGCTGGCTGGCTGAGTTGAGTTCAGCGGATGCGATGAACTCTCTTCCCGGATGATTGGGGCTTAGAGTTGGGCCAAGGTCTGCTGTATGGCTTATAGTTTGAAATTGCACTTGGAGGCAGGAGGAGGCGAGCTCTTTCTATGAATTGGAATTGTTTTCTTCATTTGCACGCGAGGGTAAATGCTAAGGCTTAAGACCGAGTTTCATATTTCTTCACTTTTTTTTGTTGTTGTTGTTGTTGCTTGCAGTAAGCTATCAATGATCTGGCGATCGTTTATGCCTTTGCCATGGAATATGACCAGTTATGTGTGGTTCTTGCTGGAGCATGGCTCATATTAGGCCAACGGGTACGATTGCTTGTTGGTGTCGCCAATAGTCTGTAGGTGGAAGACGTTTTGCAGTCGATTGCGCACAGCATTCAGCAATCGATTTTCTATACGTTTGATTTTCTGGCATGGTATTTTAAAGCTACATAGTTGTGCAGTACCAGTATATATGGAGGTTCATTTAAAAGAGATATGCGAATGACGATTGTGCGGGTGATCGTAAAAAATTGTTTGCCCTTTTTTAACTAGGTGGGTACACTGAGGCAAAACTTTGAAGGAAAAATACTTGTGGGATATGAAATGCGATGTAACACTCATAAAAGATTTGTCGAAATTTGAAAAAAGTGAGTTGGAACGTTCCAAAAGTGTCACTTTTGATGAGAAAATAAAGACTTCCGAAAACAGAAACGAGAATAAAAATTTTGGACCGATACTAACGATACTTTTAACTGAAAAAAACTTTTTTGCCCGGCTGGGACTTGAACCTAGACAAGCTCTCTAAAAGTTATGTAAACTATGCATTGCGCTTCCGAGGTCATGTGATCAGGTTCACCCCAGAACAGCTATAACTCCGGAAAATATTGGCTGTAGCTCACCCAAGTGTTGTTTTTTTTTGTGCGAATGGCTTAGATGTGCTTAATTTGAATCCGAAATCAGAAAAATTTTAAATGTTTTTGAGATAATCTCGTAATTAAAAAAGACTTTGAATAAAAAACATTTTTTCGGTATATTTGAGATTAAGTATGTAATTTTTTTATGCAATTTGTTTAAGCTTTTCTACCTGTCAAAATCTAACCTAAACTCAGAATTTCTCAATAATGTGGTGTTTTGAAGATATCACAAGATGAAAATTTAAAAAAATGTTTTTTCGGCTACCTATGTTACAAAATGGCGTAGTTTTTAGAACCGAACTTATAATGATTCTCAAAAGTACCAATCTTTTCAATTAACTCGAGAATTTCGCAAATATTTCCTTGCGATTTTTTTTTTGCCACATATTTATAAGTAGAATTTTTTATTTTGCCGTTTTATTATTCAATTTCTAAATTTTTATATGCGAAAAAATTAAAATAATATTTAGCTAAACTGAATAATGTTGTGAAGTTATGAAATTCGGAATTATGAAATACGAATAAAAATTGTGATGTGAAATTTGCCAGATGATAATTTCCGACTTTCTAGACAAAAATTTCTAAACAATAATGCAAAGAGGTTAAGTGCGAAAAGAAAATTTTTTAAATAATCGTTGCGAAATGAAAAACTTTTGAATAATGGCTCCTTCCCGAAAATCATATGTTCTTTATTTAAAGTTGTGCTCAAAGGTGATTTGTCATTTTTTGTCTTTCTTCGCAATCCCATTCGCAACTGCGTCAACACAAATTATTTCCGTTCTTAAAATCTCCGGATTTCGGACTTTCGTATGGGCTGATAGCATTTCTAGATTTCAAAAATTTTTGATTTTTTTTACTTAAGGTTTTCGAGTTTTTGTGTTTCCGGAATTTTTTTTGGTCCTACTGTGTTTTTTTCAGCAGAATTTGGAACTAACCATTTTTAAAAGAAAAATTAATAAAATTTTACATTTGATATTTTCTTTATTTTGTTACATTTGCATTTGTCAGTGTTTTGTTTTGCAACATCTGACTGCGTGTCATTTTGAAAATTCTTTTCAACAATTATTTTCCTCATTCGTACACGGAACCTTTTTTAAACTAACGATATTTTTTTGCCAACAATAGATACCCTCATTGTGGCCCCTATACACCTATTAGTGTCTTGTGGTTTGCCTGCCCGTTTATAATTTAAGCCAAATCGGTGATTCTAATAGTTCTTCGATCTATTCGAACATACATAAGTCACGAAGTTGCTCCAAACAAAAACTGCATTACAGTGCAGTGCTGTTGTGCATATAGGTATGTATATGCCAAAGGATATCTACGAAATACTCTATGAGCATGGGGCCTGTTTGTACTGATGGGGCTGTGTTTTCTTTGTATCTTAAGTCAGTCCCTCTTTGAATATCGCATTCAACCTCTTTTATAGTTTTTATGTGTTTCCTCGCACACTTGGGGTTTTGTTCCTTTAGATGGATGCATGGTGATTAGGAACCCGAAACGACGAACGAACGAACGAACGAACGTTTGGTTTGCCCCAGCCCATAATCAGTTGGAATGCATCGGCTTGGGTGTTTGGGATATTATGTGGCAGCACAGCACCGTGGCAGACCCTCATGCTATTCTATGGCGTTTTCTCCAGGATCCACTTTTGTTAAGCGTTATTATGATCGGTTCATGCAGATTGTTGTTTGGAGGAACGGTTCGTCGTTATGGCCGCATAATGCAATGTTGCAACAGAACACCAGAACGCTTTAATGCTGCTGCACCATCAGCAAACGGTGCAAATGGAAAATGAAAGAAAAATCATAATTTGCATCTTTTGTGGGCTTGTGCTGGTGCATATCTGTAAACGCCATACGGTAAACCTTTTATTTTTTTTTCCTTCTCTGGATTATTATTATTTTTTTTTAATTTTGTAAGAGGAGTCAAGCTCCGTGTTTCTGTTAGCACATAATTATATCTTTGTTTGCGGTTCTTGGATATCATTTTTTTTTAATTTTTATAATTAGAGGTCGTCGAATTGAACCAGTATCAGATTTTTATCGATTTATTATTATTTACGGAAAAATCAAAACATCGTAGAACTTGATATATCAATTTATTGTTTTTTTTTATTGATAGTTTCGATGTTAATTTATGAGACTTAACTTGATTTTGTGTGGATTACATTTTGCAACATTGTTTTGGTTTTTTTTATTTGTAATTGCCACCCCCTCTCACGCTAATGGTAAATTAATAGTTTTATAATTCGCATCGATCACTCACAACTCACGATTCACGACATGGCAATGAATTAATGTGTTGATGTAGGAGTAAGAGAGTAATAATTATTAGACATTGCATTTGAAATGTCTTTTTTGTGTTGATTTTTAGTTACAAAGGTGTCAAGCTCAATGTTGTTATTTTACTAAAATTGTAGTATTACAATTAGATTTAGCAAGTTTTTTTTATGAAGATTTTTTTAAATCTACCATTTTACCACGGAATTTAAAATTTCTACCACTGTTCTACCCGTAGAAATGAAAAATAGTATTAGACATTAATTTTTCAATCAAGAAGTATACGCATAAAATGTATTTAAACATTTTTGAATAACAGTAAAATGCATTTTCAAAGCGTTCAGCCTAAATCGTTCAAGATGCAAAAAATTTAAGGTTCACGACGCCCAAGATGCGTAACTCACTTAGAAAAGTACGGAAGAAGTTCAAGGTGCCCTTGAGGCTAAAGCCGTCCAAGAGGGGTCTATTGGTCTCTGTGTTTTTATTTCGAAAACAGCTCTAAAAATGTTGAAATAAAGATGAATTTTTGAATGTAGACAAGTGGTTATGAAAGTGCTACGAAAATTCTACTGAATTCCTCCAATACCAATCGACAATGTTGTTGCAGTAAAATCATTTATCACCAAACGGCAACAGTATTGGTGACAGTATAGAGCCTTGTGTAGTACGACTTTGGTTTTTGAACTCCCCTGACAACATTCTGCATAAAGGAACGTTCTGGAATAACCTTCCTGAGCAAAGCAATAGGGTCTAGTTTTCTACTGACGCTGTCGAACGCCTTTTCGAAGTGGATGAAGACGGTGATCGATATTCAACGCACTGTTTGATGATGATCCGCAAGTTGTTGGTGTTGTTCGGCGTTGAGTGTGTCCTCGCGGTTTCTCTAGGATTATTCATGCTATTACCCTGGCTGCTGCAGGTAGCACTAAAATTCCTGTGCAGTTTTTGCACTGCGTAAGGTCTCCTTGCTTTGGAAGCAGAGAAGTGTTCCTACCCCCTTTTGAGCTGGCCAATATCCGAAACAAGCATTGATCTGTTTGTGTCTTTTACGAAGTGATGCTTATTGCTGTTGATACCTGTCAGCTCTTTTGGAAATTCTGGTCCTATTGTCCTGTTCCTTAGCGATGCGAGCTTTAATGTGTTTCCTTTCCAGTCCAGGAAACAATCCAACGTTTGACTCAAAGCGAAGATTTGTGAAATTAATGATTTCGTAATGTTAGGGAAAAAGAACTTTAACGTTCGAATAGAGCAACAACTTCCTTCCACTTGGGCCCAGTAAACTGCCTATATACGCTGTTTCCAGTCCCTCAGTTGTAAGTAAGATATCGAATTGTTGGTAGTTCGATTTGTTTGCACCTCTTAAACACCAAAATAATGCTTCTGGGTAAAGAAAACAAATTTAAATCTTACACAATCCGGATATCAATTCTATTTAAATACCTCACGAAACACAGCCTGAAAAAAAAAAATTAAATTAAATTGCCTTTTGGATTTGCTACTGTTTCTTTTGTCATAATTCGCTCTGTCGGTAGTTTCAAACTATGTGTAAATAGCAGCTTTAAAACGATCAACGAAATATTTAATTTGAACATTATTATAGGGCAATCAATTTATATTTGGACCCGAAAAGCATAGCCAACAACTGTTTCAATCTTTGTAAAGAATCTTAACAAAGCCAATCAACATTTATCTATCTGCTGGCATAATCAGGAAGGGACACAACAATATCCAGATCCAGAGGCTTACAAACAATAGAATTGATAAATCTCAAGCGCGTGACAATATTTTTTTTTAAGTCATTTGGTTTTGAAAAAAATGTGATATTGAGCTCGGAATACAAAAGAATTAGTTTATGGTTTTGCTTAACCATAAAAAAAAGAAACTATACGAACGAAGTAGGTTATTGCCTTCGCCTCTTGTTTGTAGATTTTGATTAATAATTGTATCAATAGGCTAAAAAAAAAATTTGAGCCTTACCTAAACCCAAACGGTCAAGATCTATTTTATGTTTCAACCTAAAGAATGAAGTGCCCACAAAATTAATGATAGTTCCGACTTCGACTTCGACTTCACCAACAGATCTAACCTCAGATTATGGCAACGCGTCATAAAAATAAAATTAAAAAGGAAGTAGAAACCTTGAAGACGTGGAAAACCACTTACCAAGATGAACACTCTGTGGGTGAAGAAGAAAACATGAACCATAAACTTTGCGGAGGTGGAGTTTTACTTCGTGTCAGCAGCATCTACAAAAAAAAAAAAAAAACAATCCAAGATAATTGCAAAGATCCCACACACTTCACCCACCCAAGAGATGTATCTATGATCAAACTAACTGATGATCTTGCAACATAACGCCTGTCTTACACATGTTGTGAGGCGAGGTTCAGTGACTCTCTCGCGCTATTATAAAGTTTGAGCTAAGAAGTGAAAGAACTCCAGAGGCTATTCGAGATTATAACTGACTTGACTTGGTCGTGTAAAATGAGTTTCCTTCAATGGAGAAAGATAAAAGCCATAAGATTACTCCCGGAGAGGTAGAGTCATCATAATAGAAAATAAAAAAAAAACGTTTGGAAAACGAATTCGTATAATCTTGTTACAAAGCACAATCTCCGGGGTTAACAAGATGGTTAACACTTTGAAAAACATGTGAATTATTCTTGTTAGCGTGGCGTGAAAATAAGTACTTTAGTCTATTATACGCAATACGTCAAATCTGCGAATAACGTTGCAATGATTTGGTCAGGGGAAAGGCTTATTGTACAAAAGTTGAAAGCGAGATTGTTGTAGAAAAATAACACGAAAACCTGAAGATTAGTTTCTACAAAAAAAGTTATGATCAGTTTGCAAAATATTTTCAAAAACTAAATGCTCTAGGATAAGTTTGAAAATTGTTTACCAGAGCATTTTAGTTAAGCTTCGAATTAAATTTAAATTGTTTTCGTATCAGAAAGAAAAAAACTGATGGAAAAGTTTTGTTTTTTTTTTATTGCGTACGTGCTATATTTTTCGAGTACATACTTCCGCCACCTGGTGGAAGTTGTATGAATTTAAATTGATAAGAACATTGAGTTTCGAAAAATACAAATGAAAAGTTCAAAATAAACATTTTTTTATTTTAGTTTTGAGTTTGAAAATAAATTTTCTAAAAATTCCCTGACCGCTTCAGCAATTTGCATTTGAAAAGCTTAATCGAAGTATTATTGTCAATTTTCTATAATTTTGTTTCTTTTGTACAGTTGTATTCCTTCGCATAATGGTTACTTTGTATTACTGTCATCCCGGAGGTCTAGGTTCGATTCCCAGCCTCGTCCATCTAAAAATTGAAATGTTTTTTCACGGCATCTTGCGAGAAATTGATAAATTCTCCTAGAGTTCGGATTCGGCATAAAGTTGTAGGCTGCAATAAAACGCACACAGGAATGGTTCAGATTTGTAAGTCACTAAGAACCTGGGCCCTATTTCATAAACATTGACAGGTGACAATTCTACAAATTTGTCACATTTGTCTGACAATTGCTTGGATCATAAAAATAGACAAGTGACAAACATTGTCATAGTATGACAATTGTTGTGATTGTCGTGAAAAATTTGTCATTGTCATACTATACATACAAGCAATTTTCAGACAAATGCGACAAATTTGTAGAATTGTCAATATGTCGTGAAAACTTAACAATTGTCATACTGTGACAAATTTGTCGTTAGTTAGAACACAACAGGTTAAGGTACAAAAAGGAGCACCTAAAAACAAGAAGTTTGGCTTATTAAGCATGAGCAATTTTAATAAAAAATCTTATTAAAATGAATGTATAATAAAATATTTTTATAGAATAAATTTTTCATTAAATTCAAAGTCACTTAATGCTAAAAAGTCATTGTTAATTCTTTCTTTAAAAATTCGAGGGCGTACAACACGGTATTCCACTTGAATATCTTCATCACTTTCACCCGAAGAAATAATATCTAACATGTTGAATGATACTAGCACTTCTCTATCTCAACTTGACCGAAGCTCATTTGCCTGTCACAATTGTCAATGACATATTGACAAATTTGTAATTAACATATTTTTTCCTGTCCCATAAAAGAATTGTCACGACAAATATGTCAGAAAATTCGTGACAATTGTCGGAAAATTCTTGACAATTCATTGTCATGACAATTTTTTTATGATCCAGAAACTTGACAACTGTCGCAAATTTTCCGACAATTCTACAAATTTGTCAAATTATTTATGGGACAGAAAATTGACAATTGTAGAATTGTCACTTGACAAATTGTCACTTGTCAATGTTTATGAAATAGGGCCCTGGTTCTTCATGGAATGACGCAATTATTTGTTGACCAATTTGCTTTGGTTTTTTTCGAAAAGAAGAGTTTTGAATGACAAAAATGTTAATGGTTTTTTTTTGAATTTTTTTTTTTGTTGACAAAATGTTGAGACTGTTAACCTAAGCCTGTTGACAATTTTTTTTTGAAAATTTGTTTTTTTCGTTTTTGAAAGAATTTTTTTCACATTTTTTTTCGTCATATATTTTTTGAATGTATTTTCAACAACTGCTTTTATAATAAAAAAAAAAAAATACTCTAGTATTTACTGTAATATTTGTTTTCCCTGATTTGACATAAAAATTAATGAAGTCAATAAAATTTAAATGTAGTGTTGTAGATTTGAGAATTTTTTTAAAAAAATTTAATACCCTTCTCCGTAAGCTGTTTCAGTAGTTTTGCCCCTTTTGAAATTTGTTTGTTTCTTCCCGGTAATTTTTTTTTCAGTTTATCAACCAAAAGAGATTACAAAACTTTTGTTCTTGGTCTATGTGAAAAATCACACTCCTAACACCTTATTCCTGCGAAATTAAATTATGGTTTTCGAAAATAGATTTTTTATTGATAAAAATGTATATTTTGAAATAGTGTCGTTAAAAGTTAAACGATATCATTTCCGCAATTTCCTTTTGTTGTTGCGTGGTATATGTCCTGGCGATTGTCTGTTAAACACCTACTTGGTGCCATGGTCTTCCATTTCTGAGTTAAACAATGTCATTGCCACCATTTTCTTTTTTTATCGCCTGGTCTAGGTCTTAGTGATGATCTGTCAAAACTCTCCTCGATGAGCTATAATTCCATAAACAAATTGTTTTATTTCCATTTCTAAGACCCAAGATCTGAAGTCTGAATAATATTTCACTCGAAAAGAAATGACAAAGGGTTTATCAGCACTTAGGTAGTTCAACACGGTCTTGTATATGCATCTTGTCTTGCCATAATGTAGCTGTAGCCGCACAGTAGCGAATACTCATCTTGTCTTTGGCTAAACAATTACGCTTTGCACGGTGTTGTGTGATATCACGTGTGCTTGCGTGTTGCTTAGTTTTTTGTTTTTTACCAAAACCACCCGGTGTCCATGTTTAACACGAAATTTTTCACATAATGATCCACCACGTTTACTTTGTCGCTCTTGCTGTGCCAAATTATATCCAAGCCACTGTAGGTACTTTAGCTCAAAACAGTTGTTGTTGTTGTTAAAGTGAGAATTTTTAATCCACACTCTTGAATCTTTGGATGCCAAGCGTCTCGCTGCTTATTTTCTTTGTAATTTATTTTCTGCCAAGTCGTAAGTTAAAACCGGCCATCTGCATCCTAGAAGCTAGCTAGAATCACCACCAGCACAAATCGCCAGGGACCACAGATCATGGTTCTCTTCTCCTTGGGTCGGGTGATATATCCGCGGAAATACTTATCGACTTCGCTTTAAATTCGAATTTATTGTGATTCCGCTATATGGAGAGAGCTGATGGTGAATGACCAAAAAAAAAAAGAAGCGAATGCAGACGCGTCCAGCAGCGGTCGGTCGGTGGTAGGTAGGCAGGTTAGGTATAGGTAGCCTAATCGGTAATTTATTGCGATCGGTGTTTTTTTCCCTCTTCATTTTCTCCATATAACTCCACGTAAGTTTGAAGAAATAGCAACCTGGTCCGGTCAAGCGGGGATATAATAATGTGCGCGCATCTATATTTGGACAAAACGAGAGGCGGACTATGCCTAGCAAAGCTATATACAGAAAACCGAACAAAAGCAAGACTCATCATAAAGAGAATCCTGGCAATTCTAGAAAAGGAACTGCCCGGCTGCGCGGCTGCACATTGCATAGTGAAGATGGAATTGATATAATCTTCTTTTACGAATGCACACTCATAAATACTTGGCCATTCTGGGGATGCTCAATAATGCGCTGTGTGCGGATGTGCGCGACTGCTCTCTAACGAGAAACCAATTTAAGCCTTGCATGGAGATGATGATGATTCCAAGTTGAGATGATGGCTGGTTGGAGCCCCTCGACTGGCCTCGGAAATGCCTCGAAGTGTGAAGTAATGATTCCTTGAGAACGATAAGAGTTTGGCCAGGCAGTTATTATTTTTTTTTCGTTTCTTTCGTCTGTGAATTCTTTTCTTTATTTTTCTCTCTTTCTCATCGTATCGTTTTCTGTGTGTTCCTTCTCCTCGTCCTTCTCAAAGGCAATGGTTTGCGAGATGATCTTTTGTTTTTTGGTCTTCGACGACTTTTTCGTTTTAAGTGCGCGATTTGGTTCGGTGCTAGTTTTCTCGTTATGGCGTTCGTTGGTACTGTGGCTGCAATTTATGCTGGCAGGCACGTTAGTGCCATATTCTCACGTAAAGTGTTAAAAAGGGCCTAAATGTTTTTTTCTTCTTTATTTTATTTTGTTTTATTATAAATTCGTTTTTTTGTGAATGCCTCCGTGTGGATGACGATCATGTATGCGAATATATCGAATTCGGTCCATAAAAATGCATCCACATGCGATCGATGGATGGACGAACAAAACGAAAACAGACGAAGACGTTCGACGTCGACGTTGACCATATAGTGACCATTATTATTACGATTCCTTCGATGTTCTTAAAAAGATACTCGAATTTCAATACAATTCGACTCGGTTATGGATGCTCGAATGTTCGTTCGTCCCCATATCCACACACGGACACGATTTGTGTTGTCTTCGTTTGCAGCCGTCCCATAACAAATCGGAAGAAAGGTTCAGTACCCTTTGGAATGGAGTCAGAGTGGAGTCTCAGGCGAGAGCTTATCCACTGGTGTATCTTTGATAACTTGTGGATGCATATTTTGGAGGAAAAAGAGCAAGAGAGACAGAGAGAAAGAACATTGTGTTCTACACTGCAATTTGTGTTGACTTGCATTGAAATTACAAATGAAGGCAACGCGAAGCTTCTTTCTTTGCAAATCTCGATTGTTTTTTTTTTGTTCTTGGCTTGGAGATGATCGTCTTGAAATGATACCTACAATAGGTAGGTACCCAACAGTATATACCTTTGGGTAGATATATTTCTGGGGATCAAGCGTGCTGAGGTGATATTCCTTAATCAGATGTGTCATTTTAGCTTGTTTGTCGACTTGTTGTACACACATTTAGAATTGTCCGCGGACGCGTCGGATCTCCTTCGTCGTAGGTAACTTTTATAAAAAATATCGAATCGCGGTAGGAAGATTTCCAAAGGAATCCCAAAAAAGGACGCAATAAAATGCGTTGTATAGCTTATTTCGTTGGTTGGTGATGGTTTAAATATATTTGTTTTTTTTTTCCACAGCAGACATTGTTGCAACAAACATTATACCTATCGTTTGAATATAGGGACAAACGAACCTACTCGCATACAGAATGGAGAGAAAATAATTGACACAAGGATTATCTTACCATCTATGGAGAAGCTATCCTTAGAAGTAGATATATTTTCTGTGTCCATAAATATCGCAACAAAAGATTCCTTATTTATGAAATATTCGAATTGTTTGTTTGGCTCATGAGCAATAATAAATTTTATACTGTCGGTCGCACCAGGTATGGAAAAAGTTTTTTTTTTTTTTTTTTTTAACCTTAGAAAGGTGGTTTTGATTGGTGTAGATGATTAGAATGACTTATGGGAAGTTAAAGTTGGAAGGTTGTGCAGTGGGAAGATTCATAGCTTTAAGTTTCATTGTTGTTTGTGGTTAAAAATGAAAAATAAACAGGTGTCAAGGAAGAGAATTAATTTCATATCTCAAATAATAGCGTACAACGTAGACCGGGCTACAACATTAATTTTTTTGTTTAAGCTTTTAAAGTGAGCTAGTAGAGGTTCTGGAAACATCATTTAACGCCATATCACAAAAAATCATAGACCCTCAAAATTTCTTCTAATATTTCAAGCGTCGAGATTTAGCTACTTTGGCGGGTGGAATGTGATGACTCGCCTTACTCACCGACTCAACTCACTTCACAATGAAGGTGGAAAAAGTAACATCGACAATATTTCTATAGATTTTGTTCCAAGCTATCAATATTTTTTTCTTTATTTCTTCTCCATTCCTTTAAAAAGATTCAAAATAGAATCAAGGAAAATTCCATAATTTGAGAAAGGTAAATTTTTCCTTTCAAAAATAACAAAAAAAAATTTTTGAGGACCACCCTAATTTATATATAATGAAATACATATTTGCGGCAATTTTTTGTAACTCATTTGTTGAATTTATGAGACTTCTAGAATAATTACTACATAATTGCTATAAGATATAATAAAATCAGAGTTCCTAGAACACCAACCATTTGATTATTATCTATTTGTAGATTTAACTAACTACAAACAAAAGCAACTGCTTACTAACTTTACATTTTTTTTATTAAATGTAAAGAAAAAAAAAAATGTATCAATTTATTCATTCTCTGGTAACTGCCAGCGATCAGCTATAAAGATCCATAAATTAAAGATAAATTTGATGTCTAGATTAAAATCGATTTTACAATCAGATGTTAATGAAGTCTTAATAAGAGTTATACTTGTTTTTTTTTTTTTTTTTTTTTTTTTTTACAAAATACTAGAATAGTGTGTTGATGTTGATGCTCGATAAAATGGTTAGTTTTTTAGAGAGTAATTTTCAGGTTTATTTCCGTATCGAAAATCGATAGCTTAGCTATGGTAGTATAATAGATCTGATAAAAGAATTTCTATACGGGAATCAACAAATTAATGTTTTTATGAAAAAAATAGAAAACTTGAAAGATTTTTGTATAATATGACAAAAACAAGTTTTTTTTTTTGGAAAAAAGACGTGAAAATTGTATCTGTTTCATTTAAGAAAGTGAACAGGAAATGTTGTAACAAATAAAACATTGAAAAGCTTTTGATTAAAATCTTAACCGATTGTCATAAACCAACGAAAAGTAGATTTCTGAAGTATCTAAACGAGTTGCAGCGCAGGTATAAATGAAGTTCATACATCTTCACCAACTTTATGATAGAGTTTAGAAAGATGCGGGAGCATTCTTCTCTTAAAAAAAAAAAAAAAAACAAAATCTATGATCAGCAATAATAATCTCTTCTGATGATTTTTTTTGTTTCCGCTAATTGATGTATTTTTATTTTCTTAACTGGATTTAATTTTTTTTTTTAAATTGGATTTTTTTCTTTTTTTTTCAGGTGAGTAACGTGACAATTTGAAAACATTTAGTTTAGTAAATTGGTGTATGGTAAGTAATTCACATGCAGCCATCAAACTTCTGGACCTGAAATCAGTGTAAAACAGGAGTTATTGAACATTATCAATTTTTTCCCGGCAACATTTTTTTTTTGTTCTGGGCAATTTTTTTTTGTTCTGGGCAAATTTTTTTTTGTTCTGGACAAATTTTTTTTTGTTCTGGACAAATTTTTTTTTGTTCTGGACAAATTTTTTTTTGAAAATTTTTTTTCTAGCTTTAGCAGGAAAAACTTTTTGTTTTCACAGTTTAATTTTAAAGTAATTTTTTTTCCGACAAAATTTTTTTTTTTTGAGAATATACTAATTATATTTGCAGAAAAAAAAATTAACAACAAAAATTTTAAAATTTTGATATTTAGCACCATGCTTAAATCGTTTTACTTAATCCTTTTGAAAATTCCTTGGCGCCTGAAAATTACTGAACATATACCAAAAAATCCAAAAAAGTAGGCAAATTAAAAAAAAAATTGATTGATTTGAAAAATAAAAAGTACATTTTTACCAAATTTCAGCGAAATTGAATTTTTTTAAATTTTATACATCAATTTAACTGCGTCATTTTTCATATACTTAAACCCGACGAATCAAAGTAAAATCAATATTAATGAAAAGGTTATTTTGAAAAGTTGTTCATGACACCCTTCACTTAGGTATATGTATGTAGGTAGGTAAGGTATCCATTATGTCAAATACCTTAAGAAAACAAGGTCAATTGATTCTAAAATAGAAAACCACCAAAATTATGTTTTAGGTTCAAAAGAATCTTTTAAAACCTACAAATTAAGGGGTTTTATATAAATTCAGATTTTCATAAACCGAACAAAACTTTTAGAGGTAAGCTAAGCAGTTTAATTCTCAATTATTTTTAACAATTCTTTAAATCGTTTAAGCTAAGTTTATAAGCTTATCCAATTAAGGCTAAGCCACTTAAGAAAAAGTACTAAAATTTTCATTTATAAAACCCCAATATAGTTACACACCCATGGCCATAAATTAAGCCTTAACTATTGAATCTAAGCATTTGTCGAGATTATCTCCAAATTATAACAATCAATTTAAAAAACACCCAACAAAAAAAAAACCTCAGTTCCCTTACATAGGAGGAAAAAAAAAAAACACTAAATTATAAACCACGCTAACACTCTATAACAATAAACTTCTATATTTTAACAATATAATGCTGTGCAGTGAGTGGTAGGTAGGTACAATGTCTTAACACCTTTTTTTTCGGTCTCTCCATTATTGCGACAAAAAGTAGTTTTAATCAACCGACAATTTGTGTTCAACAATACCACAAATCAGCAGTCTAATTAGGTTGTTAATTCACCCAATAGATACTACAGATATCCCATGTTTCTTTTTTTGTGAATTATTTTTATTATTTGGGTGTGTGGTTAACTTGAGAGATTTTTGTATGCAAATTTAAAATTTTTGAGCGCCGGAAATAGTTAATCACCTATGTTTTGTCAAAATGTATTAGTACACTTTAAAATCAAATTGGAAAAATTTTAAACAAGTTATTTTATAGCTTTCACTATAAAAGTATAGACCCAAACAGGCGTGTTTTGCGAGGTTGTATTTTATAAACTTCTTTGTTGAGCAACAATAAAAAAAAACGGTTGACAATATCTTGTTAAGCCTCTAAAAAAATTAATGTTTCTTTCGTAGGCCCTAATAGGTTTCTTTTATAGGGTTTTAGAATAAAATTAAACATTATTAACATACACTAAAAAAAAGCTAAAGATTTTATTATCATATAAAACATTGATTTGAATATTTGAAGGAAACGTGGCTAATATAAAAAACAAAACCCACACAATACCGCATCTTGCCTGCCCACCACGTGTATTGAAAAGCTTTTTATGAATGAAGACGTATTTTCGTTTGGTTTAAGAAGTTTGGCTTTCATTTGGAGCAGTTGATGTAAATTTCCATACTTGTATAATTTTTTTTATTACAACTTTTAAGTTTTATACAAAAAAGTGGTAGACAGTTGTAAACTTGTTTTTAGAAAAATGACTCAAGTAACTAATTTGAAATAAATATTAACTTAATAAAACCGGAAAGAAAATTGTACACTTTAAAATGTTACAAAACGAGATACATATACTTAAACCGAATTGATAAAATGAAATAATTTAGGTTACCAAAAATTGGAGCAGAATTTAGATATTGAAGTTAAATCGATGTTCGAATATAGTGGAACGTCAATCTTTCATCATTAAGGATGGTTTCCACACATATCTTTCATTTTGTCACTTATTTAACATTTAACTATGTTCATTTTAAAGTTAAATTTTTTGTTGTAAACAAAATGTAATATCGAACTACACTTTTCTAGAAAAAGTGTCAGTTTATTCACAGTGGGTTAAATCTGCAAGTTGATTATCAAAGACTCTTTTTTAATCCATAATAAAGAATCTGTAATAATCAACAAGCGTTTATTCGCCTTTTTTAAACCTTGACAAAGAAATCATAGCTTTTCCACAAGTTGTTCCATTTTCCAGTTTATATGTCGTTCCAGTGATCAAATTTGAGTAATAACAAACAGTTTTTAATGTATTCAGTATTTTTTGAAAATAAATATGGTTTCACTTCTAAAATTCTTTTCTATTCAGAATACCTTAATCAAACATGATCAAACAAAATTCCAGCTAACCCTTGATTAAATGCTGCTAATCAAGTAAATTAGGCCGATTAGTCAAATGTTCAACTAAATGCTTAAAACTTTTTGTAAATTTTGTCTTTTTCAGAACTAGTTCCCTGGGGTTAAATTCCGCTTGAATAAAAGTTCTGTTTATGAATACCGCGTTAGCGCGAAAAAGACCGAATACGTATGCCGGCCCACAGCCGTAATTCCGGGCATCTTTGGAACAGTTGAATTACTTTGGGTCTGTATTCAAAAACAATATCTTGGGTAAAACTCTGTACGACCTATTAAGCTGGTGTAGTAGCCTCTTACGTAGTGGTTAGTGCGTACGGCTGTCCAGAAGTCTGGGTTCGATTCCCAGCCTGACTTCTTCAAGAGTATTACTTGTCGAGAATAAAGTGTTTCGGATTCGCTTCCCTCCATTTCTGCAATAATACGCACACAGGATTGGTTGAGAGTCGTAAGTCGCGCCAGATATGGAACAATTAAAAAACCGGGAGGTCTGCTGTCGTTTTGAAATAGGTGGCCCCAGTCAAGATACTCTGAATCACGAGGCAAAGTGTTCGGCTGGGAATCGGAATGTCCCAGAGAAAAAAAAGAACAGGCGTCGTCGGCCAAATGATACATTTAAGTTTTGCAAAATGTTTACCCCATCTAACATCTAAGTCAAGTCTGATGGTTCCCAGTGCACCATATATCCAGAGCTTAAATAAAACACTAGTTTTACCTCTTAACGCACAATTCAGTCTTTTGCAATCCAGTATAGGAGTTGGAATAAAAAACAAGTGTCTGAAATATACATTTCATCGTTATACTAACTTGTTTATTCTCATCAATAAATTAATACTATCCAATTATCGTTTCTTATTCCCAAGAAATATTCTTGTCATTAATTTAATTCTTCGATATCAAATGACATTGCAATTTCGTTGCCAAGTAGGTATCCAACAACAATCGAACACATATCAAAAACATGTTGTTGAAGTGATTGAAAAAAAAATCTTCGAAAATCTCAGGAGAAAAAAAAACAAATCTTTTTTTTTTTTTTTCTTTTCGGGCGGTTTTAATAATATGAATATCACACCAGCATCATCATCGAACCAAGGAAGACGCTGAGGTGTTTTTAATAGATCGTATCACATATCTTCCAATCAAGATAATAACGTGCTTCATATATTATTATTACACTCCTTTTCTCCTACCTATACTTTTTTTTTTCGTTGTTTTTTTCAATTCTATCTTCCTTATACTTTATTCTCCCTTCGTATTTTTTTTGTGTTTGGTATATCTTTTACTACCGCATACCCATCAATCCTTCTTGTCCATTTTTTAACTTTGCAGCCACAGAATCGAACGAACCAAAAAAAAATTAAAAAATGATAATCTATTGTAAAAGGAGAGATCGATTCCCCATCGATTCGAAATGTCTTTCAGGATTTTAAACCTTTTCTTTTCCTCACACCATTCATGGGTCTTACATAAAAGAAACCAAAAATAAATCCCAAGTCCCGGCTTAAAGAAAACAAAACATTAAAAAAAAAAAAATTTATTCTCTCCTCAAGACACTTGTTGAATAAAAATCAAGAAAAATGAGAATAACCTACCAGTCCTACCAGAGAAGAGTTAAGTGTCATCCATTTTTCATTCAGTTTGTGTGACATGTCAGGGCCTTGGTTTTGGGGACCCTTTTTTTTTTTTTTTTTTTTTTTTTTTGAAAAATGTGTAGGAAGGTTTTAGTTTCGTTTTATTTTTATTTTACGAGATCCCATTTTTATTCGTGGTAACGAAAAGGAAGGTGTTCATTCTTTAGAAAAGTCAAACTTAATTTTTTTTTTCAAACCCTATACAGATGTGCTACAGGTTTTTTTTTCTTAACTCAGTTCAAATAAAATAAAATGAATATTTAAATAAAGTTGTTCAATGTTTTTGATAAGATTAGAAATGTACATAAAAGTGGAGCTGGGTTATTCTTTTCTTTTCTTTTTTTTTTTTTTTTGTGTTGAGGATTGTGAACATAAAACTAAGAAAAGTCACAATAACTCACAGGCATCAAATTTATGTTCATTATTTTTTTCTTTAAGAATAAATTAAGTCTTTTTTTCTGATCAACTTTCATTCTCTTATTTTACTTAACAAGGTATTTTAATAAAAATAAGGTTTTTAATGAACTTGTTCCTGTTTCATCTAGGATTATGTTTTTGATATTAACATTTCTTGTACTAAATATAGTAAATTGAATATTGAACTTTCAATTCCTTGATTTTGCTAGAAGAATGAGTTTAGATTTTGAGCTCTCGTCTCGTCACAATTGAAAAAAAATCAATCTCGGTCTCATTTGACAAGTCTCTTCTCGATTTATGATTTTTGGCACTTACAGAGTTTTGGATTTACAAAATTTCGAAGTACAGAACATTTTGAAATACTGCTTCCCAGGCGAAAAACTCAAAAAGTAATTTTTCGCTTCCATTTTGACTTATAATTGATTTTACGATTTTTAGTCCGGTTTTTATGCTCCCCGTTTGTTTTTCTATGTATATAACAGTTTTCTCAAACAAATATAAAAACTAAAAGAAGACTACTTCTCTTACAAAGTTGGTGTACACCAGGGGAGCGTCTTGAGTCCCTTGCTCTTTATTGCATTCCTGACTTTCTGTTTGAGGGTTAGGTGACGAAGCCGAATGTGAATCGGTTACTCTTTACTGACGATAGAGGCATCATGAGTGATGACCCTATCGGAGTTTTTGCCTTTTACCACCTACGGTCCCAAGTAAAAATAAAATCCGTTGAAATTTAGCAAAGTTAAAGGCAGTTAAATGAAACGGAATTATAAATTTTAAAAACCGTTATAAAACCAAAAGGAAGCAGCATCTAGAGGTAATTTCTTAAGTTTTTCCATTTAAAATTAGCTCAGGGCACCCTGTATCCATGCTGACTAACAACAATCACGTTCTCTTTTTTGAGTCTTAATTTTTAAATAACACACTCATCACCAATTCAATTGTGCTGAATTGGTACTAATTCAGTATTCAGACATTAATTTTAATAAATTCAAGCCTTTACTGCTGAGCTCTCTCGCTATTCTAAATTTTTATTGTTTATTCGTTCTTTGAAGGAAAAGATTTTAATAAGACATACATACAATATACCATCATCCCCATAATGTTTGTGTAACCCTTATCAAACGAACGAACCCTTCATTCTTCAATCAGTCTTGATTGTTTCCTATACGATATTCATACATTTAAATTGATGTTCCTTTTGTATGCCTTAGGAGAGAGAAAAAAAAAATCTTTTTCAATCGAGAAACATCAAAAGTCATTGTAATCCCAGCTTATAATAACAATCACAGATCGTTAACCCATGCCATATCCACTTAAAAAAAAAATCTGAATGACACCCACCATAATAAAAGGAAAATAAGGAGAGAATATTTAGAGTTAGGTCGACCAACCATCCCTTCTTTCTCTCCCTCACCGGGGCCGTATAAATTTTCTCAACACAAAAAAAAAGAAACAAATTGAATTCAATTCCGTGTGACAATCTAAACAATGTCACGTCAATCTGCGCGCACAGATTCAAATTTAGATTCATCACATCAGAGTCCCACACAAATTATCATTGCAACTAAACAAACAACCACCATACACACACCGAACCGTAACAAATCAGCATCATCATGCATCGCATCAACCAACGGGTCCAACCAACCAACCAACCAAC
Source organism: Syrphus vitripennis (assembly GCA_958431115.1). NCBI lineage: Eukaryota > Metazoa > Arthropoda > Insecta > Diptera > Syrphidae > Syrphus > Syrphus vitripennis. The sequence goes on along the minus strand of OY288108.1, from coordinate 136,167,514 downwards.
CGACCAACGACATCACCAGGGCGCGTTGTCACAAATCAAGAAGGATGCACAAATCACATCAAATTAAATTTGATTTATTTCGAGTTCTTTACAAGAGTACTTGGGTTTTGATTTTAAGTGAATGCAATCACCTTCTTGCTGCTGCTTCACCCGTTTTTTTTTGGTCGTTCAATTCTTCGTATGCAATAATTTTACTCCCACTTCTCTTTCAAATCAATTTAATTTTTTTCAAAAAAAAAAAAAAAAAGAATAATAATAAATGAACAATTGTGGACAAATGACACTAAAAAGGGGAGACGTTAACAAATTTTAATATAACTTGGCGTTATTGCGCGTCTCCTTTTGCTCCTCTGAATGGAATATTATTCATCTTTTTTTTTTCTAGTTGATTTTTCTTCTTCTATTATTCAATTTTTGAGTTCTCATACGTTGGACCTGAATTTTTTGTACTGGACAGTCAAGTCTCTCTTTGTCGGAATCAAATAGTAAAAATCTGCCCCCTGACACGCCTACTTATTGGTTGACCGACAGTTGGGTGAAAAAAGAAATGGCTGCTTTTGAAAAAAATATGTGCAAATGTTATTTTTTATAAACAACTAAGTACCTACTTAAAAACGTAATTAATTTTATAAAGTCACACTTACGCAACTTGTTAGAGAGTTTTTACTATATCCCGATGCAGATATCAGTTGAATCCATCCTCATCACAATATCTTCACTGTATAGTATTAATATCTCTGGGATCAGTTCTAAGCATATGTATATAGAAACCGGTAAGATTGTTTGAGTATATCTACCTACAGTATTTTTGTATCTGTATCTATATCAGAATCTATATATCTACCTACAACCACTTGTACCATCAGCGGTGGCGGCTGCGCGGGCGCGGCGGCTGATGGGATGGCGGGCGGTGTATCTTATATGGCATCATTAAAAAAAAAAAATGAAAAGTGTTAAGAATGACACGTCTAAAGAGACGCTAAGGAGGATGCTGAGCGGAGAAGGATCGTCTTTTCAAATTGATCTTGAAAAGGAATAATAACACTCCGCCGAGATCTTTTGAATTTTGTATTTTTTTTGTCCGTTCTTTGGTTGGATTTCTTATTCTTCTCGGTTTCCTTTATATATGTATGTACGTTTTTTTTTTTAAGCCAAGCTTTGTGTTCTTTTAAGACGTCATTTGAAGGCCGCGTTTGAGAAATGATTTTGAACCAAACAAAATAACACAAGAAAATATATAAAAAAAAATAATAAAATATTATTCAGTCTTTTGTTGTTGTTCTACAGATACAGAAATTATGGATGGTTACCACTTTTAGAAGATATATTTTTTTCAAAAGTATGTTGAATTTCATAGCTTCATAACTAAAAAAAACTTCTTACTTTACTTAGTTTTATTTAAATTTTTGTTGGAAAAACTCGCGAATATTTATAATTTAAAGACCTACTTGAAATGACTCTTTTCTAAAAAAAATGATTTCGTGCTAAAATAGATTTTGCACAAAAAATGATTTAGTACTGAAATGGTTATGTTTTAATTAAGTTGTCTTAAAATAAGATTTGTTCTAAAAATTGTTCAGTACTAAAAAAGATTTTGTACTAAAATTAATTACTAAAAATTATTTATTAATAAAAATGTATTAGTACAAAAAAGTATTCAATACTAAAAATTATTAACTAACAAAAATGATTTAGTACTAAAAAATGATTCGGTACTAAAATGGTTTAGTATTAAAAATGATTGTGTTAAAAATGATTTAAAACTAAAAGTTATTTAGTACTATAAGAAACATGATTATAGCTAATCCGATGTTGGTTGATAATCTCACTATGTACAAAAATGTTCTTGTCAGTAAAACGACAAGGCTTGAGAAACTATAACTGGTTTTAGTAAAAGTTGGGAGTTTTCCGCGCTCTTCACTTTTCTGAATATTTTATCGATAAAACCACAATTTTTGCTTCCAGAGTCGTGTGTTTTAATAGTGTTTTAAGAAAAAGCGAACGAATCTAATTAAATACATATTTTGTTTAAAATTTTGGCAGCGATCACCCGTTCTGCAGCAATTTCCACAAATTAATCTTTGTATTCAAAAATATACCATTTTTCAGTCGCATTGACAAAATATAGCTAGAAACAAATTCTCCGAAAGATTGGACTAGATTCCAAAACTAGTGTTCTATGTCAAAAATTACTTTTTGTGATTTTCAGGGTCATTTTGAAAAAAAAGTGACTAGGTGAATTTTGTTCCCACGAAAACTAAACGTATAATTTGTATCACCAAAATTCTAACATTTTATTCCTTCTGCCATATTTCTGTACCAAAATATTTATATGATTTTTAATTTGTACATAATTTTCCAAAAGTGATATTGGAAAAAAAAATTCAAATTTCTTCTTTACGAGTGGCAACCATAATCTGAGTCCCAGATTTTGTTTTCAAAACTGGGATCTCTGTGCTTCTCCTTAGTTAGATTCGTTTCATACCTATGTATATGTGAGCACAATAGGGACCAATAATAAATTTCCTCTTCGTTGGAGCTCAGACGGAGACTCTTAAGTCATTCAATTGATTGTTGCTTTGGATAATGCAATCAGACGACCGGAGGGAAGCAGCGCGGCGGCCGGCGGCTGCGGCTGCGAAGAAAAGAACGGGTCGAATTGGCTTTGGTTGAATTCAAGAGTTTGGAAGTTTAGATCGTAAAGATCTATACGTTCTATACGTGCGTAAAATGAGATTTAATTTTTTTTATTATTTTCAAATTTTGTAATCTTTCACCCTGAACAATTTATTTCTTTTGAAAACAAAATTCTCATTTCACAGCTGAATTGAGTTTTATGATGGAGTTTTTTTTTTTTGTAAACTTCTTTAAGAAAACAAGTTCTATTGTATGGATATTTTTTTTTAATAATATTTTTAGGCTTCGTGTTAATTACAATTCTTTATGGTGTCGGCGATAAGTTAAGATAAAAAAAAAAACTAAATGATTCTTTGATAGGTACAAATACATATTGGGTCAAAAACAAAGTTATAAGTTTGAACGAAATCTGAGGACATCAGCGGAGCGAGCGTGCGCAACAAAGTCGTAGGATTAAGCTGTTTGTTCAGATGCCAAAGACTGACTTTGATTGCGCGTGGTTGGTAGATTTAAAAATTTAATAACCGGAGATTGTTGACAAATGCCTTCGAGTGATAAAAAACAGAGCTTTGAGATATGAAATGCAATTAAAAATATCTTTTTTTTTCTTCTCTTAAATACTGCTACAATCTTGCAGACATGTTGAGACCAATTAAAAATAGAATAAAACGTGCGCAACGTTCGGCACAAAAAACGTGTCATAAATGCAAATTTATTTGCGATGTTATCTTTTTTATATTAAATTGAGTGGATTTTTTAATCCAACTTTGACTAATTAGCCGAAAAAGTATATGTGTACCTCGCTAAAAATATATTTAAATTATATACCAATAGCGCTTACAAATGTGGTTAGTAACAGCTAACCGAACAAATGTCTTAGCACGGAAGTCACGCTCTGTTAAGCCTTTTAAGTTCGAATCGTAAAAAAAATGTTTCAATGGTTTTGTTCGTATTTTATTAAACGATTCAATCAAGATAAAAGCTTTATAATTATAATCTTTCATGTTTAAAAAAAAAAATCGTAAACATAAATCCAAAGAGCGTTTTCGATTTAAATTTAAGTACCGAAGTACCCAGTGGAATATGTTAAAAAAAATTAGCATTTCTTTCCATAGTTTGATTAAAAATAAAAGTAGAATATAAAATCAAAAGTACTAATATGTTAAATAGGGACACACAACATAAATGCATTGTACCAGAAAACAATGAAAAAATTTCGTCGTATGATCATCATTTTATCAAAATTAGTTTGAAAATGTGTAAGTTACTTTATTTTGGTCTCGAACATTTTACTAAACAGCAACTAAAATTATAATTATTTTTTGAGAAAATTTTTGAAAAAGTTTAAAAATTGAAAAATGAAAAATTATAAAAAAATGATTCAAAAAATATTTTTAAAAATAAGTTAAAAAAACTTAAAAAATGTGTATATTTTAAAATCAATACTAAGACTAATACTTTTACTGAAGAGTGTAACTATATTTTTAAGAACTCAGTTCTAATCTCAAATTAGTTTAAAAATGACCGATTAAAAATCAGGTTGAAATCTGAAAACATTAAGCTGACAACAAATTGAAATTTTGAGGGTCTGAATTTTATCAAAAACTTTTAAAGCAAAAACAAATATTCCAATTTTGTGACACTGAACTGAACATCGCTGATTTATTTCTGGAATACCTCTTTTTTAACTTTAAGAAATTGTAAACGTATTTTTTTTTGTTTTTTTTTTGTTTTTTTTTTGTTTTTTTTTTTGTTTTTTTTTTGTTTTTTTTTTGTTTTTTTTTTGTTTTTTTTGGCCACAAAATGGGAATGATTTTGGTGATAAGTTATGATTTGTTTATGAAGTCCTAAAATTAGTGGAAAAACGCGCGTTTAACTATGGATTCAGAAAACAAAACGCAGACTTAATAAGTTGTGGACAAACGGCTTAAAATGCATCTGTACAAAAAGCCAACAAATTGATTCTCAAGGACTTATGTATTTATTAGAATGAAATTCTGCATCGATATAAGTAAGAAATTTTGTGAATTAAATGGTTGGTCCTCAGATCTTATCTTTTTAAGACTTTAGCAAGTGTTCAAAAAGTTAATAATTAATAACTTATTCTGCTTTTTGAAAGTCGTTTTTCGAAACTGTGCTCAAAAGGCAAAAAATCTTAAGTCGATTTAAGATACCTTACCTTTTTGGCCGAAAATGTGTAATGTTAAATGTTTACAAAAAAAAAGGCTAATTCGCGACTGAAATTGTGAAACATCTAAGTCGACGACTTAAGAGCTTCGGCTTCTTGGACGCACATATTATTCAAAGTTGCTTAACAAATCATATTTACCCTAGAACTTAATAATCTATAATTCATTTATTCATAATTTTTTCTTTCTTTTTCAGGTAAGCTAAGTTGTTTTATAATTTTCCCAAAGAGTAAGTAAACTTAAATGGAATTTTGTACAAAACTGAAAATGGTGCCCTGAAACTTTCTGTCATCACTCCTCCACCTACAAATCAAAATTATTAAACTAAAAACAAATTTTTTTTTGCGAGTTGAAATTATCATAAAACAATTTGGCTTTCGAATTGATTGGGCATTAAATCAAATCAACCATCAAAATGCTTCAATTTAGAAAAGAAAAAAAAATCAATATTGATAAAAAATCTTATTCAATTTGAAAAACATGAAAAACGTTTTATTTCTTGGCTTCCTATTGTTAAAAAATACAACAAAACAAAAACAATAAAAGGCTTCCAATATTTACAATTTCATTATATCGTATTGAATTTTTAGATAAAAGCATTTTTGTACTAAAATCTTTGCGAAGCGAAGAACGAGTTATTTGAGTTAAATTTAAAACCATAAGCAGCTCGTTCATTAATAATCCTACAAAAAAAAAACCTACAATACCATAGCTACTATTAATATTAATAACTATTCAAATTAAATCAATCGTGTGTCTACTAAAGATTGAGGAATTTCATTCAACCTCGCCCAGATATATCTTTCTTTTCAAGAAAATCCCGTTCATACATGTGATAGATATAAACGCATATATTATTTTTCGTGCGTTGTGTAGTTTTAGTTTATTGTGATAGATGTTATACACAAATTTTTTAAAAGTGCCTAATCTTAATAAACTAATAAATCAAAGTTCTTTTTTTTTTTTGAATTTAATTTAAACTGGAAGTGGAAGTTTAACATTGAAAACACATGATACCCTACTCTAAGCTATAACTGATTAGTGTTTGGCTACTGAGATGTAAAACAGTAAGGCTCATATTTCATGAACCAGGCGAGAACATAAATATCTAATGACCTTTTAAATATTTTTCCCAGAGGCTCGCATTTGGATTTTTTTTTTTTTGTTAAATTCACTCTATGGAAGGAAAATTGATTTTAACCCTTATCAGCCGGTTAATCGGGCTCCAACTAAAATATATGTACACGAACATGTTGTAACGAGGTACATACATACATCAGCTAAAGAGGAGATATCGAGTAGTAATTTATTCATCAGATTTCGGCAGTGTATGCGCGGTTGGTTTTTAATTAGGGGGTCTCCGTTAAGCCTCGCGACTATGTAATTCTCCAATATTAATTGACTTTAGATTGAGATGTAATTTATTGACCGTAATTTTTATATATCTTTTTTTTTTTTTGCGAGACTTTCAAATTGGATGCAGCGCGTAGGCTTCCTCGTATAGCCGCCTATAAGAGAGCCACGAGGTATGGTAATGTACTTAATTGAAAATTGATTCGATGGTATGTTGGATTGGAGTCGAGGTATTTGTTTTCTATTTTTATTATTTTTAGTTTGTTAACTTCTATTAGCCTTGCTAATAGTATAGTTGTTTGAGTCTCCAGAGATATCCATTTCATAACGACAAGACGACAACTTCCCACCTTTAGTGAGGTGAAAAATCAACATTCTATGTGTTCAAAAGTCGTCAAATATTATTGCAAAATATCATCGTTTTATATTTTGTTTTTATTATTATTGTTTTTGATGACATATAGTCTGAGATTGAATGTTGCAATAATTTATTAGGTAATTTTAAACCCCGGTGACCTTTGTTTCCTTATCTTAAGGAAGTTTGCGTTTTTTTAAGAAATTTTATGTTCCCAATGATTGAAACATGTCGAACTTTTAAAGAATGGTTTAAAGACTTTGTACATTGTTTCAATGCGACCTGTACTGTACTGAAATATTACTGTTTTTCTTCTATTTTATGTGGTTACGTTTTCTCTGTTAAGGTTTTTTAATTTCGTTAAAACATTCGTAAAATTTCGAAAACCATCAAAAGCAGAGTATTATAGAAGCTCATTTTTTTTAAATTTATATGACAGCACTATAAAAAATCTTAATGAAGATTACGTTTTGCCAGAACTTCAGAAATGCTCTTTTATAAGTTTTTATACAAGTCTTACTGAAGCTAACAAGTTATTGAACTCGGGTCTACTCTGTTTGCTGTTGCTCTGCACACTGCACTATAAGTTATGCCTGGATGCAAGAACTTAAGGCACAGCTATAATCGCCGGAAATCAGCGTGATGATGAGCTAATAATTGCGATTTAGTGTTTTGCGTTTAGTCTTCGATAACTTTTGATATCGAAAGCAAGGGTGCTAATCAACTGCTCTATCGAAATTAAGGTGACAGCTAGCTACAGAAATCAAAATGGAGGCAGCGCATTAAATGGCTGACTTCTCCATTTGAGTCCTCGGAAAGTTTCTTTTCGTTGGTTTATGTCATTAGCTTCTATAAGAAATTTTAATAGAAACCTTTTAAAAGTCCATTGAAAGCTGTTTTATATTAAATCAATTTTTCGTTTGCACAAGTGCTAGCTTATTGTTTCTAATAATAAGGATAGATTTACAAGGTCAATTAGAATCCTTTTTTTATTATTATCCAACTGTTAAAACCTAAAAAGAAGCTATTTAGCTCACACACTTTGAAACTTGTACAATATTAATATTTCTAGGTTTTCTAGATCTGACAATTCTTTTTTCAGGTTGGCTGATTTTTTATGCTAATGATAAAAATAAGATGTTCCATAGTAATTTCAACTATGATTGGTGCACCAAATATTTCCGAATAAGTAACTCTCCATTACCAGACTATTAGAACTAAAAGAAGTGAATAAGTTTGTCAAATATTGAAGCATTTCAACAGCTCACTATGTCCGTTCGAAGATGTGATGATGTGTTCAAGATCTGTCAGCACCATCGCATCACATAACCTCGAGATTAGCATTCATATATTTATGTTCAAATATTTGCATTTCGCATCCTGAGTAGTACTTTTTTTTCGTACTTCTCTGCGAAGACGACACAATGCGATGATGATGATGGCCACATCAATAAGAGAATTATTGACATGACTTTAAGTCGTCAATGCGGCGAAGCGATGATATTTTTGCACAAATATAAACAAATCGAAATAAAAAGGTAAACAATTGAATTATTTCGTTGAGTTATCGATAACTCATGTAGAAAAATGTCAAATATTTACCGCTAGTAAGCAAACGACGAACCAACCAACAAATGTGTGATCGATTGCCTTGGCTTTGGTGTTTTGATGCATGACCGGTGCTTACTTAGGAGGAGAGAAAAAAAAAAAAACGGAATGGTTGGTTTGAAAATCAGCAACCAACCAACCAACCAACCAAACTAAAGGCAACATCAACGTTTGGTTTTTCGATGGAAGGTGCAAGGTGAATGGATTCTCGTAAATGCATGTGGGTGGCAAAATTTACGTAGCGCGTGATTTATGTTTTTCCAGGCGCGCAGTTTAGACGTGTATGCTAATTAGTTTGAAAGGAAATACAAAACTCTAATATTATTATTGATGATGTTTGATATTGGTTAGGTACCTATAGGTATACTCGTGTTCGGGTGCTGCTTGGTACAACTGGGGTCTATGTTAAATATTTGATTTTTTGATTTGAAATTTAGAAGGGAAACGCTAATTTTTTAGCTGCTGGTAAGTGAGATATTAATTACATTTGGACTTAAAGTTAAACTTTCATTTGTTGGGTTCCCTGGGTTAAAGGACAGAAGAAAATCGGAGCTTCCATACAAACTATCGATACAAATTGCACAAAATGTTGCCCATTTCTATTCGTGGTTAAGCTAAACCGAAAGAATTCTCTGAGCTTAACTAAATGCCTCCGGGGATTAGTTGTTGTTGGATTAAACATACAAGTTGTTTGCCGAAGTGGTACGTTCAAAATATCTTAAGAAATAAATAGAGCAGATCAAGGAGCTAGTGTATTGCTATAAAACTTTATTAAACAAAGGCTTGAGGTGATGAACAGGTGATGCCTAAAAGTGTCAAGAATGGAACTTAAACAAGAAAGTTTGGTTCACAAAAAGTATTCTTATAATTTCAGAATTTAAGTTAAATAGTGTATAATGCGAAGTAATGGCATTAATGTTTGGTATTCATTAATTTTGAAACTGCCTAAAGATTCATGTTTTAACCATAGGATTATTTTTCAAGATTTTATTCTAAAATTTTAGTAAACAATTTGGCTTGGTTAAACTTTGAGAACTCTATTAATTTTTAGAAGTCAAAGAAGTTAACGTACCTACATTATGGGCCGAGATGTTGAAACTCGAGAGACAAAAATTTGCATAAGGTTTAGGCAGGTAGGAAAATTTTCTAAAAATTATTTATTAAATAATAACGGCAACACTTTCAACGTCATCATTCAGCTTCTTTTTAAAGCCGAAACTAAGTTATTATATTTATTTTTGAAAGATAGTTGTATTTAAATTTTACAAATAAGACTTCCAAAATTTTAATTTAAAAAAATGATGTTTTGGACCTTAAATTACGATGATAAAGAACTCAAAAAAAAATCAGGCCTTAACATTCTGACTCTCTGTCTGTTGGTCTGTTTGCCGCCCCATTTTTCTTCAAACTCGGAACCTGTCCAAATAGAATTTTTTTTTTAACTCCATCAAAAATAACGATACATATAATCGGTGAGAAAAAATATATTTATCTCGAAATTCCTTTACGAGTTATGAGCATTTAAAGTTTTAAAAACATGAATTGTTTTTGATACTTTTAATTGAAACAACGCTTTCTTTTGGAGATATTAGCTCTATGATTTTTTTTAGATTTGGATGAAAATGACACGAACAGTGTTTTTTGCTACCATAATTTTTGCATTTCGATTTTCTCATAAACGGTCTGACGAACTGCAATCAAAATTTTTTTATGAAAGATCCAATATATTTTTAATATTATTATTATATATTTTTAATATTTTTAATAATTTTCCAAAAAAAACTTGTCAAAAACTTCTGGAAAAAGTCATTTTTTTTTTCAATATTTCCATGTGTAGATTTTTTTTTTATTTTTTCGAAAGAATAAAATATTTTTAAAGTTAAAACCATAGAACCTTATTTTTATTTTTCTTATAAACCTTTCAGCAAATTTCAATGAAAATTTTAAAAATCTAAATATACATAATTTCCTAGATTGGAGTTTTATAATTTAAGTTCTTACTTTTTTCTTCAAGAGTGAAATTAATATCGTTGCTATGGATTCATGTAAAAAAAAAACTTTTCCCATTTGTTTATTCCATTGTTTTTTTTTTTAACATAATTCCATCAGATGCCTGCATAAAGATTCCCTGAAACTTGAGAAGCAGACGAAATGTAAAAAAAAATCTCTACAACCAATCTTTTCTATAAGCTCATGTTTGGTTATGCAAAATTAACCCAGCAAAACACAATATAATTTACATATCAACTTGGCACTTTGTCTGACATCTGTAAGCTAAAACTGCATTTGTTTTCTTTGACACATAATGCAATTCTTGTTTATATATTCACACATTATTATAATATATTATTATTTACATTATACATTATTCCCTCGAGCAATATCAATTTAATTCCCATTAGACCGCATAAGTCATGTCAAAATATCCGCAAATCATACGTTGCGTCGCGTCGATTCTTTGTTTACGCCTGTCAAAGAGCTCCTAAAGGTATAAAGTGTTAACTCATACATATATGTAATAAAATTTCTTAAGAAGTAAAGCCTAGAATAATTCAACCATTCACATTCGCACCACTCCATCTTTAAGCCACAATTAGGTGTTAACTACTTGCACTGCAGCACCAAACACACTCGTGTAGCCATTGCATCTGCATTTATTTATTTTGCATTTTTCATTTTCTGCAAACCGAATGCATGAGGTGGTAGAGGAGTGCAATGGAACTTATATTGAAGTGCAGAACTGTAGTGGAGAAAACTTGATTGATGAATTAATTTTTTTTTAAATTTTTTATAAATTTTAATTATTATTGTATTCGAACAATTTCTCACTCAAAACAAGACATGACTTTATTTCAATTCTGATTACAGGCTTGAGTCAACATCAGAAAAAGCAACAGGTACAGAAAGGGTTGTATGCATAAATGCAGTGGGAAATCTTAATCAGAGCTGTCGTTATTCAAAATTTCTGAGAAAAATGTCATTCTTGACTGATGGGACCAAATGTTAACTCACTCATTCATGCTTTGCATTCGAAAATAATATTATATGATCCCATTTTTAGGTTCATATCGAGTGCGAGTTCGTTTATAATTTTGTGGCATTTCTGTAGTATTTTGTTTGTTGGATTTTTTTTCAAACCCTTTTTCTCGCGAACTGTTAAACAGAATGTTTTTGAAAAGTTAGCAAGACTAACTTTCGATAAAATTTTAAAATGTGGAAGGCATCTCATGAAAACATTTTTTTTTGGATTTTCTCGAATACGATAAAACTTATTTATTTCAAAAACGGTTTCAACGATTGTTATACGTTTTTTGTCTGTAGGTTTTTGTAAGAAACTATAATTTATTTGGTCAAAAAAATCCTTTAAAAAACTGTTATGAACGGTACTCACCATGAAACACTTTTTTCTATTGTCTCATAAACGGTTTGAAAAAAATATATATTTCTTTTTGGATTTTTGAAAACTCAATATTTTGAAAACAATTGGATAATTTTATGTGTTAAAATTTAAATATTTCTTAAAATTTTTAAGAAATTTGATACCTAAATGAAAACTTTATTTTTGAAAACACTACAGATGGAATTCTGTCTCAATCCCATTTTAAAATCATTCTCCGTAGGGAAAGTTTTGTTTTTTCCTAAACACTTATGTTTGAATGACTATAAAATAATTCAACAGAATATCAAATAAAAGTTTAACAGAAAAACTTATGTTGCTTAAGATAAGCATTATTTGAATTTTAGTCTTTGCAGAAGAACCTAAGCTTTAAATCATATTTTTTATAAATAATAATATAAAATATGATGTATGTTATTCATTTTATTTAGTGATTCGACTTAAAAAAAAAAAAAAATAAATACCATAAATAAAATTTTTTGACAAAACTGTAAATTTGCCCAAACAACTTTTTTTAAAGGCTAAAAAAATTTAATATTTGAGTTTTAACGGCTGATAAAAAGTTTTGAGAAATGTATGTGTCAGCACAGAAGTTAGAACTGCCATTTTTAATTTAAAAATTAAATTGTGGTCAACTTGTATTAGCATGTGCCGTAAATATTGTAAAAAATTTCGCAAACTATTTTAAATGTTGTCTTCAATTAATCACAGCTCACAAATATGAAATAAAATTTTTGAATATAATAATATAATAATAAAATAATTTTTCAAGTCATATCTAAAAAGTAGACATTTCAAGCTTGAAAATTCTTTCAATTTTTTTTTCAATACGACCAAAAAAAAATCACTAAAAATGTCCAAAACTATATTTCATGCTAAAAAAAATGATATTTGCATTTGAAAATCTTCACTGGAAAATTTTCAAGTTTTTGATCTTTTTTTTGAAAATTTTTATTAGGATAGTAGTCCAAGTCCAAAAAAAAAAATTAATTCAATTATTCGTAACTGATAATTAATTAAACTTTACCTTGATAAATCAGTCTTATATAAAATATTTTAAGTATTCGATTTAAAAAAAAAAATAATCTTGAAACTTGGCTGTTTTCGACTAACGAGATCTTAAAAGATGGGCTATATTTAATTTCGTCTGCCATATTTTAAATATCTTCTACACCTAATTATTGAGAAAAGTATAAAAACTCTTTAGTACCAGCGCACTTTAACAACTCCGTATTTAGGATACAGGCCCAAGTGATGTGTAAGTAACTAGTTTTGGTCTGCCATTTTTTTTTTGTTGTTGAAAAAATCAACTTACAATTATTGACCTGTACCGCAAAAACCAAATAGCTGTGGTTACAGATTTGTTTTGTAGTCTATTGACAGTGTGTCGGGATGATAGAGAGTTTCACTATGAAGCCCCGGGCCGGCCGGCACCGGCTCATATGGCTGCAACTGAATGGTCTTTTTTTTGTAACAATTGCGGTGGCGGCAGAGACCACCACTAGAAGCAATGCCCAACAGCAACATAACCAACAGCACCCCTCAGTATGTTATCAAGTTACAAATTGACAGTGACTTTATTAGGTTATTGATCAAGTTAAAGTAAAAACATAAACATAGTTCGTTGCTCGTGTTGTGTATTATTATTATTTTTTTTTTATAAGGAACCGAACCCAGCCATAACTTGCCACCATCAAAGGTTGTGCGGTCGAAGAAGAAGTAAAAGCCTATTCAAGTTGGTAAGCAACAACCAACCAACAAAACAACAGTCACATTACAACATGGAGCATGGGGGTAATATGAAACCTTAAGGCAACTAATAATGGTTTTGCATTAATTATGCTGTACGCAATTAAAAGTGACATTTTTTTTTTCTATATAGATACATTAAAATTCCAAAAGCACAAAATACCATATTAGTGGGATCGTATTATATGTCCATTTTGAAAAAAAAAACAGACAGAAAAAAAAAGTTGTTAAAATAACAAAACTATTTTTATTAATTTTATCTTTTATTGTATCTTTATAATTTTCAAACATAAAACTAAGCGAGTTGGCGTCAGAAGCCGATCTGCCTGTTATCTATTGATCTTTTGATTAAATTTTTAAAGGTGAAGTCACACACTCTTATGGTCTTGGAACTTTTATTAACATAATTAAAGAGAAAAATAATCAGCTAAACTAAACAAAATAAAACTATAATTTTAAATTTAATGTTCATTTTTTTGTCGGCTAAAATTTCATACGTAGGTAATTTTGATGAAGAAAATATTTTGGGTATCGATTAGTTTCGGTAGATCAATAGAAATTGAATGTATAAATTTGCTCTCTCTCTCTCATATCTCTTTTTGGGGGAGATCATTTAAAATGAATCGATTAGATCGCCGGCCGTTTAAAGCTTGATTTTGCAATTTATTTACATGACCATGGTGATTTTTATAGCCGCACCCGGTTGATTTGTCTCAACTAATATGGCGACTGGAATTTCTGTTTTTTGTTTTTTTTTTTAGGTTAAGATTTAAGTTTATTTTATTTATGATAAAAGATAAACGTTTTATGAGCTTCTTCGTTAGTAGTTAATTTTGGAATGCAGTAGAACTTCAATTTTATTTAAATCATTTAACTACTGAAGTTTTAATCTTATTGCCCTTGATCAATAAAAAAAAAATGTGTCTGTCACAGCTTCATTTGGACAGAGAGCTTTATGGATTTTTTTCATCACTCAAAGACAACTATTTTTTATTTCTATTTGTGGCTTAAGAGATTCTTAGGAATGTTTATAAATTTATGATTCAGTCCAATGGGGCACACTCTAGAAATAAAAATGTTTGGTTCAACAATTTAAACTAATAATAGCATAACTACACGTTTGTTCCTAAAGTTGTACTTTTAAACCTTTTTTTTTAGTTACTTAAAAGATTATTAAGTTTATTCTAATAATGTTTAAGAAAAATATGAAAACAAAACTTTATTGAGACTCATGTTGAAAACATTCATCAAAAATGTTGTCAAGGAACAAACTTCAATTTTTTGGTCTTCAATGTTTTACGAAAGAGGTCCCTTATTTTGGATTTTTGTAAAAATAAATTGTCTACATTTTTGCTTTTGATTTTTTTTCCGTTTCAAAAATTCAGTGTTATGTTTTGTAAAAATTACGTAAACTTCAAAATGGATTCCCAACTTCTAAAAAACTAGAGGAGTACTTATATAATATGTTTATCATTTTTAAAGTAATGATTAGTGTTTTTTTTTTTACCGCAACCTTCTTTTGTGGCTTATTTTTGCAATTCAAATAGAAAATTTTATGCTTTCTGTTGTTTTTCTCTGATAAAATTATTCGTTTCGTAAATTAATACAGTCGTGCCATTCGCGTTGGGCGCCACTTTCGATTTATGTATGCTAAACCACGGATCAAAAAAGCACATACAATGGGGGTAAATTAACGTCTTGAAGTACTTGCTTATAATTCAAAACACTCCGATTTTTCAGAAAGATTCTAGTTTATAGTCGCAATACAATTTTAAACAAAATTAAAAAAGGCTACAAAGGAAAATATGTTACTGAACAAAATTCTTTCAAACTCATAGAATAATTTTTTGGACTAGCAATCGTCCCATTGATAATCCAAGAAATCTATGTAGACATAAATGTTTCCTTAATCAGTTCCAAATTGCTTAAATTTTTTATTAAAATTTTGTTTTCTGGCATATAACTTTCTGTGACTTACATTGGGCGCTATTTATTTTGAACGTCCATAATATTCAAGGAGTTTATATACCAACATACTAATAGTTTCCAAAATCGGTGCCGAAAAAAGTATGTGTTAAGATATTTTTTAATTTTTGTTTTTAACGGAAGTCAAAACTTTACTCTTTTATAAAGTGATGTCATAAATGTTGTCGAAATGTCAAAGAAATAAAATTTTATGCCTTTTTTCAAGGAAAAAAAAAATTTACTAACAATTCGAATTCTTTGAATTTTAACGCTTTTCTTGTTCATCCTCCCACACAGTTAGTGTCTATTATCTTAAAATTTTGCATATATTATTATTTATTGTTATTATTATTATTATGAAAGCTAAGTTCGTAAAAATCTACTTGGCTAAACCACGCACAACAACGGACGGAAATCTATTAATTTTTTGTTTGTTTTTTATTTACTATACAACCACCACGACCACATAATTTAAGCCCTCGCACATAAAACATTTTTAACCAAAAACATTTAACAAAAGGCAAACTATACATCTGATTGTATAATACAAAAAAAAAAAAAAACTGAAATCCAATTCAATTCAAGCATCAGCAACACACTTTAAGTCTTGAATTGCATCTCTTTTGAAGTTATTTCAACTCGTTTGCATTTACATTGAACCGACACCGACCGACCCACTCGGAAAATTCAAAATGTTGATTGATGCCGTATTAACATCAGAAATCAAATATGATATCTTTATAGTTTGGTAAGGAGTGTTGACAATAGTCATCTCTGAAATTTAAAACTTTATCCGAAATTATTATTCCTAAGAATTTTGGTAGATATGAATTGATCTCATACTCGTATTTTTTCATTATTTTAATCCGTTTAAATTTTTTTGCCAGCTTTGCGTTGGGCGCCATTTATAAATTCATATTAAAATGCCTACTCAATGTGGTTGAAAAAGATTTGTTTGAATGAATGTTTAATTATAAGATATTTTTAACAATTGCTGCTAGTTGCAGACGTTTGTTTTGTAAGTTAAAAAAAAGTCTGATATTGCATTTTGAATTCAAAATTGTGTACCGGTCAAAAAGTCTCATTCAATTCTACTTCCAATAAAAATAAAATCTATGAATTGTTTCGGTGTTGATATCGAAATCGTTTTTAAATACTACTTCCCACGTTGGGCGCCATTTTCATTTTACTGAATGATCGATTTTATGCAATACAAAGTACAGTTATTTATTAAAATTTCCGAAATAAATGAATTCAACTTATTGTCACATAAATTACTAAAATATTATTTATTTGTATCTTGTACCATTAGAAAAAAACTTAAATTGAAACTCTTTGTCTCGAACTATAAACGCGGCTTATGTAGTATGACGACAAAAGATTTTTTCTTCCCTCGATCATGAGTGATTCAATTTTGATTTTGCCTTGAAAGTGTAAATATTACTAAAGTGTGTCATGGAGAAGTGTTCTTCAGATTAACTGAAGGGTAGGAAAATTTTTTTTTTTTTTTCGTCTTTTTTTCTTCTTCCATTAACCCACAATACATTTATATATATAGTGTAAAGTTACCAAGGGATGTTTTGTTTTTTGGAATCGTGGTTATTTTTACTGAGAGAGTTTTATAGGATTTAATATAATCAAATAATATTGACAAACATGCTCCTAGATTAATTTAATGGAAATTGATTTTGTGACATAATAAAAAAAAAGAGGAATGGGACTGACATAAATTAAAAATTTTTTTTTGATTTAGCGAACATGAACATATCCAAGTATTATTACTTTTTCTTAGTTGCAGATTTGAAGTAATTACATTAATAGGTGCCGTTAAGTTAATGATTGTTAAAATTAGATTACTTTTATTTTATCGAAGTAATATATATTGCTAATGGGCCAATTCTAATGGAATCAACACTCACCATTTTGGTTAAAACAAGAGAAGAAAGAAATAAAACTAACTAAACATTAACAAATTCATATGGATTTCTAAAAATGCTAGTCCTGCTGTCTGTTATTAGGCCTCTAAAGACCTTCCGTGCGTCGGAGCGGAACTTTCTCCGCAACGCATCCTTCGTCGAAGATTCAATTTCGGTTCGAAGTAGATGTCATCGGAAAAAAAAACTTCCGCGCCAAGAACTTGTCGGATGACTTCGGAGAAAATATTAAAGAAAAAAAAAAACGACTTGAAGTACTTCAGCGCATGCGTTTAATTTCGTCGGATAAAATTTCCGATCAGCTGAATGGAGAACTACCTCGAAGCAAAAAGTCTCCGATTTGTAGAATTTCGGAGAGAATTCCGCTCCGACGGTTTCCTCGATAGGCCCGATAATTTTTTCCACGCCAAAATGCCAAGACTTCAAAAATGTTGAAGTTTCGAAACCTATCACCCTCATCCTTATATTCGTAGTGTCACTCATATCGATATAAACTTCAAAGTTTTTCGGAACACTATGAGGAGAAGAGTTGTGCATTCTAGTTCACTTCAAGTATTCCAGTTCAAAAATTTTTGCTGAACTAGTTCGTTCTTTTAGTTCATTTAGTTCACTATTTCAATATAAGCTGAGATGAAAAATTGTTGCAAAAAAAAAATTCAACTTTGTTGTTGTTCCTTGAGAGACTTTAGTCAAATTGACACAGGTTGGTTCATCGGATCATCAACCAAATCCACCCGTAAAATAATTCGACAAATTTCAACATCAACTGCGTTAAAACATTAGTGATTCCTTTTTTATCCGTGTAGTTTACTACCGATTTCTGCTCAAACGTCTCTGAGTATCTTCTTCTCATCTTTTTCTGACAGCAAGCTGCAAGCTTCCGTTTTGGCTTTGTTTCTCGGATATTGGTGGTGGCCGCGAGATCCTACTACCTCTTCTGCAGCAATCGTGATAGTTTGTTGGCATTGCTGCCAGTGGGCTTATGGTTGATATTCACCTAAAAGCACCACGGTTATCGATAAAATTGGTTGCATGTTCGATCATCGGGGGGCCCCAGTTTCTTTCCAGTTATTAAAATGGAGAAATATAGAGTTTCTTCGGTACAATGTTCTTCCCTGCTATGAAGTCGATAGGCCTGGGACCGCGTCCGGAAGGCAATTCGTGCTGTGTCTGGTTTTGAATTCGTCACTTCCAAATCTATAGTGTTGGTTGATTGTGCCTTTGTAGAAAAAGGGCGAATTATTGATAAGCTCTCATCGAGAACGACACATAATTCCAAGATTCTGAAAAACAGAATCCCAAAATTCCCAAAGACAGAATCCCAACCTTCAACTTCCAAAATCCGAGAGTTATAAAATTCAGGAATCTTTAAATCGTTAGTTTCGAGATTAAATTTTTCTGGATTTTGGAATATGTGTTTTTTGAATTCGGTATTTTGCACCCAACCTACTTAGCAACACTCTTATGAACAGTTTTGATGTATTGTTTGTCATTTAATTTCATCTAAAAATTTACCGGCGAACCCAACACGCAGTAAAGTGGAAGAGTTGTCGTTTTAGTGGCAATCGTCAGCATATGAAGAAGAAGAAGCAGTGGCACTCAATTTTCGAAATCTAATCTCTTCACAGTTAATGAATCACCACATTTTGTACCAATTTTACAAATTACAACTGTCAAGCTTTCATAATTTTTAAAATAATGCCGTAGAATTTAAAAAGCATTGATCATGTGCAGTTCCACTTTTAATAGCCCTGAACTGTTATTTTTGGTGCGTATCTGAAAAAAACGGCGCCAAACTTAAATCTTGCTTGAAAGCCTTTATCAACCGTGAAATATTTTGTTATTTTTTGGTTTTATCTAACGCTGAATATATTAATCATTTTTATTTGCTTTCGTTATTGAGAATTTGATACGAAGTAATAATATCCCCAACAAAAATCTAATTTACTGTAAAAAAATCTAATAAATAAATAAAAAATAATCAAAAGCGAAAAAAAAAATAAATACATATAATGTTGTATAATTATGGCAGACAAAAGTCTTAAATTTTTTTACTTCTATTTTTTTCTCAAAATTAAATCAGTTTTCAGAAATAGCTTTCATTAAATATATAAAAAATGACAACCCTCCTCTCAACTCACAAAATTGTGATAAATGTTTCTTGACACCTCCAAAATAAAAAAATCCCCATTTTATTATGTCCGTACGTTCATATGTCAGTTCATTTTATTGTCGGTTTCAAAATAAAAACCTTCATTGGCGACCCCCACGTTTTTAATATAAAAATGCCACAAAACTAAATTATAATGATCTTGTTATGAGACTAATAAATTTTCTGCTTTTTTTTCTTTTCTTTAACTTTACTTTTTTTTTTATTTTTTATTGTGAAACCCCTGTTGTTGGTCGTTTGCAGTCCAATTTAATAGATATGAGGTTTTTAATATTTTGCAAATTTTATACAGGCTTTGCTGAAATTCCTGGAAAAAAAAACAAACACGATAGAAATGATTAAAAAATTGAATTCTGAAATCATTTAATTTATCAAAAAAGTTAGTTCGTTTATTAACTTGTGCTTTAATCATTCACTCTTCACTAAATTTAATCTCGCCATTAAAAATGGGAAATCTTAAAAATCTGTAAAATTTCCATTTTTAGTGGTGTTTAGTCATGTCATGCAAAATTTGTCAATGTTAGCGAAATTCTCTAATTGCTAATATTTGATAAGAAAAAAACTCATCTTAGCTCAATTTGAGTAAGATTTGCTAAAATTAAATAAATTTAGCTATTGTACGCTAAATTTAGCTATATCTATTTTCGCTAAGTTTAGCTATTTTCCGCTAAGTTTAGTTTTTTTTCCGCTAAGTTTAGCCGTTTTCCCCTAAGTTTTGATATTTACCGCTAAATTTCGCTATTTTTGGATATGCTTTGTTTGTTGCTAGTTTAACTTAGTTTATGTATTTTCGCTAACTTTATCTAATTTCGCTAAGTTTAGCTATTTTCCGCTGAGTTTTTTTTTTTCATTTATTGCTAAGCTTAGAAATTTTTCTATACGTTTCACAAAAAATTGTAAAGTTTACCTAATTTCGTTAAGTCTCGTAAAAATATAAGAAAAAAAAAACAAAATTGGAACATCCAATTATTAATTGCACAGTGCACACCCGCTGGCGAGAAATTAGAACGGAAGTTGGAACTCCCTAAAAAAAAACATCGTTGCAAATATACTTATTTTTCGCATGTGCATCTTTCATCTCAGAACCTTAAATTATCTTTTCCTTCTGTGCAGCAGCGATGTGCCTATATGCTTGCTTGTGCTCCGCTCCTTCTCCCTAACAACATCCACATCCATAAGAGTCGTGTGCCATAATTCAGGGAAGGTATTAATTTGTATGGTTCCTTGTTTTTTTTTTTGTTGTTGTTTGTTATTTTGTACGTATATGAAGTGGTGATTCCACTTCCTTTTGGGCTGCAGGACAAGATGAAGTAGATGTGGGCGATGGAATGGAAAAGGAAAAGAAATCTTGCTTAACAACTTTGTTGTGTTTATAAGGGGGAAACATTCAGCAACAACAACAACATGTTGTGTGTGTCCCAAACCTCCATCATCCGAGAATATCGTCTCTAAAGTTGGCAATCGCTCTTCGCGATGAGTTATAATTAAAACGGCTGTCATAGATAAAAGTATCGCAATGCAATATCATCGTTTGTCAATGGTTCTGCTTTGCTTTTAAGCGCTTTGGATGGGAGTCTTCCACGAGTCTTTAAAAAATATAAATAAAAATTTAAATCAGAGGAGGGTGGCTGTGATTAGGGAGAACAGAACGACGACTGAGAGAAAATGGTGATGGAAATTGAGGTTTCTATAATATTAATGAGGAAAATTTAACGCACAAATTCATTATGACAGGAATAGTCTTTTCATAAGAGGTAAATATGTACAAACATCCATTCTACAAGTAGTAATAGGAAGGTACCGAACTGAAAATATCTATATAAGAAAAATGGATTTATTTATTCGCATGTGGCATCGTTTGTAGGAAGGTACGAGCATTTTGATGATGGAGGTCTATATATATTTTTATGTGTTTTTTTTTTTAAAGCGCAGATAAATTAGAAAGTCTGCGCGATTTCATAATTTAATTTATCTGATTTTTTTGATAAATATATTTGTTCACTTTAAAATATAAATCATATTAAATTTTATTTGCTGGACGATATCTAAAATCTAATAAACAAGACGTTTGCGACTAGCTATATATTATATTTTGAAACATTTATTTTCGTGTGCCAAATGATTTAGTGGATAATTAATTAAAAAATGTGTGTGTTGCTTTTTATGGATCAAAGGTATCGAATTGAGATAATTCTTGTAGAATATTTTGTATTTTAAAAATATTTCTCAATACTTGAGTTTTTATATGATGTAGGAAAGAACTTTTGTATTAAATCATTTTTATCAATAACCAAAATGTAAAATTGGACTTTTGTATTTTGTATTTTTTTCTGATAGAATTTTTCTTAAAAATAAGCGAATTAAGAATAGATAGGAATATTGACAAACTTCCCAAAAAACAAATTCAAAGATCACCTTTTTAAAATACACAAACTTGAAATCCTCAATCGCAAAATCTACGAACAAAAATCTTCAAATGAAAAACACCAAACAAAGGTCAAGAATACACAAATCCACAGAACCAACAAAGCCTAACAAAGCCTTATAAAGCCGACTTCAAAAAGTCGATTTTTAAAATCTCAATCGAAAAATTACGAATGGTTTACCGATTGATCAATATGTATATCGTCAAAAAAAAATGTATCGACTAAAAATATCAATTTATCGAAATCTCGATCTACAGATTTTATAGTCGATATGTCGAATTTCGATATTTAAATAATTGACACTTGATCAAACCAAAGTCCGAGAAATGACAAGCTTGGTTCAGAGAGATCATATTAGATTCAGGAGATCAAAAACCTAAAAAAAAGAATATTTTGGCTCAACGGAGGAAAATTGTGCCGATCAGTGAATCGATAACAAAAAGGGGGGAAACTAAGTCATAGTGAAGAAGAAATCCACCTTAAATGCACACCAATAATATGAAATTTTTATTATTTCAAGAAAATTTCGTATTCAAATTCACACAGGTGATCAAATTTGAATATGCTACGGCTTTGTTCCAATTTTCATTTAAAACGCAATAACTAAAAACCAATATCATCAGAAATTCCAAATTAATCTTTTATGCTTATTGAAAGGGAATCCACCTTACATACAGACAAGGTCAACAAAAATCGTTCGTTACCGTTTCAATTAATTTGATAATAAAAAATTGGAAATCACCCAAGTTCAATTAATTAATAATATAATAACTCAAAAAGCCCACCCAATTTCCAGTTGATAACAAAAATATCCCAATTGAAACTTTAGATTTCTGATTGATTGATTTACAACTTAAAAAAAAGAAGCCGACAAACGGTCGGTGTTGTCAAAAAAAAAAAAAAAAGATTTCTACGCCCGCCTTTCACTAAAACAATTTACAATTATTTAAAATTGTTTATAAAAAAAATATATTGCCGTTTAAAATAGAACATACACAACAGAAAAAAATAAAAATCGATTACTATAATGCCCCCACACACGTCTGAACTCTTATAGAACGTGTGCTCTAAAAACAACATACAATGTTCCCCTTCAAAATGTTATCAGTTTTGAAAACCACAAAAGATCGCGATAAAGCTACAACTGATGATGCTGATGTACTTATTCAACGCGAGTATAGCACGCGGCCAAACACAACACGCTCCACAAATTTGTTCCAATGCAATTTAATTAGTTTATTTACTAATTTTTATTTAATTTGTGCTTTGTTTTGATTAATACAATTTTTATTAATAGCGCGCAAATTGCGTATTTGTGTGATTGACTGATTGTGTGTACATAATTAGAGCACTCGATTGACAGTACTCTGAAAAATTTGGGGGGGTTGGGGCTGGAAATGTGGGGATGATTGTCTCGATTTCATAAACTTTAAATAAAAAAAATAGCTTGGAAAAAGCTATTCAATCTACAGATTCATCTGCTCTAAAAAACAGCAGCTACAGCAGCAACAAAAACAACAAGAAGAACATCAAGTGATGTACTGATTTTGAGAGGACGATTAGATTGATGATGATGAAATTGCTTACGATGATGACGATGATATGTCAGTCATTCATCAAGTGTGCTCAAGCTGGAGGCGCCACAATTGCTATACAAGTGTGTTGGGGCTAAGTCAGTAACAGTAATTGGCGCCTATCACAGAATATTTTTTTTTTTTTTTTTTTTCAAAACAAAAATATGCATATAGACAGAAAGACACATATGCAGTTGGTGTGTGCATTTGTGATGCACTTATCATCTAGTTAACATATTTATTGAATAAGGAAGCTTTTGGTGCAGCCATATCATAGAATATTATTATTATTTGCAGTTGCTGTGGAACTGTGTGGCATGTGGCTCATTCAGTTACAATTTTTATATAAATAAACCTAATTAACCGAGAGTTGCAGTAATTGCACTGCAAATTGCAGCAATAATTTTGTAAAAGTGCAGAGGGAGACAGAGATGAATTCTTATATTACAGTCGTATAAATTCATATCGTAATTTGTAGAAGCATTGCGCTTTTATTATTTATTTGATTAGGTTAATTGAAAGGCGTCTAGGCAGAGTATTGTTGTTTGGTATTTGACATTCTGTCCAGGCACCTGATGTTCTCACTCAAAAGTGTCATTGATTTCCGTTTTGATTTATGACTTTGCGCAAATGAGGGCCAGACTAAATCATACTTATTTACCCCCCCCCCCCCCCCCTTCCCACCTTCTCATCTATTCCCACTGATTGGATGGAATACGAATTGTTTGAGACTTGCATCACACAATATAATATTTTGATATATTGAAAGCCATTGGCAGTTGTAAGTAATTGCACCTATTTGGAATTTATTTTTTTTCAATATGATATTGACATCACTGTTATGTATAGGTATAAGAGGAGATTGGAATTTTTAAAGAAAATTTGAAGTTTAAATGTTTTGAAATGCATTTAATTCCATCATATTAGTTCTAAGCCAAATTTTAGAACAAATTGATGATGAGATAAGGTGACCATATATTGTAGATGAATGGCAATGATTCTTGCACATAATGCAGATACCTTTTCAAGTTTAGCTTCTTAAGTGTTTGAAGGATCTTAAAACTTGACCTACAAAGCTTCTCTAATATTTTTCGTGCTACTATTATATTATCTGTGTTTTCTGAATTTTCTCCCAACAGAGGGCACCTTTGTCGAATTGTTTCATTTAAAAATTTCTTTTCGTAATGAACTGATAATACTGAACTTACCAGGAACATTTTACTCATAAAATAAATCCATTCGGCAACCGTTCCAGTTGGAAATTCGACAAAAACGGTAAAAATAAAAGCAATTTTTTTTTTTTAAAGTGTCGTTGAAAAAACTATCAAAATACATTTTTTTCGAGACTTAGAAAATCTCACTTTTCATAATTTTACAATTACAAAATTTACTTTTTTAAAATCTAACAATTACAAAAATTCACAAACTCTTATTTCAAATAAAATATTCATTCAGTCTCGTAAGATTTTTAATTTACAAAAAATTCTTAAAACAACTATGTACTATGTATGTAAATTTAAAATTAAATTTTTCAAGCCTTTTGTTATTTTATGGTTATTTTTATTTTTTTCTTTATTTTTGCCTTTTTTGTTTTTATTTTTTTAATGTTTTTTCTTTTAAAAAATGTTTTTTTTTTTTCAGAAACAGATTTTTGTTTTAAAAAACTTTTTGTTTGAATGATTTTTTTAAAATGTTTTTTTTTTTTTTTCAAAAAACTATTTTTATTTCAAAAACGATTTTATTAAATGTTTTTTCTTTTACAAGCTTTTTTTCAATATTAAAGATTGTTACTAATGTTAAAAATGTAATTAATTAGAATAAGTGTGTATACGCCAGAGTTAAACACTTGTATTTTAAGGTTTGACTTTCTATTAAATTAGAATGACCAACGATTTCGAAAAAAAGTTTATCAATATTTAAAATTTTAAATGATGGTCATTTTACGGTTATTAAATATTATTTTCAAAAATTTGAAGAACAACAATAAATGAACAAAAAATGTTGAAAAATATTTTTTTTCATAAGTAAAAAAAATATCTATAGATGTTCAGAAAAAGTTAAGCTAAGCATCCTGGTCATAAATAGAAGTAATAAATAGAAGCCTATCGAACGCATTAAAAATTTTAAAAAATCGTCGAATTGAATTTTGTTTGATTTTGTCATTAAGGAATTTGGATTTTGGATTTCGGAATATCGTACCAACTCTCTTTAATGCTTTGTAGCCTCTGAATTATATCAACAAAATTTTCGAGAGAACAAGATATTTGAAGTTTCGTCTTAGTCTCCTCCTGGTACCAGCTCAGAATTTCCTTAATGTGAAAAAATGAATAAAATCTCGACTCGGCCTCGTCTCGTATATCTAAAAGAAAGTCCCGTTTCGGTCTCCATCTCGTGGCCAGTCTAAGATTTGCTATCATAGATATATTATTATTTTCTTTTTTAGGGGGCAACAAACGAGGTTGTTTCACATTAAAATGACTTGGACACAAAACGATTTGTGTGTTAGACAATTAAATCATAGATTTAAGAAATAAGATATTTATATAAACTTCCCCCAAAAAAAACCTTTCACCATAAAAATCTAATTTTTCAAGCTTCCTGTCATCTTAAATGAACACAAATTAGTCCCAGTTTAAAAAAGACTACCAACAACAACAAAAAAATCGATGTCATCTTTCATGAGTAGGTGTTAAGTTTGTTGTTTCTCTTTTCCGTTATAAAAAATCACTAAGCTTGCCCCCGCATTTGGCACGTGGGTATCATAATACCTTTCATCTTTAACAAATTTTTTAAATTTATAAACTCCAAAAAAAAGACAATTCCAACAAAAAAAAGTTAATAATCTCGTCTGAACTAAGAAATCATAAACAAAAGCCATAAAACATTTCCCCTTGAATATATTATTTACCTTCTTAAACACATCCATCGCCTACAATATGCCACATAATTCATTTTAGATCTTTGAGAAATAATTATTATCAATTCTATGTTAGGGTATCAAAAAAGAACAAAAAAAAAAAAACAGCTTGAAAAGAGATCCAATCAGCTCCGGTGCTCATAAATTCTTGTTCACAAAAAAGATAAGATAAATTGGAAAATTGAGCAAACATATTGAACTCATGGTCGTTTTGTTATGCAGAAGTATCTATTATACCCATATATTACATATGGATTTGCAGTATGTCAAGAGCTCTAGATATATGCGCCTCTCCAATCCCCTGCGTGTATATTTCCTTGATATTCTTAAAAATGACACGTATAGATAAAAATGTATCTATTCAATAATTTTTGTATGAAAAAAAAGATACGTCTAGCAGATACTTCTGATGTTTTTCCCCAGAACTTAACAAACGACTCGAGAATATAAACCAACACGAAAAAAAAAAACAACACGAATCCTAAGGACAGAACCATTGCATATGCTGTAGTTGCACTTTGTTCACCACGCTGCGCTGTTGCACGAAAATTCTCATAGCAATTCTATGAATAGATATGGCTGCACAATGCTGACGATGACAACGTCGAACACACTCTATTCGAGAAAACTATATACGACACGCATTTGTACAAAAGTTATACTTCTCCTGATGAAGTAGGCCTTTACTTAACTTACTTTAACCATCACCATCATCATCATCATCGATAAGTCCATGCAACTAAAGTAGTAAATCGTTTAGTGTACAACTCGAGTTGTGGATTTATTTGTGCGAGGTTCGCGGGCTGTTATAGGAATCGAAAGGCGCGACATATGGCATCAGCACTGCAGTGCAGCAGCAGCAGCAGCGTCGGGACGCACCTATACAAGCCTTGATATTTTTGTACTACAACAAAAATCTATAAGGTGGGAACGGATTCGGATTCGGATTGCCTTGTATTGTTGGCCTATGGCACTTGGCGCAAAAGTGCTCTAGTTGAGACATATTTCTGCAATCCAATTCGATTCCAAAGAGGCTTGGATGGCACGGGAGAAAAAAAGAAACAAAAACATTTCTTGCATTAGATAGATTTTTTTTTTAACTCACAGTGCACAGTTGGAAATATTAAATCAAAGTCTGATGTGAACTCTTTCGTCTAATTAATTAGAACCATCTGCGTCTGGGATTATTCTTTCTGGATAATTTTTTTTAAAGGGTGTTTTTATTTAGACGCTTTGTGGTAAATATTTCTTCTCAAAAATGGTTGTCATTGCGAAGACAAGTGAGATATTTTTTTTTTAAAGATTCTAAGATTTAGAAAAAAAATTAAAAAAAAAAAAACGGAATTTCGAAATTTTTCACTTGATCCTGATTCCTGGCAATGCTTAGAAAAAAAAACATGTTTAAAAAAAACACCCTATCCGAAGAAACTATTTCAATTATATTTCTATCTTTCATGAAAAAGGTAGCTGACCTGATGAAGATAAGTTCAAAAAGTCGCTCGCCGCCGCTGGAATGCCCTTAAATAAGAAACACGGATGCACAACACGCTGCGCTGTGTAGTCTAGAAATACCTATAATAGTGCAGTGCATCTTAATTTTATAAAAATGTTTTTTTTTTTTATATTTTCAGTTTTGAATTGAATTGAATGCATATACATTTGAAAGATCTTACATCATCGATCTTGTCTAATTACCATGCATATATCAGTACGTGTTTTGATTAATGCAAGTCTAATTTAATGAATTGGGTAATGGGTAGGTTGTATGCATGTGTAGGGTAGGATAGGATTTGAGGGCTGGCTGGTGAGAACGTGCTCTTAAGTGAATCTTAAAAAGGTTGGATTGAAAATAAAGTTGGGGTAGTTTGATTTATGTAATATTCTAAAATTAATAAAATAAAGTGTTAGTTTTGTTGTTTTTTTTTTTTTAATTCTTACCAAAAATAAAAAATAATAAAAAAATTTAATATTCTTATTTTTTTAGATAGAAAATTATGTTCTTTGTAAAATAATTTAGGAAGCGACCAAAAATAAAGAAAAAACAAATATCAGCTGATTTTTATGAATTTAGTTTTTCCAAAAAGTGGCTTATTTTAAAATGTATAATAAAATACTTTCATATACTTATGAGCATAACGAAACTTAGATTCGACAGAATTATTCAATATAGTTTTGGTGGACATTAACTAAACAATCAAAAAGTAAAAGCATTAGAAAAATAAGTTTTTTTTTATTCTTATATTAATTTGTAAGACGCAAATTGTTTAAATGGAAAGTAAATGTTTAAATTTTAAACCTAAATTAAATAAGATTTAAGGCCGCAAAAAAGCAGTATTTTTGAGGTGCAAAGGAAAACGGCTAATGTTAACATTAAATTTTTTTTTTTATTTTCGACTTTCTGGAAAACGGTTCATTTGATTTTGATGAAATATAGTGGGTTTTAAAAATTTGAAATAGAATTCTAACTAAATTTCAGAAACATTACTTTTTGTATTTTAACAAAAAAACAAACTTTTTCAAAATTAAGTATATATTTTCCAAAACGTCTATTCATAAAAATTCAGTAACTACATTTTTTTTTTCTTATGTGGAATTTTAATATGTCTCGTTTTTTTATTTCAACGAGGAACAAAAATAACGGAACCTACTAAAAACCTTTCCAAAAACTTTTAATATTTCAAAATTAGTCAAAGTTATTCAAAAAAAAAAAATGTTCCTGTATCCCGACTTTACTATAACCAAGACTATTTTTTTATCCTTATGGCTATCTTTTTCTTTTTGGCAACGACTAAATTCAAAATTCAAAATGCAAAAATTAAGTTATTTATGAATACCAACTTTTTAGTCAGTTTCCATCAACTGTCATATATCAAAAACCAAAGCAGATGAATTAAAATGATTTTCATTTCCAAATTCAGGTAGCTGAATAACTTTAAAGGATCTTATTGCTTCGGAAAAAACAACTGTCGGCCAGTGTTATGACCATTTCAGCAAGAGAGAGTACAGTGGACTCGCGGTAACGTGAACTATTAAAAACCTAGCGTGTTCACGTTTGCGAAGTTGTCCATGTTTACGAAGGTGTAGTTCTTTAAATTTTCCAAATAAATCAGACATGTGTTTAACTTAAATTCATATATTTTTTTTTTCGGTTTGTACAAACGTAATTCATAAAATTTTTGTTAAGAAAAAATAATTAGGTTGGTTGAAATTAGTGAATTAGTGGGTTATCTTTTTCTGAATTTTATTTTTTTTTTTTGCAAATTGCTGAACACGGCCTTTTCGCCGAGACATTTTGAGGACATTCACTTTTTTTTTAGAGACAAGAATTTCGGTATTTTTCCCGATATATTTCACGAAAAACTTTAGATTAGATCATATCAAATCAGAATCGCACACTAAACTAATAAATTACTAGCCAGGACTCACGAAAAATCATTTACTGAGTTTTCCCCGTTATTTCCACTTTATGGCATTAACTGGAATTCCCCGTTTAGTAAAAATGATTTGGAAAAACGACAAAACGCATAAAAGAAAGCTATTTTTTCTATGCTGATACATTTTAAATTTGTTCACGTTATAGGGCTTTCTTACCGTGTTCACGCTACAGAGTAGTCA
The DNA here is from genome assembly GCA_958431115.1 of Syrphus vitripennis. NCBI lineage: Eukaryota > Metazoa > Arthropoda > Insecta > Diptera > Syrphidae > Syrphus > Syrphus vitripennis. The sequence goes on along the minus strand of OY288108.1, from coordinate 136,137,625 downwards.
GTATAAGAAAAATTATGTTCACGTTAGCCGGTGTTCACGTAAGCCGGTGTTTTTGTTAACGCGAGTCTACTGTATTTTGAAAACGGTTGGAAAGTTTTTATGAAATTTTGTTTTTAAGTGAATATTATTAAATATTTTCAACTTACTTGGATCGTCAGTATTATTACTATGCCCGTTAGTTTCCCTCTACGGGACACTTACAATTCTCCAACTCTTTCCCAGTTCTACCGATTCCCCTTCCATTGTTCTTCGCCAAGTGCTTCTAGGTCGGCATGGTAGTCTGCCTGTCTGAGTGAAAGGGTTCGATTACATCGCTTGACTTGCAATGCATTTGGTATCTGTTTGGAGGGTATTGCCAATCTAGTGTTTCGTATGATAGAGTCAATGGGTTCCTGTTCTCGCATAAAGATCAACACTGGAGATACGATTTGACCAGAAAATTCTCAAGATATTGTCCAGACATCTATTTACAAACGTTTGGACTGTTCTTCAGATTCGACTGTTAATATCTAGCCTAGTTCCGACTTAATATTTAAAAAATACTTGCATACAATTACATATAACCATTGTGCTTCCATTCTTGCTCAACCTTAAAGCTTGAAGATATTATCTTTCTGACTTAAGCCAGGTTTCTCGATTTTAGCCACGATTTAAGTTTTTCTCTTCCTAAACCTATCTTTAACATTTTATAATTTTTTTTTCAAGAATCTATTTTTAAAACTTTTGTTTTCTTATTTATTTCCAGGTAAGTTCCAATTTTCTCTTAATACCATGAAGTACATAACCAAAAATACTCAACCTTGTAAGTTAAAAAAAAAAAACAATACTGCTCAAGTATATTTTCCAAGAAGTGTGAACGAAAATTCATCAATCGTCACAATATCATTTTGTTTATCAAAAAATATTTCTTTACACTTTTTAGGAGTAAGAAGGTGTTTCAGGAATATTTATACACAAAAGTGCATTCACTAGAAAGTAAAAAAAAAATTACCAAACATCAATACAATCCGTCTTTAAAAAAAAAAAGAAACACACACAAATCATTATAAATTCCCTCAAATGGAAGGAAGGTGTGAAAAATAGGCAGTTTTGTCTAATAATTCCCTGCGCATTCTCAATTTCCAAATGAATTTCTATCCATCCATTTCCAAAATAATTCAACCATTTCGTTTGTTATTGTTGTTTATTTTATTTCAAAAAAAAAGAGAAGAAGAAAACAATAATGTCACCCACCCATAGCGCTGTTAGCTCGAACACTCTGCAACTCCAACCCAATACCCAACTCAAATGAAATATGAGAATAGAAATTTGTTCAATCATTCGTTCGTTGTTGTTGTTGTTCGTTTTCCCTCTTCCTAATGGTTCCTGAATTTATTTTGATTTTTGAAAAGACATTAATTCCAGGTCATGTGGGACGTTTAACATTCTCTCCAGAATTTAATTTTTATTAGAAGACAAAATCTATTCGGAACAACAACCAATATTCCTCCACTCCACACACATGAGACTTTGTGGTGTTTTTTTTTTTTTTTTTTTTTTTGTGCAAACGAGAAAAGGTATATACAGTTCTCCTTTAATACAATGTGTCCGTTCGCATCTGTCCATGTGTCCAAGTAATTTATGGCCACAATCTAGCTACAGGAACACGAAAACCTCTATCGCTCTGTCTGGTTTTTGTATAGCAGGTCAGATTTTAAAGCCGAAAATGAAAAAAGAAAAGAAAAAAATCTGGAAAATGGAGTTTTTCATTTGATGTTAGGAATAGAAAATCCTACACAAAGACAGAGCTTGCTCCAGGCGATTCCCGGTGTGAGAGATCTCCGAAGGAACTGCCTTAATGTCTGGGATGTTGAAATCAATTTGGTATGATTGTCTCGTTGCTTTTTTTCTTTATTTTAGGGAAAACATGAAAATCAAGTTTTGAAAATGATAATAAAGAAAAAACAAAATCCCAAATGCGCGTTCTTATAGTTTTTTGGAATATATCCAAACACCTATAAGACACCAGATGATGAACATGCCTGTTTGATGAAAGAAGGCTGGGAGTGGGAGACTTGTATGAAATCCTTTTTTTGTGTTGTGTGTCTTCCTGAAACTAGAAAAAAAAAATCACCATGAAGAGTGTGTAGTATGATGTGGTGCAGCGCAGGGAATACCTGCTCTGCGGGATGCAGATCTTCTGGTTAACACGTGTGCCTGTCTTTCCACACTCTCTCAATTCCAATTCTAGAATTAAGTTTTTTTTTTTTTTTGATTTTCTGCTCGTGTTGAGAATGTTTCTTTATCTAAATCGGTTTTCTTAACATTTTCCTGTCTAAACTGAGAAGGAGATGTGTTTTCTGAAGAGATCCAAAATGCAAGCGGGGGACATGCAAATATAAAGACTAGTGTAGTGTGTGGTTGCACCATCAGCCAGCCACTTTTCCTGTTGGAGTATTTTTTTTTTGTTGTTGTTGGTTTCTTGTCGTTGGTAGGATGTGCAGCTCATGTGGGATAAATGTTTGGAGGAAGTGCAATTTCCTCTTACAAAACTCTTTCAATCCTTTTTTTTTTTTGTTTTTGAATGAAGACGAATGAACGTTCAAAAAAAAAAAACTCTGCATGCTGATCTTTATGGATGACTTGACGTGTGATGGCCATGGATATGTTGTGTTATTGAAGTAAGTGTGATTTGAGTGTATATTTACGTTTAGGTTTTGTCGATTTTTGTGGGAGAGATGTTGTTTTGATAACCGCAATTAAGACGATGGAATCCAAAAAAAAAAAAACTTATTTTTAATCCTCGCGCTGAAAGTATACATCTCTCTTGCAAGAGGATCATGCAACACAAAAACTAAATAAAATAACACCAAATGTGCGATTTAACGAGGCTGGAATGCGTATGATGTTGGTACTTAGTGGATAAATTGAAAATTGTATTGACCGGAAAGTAAACAGAATTCGAGTTGAAAGGTATCCTCATTAGGAAGATCTTAAAGAGCTCTCTTAAATCATTTTTGTAATATAGTTTGCATGGTTGATTGAAATTACAAGCAAATGAATTCTGTTTGTAGTTTTGGATTTTTTTGTTTTGGCAGCACATTGTGCCAAAACACTGAAGAAGAAGAACTGCGTTGAAGGAATGCAGTGTTGGTGTTTTTTTAATACGGACAACTTCCGTCGGCGGCGGCTGAAGTGTTTTGAACTATGATTAGTTGTTTTGATCATGGCAGTTAACAGGGATAGCTTTAAGGAACTTAATTAACACCAGAATGTACATTATTGACATCTGTTTTGATAATCTTAGCTAAGTGTGGATTACTTCAGAATAACTTTTCCTGACGCTCTTTTTCAGTTATTCAGTTACATATTGAAACCAATATCGTCTAAATGAAGACTCGCTTTTTTCGCTAAATTTCTTCTAAAAAACTTTTTGTAAGTGTTCATAATTCCTCGCTCTACGGGCTGTGATTAACAGTCACTTAATAGAATGAATAAATTGGTTTCTCTTTCTAATGCTTGCGTTTTGGGTTCGTTTTTTTCCCGAATGCAGGCAGTTCTTATTCCTGTAGAGGAATTTGAAATCCACAGTGGAATTGAGCAGGGCTGTATTCTTTCACCAATATTGTTTCTGTTGGTGGTTAGTGATTCTCTGCACGAGGCTGTAGAAATGGAGTAATTCTGTGGACTCTGAAATCCTTCCCCAAACACCTTGGCTACGCAGAAGATCATTGATCTCCATTGTCAGTGAGAAGATGGAAATTGTTGGGCTTAAGATCAAAACAGCAAACTCAATAAGGATCAGCCTTGGAATTTCCTGATCGGTTCAAGAAATTTTTGGACAACCAGTAGAGTTGTTTTTAATATCTTGGAAGTATTTTCTCTACTGACGGTGACACTGAACTAGATATTAACAGTCTAATCTGGAAAGCAAAGGCTGCGTTTGGTATTCTGTCCGAAACATAGAGAAAAAATCCTTTAAAGTTTAAGACCAAGCTACTACTGTTTCACTGCAGCTCTTAGAAATCCATACAGAATTCAGAAGTGGAGAGAGAATTCTTACGGGTTTTATCCACAAATTTGATTGACAATCGACAAAAAACAATCGGGCCCGTAATCTTCAACTTTGGACATTGGACAATTTTGATAGATTCTCGGACTTATTATGTCCGTTAGTTTCTACTACGCTTACGCGTCAACGTCTACAGCTCTTGGAGATGCATTTCAGCTCTCGTCAATTCTTTCCCAGTTGTGCTAATTTCTCTCGCCACATGCTTCTGGGTCGGTCTGGTCATCTGCCTGTCTGAGTGAAGGGGTTCCATTGCATCGCTTGACTTGCAATACATTCGTTATCTTTTCGAAGCGTATGGCCAATCAATTGCCTCTTAAGTTTCTGTATATAAGTTCCTGCCTTGTTCTCGCATGAAGTATCATCATTAGAGATACGATTTGGTCAGAAAATCCTAAGGTATTGCGAAGACATCTATTTACCAAAGTTTCCAATTTTCTATTAATAGCAATTGTGACTTTCCAAGTGCTGGACCCGAAGCACTGATTCAACATTGAAGTGAAAAAATTAATATGGGCACTAAGATGCCGCCGGCCGCTCCGTTCATCAAAGTAAGATTGACTCTATAAGCCATTCACTTACTCAAATCAGAATATCATCAGATTTTTTTTAATTATAATTTATTACTCATATTGTGGTAAAAAAATAAAATTGATTTTTTGAAATCAGTCGATAGCTTTCATTAACCATCTCTTCAATGAAATAAATATTCCTTCTATAAATATATCGCATCTTTTCAAATATTCGCCATTAATGACAAGACCTGCAATATTTCTCATAAATCTTTTCGATCATTTATTCACCGGTGAATACTCGACATACGACCATTTATTATAAATTTTCAGTTTTTTTTTTTTTTTAATTTTTATTAATAACCCCTCAAAGCATTATAAACTATTATACGATTCAGTAACAAAACACAAAAAAAAAAAAAATGAAATAAATAACTATTTGAATTAAAACCAATTTATCATGGTTCAATCCGAAAAGAGTATCTATCTGTGGCTTTGGGGATAGTTTATCTACAGAGATATACGAGTACATACAACAACAACAATCTTCATAAGAAGGAAGCTCTTTCAGAGCATAACGAAATAAAACTCTTCGGTTTTTTATATTTTTTTTTGTAGAAACTCGTCTCGTAGTAATAAAATCGCATCGGTGATAAAAAAAAGGTATAATACAACATTCAACATTTAATAATAATCATCATTATTATTACGAAGGTATTTCAAAGTCCGTTTCTCCATCTACGACAACGGCGGCCGACCACCAAGAGGAACTTCATCACACCACTTCAATCCACAGAGAAAAATAAAAAAAACGAAGAGAGAAACTTCATCAAGGAAAGAAGGTGAGCAGGAGATCCTCCAAAGTATAATAAATCATCTTGGTGCGACTGTAGCTATCAATTAACACCTTCAGAAAATTATAACATGTTTTGTAGTCTTTAAATTCGAGAAATACTTGAAAATTAACAAACAACTTAAAAAAGAAAAAAAATATGAAATATTTTTTTCTCTCTCTTTTGAAAAGGTGTGGAGGAGGCTACATTGTGATGTTTGTCAGTGTTGTAAAAGGTTTCATATTTCACACCTTTTATAAATGTTTGTACTTTTAATTGTAAAGGATTTTATGTTTATTTACTCGCGGTATTGTAATTTTTCGTTTAATTGTTAAAAAATGCAATTCATCATGCCACTGTACTGTTAGCTTAGAGGTTTGGAGGAGATGTCTTAAAAGTCTCGAAAAAAAAACAAGACTGTAACTAAGTTTGTAAAATAGCAGTAGATTTAGCTAGCTAGCCACTCTGATGATGGATGCATATTTGATGCATATCTTTTGAAAAAGTTTGTATTTATATTGAAGCTGGGAGTGGGAAAGAATCTCGAAAGCCAACACAAGCACAAACAAATCCTGAAAACTCATATCCTGAAATCAAAATCCCGACAAATTTGCACAACGTTTTTCATATAAGATTTCGGGGCCGCAGTTTTCATAATGTTTGTATGAAGTTCACGTCGAACAGTGCGTTGAATATCGATCACCACTTCACCTGCGTTTATTGACTTCGAAAAAGCGTTCGATATTGTCAATAGAAAATTTATCTGACTTTGTTTGGGTAGGAGAAGAATGCCAGATAAATTGATTGCTATTTTCAAGAAAAGATATGATGGATGCAAATGTTACGTTCTGTATAGTGGTTGACAAAGGAATTTGAAATCCAAAATGGAGTTGGGCAGGGCTGTATACTTTCACCAATATTGTTCCTGTTAGTGGTTGAATCACACCTTGACCACCGCTTGACCACACGGACGACCGACGACGTGACGTTTGCTTACTCTCTCATAGGATCTTTGATCTCCATCAAATGACAACAAGGATGGAGAGAAAAGATGTATTCGCCGGGCTAAAGATCAATTCAGCAAAAAAAGTGATCAGCCTTGGAACTTCATCATCTGTTCAAGTAGATATTTCTAGACATTTCAATATCTTGGAAGTATTGTCTCTACTAACAACGGAACTGAACTAGAAGTTAACAGCTAAATAGGGAAAGCAAATGCTGTATTTTGTATACTGTTCGAAGTATGGAGAACCAAGCCGCGATTGTTCTTCTCGAATATTGAATCCGTGCTTCTTCACGGGTGCAGCACTTGGAAAGTCACAACAGCTGTCACTAGAAAGCTGCAAACGTATTTCTAATGATGAATTTTATGGGAAAACAGGGCAGGAACCTATTGACTGTACCATACGAAGACGTAAGTGGCGATATACTGCGAAAAGATAACGAGTGTACAGCAAGTCAAACGATGCAATGAAACCCAGGCAGGCAGATGACGAGGTGTACCTAAATCTCGTGGCGAAGAACTGTCGCAGAGGAATTAGCTCAACTGGAGTGGAATTGGAGAGAGCTGAAATGCATTTAGGAACCTTACATGATGGCGCGTAGGAGTAGTAGAGGCCCTGTACCTCGTAACCGAACAATTTTACATTTGAGCAAAACTTGGAACCGGAAAACCCTTTAGAACTAATTTTGTCGTAGAATTAGTTTTAAAACGTTTAAATTTCTTGTTAGAGTTTTTTGGGTTTTCAGAATTCTGACCCAACCCATTCTAGAATTCGTAGGTTCTAACAAGCTTCCTATTCAATCTTTTGTCTCTGGTTCTAACCATTATCAAGTTTTCTTTACAAAAATAAATAACGGTAAAAACATGAACCAACTGATATGTACGATGTATGTATCATAAATTTTTATTAAATTTGTTTTGGATCGTCAATAATGTCAATAAATGACAACACCTATAAATTCTTTGTCGGCAAAGAAAATGAACATTCATATATTGAATGTAGTACATTGTACAATGTACATCTTGCAAAAAAAAATAATTGAAACATGGAAACCTTTTTCTTTTCTCAAGAACTCGAGTGCGGAAAAAAAAAAACACTCAATATGTAGTACCTACCTACTTGTGTTAAAGGTTTGTCAAGATAAATACTCCTCATCATAGATAACAGTTATTAGTGTCATATAAAATAATAATACAACTTAAACTGGGTTAATCAATGTTTCAGATCGATTAGTCGGTAATAAAATGTTTTATTAAACAAAATCACTTGTACTCAGGAAATTAAATAAATACACGAGCTTAGATACATTGAACAAAAAAAAAATATGTGTAACTCAATTAAGTAATAAAAACTTGGTTGTCGCACATTAAAAATGTTATTCACGCTCTAGTTAAACTCCTCAATGGGTGCTTGATTTAAACAAAAACTAAACGAAGAAAAAAAAAAAAACAAAATAAACTGCATGTGTGTGACGTGCAAAATATTTATAAAAAAAAAAACTTAGATTGACATTTTGCGATCCGAACAAAAAAAAAATTCATTCACATCGAGTGATGGTAAAACTACGCAATTTTCTTTACGAGCGAAAAACAAGCGCGCGTTCTAATTTTTTTTTTAATGATTATGATATTAGGAACAATAGGTAAGGGCTAGTTATTTGTTCAAAGAAAAAAATATGTTTGACTGATTACTACAATAACGATTAAAAAAAAAAAAACATAAAAAATAGCTAATTATGAAACTATTTTCTGATGCAGTATCTGCATAAAAATATTGAATGCAAAATTTTAAACTAAAAATAAATTAAAAATAAAAACGCCGATAAATAAAGCTGGATTCTTGAAAAAAAAATTTTTTCTTTCTTTTTGTGAAAATGCAATATTTTGAAAACGATTGGACAAATTTTTGTGAAATGTAGTTTTGAGGTGTATCTATTTATTAAATGTTTGTAACTTGCATCATTATTTTCTAACTTGAGTTACGGATCCGTAAAAAAAACCGAACTCGAGATCTTCACCAGACCCATCATTACGATAATAGAAAACTCGTCTTTGGGAATGTCTCTAGCTCGACCTACAAGCTGAACTGCTGAAGCGATTTTTTTTTCAACTGAGACTTAAGATTCTTAGGCAAAATTGAATTTTTTAGCTCCAAAAACAATATTACCTGTCCTATAAACGTTAAAATTAAAATATTTATCTCAAAAACGACCCCAAAGATTTTGATACATTTTTTTAGTGGTTTAGTCGTTGGACGAGATAGTGACGAGTTTCTTAAAGTCTGATCTTGTTCTCGTCAGAATCTCAACATCTATTCTGTCTCGTCTTTTTTTGGTGGGAAAACAAGGAACAACAATTAAATTTAATTTTTTAAAACTCAAATTTGGAATGATTTTCATTTAGGTAGATACTGGAAAAATCACTAACACTGTATCGATATAAAATGGAATGGAAGGGACCTACAATTTTATGCGGAATCCGAAAAACTAGGTTAAGAAGCACTCTATTCTTGATAAGTAGTTCTCTTGAAGAATTTGTCAATTTTTTGCTAGAGCCCGTGAAATAACATATCTGTTCATTACATGGACGAGGCCGGGAATCGAACCCAGACCTCCAGCATGACTGTCCAGCGCACTACCCATTAAGCTACGCGCTACTACTAACAATAGCTTTAGCATAACATATATAAAATGCAATAACATTATTTTCAACAGAAGAATCTCCAAAGTCAATTCACAAAAGCATAGAAATACAACCAATTTCGCGCACTTCATTTTCTATAAGCGATCGAATGAGTAAAATTTAAAAAAAAAATCAAATGGTGGCAGTAGCATTATTGCAAGTCCCAAAGGTCAGCAGTCACCTTTTGAATGAGTGATTGTTTTTGCTTTAATTTATTTTGCTAACAAAAATTCCCATATTTGTCGTTTATAAAGATGATGTGCGTTTGATTTTCTTTTTTCTTATAGGGTATACGTAGCCTTTTGTTGTTTATACTTAAATGGGAAGTTTAATACGTTACCTAGTTTAAAAGTTGGCCTTGAGAAGTTAGAATGAAGCAGCAGAAATAAAAACAAACACCAAATTGTACATAAATGAAAAACTACATAACGCACGTTTGATATTTCATGTGATTTTTTTTTCAACTTTCATAAAAGACGCTTGGTGAAGAACGCAATTACTTTGATCCTTTACTTCTTTTATTCCAATAATAACAAACAACCTGCATCCCGCTGTTTTAGTTTGTTGCTCATTCATCTTGGTAACATGTGTTTTCTTTTCTATACGCTCGAACAAATGTCAGAGTAAAATACATAGTATCCATTAACAGCTGTGGAAAAATTCACACAGAATTTTTTCTGCAACCAATTCAACACATCATTCAAAATGATCCTTTGATGTAGGTATAGGAATTTTCATTGTGACAATTTGAAGAAGTGGATTGAAATAGTTCACAAAAGAAAATAAGAACATTTACAATGGAAAACTCATTTGATACGTTTTTTTTTGTGTTTTTTGTTATAGCGTGAAAAATGATATTTTTGAAAAGAAATTCACACTTCGAATAAAATCGAAAGAACACAATAGAAACAGAACACTGCATTGAATTCTTTTGATTCTCTCCTAAGAAAATACATTTTTTTAAGAGATTTTAAAAAGTGTTTTCATTTATTTAAAAAAAAAAATATAGAAAATATTTTCTTCATAATAAATTTTTATTTTTCATTATATTTGCAAAAGATAAACACTTGGTGGGAATATAATGGACACAACAGAGTATATAGGTTGGGGTCGTGATTCTGCATGACCAAAATTATGTTTTTGAAAATTTTGCATTTCAAACAAACAGAATTATTCCAAATTTTAAACTCAGTGTTTCATAATTCTGTCTTTAAGAATTCTGCAAATCTTTAAGGATCCGCGAAATTAGGCCCCAGGAAATACGGCCACACACAAAAAGTACACAAAACAACAACAACAAAATTTCTCAAATTTTGGGGTCTTATTTCATTTTTTGGGGCCTTATTTAATTTTTTTTGGGGGCATAATTTCATTATGAAAAAAGGCCCCAATGAAATAAAATCCGAAATTCTTTTTGGGGCTTAATTTCATTTTATTTTAAGAAAACAATTAGGGGCCTTATTTCATAATTTGAAAATGCTAAAATTGGGACCTTATTTCCTGGGCCCTAATTTCGCAAAGCCAATCTCCTATAAAAGATAAATCATTTTGAGGGGTTTTGATAATAATTCTCTGTGTGCCAAAATTCGGTTTCCAAAATTATGTATTCCAAAATTCAGTAAATCTAAAATTCTGTATTGAAAAGTTTTGCATTTCAAAGTTCTAAATTCTTAGTTCCATAATTCTTTTAGTTTTCAAAATCATTTACAGATTTGTGAATGCACTCCTACAAGTATATTTTTGAAGACGTGATGTTTTCAAATTTAAATTAGTCTATTGTTAGTGAAGTTATAACTTTGAACATTTATTTTAAACTGCAAATAGATCAAAACCATCAGAAATTCAAATTTACCAATGTTCAAAAATATCCCTTAACTTATGTACTCTCCCATTGAAATGTACCATTTTTTCTGAAGATGGCAATATTCAACATACTTGCATTTGCCAATATTTTAATGCTGACGTTTTTAATCAAATTTAGAAACATGTAATCAATATTTCTATGTAAAGTAAAAAAATCCCTCAACTTTACTTCATTCATGTCAATTCGTTATGATTTACGATATTATTTCGCTCAAATGTCTTTCCTGTTAACCATATATGTACATATTATGTACTTGTGTATGTATATTCATGCAATAATAGCTTTGAAATATTTAAATGTACCGGATAAATTAATCATAAAACTTTTTGGCATGATTTAAAGATTTTTATAGAGGAGATAGGACACAAAAAAAGTACACAAAACAACAACAACAAAATTTCTCAAATTTTGGGATCTTATTTCATTTTTATTTAATTTTTTTTTGGACCTTATTTCCTGGGGCCTGATTTCGCAAAGCCAATCTCCTATAAAAGATAAATAATTTTGAGGGGTTTTGATAATAATGCTCTATGTGCCAAAATTCGGTTTCCAAAATTCTGTAAATCTAAAATTCTGTATTGAAAAGTTTTGCATTTCAAAGTTCTAGAAATCTATAATTCTTTGTGTTTTCAAAATCATTTACAGATTTGTGAAAGCACTCTTACAAGTATATTTTTGAAGACATGATGTTTTCAAATTTAAATTAGTCATAGTTAGTGAAGTTTAAAACAAAAAATATTGAACATTTATTTTAAACTGCAAATAGCTCAAAGCCATCATAAATTCAAATTTACCAATGTTAAAAAATATCCCTTAACTTATGCACTCTCCAATTGAAATGTACCATTTTTTTTCTGAAGATGGCACTATCCAACATTTGCCAATATTTTAATGCTGACGTTTTTAATCAAATTTAGAAACATGTAATCAATATTTCTATGTAGGTAAAGTAAAAAAAAATCCCTCAACTTTACTTCATTCATGTCAATTCGTTATGATTTACGATATTATTTCGCTCAAATGTCTTTCCTGTTAACCATATATGTACATATGTACTTGTGTATGTATATTCATACAATAATAGCTTTGAAATATTTAAATGTACCGGATAAATTAATCATAAAACTTTTTGGCATGATTTAAAGATTTTTATAGAGGAGATACACAAGCCTCTCTCCAAATCATCCAATCCGTATCCAATGACATTTCGAAAATTATATTAAGTTTTTCATTACAATAGACACACATCCACCCATCAACAACCCCCTATAGAGATGTTGTGTGTTATCGACAAAAAAAGTACAAATAATGTAATAGGGCCATAGCATTATCTGGCATAATATTATCCGGCCTACACAAAATTTTAAGACATTCTTTTATTTGTGGTTGCCACTTTGGTAAATTTAATTTTTCTCCTTGAAATAGCATGTTGTAATTTTTAAAATTTAGATTTAAAAAAAATTACAGTTCTAACGCTTTGAAAATGGGTGGTTAGTTTTGGCCAACCAACCTTCGATTATTTATTTTTTTGTGAAACTATTTTTGGTGGAATTTGGTTGTCACTTGTGCTAATCATGATGATGATTCATAATAGAACGATAAGAAAATCTCCTTAAAAAAATATGGAAATCTTATTAAAACAATGTAAATATAGAATAATCCTTCATTATAATATTCGTTTTCTCATTTGTAAAGATTGATGTGTAGAATAACTTAATTTGTGAATTTGCTTCCTTTACAAATATAATTTTCTTCATGCAGTATCTGGCAACCATGTTATACATTATCTGAGTTTATTTTATGTTCGAAGGGCATCCAAAAGTTCCATAGTTGCTCAGAAAAAGGGCAAGTGGGAGTTTCCCTTAAGGTTCATCGTTCATGTGACTGTCTTTCGCCTACGGTCACCCTTAGATGATTGCTCGTAAGAGATATCATCTGTATCTTTGAGTAGCAATAACAACCATCGCGTTTTCATTTTTTTTTTGCAAAACATTAACATTTTTATTTATGTTTATTGGATAAAAGATCCAGTTGGCAAAAGCAAAGGGATTTATTTTTTGTTTGTTGTTGTTTGTTTTTTCCCCCAAAAAAGTGATGATGGCAAAGGCAAGGAAAACTTTAAACTGCAATATAACCTTTTTTTATTATTCTCACTCCATTGAATGTGTAAATTTTTAAAGCAAAAAAAAAAAAAAAACTGTTTATTGACATTTTTTTTTCTGTCAATATTGAGTGGGTTGTGAATTGACTTTTTTTATTTTTCCATAATTTATTTTTAGTTTCTTTGTTTTTTTTTTTTTTTTCATTTTCTTTAAAACCTCAGTCACATCACACTTTTCAACAATTTTAAGTGATTTTTCGTAAATTTATTTATTTTTTGAATTTTTTTGTTTTTATTTATTTTTCCTCTTTGTACTTTGATTGAATTCCGCGGTGTGTGCAGAGGTTGCCCTTAACGTAGTTTCAATGAAAGATTGCTGATGATTTTTAATGTAGAAAAAAAAAGAAAATGGAAATGGGAAGGAGAAGGAGAAAACCTTTAAAATTCATAAAAATAAAAAAAAATGCATTCACTAATTGAAAGATGCCGTAAAAATAGATTTACTGCGAAGGGGGACATTTAAAATTGATTGACGGTTGCGTTGATCATCATGTGACACTCTGGCTGAAGATACTCCTTGAAGCAGCTACCGTTGTACAACATCCGCAAATGGCGAAGGCGAAAATGGTGTTTTTCGTTGTCGATAATAATGATGGTCGCGCAGTAGTGGATGCTGGGTGTTGTGTGTGGAAGTAGAGCTACAAATGAGGACGAAGTGAGAAACATATTTTTTGTTTTTGTTTTCATCTCTCGACTTTCGAGTAAAGAAGATGGAGAGAAAAGGGTATGCGAACAGTATAAATGGAAGCTGGAGCATAATTTTTAAGTGAATAATAGCAGAGTTGGATTTAATTTTCTTTTTTTTTTTTGGAAAAAAAGTAATGAAATATTAAAAAGAAAAAAAAAGTTGAACGTGACTTGCTTGAGTAAAAATTTAAGTTTTTTCATCTTCGATAATAATGTTAAGTATTCCATTTGTGAGAATTTTATCATTTAAAGCCTGTGAAGTATCAGAATAAGACCGGAATGACTATAAATGCAGCATAGACGGCCGTCACGTATTTGCTATTATAACAAATCGTAAAGTTATGGCTTTAAATTTCATTTGTTTTATATGAATAAATAGGCTACTCAGTAGAATATTAAACTGTATTAATGTGTACAAAAAAAATAGATTTCATTCAAACTAAAATGTTAAATTATTCGTAAAATGGTGTTGGAACAGGAATTTGCATTGCAAGTGCATAATTAAAATAGTTTAGTTTTTTTTATTTCATTTTAAAGGCAAAAAACCATTAAAAAAAGATGAAGTACCATTTCTTTACTATGATTTTTTTTCAGGGTGTGTTCAGAGTTCCGTAAAAATTCCAAATGCGTGAAAGTCCCGAAACGGGTTGTTAAAAAAAAAATTCACAACCCGAGTTTTGAAAATCAAAATCATTAAAACTCCGAAATTCCAAAATCACAAAAACTGAAAATATTAACTGCCAAAATTTAGACGAAAATCTTTTCAATTTTTAGAGCAAATTCTTAAATTTTGAGATCTTTGAAGTTCTGGATTTTGTGTTTCCTGAATTCATAGGGATTTCAGATTTGTTTTAAAAGGTTTCTAGATATTGATTATTCTGGATTTTTAATCATGACATTTTAGATTTTACGTTTTCTGTATGTAGGTTTAGAGTGTTTTCTAGAGTTTATTTTGTATTCCTTCATAGGATTTTGAGTTTTCTGATTTTAAAATTGTCCGGATTAAGGCTTAATTCATCATTTTAGTTACTAAATGAATTTTCAGAAATAAGGGTTGGGCTTTGAGAATTTTGCGTTTTCGAATTGGTCATTTTCCTAGATTTTCAGGTTTTCTGAATGAGTTTTTAGAAATTGTTTATTCTGGATCTTGTTATTATGCATTTAAGAATTTTGCGTTTTTGCACTTTTAAGCTTTTAAGTTTGTAAAATTTTAGGTTAACTAGAATTTAGATTTTGAGAATCTTGGATTTTTCGAAACATTATGTTTTCTTATTGAAAATGAATTGTATCATTTCAGGATACTCGTACATGTAGTAAGTGGATCTTATATATTTTTTTTTTCTGAATTTTAGTTTTCGGAACTTAAGGTTTTCAGTACTTATTTTCGTTTCCTCTTTTGAATATATGATTTTTGGGATTGTATGTTTTAAAAATTCCGGTTTTTGAGGTTTTGAATTTTAATTAATTTCAGGTTTTCTAAATTTTATAAATAACAATGCAGGGTTTATCTTCTAGATTTTTTGATGTAAATCGTTGTTACTCGTTCGAATCTAGATGAAATTAAAAATAAAATATTAGTTAAATAAAAAAACTATAATATTTGAACATCTCGACATCAGCGTAAGACCAGGTATGATTAAAACATCGAACCTTGACTCGAAACCAATACTTGGTTTAAAGTGCAATATTAACAAGTTTTTATTTAATTTTTTGTAATCTATTCTTAATTTTTTTAATCCATAAGCTTATTATTTATTTCAAAAAATAAAACAGAAGATCTTCAATCATTCAATAATTTCATAGCTGACATTAATTACTGTTAATCCAATCAACGATCTTCACGACTGGAAAGTTTAAAAACAAATTTCTGAGAATAACTGCATTCATATTGTTATCGCGAAATGAAACTTGATTCTTTATAAGAAAATACAGGTGTGCTTCATTCGATATCTATGAGTATTATTAATTAATAATAATACGAGTATATATTGAATATCTATACAAGTAGATTTATGAATCGAAATGAAATATCATAATTCATACTAACCTATCACTTTTTTTTTCTAGTAATTTTACTAATTGATAAATTAAATCGTAAAATATAATTAAAAAAAAAACAATTCTCCAGACAAAGCAAATAAAAATTGACGCATGTAATAAAAATTTTTTTTTTCTCTCAAAACAGAAGCAGACATTTAAAAATCAAGCGTCAACTAAAATAACGTTTTCATTTCCAGACAAAAAATTCCTCTTATTACAATTAAGTACCATTTAGGTACTACAACTATTGACGACATTATGGTTGTGTTATATTTTTTATTGGTCATATCGTTGACGCTTGAAAATTGATTGCTTCTATTGTATCGTCATCGTGTTGATTTGAAAGTATCTTGCAAACAAATGTGATTGAAGAACACTTTTGAATCTAAAATAAAAAACAACATTAAGTAGATATTTAAAATAAAAACATTTGAATGTCTTGTTCCTGACAATTAATATTCGAAAAATATGTTTTTATGTTCTGAATTTTCTTAAATATTTTTAATTTATTAAAAGAGCTTTAAGGTAAAGCAGATAAGTAGGAGATCTGTGGCCCCATTTGAAATCGTGACAATGGCCGATGGAAAATTATTAATTTATTGAAGCTGAAATTAATATTTAAATAAACATGAAATATATTGTTAATGCATTAGAAACCGTTTACCTATTTTTAAAAACTATTTCTCTTATTTTTGAAATATTGATTAAAACTTTTATTTAAATAATTTTACTATTAAAATTTTCCGAGAAATTGAATTCTGAAAAATTATAAGGTTTCTGTTTAATATAAAAAATCTCTCAAGATTCTTGCTTCTTTATTGCACCGATTAGACAATTACTTTGTGACGGTAGTCATAATCATCACCTTCACGTCGTTGTAGCCTTCGGTGATAGAAAAACTTAATTAAAATCTACCTGCTGCAACAAGAAAAAAAAATAATAAAATTGGTGTTGTCGTAATGACGGTAGTTTGAGATTCATTAGAAATTCAAAAATTATTTACACATGCGGCGCTAAAGATATAAAAACCCAGGTATGAAAGATTATTTTTCTTTTTTAAGAACAAATAGGGAATTAAAGGATTAAAACAATAGATTTCTATGGAAAAAATAGTAAGGGATGATGACAAAATACGATGTTGTTTATTTAAGACTATGATGTGTAGGGAAATTCCAGATTTTGAATCATTGACGAGATGGATTTTTTGTTGTTGTAAAGGAAGTAGGTAGTTAGTAGCTTTTTGTATTCGGTGAATAACGGAATATTTTTTTTGAATATTAATTTCTTTCATTTAATACTCAAAGTGTATCTAAATGTATTTTCTGGAAACTTTTAAAGATGTTAAAAACCATTAAAGAAATGAAGTGAATAACATTTTTTTTATGGTTTTTGAAAAGAAAGAATTTTGTGAGAATTCGATTTTTTTGAAAAATGCTTTTGTTCCATTAATTTGAGATTTTTTTTTGTAATTTTTTGGTTAGAGAATTTCGAACTTTAATAAAAATACTGTTTTTTAAGGGATTATTTTAAAAGAAGGTCTGTGAAACAAGTTATTTGCGGTCTATTAGAAAATATTTTTTCTGATTTGCAAATATTAATCGCAAACCTAGTAATTACTGGTTTTACAATAAAATATATTAAATCAATATTCCTTTTGAATGATCAAAGTCTTACGAAAACAGTTTAATTAACAAATTTAATTGTATTAAACATTCTTTAATCATTCAATAAATAAAAAATGAAAATTACATTTTTTTCGCTACATAATTTTTTACAGTTTTGCATTTATGAATTATTCATAAAACTAGCGTAAAAAAGCTCAAAAAAAAAAAACTAAAATATGATGCTTCCTTATTAATTTTTTTGACAAAAAAAATACAATTCCATATTCTGCAAAGAATTATTTATTTTTAATTTTTTTATTTTTTAAATTTTTTATTTAAAATTTTTTATTTTATTGCCAAACATAAAAACAAAAAAAAAATTAAAGTCTAATTTATACAAAGTAAGAAAAAATTAACACATGCTAACCATCCCATACTGCAAGTGAATTACTTTCCTAGAGCCCTTGTAAGCCGATAGCGTTTTTTTTCAGACATGCCGATCAGGCAGCTTATTAGCTTATAAAAACCCTATGTAAATCCCGTATAGGTTAATATACAACCATAAACTAACTGTCAGATACTTAAATTTAAATTTAAGTAATGCTGAGCACAGATTAATAATGTATTTTTATAATTCCTGTATTTCTAAAAAATTCTTTAACACGATATTTCCAAATCTGTTAAGTAAATAAGTAAAGTACCAACTATCTATTAAAACAGACAAAAAATCTAACCAACCTATTTATAAATAGCTTCATATCAGGTCCTTGTGATCAGGTCCTTCATATTAATGATAAAATAACGATAAAAAATAAAAAAGTCACTGGGGCGTATACGCAATTTTTTCGAAAAAAAAATCAAATAATATTGTTTCATTAAAAAAGAATCCAAAATTAAATTTCAAGCTAGCTAGAATTATTTTTTCCTTACGTGCGGAGGTTTTCCACAAAAAAAAAATGCCTTCGCAATTTACCGATCAACGTGAAAAATCCCTGAATCAGTCAGATGTTAAACTCTCAGTATAAATTTCAAATTAATTTTGATTTAATACCCATGATATCCTCGTAGGCATGTCTTACACAATTGCATTTAAAATTATTATAAAACTTAAAGAAATTATAATCAATTACTTACGCCCTTCTATCACAAATTTACCTCCATCGTTACTCCAAAACTATTAGTTAACAAAAATCATTATTTTTTTTTAAGCTAAGTCTTCTAACAATTCGTTTCGATACCTCCATATACCGAGATTAACACAATAAATCTCCACATTCGGCACACCATATAATCCACTGCATTCGTGAAAAATAAAAATAATAATAATAAAAAAAATATAAGAACAGATCGAACCGGAACAAATTGAATTAATGTTTTTTCGTATCTTTTCCTCCTATCTACAACACATTATATGCATACGGATTCTCCTTTTAAAAATATATAAAATAAAAAAAAAACTCCAATCTATCCATTACTGTGCACATTGCACACGGTTTTCAAAAAAAAAAAAAATTATACGGGCATCCACCATCTCTCTCTACGTACACCTATCTATGAGATAAATCTATAAAATATAGCATGGGATGCCTTTGCTGATGCCTGATGTTCAGATACTGCATCAAAATATATCTCTCTTATGCGCGAGCGCGTTACTTGATTTTCAGATTTTCATCTCGCAAAAAAAAACGAACCATCTCCAACAGCCAGTGAGCCAAGCCAGCCAGACCAAAATCAATGTTTTTTTTTTCTTTCCTTATAATATCTTTAAAAATGTATCTTAAAAAAAAGAGAGAACTATTCCCTTTGGGGCTTTAGCTTTGCTCTAAGATACTTGGGGATTTGATGGGGTTTTCTATAATATAAAAGAGAAGAAAAACCTGATTTTATTTTGATTTCCCAGAGAGCACAACAGAGAGAGGGAGAAAGAGAGAGAGATACTGAAATTCTCTCACACACTTGTTGTTGCTGTTTTGTTGTTAAGTTGTTCTTAAAGAACGCCTTCTCTTTTAATGGTACTACACTGAATTTTCAACTTCAGTACCTGATGTATCGTTGTCGGCTAGTGACGTTTACCACAGTAATTTGCAGCTTATCGCTGCTATTTTTCTAATATCGTATATACGTTCTAACGGCATGAAATAAATAAAACAAAAATATACCTTTTTTTTCAAAATAAAATTGTTTTTTAACAAAAAAAAAAAAAAACTTTTCTTTGAATAAAAATTTGTGAGATACTTTATGTGTGCTGCTGCAATATTTCGATCAATGAATTTGCCAACTTCGTTTATAATGTTTTTGACGTATAATAATAATTATTAGTTCAATCAATTTGTGCGTTATTTTTTTTTACTTTGCCTGTGTGCATTGTTATTTATTATTATTCATGATTGTCATTCATGTGTTTTTGTTGTTGTTTTGATTTGAATTTATTTACAATACAACTCAGCCGCGATCGACTAATTAAAAGCAAAACCAATCTATAACAAAACAAAAGTATATTTTCTACCGTCATAGTTGTTGTCTCGACTTAAATATATATATTTATCTACGTTCATCGTGTCGTCTGTGCGACTATCAATTTATTTATGGTGTTTGTGATGTTTATTTTTATATGAAAAATCGAATGAGGAAAATGTAAAATTAAAACGAAAAGAAAAAAAAAATACAGAAGAAAAATTAAAATATCTACATACGTCGACGGTGTATCTAATAGATACATTATCTTAGTTCTTAAAAGATACATCTTCGAGAGAGCGAGAGGAAAACGACCGACGACTACGACGCCGCGCGCAATAAAAAATTCATCAATTTCAATAGAATTTCATCTAAATTCTTAAAGATTCGTGATACAGACGTTGCTCCAAATAATTGTAACCAATAAAAATTTTGCACAAAAGATACTTTTTTTTGTGTGTTGACAAAATCAAATTTAAGAAAAAAAAAATACAAATCACAAATAAATAATCAACTTAAAGTAAAAGAAAGTGTAAATTTGTGTGTTCATTTGTGTATCCCTTAGATGTGCAAAAGTATCTACACAGTGGACAAAAAAGACACACCACATTAAAAAGGATTTTTTGAGAAGTGAAGTTTCAAATTTCACCTGAGGAGGATTTTTTTTTGTCGTTGTTGTTGTTGTATTTGATCGTCGTTATTATTATCACATCGCATCGCATCTTTCTCGCACCTATCAGTAATCTCATCGAAATAAAAGGAACACATAAAAAAAAAAAAAATAATAACAAGCGCACAAGGAACTTGATGGTGCACGAAGGAAGGATTTAAAAACGAACAAAAAAAAAAACCGCAAAAACTAATAAATAAAGTAGTGCTCCTTTGGTCCACTACCATACCAGCCAGCCAGCTCTTTTCGTGAAAAAGAGGTTCCAATTTGGTTTTTCTCTTCTTTTGGATTTTTGGGTTCGATCCTTGTGTTTACGAGTCCAGACATGGCGCCGAGAACCAGAAAGAAGAAGGCACATGGTAAATAACAATAATAAATTTATTTTATTCTTTTATAAGTTTTTTTTCTTCATCATCATGATTGTCTGTTGGATTGTGGTCCCCCATATAAAAATATATATTTCTTTTCACCTTGTTCGTCTATAAAACCTGGAGATGATGATGACGATTTTTTGTTTGTAGGTTATCTTCCCGAAAAATATTTTGAACAAAAAAAAATCCCTTTCCTTCTCTCTCTGTGTCTGATTGTATAAAAATATTCATATGTTTGTTGTCAGATATTTTTATTGTTTTTTTTTTCTTAAATTCATTTGGACTTCGGAGGATTCAGTTTTCATAATTCTTGTTTTTCTCTCTCGATTTTTTTTTTGTTGTGATTTCTCTTCTATACCATCAATTCTTCTACAGGTTAGGGTTTTTGTTGTTGGATTGGAATGGATTGTATTGCAATGGAAATGTACACAGATAGTTGGAAAAGACCTTTTTAAGGTCGATGATGATCATCTGGGCAGGAAGATAGAGTCCTAAATGATAGAAAGAGATGAAGAACAAATAA
The DNA here is from genome assembly GCA_958431115.1 of Syrphus vitripennis. NCBI lineage: Eukaryota > Metazoa > Arthropoda > Insecta > Diptera > Syrphidae > Syrphus > Syrphus vitripennis. The sequence goes on along the minus strand of OY288108.1, from coordinate 136,116,173 downwards.
AATCATTGTGATCTTGAATTTTTTTCTTATTTTTTTTTTTAATTTTTAAAGATGATGAACAATGTGCGGGTATATATTTTTTTTAAAGGTTTTCCATAGATCAATCTTAATTTTTTTTTTGTTAACTGTCACTTTGAACTTGTAGGCGAGAAGAATCTTTAATTTATTAGTTTTCGAACTATTTTATGATGGTAGAAGGAATTTTTATATGGGTTTTGATGTTTCTTCTTTTTTTTTTTTTTTTTTTTAATTCCAAGTTCTCACAGCATTGAGATAAACATTTTTATTTTTATTTTTGAATTTGTTAGTTTTTTCTGTGCAAATTTTTGGACGTACTAAAATTACTCTTTTTCAAGAGTTAAAATTGAGCATACAAGTCTGGACTAAATTGTTAAAGTGATTTTTGTTAATTTTCTGTTTTTTTTTTTATAAAAACAAAATCCCGCCTTCAATAAAAATTTCTTGACTATATTCAGATCCACAGTATTTTTTTCTTGCTATTGATTGATATCTAATTAAAAAACCCCTTCAGTTGCTTATTCATAATTTTGTTTGTTTTTTTTTTTTATTAGATTTTAATGTAATATTTTGCCAATAGCTTGAATATTATAAATTTTATTTGACCAATTTATTCATCAAACAAGATCGAAATAATATTAATATACATTGTATTTATATAGCTTCGAGAAATATCCATAATATGAATTTGTTCCATGTAAATGGATACACGATTTATTAGGCATAGATTATTGCTTCTGGATTTACACGATTAATGATAAATTGATGTTTGTTTCAGCTAGTGAGATCGACCGGTTGCATATTTGCTTTAAGGCCTTTTTATTTTAATAAAATTTATTTCAGTTTGATGAAAATTTGTAAGTTGTCTAGACTTTGAGTGCAAGTAATTTGTTCAGTGAAACAAAAAAAACTCTTCAGTTTTTACATAACTTTCGCTTTTATTTCTTTAGAAAAAACAGTGTCTTCAATTTATGGTTATTTGTAAATAAATATGTGAAATATCTTCATTTAGTTTAGTAAAATAATCGTTTCCTTATTTTGTTTCTTAAAAAATCATTCACAGGTTTAAAGTTCTTACAGAATTTTTGGTTCACATTGGGCGCCAATTTTCGTCCGAAAAACAATTTAGTATAAACTTTCATGTTTCATATTAAAAATGAATAATATACTAAAACTGCGAATGCAAAGAAATTTGATTACACAAGAAAAGTCCTCAGTTTTTACATAATATTGTTTTCATTTCCTTAACTAAAAAAAAAATGTCTGCAATTTATGAGCATTTCTGTATTCCATGTGAAATATCTTCATATAAATTCAATTTCAAGAGCTATGTATATTATTTGTGAATTGTCAATTTGTGAGCTGTTGTTCATTTTCAGGTTTCTGAAAAAAAAACTGATCTTACGTTGGGCGCCATCTAAGATATTTTATATAGATCATTATGCATTTGCTTCTATCTGAATTTTAGAACACTATTGAAATAGCTAATAGCTAGTAAACGATTTTTATTCAATTCATGGCAATAATCTTTCCCAATGATATTCCCCACGTTGGGCGCCGCACCGTTCATATTCATTAAAAAAAAATTTATTTGTGCTGAATGGATTTTCCTCTTTCGCAAAATTTTAATCACTCTCAACATCGTTGCATGTTTCCGTTGCCTAATGAAATGAAAGTAAATTTCTGATATACAAGCAATAGGTAATTAAAATCCATCTAATCGGCCCACAAACGTTATCAATTTCATGATTCAGTCTCTTTCTCTCTTTCTATAAATATAAATTGTAAACTTTCAAAACGTGATCTACCTCTTTGTTTACATAGTTTTTTTCAAAAACTATATAATTTCCTGATAGAAAAAAATATTATGTTTGCATACATAAATGCATGTGCGTTGGTTGAAAGTAATGTTTTAATTTTTTTTTTATAAAGCTAATAAATACATAGAGAAAAAGATCCCCTAAGGGTACTTAAAATGCTCTATAGCCTAGTCTTTTGAACATGTAAATATCAACAAAGTTGTCGTCTTCCAATCTTTTTTTTTTTATTTCTGCCTAAGTCAGGTTTTCTTTTTTAATTTTTTGAGGAAAGATACTCCTAGAGGTGAAGTAGTAAAGAAAATATGTATTAAAGAAGTAAAAGTTATACTAAAAGCCAGTTATAGGTGAAACTTATAAAAAGTGGGTTCTTTTTTTTTCGTCTTGTTGTTCTTCTTTTATACGATATCGAACAACACACCAACTGGGCTAATAAAACAACGCAACCCCTTGTATTGAAGAAATAGAAGAAAAAAAAAATTACTAGACACAAATATAAATACTAGTTTAATAAAGAATTCTTGTCGAACATGTGCGATGATGATGACGACAACAACTAAGACGCACGTAGACGTCAATAATTGAAGTCAATTTATTATGTATGGCTTAAAAATATTTTTACTTACGATATCATGTAAGTACCTAAAGGGTAGTTTTAGATTTTGTAAAAAAAATAGAAATTGCTACAACTAGTGTAAAAACAAACAAGTGAAACGGGTAATATGTAACCAGCAAACTCAATCGGGTAAATTTACACTAGCCAATTTGATTAAGAAAAGTTTTTGAAATCTGAACACATCATCAGTTAATTCCATCAGTTAATATTTCCTTATTCCCTGCAATAACCGATTATTCTTAAAATTGAATAAAGTATGTGTGTAAAATTAACTAAGTGTAAAGTTACTCGGTAACTGTCTCAAATTATTTAAATTGAACCACTTGATCTGAACAAAAAAACGACAGTGTACAGTTTTAATAGATTAATATGTAGTTTTAGTAATTTTACTTCAATTCTACTATAAAATAGGAATATATTAAAGCAAATACCTGCGACTTCCAAATGTACCTCAAATTCATATTTGAAAAAAATATTATCAAGAAACAATAAAATACAGTGAGAGACTCGTATTTTTTTTCCTTCGTTAATCTATCAAAGGCATTTTTGTTGTTTTGTGTTGTCTATAAGTATAGCAAACCCCCAAGCCCAAGACTTACGAACAACACCAGTCTTTGTTTACATTTTGATAAGATTCGATGTTTCTATTGAATTGAAATTACAGACAGTCAGAGAAACATCAAAGAAATCACAGATATCAATATTTTTTTTTTATTTGTAAATTAATTTTGTAATTGAAAAAAAAAAAAACAAGAAAAGAATTCATATAGCAGACAAAAATGGCCAAGGTGATCCCTATAACATAATCCAAATCTTCTTCTTCAAATGGAAAAAAAGGTGCCCAAGATATTTATTACCCAGTGATGGGATGACATTGTGAAGAACGCCTCTTTTGCAGATTCTTTATTCTTTTCGTTTATAAAGGTATATTGTAGTTCTATTTTTAAAGAGCACAACAAAGGTACGCGCAAAGACAAAATTTTTGTTTGCTGTTTCTTATACCTAACCTAAACCAACTGTCAAAAATTTCAATGGGATATAGATATCGGTTAAAGGTACTTAGGTATCTGAGCAGGTGTATTTTTTGTTGTTTTGCTTGATTTATCTGTTGTTCATTTTATCTGCCATTCTATACAGAAGCTTGATTTCTATCTTTTTTCGATTTGTTTTTATTTTCCGTTTTTTTTTTGTCTTCAATAGTAAAAAGATATCGAATTAATATTTCTAATGTTGAATAGAAAAATCAGCAAATCATTGCAGATATCTATCTTAAGTTACTAATGGATAAATTATAGATTATAAATTCAATATAAATAGGATTCATTTAATTTTATATTTCTTTTGTGTTGATTTTGTCTATTAAATTGATAAATAACTCAGTAAGCAAAAAATAAATAGATCGATTGATCAACTTCAAATTGGTGAAATATAAGTTCCAAGAAGACAGCGTAATAAAAAAGAGAAAAATCGCTGATGACGACACTCAATGAAACTTGTACGTAATAATATTGTTAAAAAGTTAATTTGCTTTATTTGCTTTTACGATGACTATATTTTGTGAAGAGGTAAAGCAATTAACATGATTAGGTCAACCAAAAAAAAGTACTCCTTATTAAAAAAAATAAAAGTGGCGCCCAACGTAGGATTTCCATAGTATACACCGTTTTTTTTATATATATTTACCGATTTAGTTCGCACACATATTTCGCATACCAAAAAATAAAGTTCATACTCATCGAAAAATACATCAAGTTTAAAATAAAATGGCGCCCAACGCGGATACTCCTAACATTTTTGGTTTGTTTTGGTTTGTTTTGGTTTGAGTCATAAAGTTCTCTTGCGAATTTTTAAATTTGTTACTGAAAATGCTATTTTGAATGGAAACCTTTATATGAATATGAGCGATAAATGCGTAACGTTGGCGTTTGAGGAATTCTGTAACCATCCTTGCCCTCCTCTTCTCTGTAAAGCGTATGATTCATGTCAAAAGAGTTGCAACTAATGAAAGCCAATTAACAGATTATACAAAACTAACCAACTATTTGCGCCTCAAATTATTGCATTTGAAAAACAGAGCCTTAAGAAAAAAGCAAAAAGTGGCGCCCAACGTGGATCTTCTTTATATAATTATAAAATTGCATAAAGCAAAGCAATAAAAATAAATAATTGTACATATATCTCGAAGAATACATCAAGCTAAAAAATATAATGGCGCCCAACGTGGAGAAAAAACAATAAGAATTCTTCTGGGAACTTAGATTTTTTACTTAAATGACCCCAAGTGTTTGAATTGGGTATTATGAAAATTCTTAAACCGTTCAAAATTTTCATTATTAAGTTACTTAACTTACTGATTAAACTAATGGATAAATATCACTTCCCAAAATCCATACCTCAAACACAAGATTAAAAAAATCAAAACCTCAACAATTGGACCTAATTATATAAACCATTTTCCTAACATCAATTCATTTCAAATAACAAAAGCTGGCATTTAACACTTGAATCCTTTCATTGTTAAACAAAAAAAATTCTAAAGAATATTGATGATGATGTGTGCTCGTTATTTTTTTGTTTTCTTCTCAAGCTGTTCCAAAAAACCATTCTTATAGGTACTAAAAAAAATGCACTCTCAAAATAAACAGGCACAATAATAAAAATAAGAAAATAAAAACTATATGCATTTTTCATTATGCAAAAGAAAAGAAATGCTGTTATTTTTTTTTCTGTTTTATTCGTTTGTAAATCTCAAACAAAAGATGCATTCATCTTCAAGCCCAAACAAAACACAATTCCGCAAAGGAAATCCTTCGCACTTTCATTTTAAGTAAAAGAAAAAAAGAAATAAAAATAAAAATTCAAAGAACACTTCGTTCGAAATAATCAAAGGCAAACCCAAACAAAAAAAGAAGACAAAAAAAAAAAAAATATCCTAAAGGAACCTACCAATACACCATCATCAGGACAATATTATGTTGCAGCTGCAAATGAATAAATGTGTGTTGTGTATCTGTGAGTATAGTCTTGCTTGACTTCAAGATTCTTTAAAGCTGAAGAAATCTTCTCTTTATTTTTTCTCTGAAAAATGAGAAAAAGGGAAAAAAATACAAAATAAAAGATGATCAAAACAAAAACTCGAATAAAAAAGAAGTAGAAGAAGATAAATGGTCGCGCCAACGACGCGACGACGAAGACAACGACGAACGATGGCAGTAGCAACGAGGACGACTGTTCTGAGATATATATTTTTTTTTGTGTTATTTCACACACGAAACCACAATTTATTTTATACTTTTCCTCCTGTCTTCTTATTCCTTTATATTCAACGAACTCGGAGTTAAGGAGTCTCCTTTTCCATAGGATAAAAGATGCACGAATCTGGAAGATAAATTTCGTTGGTTTTTTTTGTTCATTTATTTTTTTTTCTTGTCCATCGCGTTATCTTTAATCGCGATGAGGTGCCACATGGCGGTTCACCGTCACCGATTATGTTTTTTTTTGTACCCATATTTTGTAACCTTGCTTCTTAGAGAGCAAGTATTGGTTTCGTGTTAAAAATAAGTCTTACATAATTAAAACTAAATGATGAGCAGGATAGTTTATTTTATAGTAAATTCTACTTCCATGAGTTGTAATATAAGTTAGTAAAATTTACAATGAACTCGAAATGAACCAATACTGAATTTAGGCAGTTGTTAAAGTTTGATAAATGAGTTCAAATCAGTTTATATATATTTTTATTATGGGTTCTTTTTCGTACACTGAGAAACTATGCGAGTTAGTAAAATTTACAACCAATTCTTCTTACTGTTAACATTGAATTTATTTTTGAATAAATATATCTGTAAAAATTTCACAAACCAGTTCAAATTAATTTTTACAACTTGAATTCGTAGAATGTCCTCTCAATTCACCATTTACGTAAGTTAGTAATATTTACTGTGTGTTCCATTAACAGTAAAAATTTCATAAATGATTTCAAATATATTTTTATAAACTTACAGAGAGTTTTTAAATACGAGATAGTAAATTTTACTTACAGTGGACTTTGTTGAGAGCTGTAAAAATGTTAAAAAATAAGTTTAAATATTTCTATACATTTTTATCTCAACTTCCAGATTGGGTAATTTTAGGTTAAGTGGTAAAATATACTGTATATTCTATTCACAGTTAAATTAAAATTTATCAACATTGGGAAAATTCAGTAACATTTTAAACCGTTACATTAAACAGCAAATACATGCGACATTGTACCTTAGGAGTGCATTTTATGAACTATGTAATAAGTATGTCTGTAAAATCTTTCATGGGTTTTCTGTGATAAATTGAATTAAAAAAGTTTGAACTTAGGATAGTTTTGGTATGTAACCAAGTTTAGGCTTTATGAGACCTTCAAAATGGCACACACACCCGCTGCGTGTTGACATGTAAGCTTCACAGCTTTCGTCAGTATTTCATTTTCGATAAAATCTAAAGTACTTCTCGGTTCCAAGGATTTTCTTTTAGTCTTGTATTATATTTTTCCCTTGCATATTAAACATTACAATAACACCAGTTAAGAATAACAATTCGACGTTCGTCGTCCCAATCAATCGATTCAATCAGAAAAAAATGTAAACCATCATGTTGCACATTTTTAACTTCAATGGCTGTCGGCCGTGTGCTTCGTTGAAAATTAAATTCACATCCGTATATTTCTCAAAAAAAAAAAAAAAAAATGTATCTTTCTCTTATAATCATTTTATGGCATTTTCTTATGAATCTTACTGTCTCAGAGCATAAATGTCGTCTTCAATGTGCAGGGCAAGAAATTGAAGAACTTTTATCGAAATTCATAATCTCAATGAAAAGAAGTCACAAACAAGCAGCTACAGCAAAATTGTTGAAGGGGGAATGTGACTGGGAGGGAGTGAAAAGCCAAGAAGGAGTTTCCATACTACACACCACCATCATCATCATGATGATGATCATCAGGACGACAAACTTAGTAACAACTTGCTTCTGCTGCTTCGACACAAAAACTGGAATTTATATTTATTTTGTTTTTCTTTTTTTTTTATATTTATTTCAGTATTTTTCTCTCGTTTTATATTAAATTATTCCATGCACAATTCAAAGGGAAGCAATATATAGAAGAACAAAAATAAAAATAAAAAAAAAAAAAATAACACACAAAGATCCATAGATACTTTTGTAAAGATAAAAATCCAAAAACTACAATCGTGTATCGGTCGTTTTTCGTATCAAATTCCGCAGTCAGTTAGAGAACCATCTCGAACGTAAAAGGACATTAGTTGAAATTGTTTTTCTGCTTTTGGGATTTAGACAGCAGAGAGTAGTGAGCTGGAAAACCATTTTCATATAATCTACACCTACTCACTAAACAGTATACAGAAAACGCAGTGAATAGTTGAGTAGAGATATAGATGTAGATACAAATCTTTAAAGTCTCTGCGATTCCCTTTTTTGGGTTTAAAAAAAAAAATTAATCCTCATATATTATTCCAAGAGTGCATTCAGGCAGAGGGATTAGTTTTATTGTCTATATAGAGTTAGTGCGGGTTTTGAATTCGAAACAATGAAACATTTGTTTGCAATCGATATTTTGTTCGATTTTAAGATTTTATTTTTTATTATTTTCCATCCATCAAAAACGAGTTGAGTTCGAATTCTATCATTTCGTTTAGATTGAAAAATTTGTTTGTAATAAATGAGGAATTGATAGATATTTTCTTCAGCTTCCCCTTTTTAGACAAGCAGCATCACGCTAAGATTGATGTGTTGGTAAAAAGATATTTTAATTTTTTGAAATAAATACCTACGATGATTTTGTTCTTTATAGAATTTTTTTTTAAGCGGATATAGGATGATTTATTGATGATTTTTTTTTTGCTGTCTTAAGATTTTTATTTGTGTTGTTTGCTTTTTTTTTTTTGTGCCAAGGAGAATTTAATTTTGTATTTTTAGCAAGCTGTGTGCTGACCATCAGCAAGTGTTGAAAGAATTTTGTTGACTTTAAAATTTTCTTTTTGTGTTACTCGATAAATTTTTTTAAATTTATATCGGTCTATTTTTGTAAACTAAAAAAGTAAAATTTGTATTTCCAATTTTATTTAATGAACAAATAGAAGAAAACAAATCAATTTAATGACTAAATAGCTTTGAGTATCAAGCTGTTTTCAGATTAATATTGTTAGAATATGATCTAATATATTCTTTTAGAACGAAAGAGCTATGAATATGGCATGATTAGGGGTAGAAAATAGCAGAAATATCTCATAGATTAGCAATACTTTTAGAGCCGTAAGTTGCAAAATGTCAGTAACCTTAAGCCATAAATAAGGCAGTGGAGTGTTTTCTGAACTCAAGATCTGTTCTTTTTAATTTTATCTTGTCTAACAAATAATATTATATTTGCTTGTAAATTCCAATACCTCTTAAACCAAGCAACGGAATGCACATTTTTTCGGATACCTTAAAACCTGAATGTCAATAAAACGTAGTTCGGTTAGTGATAAATTACAATATCTTCTTAACCATTATAAAGGAAGTCAATTTTTTTTTCTAAATACGTCTCATGGGCCAGAAAATTATTCCCAAGCAAATACCTCGAAACCTGAATAAAATAACTCGTATTTTACGGTTTGTTGAAATAAATTTAACCATAACTTAGTATTTTTTTTTTGCTGAAATATCTTGCAATAAAATACCTGGTAACCTAAGCAATACCGCTTACCAGTAGGTCCATTTTTTTTTCATTATCTCTAAAATCAGAGGTTTTTTTGTCACACATATAACTTCCAAACCCAATATCTTTTGAACCATTAGAAAGTTAAGAAAATAATTCAAACTTGCAAAACTCACGAAGTGGCTGACAGTAGTGACAATATAAAAAAATCCTGAATTGCGAGGTATTAGAAATGATGCAACGAGATATACATATCACTCTCAAACTATTAATTTTTTTTACAAAAAATCATGATGGAGATATTATGATTTTGATAACTATACAACGTTTATTATGCACATATCTTTAGATGAGTAGTAATTATATTTTCACTATAAGTAACAGTCTTAAAAATCTTATCTCAATCACGTTTATAAAACTGCGGAACAAAATGTCTAAAATATTATGCTCAAAATTTTCGAAAACTTCCATCGATCGTCTCAAATTCTCACATTAAATATTTTATCTAGAATAACCATAAATATTTATAAGAAAATTCAAAATTAATAAAGTTTGAATCCATTTGTTTCTTTATCATCTAATCTATTTTATAGCATTAAATTATGTCATAATCATGTCTTTATAAATATTTTATTATCAGGTTCATCTTTATGATACCTATACTTTAATTCCTCTTCGACCATATCTAACGCCTCCTTTTGCGGATTAACAATCAGGAAAGATAAAGTTAAACAAAAAAAATTTAAATCTTTAATTAACTTTTGAACAAAAAAATAAATAAAAACTTGTCAAAAGATGTTTAACATCTTTTACTGCAAACTGATTGTTATTATTATTTAGATTTAGACTGAGACTGTGAAATATTCTTTTTTTTTTTTTACTTAATTAACCTTTATTAGATTGAATTTAATTATGTAGAAATTTGGTTAAATGATTTTTAATTTGTTTGAATGTCACACAATGATAAAACTAAAACAACAACAACAACAACAAATTATGTAATTTAGAATTTTATTATTGATCACAACCAACTTTAAAATGTCGCATTAGCAACAAATAGATAAGAATGCATTTAGATACTAAAGAAAGAAAATATTTATTCCAGATTTCTTAAAAAAAAAAAAGTGACATTTTTCTGCAAAATAAAATACTTTACCTAAATAAAGACCAAACAAAATTCAAAAAAAAAACACACCACTCAAATTACTTAATTTAAAAGAATGTGTTGATGAAATGTTTTCCGTTTCATAGGGATGATTACGGTTAATGCCTTTCAATTTCAAAAGTGTTGAGTTTCAGTACTCAACATTTCAAATTGCTTTTTTTTTCATTTAGAAAAGTGTTTACATCTAGAACCATTAAGATCATATAAATTCAACGGTTTATTGCATTTTTCCCCTCACATAAGGATCTCTGAAAGGGCATTATAGAGACGAGACTAGGTTTTAGCACTGCCACATTAAGTTTGGTATTTTATATTAGTTTTTTTTTTTTTTTTTTTTTTTTATTCTGTAGGTATAATTTTTTGGACATTTTATTATTTTTTCTCTTTTTTTCGAAATCGTTGTTTAAAGAAAATAAAAATAGAATTTCAGATTAGTTGCAGTTTTTGTTGTTGTTGTTGTTGTTGTTATTTGTCTGTGTTTTTTTTTTTTTTTTTTTTTTGGGTTTAAGAAAACTAATTGTTATTAGTCGCGTCGTGGTGTCGCATAACATTTTCTTTTTGATTTTTTTTTCATTTTCGAGTAAAATCGTCGCCACTTGAGATTATTATGTTATATGATCTGTTGATGTTTATTTCACTTGTTTTTTTTAATTCTCAAAGAATTTTTTTAAGTGAAATTTTATGTTAGAAGAAATTATATGTTTCAAGTGGAAAATAGTTTTATAAACTTACTATGAAGCAGATGGTTGGGAAAGGACATAAATCTTTAAGGGAGATTATAGATAAGTAAAAGAAACAAATTAATTATTAAAAAAAAAAATTAAAAAATAGATCAAAATTGTGTCAAAATCAAAATATTATTTTTGAGTGTATGGGAAAGATTGTGTGTTTTTCAAATATTTTCTGTGGATCAATAGTAATCAGTTTTAATTTTATTGATATGTACCTACCCTACTAGTTTCTTTCTTTCAACCATCTTTTTTATTTTTGTGGTAATATCCTAGTTTTATAATATTTTTGTTTTCATTTCTTAGTCCTTAACGTCGATGTAACAAACAAAGTGGCGCCCAACGCGAGGATTTTTTTTAGGCCACGATGCTAACAGTCAAAAATCATAAATATTTTTTTTTCAGTTTATTGAAAAAAAGGTCAAAGTATGTTTGTGAAAGTATTTTAAATACATAATTGGAAAACAATAAAACGTCAGGCAAGGTTTTGTTTTGATCACATTGTAAAATAACTATGGAACTTTTTATAAACAAAAATGGATCTCCTGTCTTGTTCAAGCTGCCATTTTGAAAACCACATTCTGACCAATATTTCAAAGTTTTTTTTTCTATTTAACCTCAATTTTTAGTTGAAAATGAAAAAAATCACACACACAAAATATTTTTTTTTGAATTATTTTCTCTGGTCACAAAATATTCTCTTCAACAAAATATTGACACCTCTAATTAATTTCGTCTCTCTCCAAAAAAAAAAAAAAAAACATACATACTTTCTTGTTAAAATTTTATTAATTTCTTAAAATAAACCGCCTGAATGCAACATTTTAATTAAAATGTATGTTTACTATTTATACGGTCACACATCCCAATTTGATCAAATAAGCCTTCAAAAGGATTGCCAGACAGCGCGATTTAATTTTACTTTTAACTTTTTTTATAGAAAAATCTTCAATTTAAAACAAAAATCGTCAAGTTAAACAAAGTATGATTATTTTTCAATTAAATAAAAATATTAAAGGTTTTTAAAAATGATAATGGAATTTTTATAAAGAAAATCGTCAATTTAAAAAACGGTTACCTTCATTTGCTTAAAATGTACCTATAACAAATTTTTTTTAAAAACTTGCAAAAATGTACTATTACGCCCTTGCTCCCTTGCTTTTGATTTTTTTTTCTATTTTACTATTATTATTTTCTATTTGAAAATAAAATTTTCTGTTTTGTATATTTTTTAAATAGTTGTCTAAGACAAGGTTGAGTTTACATATTACAACACCTCAACCTGGCAATCCTGATCCTAGCATAGCATTGCTACCATCACATAGCACTTTCGTTCCCTTTTACGAATATTTCTGCGATACTTAATCATTTCTATATCCACACTATATGTATAAATTTTTTTGTGTTGCAGACATTTCGTGCCGCATTTCACACATGTATGACCGTTTGGTTGAAAGTCTGCGACGTTCGGCGGCTTCGTAGTCGTCTTTTAGCCAAAAATAAATTTTCTGAAAATGTCAATGTACTTTTGGGGCTTGCGACATGTACAAAAAAATATTTTTTTTTCTGCAAAAAAAAAACCTTACACACATTTCCTCTATACTAAATTATAAGATGCCACACCGACACAACACCAAGCCAGACAGTTTGACTTTTAAGATCGTTTTTCAAGAAATTCCCTCCCTTCGCTTCTGTCTCTGTTGAAAAATGTGATGCGCGAGTTCTAGAATAGAATCTGCCAAATGCAATTAAGTGCCATTGTAGCTCACACATTTCACAAACAGGTACACTTATCACATTTTAACTAATAGTGACATGAATCTTGAGAAAAAGGAAGGAATGTCTTTTAATTTGAAAGTAAGACTCTCGAAAATCATTTCAACAAAAAAGTAAGAAAGTAATTTTAATTCGTCGTTGTTGTTGTTGTTGGTCAAAGAATGGTTAGATAATTTTAAATTAATTGAATTCTATACAGTGGTGCGCACACGTCTAAGAATTTTGTTTTGATGTGAATACATTTGGGCTATTTTGGGAAGCAACCCATAAATAACGCGACGTGCTGCGGCATTTGGAAGGAGTGAATTGAGTGCCACAGAGAAAAGTCATCTCATTTCATCTCTGTACTGCTTTTGCGTCTGGCTGTGCTGTCCGACCAACGACCGACGTCTCTGTGCCCAAATCAAGGCACAGCAATGATGAAAAGAGTGTTCCTATATTGAATATTTTTTTTTCTTTTATTTTATTTTGTACTAAATGAGTTTTCCTGCCAAACGTTTTGAATCTGAAAATAAATCAGTAGTCAATATAAATGGTCAGAAATAAAAGAAAAAAAAAAAAAAAAAAAAACAGAAACGTCGAATTCATGCCGTTGACTGCTGTACGTAGAGTACAGTGTGGTGTGTTATTTTTTTTTGCGGACGTTCATATAGATAGTTTATAGACGCTAGCCAAGCTGTCTGTCGTATGAGATACCATGTTGGTTGCAATAGACCATGAATAAAAAAAATATAGAATAGAATATGCAAAATAAAAATATGTACATAGATAGAAAAAAAAAATAACGATAGAATAACAAAAAGAACCATGACTGGTTAGTCTTGTTGTTGTTGTTTTTTTTTTAATATAATTTTTTGCAGCTGGATGTAGACCTCTAGCGGCCAAGTTTGGACTCAAAAAAAAAAAAAAAAGCAATAGACGGAAGAAAAGGCGGCTTCATTTGCATTTGTTACACTCTCTGTTTCTTTAGAATTTCCATTTGCGCGATGACTCCTACACATTTATGCCCATTTAACCACCCACTCAAGTACATGATGGGGACTCATGATATAGAAAGATGATTTGTTTTATAATTCAAAAACACACACTCGGTGCATATAGGAAGTTGGGAAAAAAATGCTATTTTGGGTTTTTTTATGAACTTTAACAAAATTGTCATGAGAATCATTTATAAATGGTAATACTCATAGATGGAGAGAAAACAAATTAAGGGTATTTATGCGGATATTAACTTTTTTTCGAGAATAAAATTTCAAAATCAAAAGGTTATTTAAAAAAGACAGACTTTCTAAAATACATATTTATGTCAGTTAACTTCTTAGAAACCTACACTTTATGGTAGCAAGTGTAAAAAAAGGTTATTCAAATAAGGGTTGAAGATTTTTGTTTTAAAAACTGGAAAAAATAATTTTTTTTATTTTTTTTTAAATTAATCTCATAACTAAAACATAATCAAAATTTTTTTTAAAATTTAATAATAATCCAATTTTTTTCTTTTTCTTTCAGGTGAGTTAACCAACAATAGTCATTTAATTCGGTATCATACAAATAGTACATAAAATGTACCGTAAGTAATAGATCCATTAAGAGCTTATCTTAGATTAAAACGCAGCATATTTTTAAGAGTACATATTTCTGAATGCATAGAAATGAAAAGAAAAACAAACAAATTTCCGGGATAACTGCTTACGGGTTTGATGTCATTATAATGAAAACAATTTTTAAAATTCTCGAGTTACTTCTTATGACAAATTTAAAAAAAAAGAAACATAAAAAAAAACAATTTCACAATTTACACAAAGAAATTCAGAGTTATGAGCAATTAAGCCAAAAAAAATTCAAAACTATGATTTTTCGATTTGTTTTTAGGTTGAAAAATGGTGATCATCTTTTATCCTTAAAACTTTTCCATTCAAAAACTTATAATCTTTAAAATTGCATAATATTTACTTAAAGGTTAAATCAAAAATCCAAACAAATTATTAAATCACGCGATCTTATAATAAATAAACATAAAAAAGAATCAAAATTCAATAAAATCATTTAGCTTATATTTTTTGTTTTATATAATTTCCTTAATTGATTCTATAAATAAATTTCTGCACAATCAAAACCACTTGAAAATCAACTAAAACTTCAATCGATTGCTATAGCAGCTGTTGCTGATGGCAACGAGCAAAAAAAAAAATTAAAATCGCAATAATTTATTTTAAATTTTCAATTATAAAAACTCACACTATTATATACTATTATATATACAATCACCAAACGAGACGTACATACCTATCCCAATTTAGCAAAAATAAAAAAAATAAAATTCAAAGGAGGACATTTGTTACTCAAACATAAATTAAAAACTAATAAAAAAAAAAAAAAAACTTACCAAACCACAACACATACACAAATGTATTAAAAACCCATCAATATGTCCAATTGAAATCGCCCCCAATCGATAAAACAAAAAATTAATTTATTTTCATTAAACGGGAAAAAAATTTAAAAAAAAGAGAATATATTTTCAATACTTTGTACTTGTTTATCCAGCTCATTGGGTGGTCTTTCTTCCATCAATCCACATATCGATTTTAGCATATTTTTATAATCAATTGATCAATATCATCATCATAATCATTTAACATGTAAATTATAAAAAAAAAAAATAGAAAATTTTATATCCATCACATGAGCTATACGCATGATATAATGTACATACGAACCACCTCTCTTACCTCGTAATCCGACTTTAATTGATCAAAATTGATTTTCAAACGATCCAAGTCGATAATAAAACTATCCATCTACAAGTTAGTATTTTATAGGTATAAAGTATATATGCAATAAAAATTGCAACTATCCGACATGTAAATTGCAAATAAAAATTTGTAAAATATTTCCCCATATACCTACTCGTAGTATGGGTGTTATACAATGTATCTTTTCGTTTGTACATGTTCTCTCATCAATATAAACAGATATGTACAAACAAGAACAACAACACAGTAGACTCTGCTCGATTCATTCATTAAGAAAAGTTCAGTTTGATTTGAATTTTTAATTGACTTAATGGACGAATGCAAACGTACTTACATACGAGAATCCATTCAAAACAGCTTCAACAGCTGCTGGTGCTGCTGCATTCATTCGAGTTGCACACTAAAAATCCGTTGTGCACATTGTAAAAATTGTTAAATTTACCATATAAGTACCTATCTACGAAAGATTGTCAACATAAAAGTGCAGTGCAAAAAAAAAAAAAAACGGGCGAGGGGTTTTTGAAGCACATATTATATATAGAAAAAAAAATCTTGTTCACCTTCTAATGTTGCATGTCTACACCATTTTAATCTCAATCCTACAAATTAGATTTTGTTCTTTCTCGCACAGGTAACCTACAGTTTTTTTTTAAAGTTTGTTTTAAACAAAATTGTGTGTGGGTTGGACAATCTTGCTGTTTAGCTTGGAGGCTGAAATTTGAAAATTAATTTTCGGACAACTTTTGAAATTTCTTATAAAATTGTTTCCGTCGTAGAATTAAAATACACTGGTCACAAAAAAAAACAATACTTGAACGATTTTTGTTGTCCTAATTTTTTTTATAAAAATTTCTTCACAGAATTAAATTTTTCAATATTTGTAGCACATTTCAATTTTTTAATGCATTTAAGATTTAACGTCAAATAGTCACTGTGATCCTTTTAAATTAAATGAAGCCTGCATTTTAAGTTCATCAAATACTAGTTTAAAAAAGAAATGTCTTTAGCACATTTCAATCGTTGTTTGTTTTCCTTAAAATTTTCCCGGGGTAAACTCAACGATTGCTGATAAATTGCGATACTCTTGAGCGAAATCAAATCGTGAAATATCAATTTACCGAAAAAAGTTGTTTCAAATTTTATTTTGATTCCTAATCCAGTTCTAAAAATTTATTTGAATTGAATTCAATTTTTCTAGAGAAACTTTTAAAAATTTTTTTTTGAAAAAAATATCCCTTAATTTTATTTGACTAGTGTAAAGAAAAAAACTTACGTATAGATATCGAATCACGATTTTGTGATTATTTTTTTTAAGAATCCACAAGATTTCCTTATCAATGTTTATTTGAAAAAAATGAAAAATTCCTCCTAGATGCTGAAATTTTTTAATGCTGAATGATACACTAAATGCAATTATGCACTCCATATATAGACCACTTATTCTCCACACAAAAAAAAAAAAATATAAAACCAATAATTAATTTAAACACCAAAAGCAAGATGTAAAGTTTTGTAATTGTTGTCGTGTTATGTTAGTCATTTACAAAAAAAAAAACATCTAAGAAACCTCAGTAATGTATGGGTACCTAATTTGAGCGATTTAGTTTTGTGCGCTTTAGGTCGGTCAGTCAGCTGAGGCGGTGCGTCAGAAGTTGGTTTATATTTCTATAGCCTCAACCATTTGTATCTGTCATAAGTTATCTTGCTCTAGTTTTTTTTTTTTTTTTTTTTTGTTTTCTTGAGTAGGCGTATTGTTTTCGAACATGGTGTCTCTTTGATTCTTTGTCAATAAATATTGTGTCGGTCTTGATATCTTGTAGATATAGATATAGACAGCCGCGCGCGTTTCTGACCACAAATTGCTTTATATTATTATTTTTTTGGCATTTGTCCATTTGATAATTTATTTTTTTCTATTTGGTTCAAAAATAGATACAAATTCGTAACTATATTGAAAGCTTTCTGTGTTTCAAAGTTTATTGTGTTTTTTATTTTGATTTATTCTAATGGAACTCAGTATCTATATGTATATCTAGAATGTGCGCACATGTCTAAAGTCCATCTACAGAAAGATACAAAATGACTAATCTGAACGGATTGGGAAGTGAAATGTAGTTCTCTCATCTGGACGAGAAAAAGAAGGATGTTTTTATTTTATTTTTGATTTTTAAACAAAATATACAATATTTCTATGTATAACTATATCTCGGCCGAGGCCGGGTGTGTAATAGAGATATTTTAAGTTGAATGGCTTTCGTCATATTTTTTGTTTTATGTTTAATTTTACATCAAGTATATGGGATTGTGTATACATACCTTTGGGGAAGCGTATAAAAGATATTTTTAGAGAAATAGTCTTTAATGGTTTACATTAATTTGTCAGCCAATCATCAAAAAAGAATGTCTCTTCCATGGGGGAATTTATTGTTGAAATATTTTAGTTTCGTGTTTTTTTTCTGTTTTGAAAAGTTTTTTTTATCTATAAAATGTGTCATAGATTTAATTTTGTAAATATATTGCAGCACATTGCAGTTTTTGTTTGTGTTCTTAAATGGCGCCCAACGTCAACCAATCCCCTAGTTGTCAATTGTTATATTCTTGCAGCATACCTGTTTTAGAAACGGAAATGAGTTCTCATTAATTACTGACTTCAATAAAACACATTTCAATTGACTGTATCCCTCGAATAAATCATTGCAAAGTTTTTAGTCGATACTAAAAATGTGACTAAATTTGTAAGTTCATCAGATAACAATTTCCGAAAATAAAAACAATCGTCACAAAAGTCACCCAATTGAAACCAAATTATAAATGATTTATTGCGATTTTCTTGAGCAAACACAGAAATATTTGTAGCACATTTCAATTTTGTTTTCTATCTGTAAATGCTGCTCAATTGACTACTACCTAGTCATTGTTGTTGTTGTTGTTGAATCAAACTGGAATTAGAAATTTATTCAGTTCATGAAAATCCGATTCCCAAAAATTATTGTGGCACATTTCAGTTTTTTTTTTAGAATCCTTGTTAAAAAAATCTTTTTGTTTTGCTTTCAAACATTTTTTTTTTGAAATAATTATTATTCTTTCACGACAATAATATTCAATTTGGCACGAATTAAAATCCATTAGTCAGCAAACCCACACGTTTACCTATTGCTTTTAATGTTCCTTTTTTCTTACCCAAAAATACAAAATTTATTTATGGCCAAGAGTATACCTTTCTTGTATAACAACTTCAATACAAAATGTTTTTGCTTTGTTTTTTTTTTTTAACTTTCAAAAATATCTTTCTTTCATCATACATCCGTTTGTTACCCGTCAAATGAGTGACATGCCGCTTGCTGCGTCAGATTCATTTTAAATTCCAATCAGGAAACGGATGCATTCATAATGTACATAAATATTGTTATTCTTTTAAAAGGGGAGGAAAAATAAAAAAACAAAACATTTTCAAAAAATCATTTAAAAAAAAAATATCTATCAACACGATCTTCGATAACAGGTATAAGGTGAGATACAGATACAAAAAAAAGGCCAAAAAAAAATTAATTATTCTTGATAAGATTTTGTTATTTTTTTTTTCTTTTGGTTAAAAAAGTTGAGAACTTTAAAATAAACAACAAACAAATTATAAAAGTCGGTCAAAAAAACAACTGATATGAGAGAGTATCTACTCACATTTATATATTATCTTCCACCCTCAAACCGAAGATAACCATAATAATATTTATTATTTAAAGATAAGTAGGTAGGTACTTCGAATTCGTATACATAATTTGACACTTGATTATCTGTCAAATCTTCAATTTTTTTTTAAAGTTCTCTTCGTTGTCATTTCTTGATGTCGTCATCAAACTGTCAACTTATTTGTGATAAGTGTTTTGTTTGTTTCTTGTATCTGAATACTTTAGGAGATTTTTGTGTTTGCTTAAAATTTCACCTCTCCCAAAGCAGAATAAATGTTTTGTGTTGAATCTTTGTTGACACAAAAAAAAGGTGAGAAAAATAAAAGGACTTTACTCAACTGATAAATTTGACATTCTTTGTGTCTTTGTGTTGGATGCATTTTAATGATTCTGTTGATTTTTCGTTTTGTTTAAATATTTGTAAAACAAAAAGTCATACTTTGGGGCTATTTTTGGGTTCAACCCACCCAATGCAACACGAACACAACGCAACAACTCGAACTGGTCAGAGCAATGCCGCTCTGCTGCACCGCCTTACGTCTGTAAATTCTCTCTGTTTGTAAAGTGTTTGGCCCACAAAACGTAAGTGTGTTCCAGACAGGGTGAATTCTGTGTGTGCTTTGAATGCCCCCAGAGTAAAATTCAATAATAATTATGTATATTATTGATAAAAAAACGTGATCTATTTGTTTAAGCGAGTTTTTTCTTCTCTTTCTCTATATATGCACCTAGATACAAACAGATGTGTTTTAGTTTTTTTTTTCATCAGAATATATACGCTTTTTATTTGCCTCGCAATCATTTCTATTTTTAGAAAAATGAAAATTTTTCAGAGGAAAACATAAAATTACAAAAAAAGAAAAAAATGAGGAAATGCATTGCTGGTGCGTTCGAAAGTGTATCTATTTTTTTTTTTGTTTTTTTGGAGAAGGATGATGGAAGAGGTTAGAAAAGGGGGGTAAATGTGCTTGATTGCGTGCAGTGTGCGTGTAAGTTTGTCATTTCACAGCATGATTTAGCAACATGCTACTGAGGACGTCAAGCTGAGCATGTCAGTGAGATGAATTGGCAGTTTTGTTTTTAATTTTTTTTTCCAAACTCTTTTTGGTTTTTTGAAATGCAGTGTTTTAATGAGAACGTTCACTTTCTATGTTACAAAATTTAAGTCTAGACAGGGTATTTTTTTTTTCTGCAGCAAGAAGGTGCCGGCTAACAGTTGTTTTGCATTTCACGTCATGAAAAAATTGTTAAAAGTTTTAACATTCGTGAAGTGTGAAGAATCTCTTATCAGTTTATGTGAGTGGAATGCGTAATATGCACTGGTGGTATAGAACAAAACATAAATAATAGAAGCACTTTGAATTGCTTTGAATAATTTACACGTATTACACTTTGTAAGGTTTAATTATTCTGCGTGATCTTCTCAGAAATAAACAAATTTTATTGAGTAAAATAGAAAATAAAAAAAAATATTTTTCATTTGCATGCTATTCAATCAAAAACTAGTAGATTGATAAATTTATTTTAAATAGCTCGATGTTCAATTTTTCCTAATTAATTTTTTTGTTGAGTGCCACTTAGGGATACAAAATAAATTTGGAATGTGCTGCTTTTTTTTGATGATCCTACCTTCTTTTTAAGAATTTAATTCATTCGTTAGTTGTTTTGGCCCAATTAATTCTCAATTAAATGTTTAATCCTTTGTTGGGCGCCACTTAAATATAAAAAAACCTTTTTTTATCAAAAGATTTCTTTCTCTTGCCTACCATAAAATGAAATATGTAAAAAAAAAACAAGGAAGAATGGAGTGCTTAGAGTTTTAAAATGTTAAACAATAAATAAAAGCTAAACGCATGACATAATCACACTTAATTAATTTCTAATTTCAGAATCTTACCTACCATACCTTCCTATCAAAAACATTTTGTAAATACGATAAAAAAAACAATCGCTAGACCAATTCCCATTAAAAAAAATAAGTTCCCAGAATTTAAAAGTTATTATAGAAATAAAAAAGTCACCTTGTTTGTAAACATTTCTATAGAAACAAACCACAAACTTGATATCTTATCGATCAATACACCTTTTGATTAGACAGAAAAAAAAACATCTTATAGGTATGTTTTTATTTACCTGAAATAAAACTTGCAGATATCCCACATTAAAAAAAAAAATTGTAATAAAAAAAAGCCCAACGTCACGTCGGTCGTTTGTTTCCCTGATTTTCTTGTATGAATAACGAATGAAAAAAAAATCTCATAAAACCTCTTAAACAACATTGACACTTTAAAATGAAAGAAACAAAATTTATTTATGTACAAGCGTTACAAGAGTATTAATTAATGACAGTTGTAGTGACAGTTTGAATGACACTTTGCAAAATACCCACACACGGTGTTTTTTTTTTAAATTTTTTTTTCGCATACGGTTGTTTTTCCTTCCTTTTTTTTCTGTTTTTGACAGACGTATAATTGTGACCGCATTCGATCTTGACATGGAGGTTTTTTTTTTGTTAATACTTGTTCCCATGTAATAACAACTTTAAGTCTGAACTTTCTATAAACTAAAGACGCAACAACAACAAAAGTGAAGAAGTCATTTAATCAACATTCTGCATGTCAGTCGCAGAACTGACATGGCCGCGCCGAACTTCATCTTCTCCCCATCATCGCCATCTTGTCATTACCATCATTAAACATTATTCAAAATGACAGATGATTTCAATTATTATTTTTTCTTCTGTACATTTACTTGATGCATCACAGTTAATTTTATTATAAAAGCTGTGTAATCCTTGTTTTGTTGTGTCTGTTTCTCTAAATGGATTTGAATATAATTACTAATTATTTCAATATATCAATTTACAAATATCACATTTCAGAGAGAAGATAATTATTATTAATCTGTTTGTTCATTTTTAATTGTGTATAGTCTAATTCGAAGGCATTAATAAAATCAAACAAGTCTTTTTTATAAAGAGTCGCCTTTGTTTGAAGAGAGAGCATAATAGAAGAGGCGTGTAACGAACCAGTTGTTCAAATGCAAAATATACATAAATGATTTTTCCATTTTGATTAAAAAAAAAACCTAAAGAAGATTTTTTTTATATCTTGTCGATACATTTATATGAAAATCATTATAAAATGTCTTTATGTGACTGGTCTAAACACTATAAAAAAAACTTGAAAAAAAAGAAACAAACTAAACTAGAAACGCCCACTTAATGGGCAGTAACCATAAGAAAGGTGATTTTTTTTTGTGTTCATAATTTAGTTAAAGATGCAAATTAAACCGTATCTTCCACCTCTACAAATTTTTTTTTGTTAAAAACTTTAAACTGAATTAATTCTGATTTTTTTTTCAAGTTTTTTTTTTATTAGCTTGAAACTTAATGAATGAATTTAACACTTGAATGGAAAAATGATTTTTATGTGTTTTTGAATAGGTACGAGTTGTATATTATGTATGACTCAACGTATATTATAGAGAAACCACATTTATTATTCTAATTATAATCATAACAAATTGATATTAGATGCAAAGAACCGGACATTAGCATCATTATTAAAAGATATTATTGCTTTTGTTTGTGTCTTGAATAAAAAATGTTTGCTGATGATGATGGTGATGATGATTATATTGGATTTTAAATTTTAGCATTTGACATAGCAAAAAAACATTTTAATATTTATGAGATCAAAAAATCAATCTAATACAGCAACAAAATGTTCATTGAGTTTTTTTTTTTTATAAATATCGACTCTATAAGATTGAGCTGAGTTATGTTTATTTTGTTTACCTGAAAAGATATTTTTTTGTTTTGTTTTTTTTTTTAATTAAAAAAAAAGGTTCACCCACATCAACAAGAAGACATTGAAATAAGCTTAATTTAACACACGCTTTTAATATCGAAAAAGTCAACCTTCCAAGGCTTTAAATTAATTAAACTAAACGAAAATTATAAAGCATTATTTTTTTTTTGTTTGTACTTTTGTTAATAAATTAGATTTAGGTTGATGTAATTTATTGTTTGTGTTTAATCTTCAACAAATTTTACTTAAAATGCAAATTTAAGCTCCAGAAATCTTTTAAATTGTGTTTGAATACTCGTATAGAGTCATATAATGGATGATGAAAATCTGACACTTAAGGGCTCATTTAAACTATTTTTTCATGGTTCAAAAGCGTTTGAACTTGCCACACAAGCTGAATCGATGCCATGAACCGATTGTCAAATTAATAAATCAAGATTTGTTTTCAATTTTTTGTATGGAATTAAGTTGGATACGTTCGAGTTTATTGAATCACTGATTAAGTTTAAAAGATGCTTATTTTCATTTTGGATACTTTCGAAATTTATTTTTTTAATTTTTTTTAATTTTGGCCACCCAAATATGGGAGTTTTAGAGGAATTACTTCTGTCTCCTTTAACTTTTAAAATATAGATTTTATAAAAAAAATATATATTCAAAACAGAATTGAATTTCTGGCTAAAAACTTATATTGTTTTTAACACTGCCATTTTCTAGACATTATTTGAAATGTGAAAAAAAAATGAAAATTACTTAAATTTACTTAAAAAAATGTCTGTCATAATATTTCTTTTGCTCATCGCTATGCTTCGAAAATTGCACAAGTTCATTTAAAATGCAAATTTTCGGATTGTTTACTCTTTTTTTACGCCATTTAATTTTACTAGTCTACATAATTCCTTTAAAAAAAAAATAATATTGCACCTTCAAGTTCCCACCTTAACAAATGTTAGTGTTTTATCAACTTTCATCTGCCACAAGTTTATTCATTTATTTGTTTATAAAAACACAAACTCCAAATACGTACAAACACGTCAGTAAACGACTACAATATTTCCTATGTAAAATATTAAAAAAAAAAAAAAACACCACGCGCGTTATTTAACCTCTTTCTGTTTTTCATTATTTCGCCCACTTGCACTGCGCATTATGAATGAAAATACAAACATTTTCGCCACGCACATTATAAATCAGCGAAAACGTAATCAACAAAACTCTTGAGCAATTGTTGTTATTATAATTTTTTTTTTTTTTTTTTTTTGAAATGATAACTTTGAATGGTATTTTGTACTAGGCCATTATACGTCATAGATGACGTTAATGTCTGGAGAAGATTATAGTGAGGAAATAATACTTAAAAAAAAAGCAAACAAAACTCTACCCCCGCAAGTAGGTTTTTTTTTTCCAACACACTTCACACTCCCACCAACAGCAACGACGCAGATCAGGTAGACATTTTGACTGCTGAGGTTACTGTGAATAGACACTATTTGCTCCACAATACACAGTACATTGTAGTATTGCAATGATTTTTTTTTATTTTGTGTTTAATCTGACAGATACTTTTGTATATAACAAAATGTTGTGTAGGTTGACGTTGAGAAGGATTTCGCTAAACAGCTGGATATTGATAGTGTATAGTTATTCTTATTTTTTTCTTCTGCTACTGGGTGTTTCCATACGAATACAATAATATTTATTTTAATTGGGGTTCATAAAGATTTTGCAAATAATAAAAAAAAAAATAAACTCGTGTCACGGCTTAATCCTAATAATTTATAACGTTCTGTTTAAATAAAAAATAAAAAAAAAACACAACAAAGACATGAAAAGTTTATAGTTCAAGCGTGTGCTATAAAAAATAAATAAATAAAAGAAACTTATCTATTGATACAATTTTACTTATTCTAATTTGCATCTACTAAGTGTTTTGACAGGCGTATGCTAATTTGAGAATAATTTTTTTTTCATTTTTGTATTTATTATAGCCTGAGAGGTAACGTTGTAAGAAATTTTAAAGTTATTTTATAAAAATTGAACCTACTATTACTATGTTAAGTCGTAAAAAACTTTAGAGTAACGAATTTCGGTTATAAAGTTCAGCTGGTATATAATGTATAGAAATAGACGAAGCTGAGACAGATTTTTATTTTCGTCAAAACAGGATAGGGTGTTAAAAATGTTATTCGAATCCAGAAACCATTCTTCCATTTTGTGGATTTAAATAATTTAAATCAAATTTCACGTCCAAAATATAAGATTCAAAATGTTTCCAAAATTTCAAAAATATCTATCGAAATATATTTAGTTTTCAAAAACTAGTTTAAAATGTGAAGAGATAAAGGAGACATTCTACTTTTTTTTTAACTGTCTCAAAATAAGTTTAAACGACTTTGATTAAATTTTTTATTCATTACCTTTAGTATTTGTAAAACACAGCGTTTCGATAAAAAAAAAACAATTGTTAAATCTACTGCCAAAAATCATATTTGAAATCTCATTTGTCAATTATAAGTTTAAAAAAAAACTTGAATTGAAATTTGTCTAAATTCTATAATAAAAAAAAATATAAAACTTAACTTGTCAGACTATTATAGACATCGACATCAAAATCTCAAATCAACCCACACGCACAACAAACACCAAAGAAGTAGAAGAAGTGTGGTGGCGTTCGAAATTGAGGAGGTGTATCTTTTTGAATAATAATAATACAAAAAAAAAAATTAAAAAAAAAAAACAAATGTAGTCATGGGGCTTGGTCGCTAGGTATAAGAAGATTGGATTTCTTTAGGATTTCATGATTGCTTATGATTTTGATGGGGCGATGCTATTAGCTGTTATTTTTGTTCGTTTTTGTAATTCCTAAAATGCATGCAGGTGTTTTTTTTTAGTAGAAATCAATAGAGAGAGTGTGGGTCTAGAAATAGTTTATTTATTTTTGTATTTATTTTATAAAATTCCGTTAAATCAATGGTAGATACCAAACTTGTACCAAAACTCATGAATTGCATTTATTTTTTGTTTCGTGATCTGTCTGTCAATGTAGGTATCTACCCAGATGCTGATGCTGTAACCACCGTACCTTACCTACATTCATGTTTTGAGAAAATAAATTAGAAGTTTTTTTTTTTTCTTTGTCTTTTTATGTCTCTTTTTGCAGAAATCAAATAAAATATACATACTTGCTGCCAATAGTTTTTTGCATATAAAATTTTTTTGTACAAATAAAAAAATATACATCTGACAAATGACTATCTCCGTCAAGGTCGATTGTCAAGAGCCGTCGCACTTCTGATCACGATTTTCCTGATTGATGAGTTGATTCGCAATAATGGACAGATTGTAGATAAAGAAAATGTGAATAAATGAAATGAAAAAAAAGTATAAAACTTCACGTGACATTCAGCATCTTAGGTAGGTAGGTAGGTATCTATCTAATATGAGATACATGCAGCTTTGTAGATATATGATGGTGATCAGGTGCACAAAGATTGTAATTATTGTATGGTGCTGGCTGGTGTAATGAATTGAATTGTCTTGTGTTGAATGTTACTGTATATTGAGTAGAATGAGTGATGAAGGATTGTGTCCTTCTATTTGATTATAATATCTTGTCTTGAATTTGACTTCAAGTCAAAACTGTCAAGGGTGGCAATTAGTCAAAAGTTTAAAGTAAAATGACAGATAATAATTACTTTACAAAATAAATTATTATTTTCTTGTAGGTACTTAAAAAGCTTTTAGTAAAGAATTTTTTAGCGTTCTTGGTGGTGTTGAGACTTTTTGATCGAAAGATGTAGAAGCAATTACCTATCAGATTGTAATATTTGCAACACAAAGCTTAAAAAGGAAATATTCGTTGTCAACTTTTTTCTATAAATTTTTTTTATCTGTCAATTTCCTTGAGGAGATGTTGGATTTTTTTTACCAAAATTTGTATGATGGCATCTAATTGTTGAATCAAACTGTTGTAGGCATTGTTTGAGGCGATTTGTGAACTTCGATTTGAAGTTTTGTATTTTTTTTTTTAATATTCTCTTTTTATTTTTAAATTTCAAGTTGTTGGCCAAAAATTCACAAAATATTTTTATGTTTGTTAATTTTTGAAAATACATATAATTTTTTTGGCAATTTTTTTTTTGGCAATTCTATTTTCAATACTTGTTGGCTGTTTGTAATTCTTTTTAAGGACTAAAAATTATAACATTAAGATATTATTTACTTGATTTTCATAATATAAAGTTTACAGCGTAAAACACCAAAATATTAAAATTGTAAAACTTAACGATTTAGGTTTTTCTTAAATGGCGCCCAATGTGAACCCAATACTTGTAATCAATATGTCAATGATAAACAAAATGAAATTAATTTACATCCCAACCAGAAATAAACTCTAAGCTTATTATTTGAATAAAGTATTAAATAGAATTTCGTAACCTTGCATCAGATAATAATAACTTGCCAGACAAAACAAAATAAATATATCAAAATCAAATTATTGCTCATGCAAACAAAAATAAAACTAATTAGCTATGCTTTAAATATTATACTTCTTGTTTTGATAAGAAGATTTAAAATACCCCCAAAAAATTAATCCAACTTGTCAACAACACTACATTTATTATAAATTTGATGATTGAGAAGTTGTTATGGAATATCCGGCCGTTGCGGTTTATTTCTGCTTTGTCTGAAATAATATTTGGATGGTATAAAATTTCATTCAATTAATGAAAAATTTCAAACTGAAAAAAAAGTAAACACCAGCTGAATATAAAGAACACATATACAAGATCGATTAAATGACTTTATTATTATTTGTATAGGTACCTATATAATTATTTTAATGACACTTTCTCGCATCACCCTGTAATTATGTGATGAGGCGTAATATCAGTTGCATTCATGCGAAACTTTTACTTCTCATTTTTCTTTATGTCATATCTCTATTAAATCATATATTTCTTTTTTTTAAATATTGCCTTTGCACTGCACACTTGAATGAGAAGTGCTTTGCAATGTAATTTGAAGACACACCAAAACACATAGTCCCCACTATATATTTACAAAAGTACAGACTGCTTTGCGAGGAACTTAATCTTTGAACCCAGCACAAATGCACATAGTATTGTCATATAAAATTAAATAAACAATAATTCATATCTCTTACATATGTATATATATATTTTTTTTTATACACAACACCCCCGCTTCATGATGTGACTATCATCTTAAAGATTGTAAGACGACGACTATCACTCGTTTCCTGTGAGCATTTTACCAAAGCAATATTCACCCAACCGTAGCTCTGTAGATATAATTTTTTTTTTTATAAGACGAATAATATTCACTATATAGCGAATGTCCCACAATCCACAAAGAAATGCAGCCGCCCATTCATTATTTTGCGCGCGCAAAAATAACTGAAATACAATAATGGCAACAACAACTGCAACAGCGAAAATTCTCTGCGTTAAATGTTTTTTGAAAGAGCTCCTTCAAATTGTGCATGGCCTTCTTCTTCCATCCGTCCATTTTTCTGTGAAGGAAATTTATTGAGAAAAATGCACCAACAAGCCCCCCAACGTCACATCCTCTTTACAGGAATGGATTTAGTCGGAAGTGGCAAATTTGAGAGGTCTATAAAATTAGTTATAGACGCATTTAAAGGGGCCCAATTCTTATTAGACACAAATGAAAAGATTAGGTTTCAAGTTCTTTTGGTGTATTTCAATATTCAGTTTTCAACTTAAAATGTTACAGAATTTCCAACTTATAATTTTCTTTCCGATCTACAGATAGTATTTAAGTAGTCCTTCTGAATGGAATTTATTGGAGTAAACACTGATAAAACATGTTTTTCAAATATCGTTATTGTGGCTTTCCTCAAATATAGTTCAAGAAGTAATAGTGATATAACTCAGTCGTCAGATAATTTTTGGGTTATGTGCTCTAATATTGAAGAAGCACGGTTTATTTGCTTCAATGAGCGAATCGTTATTGGAGTAAACGCTGATATAAAACTATCCTCAGATATGGTTATTGCGGTAAAAACTGATACAAGACATTCCTTAAATATTGTTACCAGAGCTATTGGATCTTCTATAAATGATTCCTCAGAAGACGTTATTGGAGTAAACGCTGATATAACTCAGATGTCAGATATTTATTGGAGTGAATGCTCCAATATAAAAGTGCAAATCAAATGTTTGAAGTGAAATAGATTCTTTTCAGGGCCTTCATCAAGTCTAAATCCACCCAGTCTCTTGACTGTACGCGCTTTCATCCTTCTTTAAACTTGCTACATGTACTCTGCACTCCACCTCATTCACCATCGTCATTATCATCATCATCGTCATCGTCGCCTACTCCAAGGTGGGTCGGTCGGTTGGTTTGGTTCTGTTTTCCTTTTTTGTTGCATTTATTCATTCATAAGAAGACCGTTCAACGACTTGTTTTTCTGTTTTTACTTCCAACAAACACCACACTACACTAAGATACCCGAGTATCTATATTGCTGCTGTTCATTTTATGATGAAAAGGACAGCAAATTTAAGTATGCATCACCATGGTGCTGCATAGCATATGTCATTAATTAATGGCTTGCGCTCTGTTTGTGAACACCATACAGTTTCCTTCCTATCTACCTACTCGTCGTCGTCGTCGTTTGTTGAGTATGCACATTTTTTTTATTCGAAGAAAAAAATTTTAAACCTGGCAAATTTATCTGTTTATCCCAATTTTAGTTCAATTGTATCTTGTGCGGATGTAAGTGTTATTATATATTTTACCTATAGAAAGAAAAATCAAACATTCCGTAGGTAGGTTTAGATTTGCTCTGTAGAGTAGATACAACAGAGACAGACAAACAGAACTTCATGCATGTTGAATCTTAGATAATTGCATTGACACATGTTGGGTGTGAATTTTTATATTATAGGATCTACGTGTCATGTTAGCAATATTTCTATCTTTTTTTTTATTTATTTTACTTTTGAATTTATTTTTGTTTCAACTGCTTTTTTTATTTATGTTTTTTATCCATTTCAGTGATTAGTTAGTTTGCATCAGGGGTTATGTTGTTATGACTGTGTATACATTTTTTGTTGCAATAATAAAATTAAAAAAAAAAAAATGTTGTTGATAGGTGTTAGATGATGCACATCCGGTTGAGCTTAACGATTCCATAGAATTCTGAATGAGAAGATATAAATAAATAAACTGGTGGGTTTAAGGTTTCTTTGTTTTTTTTTTTTTGTATAATGAATTGAAAATGTGTATGAAATTTTATATAAATAAATATCGTTAACGATTAACATTTGTTATGGTTGCAATAAAGTTATAGCTTTTCTTCGAACTGATAAGGAATAATAAATCTTAAGGTACAAATTTTGCAGGAAATGTGTCAACAAAACTTGTTGTGTTCCCTTGTTTTTGAATTTAGACTTTTTTTGATGATAAAATATCCTTAATATTTTTTGACGTCTTTATATTTGAGGAAGTGGTTAACGATGTGCTCGCGGCTAACGCACCAAATGTCGAATCAAACAATATTTTTGAATGATAATTAAAATTTGAATTTAGCAAAACATTGCCATCTCTACAAAAGTCAATAATGTCCGTTCTTTGTTAAATTTGTATACCTACCATAATATGCCTGTCACTATACTACTTATCACTGTCATTAACAGAATTTAATAGGCGTTGCACATTGCAATTAGTTTAGTATAGCCCAAGGGGAAATTCAACAAATTCCCATCGAGAGTAGATATTTATATAAACTTATCACTGCGACCTAACACATGAGTATAATTAAATTACATTTTATCCGCCCCCTTGGCCTTCTGGTTCATCTTAGTTTTATTTTTTCTTTGAAATTTACAAGTAGGTAAATGCATTAACTCACGTAGAAAAGCAAAACAATTTTGCGCTCTTGTCCAATGTCCGCCACAAAAAAAAAAACCCATAAGATAAGATATTATTTAATGTGCTACTTCTTTTCAATTGTCTTCGTCTTTGTCTAATGTTATATATTTATATTTTTTGTTTTTTATCAATTAAATAATTCCCATTATTATTATTATTTGTAGGCACAACACAAAAGCCCATAAATAAATAAATAAATCAGGAGCGGATTAAGACTTCTATTCAAAATACTATTAATGTTTCAAAATCCACAAAAACTATGAGTATCCTGGAAATCAAACCAGCATTGGTTTTTTGAAAAAAATCGAGGTTTTCCCCAAAATAAAGCCCCAAGAAGCTGTTTTTGCTTTTTTACCATGTGGTGTTAACCTTTTTTCAACTTCCACTTCAGGATACCGAAAAAAACTTCAAAAACAACATCCACATATACACACTTATAAAAATCCACAATCACAAAATCCTACAGTCAAAACCTAAAATTTAAAATCCACAAACCAAAATTCACGAAAATCGAAATCCACAACCATCCATAAGTGCTGAATCCACAAATTCAAAATCTACCAATCCAAAATCCACAGCTCGAAAAAAAAAACTTCTTACAGGATCCGACGCTTTCTTGTTTTTTGTTTCCAGTTATACTCTTACTTTTCACCAAAAGTCGATACCAACATCTTATAAATTTCTGCAAATTACATTCAAAAACAAGAAGTCCCAGTTTTCAGCTTTCATCTTAAAAATATGTTAATCCAACCCTGGTGAATACATATTTGAGGCCATTTAGTTAAAACAATAACAAAACAATTACTGCTCTATTGTACACCACAGTGCTATAAAATTCTAATAATAGTTTTTTTTTCGTTATCTTTGGGCGCAAACTTTTAATTTTAAAATAAAAAGAAAAAATATGGGTGCATGTAAATTTAAATAAATGCTTTTAACGGACGGACAACACGCCCCCTTTTAGTGTATCTGCTCCCATAGCAGTTTTTTTCATTGCAAAATTTTGCAGCTGGTTCATATTGAACATATGGTTAATTGTTTTTATATTTTTGTTTATCTGACATTTATGATAAAACTAACATATACTATATAAATAATATTAATTGAAAAATAACATTGTTGCGATTTGTTGGTTGCCATTTATATTTATCACTTAATAAAAAACAATTTTCTACTAGGAAGTGAAATATAGTAAGTTGTGGAATGTGTATATTAGATTCATTTATAAAGTAGGTGAACTGACATGGAAGAAATGTCGTTTTATGTTTTTTTTGTTTGTTGTTTTATTTGTTGGCTTAAAGACAAAAAGTGTACCAATGTATACATTTGATTCAGTTGAGTTCAAATCTATCTTGAAATTGAAATTTAATCTAATTTGAAAAAAATTCTCAATGTTTAAATTCAGAATACATAGATGTATACGTATTTAAACCCAGCAAATATATTGCTAAGACAATCTTAGAAAAATAATGTCTTAAATCTTCTACCTTCACCATTTTACATTCCACAGCTTCTACAAACAAGTTTCAACTACCCAATATAAAATTATATTTGGTTCACTCATTGAAAAGGAATGCCTCAAAAAAAAAAGAGAATCAACAAGAACGGAATATCACTAAACAAATCAATTATCAATTTGGAATAATGTATCCAAGTTGAAATAAATTAAAGTTCAAAATATTTTTCAATTTTAACTTCCGTCTCTGTCAGCAGATATTGCATTTCTAAAATTCCTTAATCGTCAATTTTATTCAACTCTGACAAAATCATAAAACAACATTTGACTGACAAGGAACAATTAATTCTTTAATCACAGTAAATGATAAATTATACTATTGCGAATAATACTTAAAGTGTTATTCTCTACCTTTCATTATATTCTTTGAATTGTTGAATTTTAATAATGCATTTTATTCGATTAAAGATAAATTTCTAAATAAGAAAAGTACCTATATGCACAATGTACATATAAGCAATTTCATACACGAATGAATTCCACAGAACGGCCTTGCCCGGGGGGTTGAATCAAATCACATATGAACTCCTATATAAATAATATACATATGTATATGTAAAGAAAGAGAAAAAAACCTTTTCATACTTAAACTCTGCTATAAGTAACATTGTATCTTATGTTCCTATTGAACTTATTTGCAATTTTACCAGACAAATACATATCTCGTCTTTCAACTGTAAATGAAATAAAAATTTAATTCGTAGCACCAACAGCAAACAACAATAGTATAGTAGAAGTATATTGCTTCCCCAAGTGATTGTAGTTATAAATCATTAACTTGTATATTTTGTTTTTTTTTTTTTCATTTTGTAATTAAAAGAATTACATATGAGAGAGTGTGTTTTGATTGAATTTGATTGATTGGAACAAAAGTCGTAGTAGGAGATAAACAACAATAAAATTGAAACTAGATCCGGTATGTTATAAATAAGAATTTAATCACTGAAATATTACCCATTTTAGGAGGTGACATACCAGTAAAACGAGTCATTATCAAAAGTTCTGAGTAAATTTTTGATCTCATTTTGAAATTCATTTGATTTCGTTAGGGCAACAAAATATTGGCTTAGTTTATCCCCACTAGTTGAAATTCCCACGAAAGCAGGTTATTCAATTTTAATTAATTTTCAAATGATATATTTGTTTACATGTTTTGTTGTTGGGTTCATATGAAATAGTTGCGGTAACTAGTTTTCAATAAAATAATAATGAACAAAACCTTTTGTCTTTTTAAAATTAGTCAATATTTGTTCGAAGTGGAACGTATGTTTACTCACGATCCACAAATGTAAACTCCAACAAATATTCATATTTTTGTATTCTTAATTTTTTAAAAATAATAATAAGAAATCGTATGGGTGCACGATTAAAATTCCAAATTCTGTCTACTTTCATACTTCCATACTTTAAATTTGGCATTTGTAATCTCATTATATCTGTGGCGTTTGGTATAAATGAGATAACTCCAAAAATTGACTTTTTCTGTTTGGACTGCCATTATGTTTCTTTTTGGCTATATTTTCATTCTACATTTAAACGAAAGCTGTATCTTCACTAGAAATAACTGTAATTATTTGGTCCAAATACGATAAGTACGGCTTTTAAATTTTGAGTTTGGTATAAACCAGATATGTACCACTTATCTTATTTATACCAAACAAAATTGAGTTAAAAAAATAATGATATGTCCACTAGGATTGAGCTTATTTTGTCAATGTCAGAATTTCTTTTATGCCAGGGCCTATAAATGTTAAGGATAATAAATCAAAAATCTGTGCAAAATTTCATTGAAATATGTTAACACGTGTCACCGAGCACTTGAAATTTCCCATACAAAATGTATAGCGTTTTTGTAGTGTTTTACTAAAAAAACCATGAGGGCGTAATGCCGTAATAGTTAATGGATAAAACTCAAACTTGGCACAGGTCTTAAGTATAATGTAAAAAAAATATTTTCATATTTTGTAAAAAAAAATACCCAATTAAAAAAACAATAAATATGACTTATCTTTCACTTTTTGATCAGCCTTTTTTTAGAAAATAAAATTAAATTAAAGTTGTTAACGGTATATTTTGTGATTTTTTATTTTTTTTAAATTGCTTAATAAGCTTATCAACAGTTTATAAGTTTAAAAAAAATGGAATATTATTTAATGTATAAAAGAAAGAAATTTAAAGCATAGTTCAATATCAAACTTATATTTTTAGGTTGATTGTTTTTGTCTTCCTACATACATATGTATATCTGGAATTTTTTTTATATTCGTCGAGAACTATTTATTTTCTGAAGAAATATACTTTTTTATTAGTACTTAACATTCTTAAAAGAACTGAAATTAATTGTCAATTCTTCGATAAAGACCCGTCTAATTGGCAATTAGATGAAGACTTCCAATACGATGTAGAATTTGTTAAAAATTTGAGGGTTGTCAACGATGTAGCTGAAGGACTCATTAGATAAATTTCAGAAGTAACCAAACTTTGAGTGCAGATGAAGAGCAAAAACAATACATTATTCAAGTTCTTGACGAATATAAGAAAAATCCAGATACAAACAAAAACACATGGCTCCAATCAATCTAAAAATGTAAGTTTGAATTATGCTTTGAATTTCTTTCTTTTATACATAAAAAAAATCTGTGAGTCGGAAAAATGTCCGTTCCCATCGAATAGGGCAGAATGATATCCAAGATCTGCTGCCATTTATCGACCCGATTTGTCATATTTTTCACAAATTTTAAAACATACCCTTCTAATTCGCAAGAAGCGTATTCCTATATCAGTAATAGCGGTGCAAATTATGAACAGTAAACTTTTTTATTTCATTTAAGATGAATTCTGTTATTTGTTTTTTAATCGTATTACGATGAATAATTTTTTTCTTTAATTTAAAAAAGAAAAAATTAAGATAAGTGTTCTCAACATTGAATTCCTTTAGGTACCTACATATTTGTTTTATAAACCTATAAAAAAATTACGAAAAATAATCTTTTTTTTATGAACTTATCTAATTAAAGATAATGTGCTCTTAATTTTGAATTAGAATTATAAAATAAAATATTATAAAATTAAATATAAAATCTAAAAATAAATTGATTTTTATGATAACTGCCAAATTTTCTTATATTTTTTGTTAGTTTGCATTTGGTATAAACAGGATAACTGCCACAAAATCCTAAAATCGAGTTTTTTTTATAAAAAAATTTAATGTATATTTGAAGTGCAGACTCATATATGCCTTAACTCAAAAATATAATTCCATTATTTCCAAACAGTTTTTTACAATGCTTGAATAAACATTCAAATGCGTTTTCTGCAAAACTCAAAAAATGGAGTTATCTCATTTATACCAAACGCCACAGATATATTTGCATATTTGTATCTATTCAACAAGGGAAGCTTGTTGATCCATGAATATGGATCCAACCATCAAATAAATACCCGTCTTCTCACTGTTCCTTCACCATACCATATTTACATATGTCCACAGAGTCCAAAAGTGTAAATAAATACCGCTACTTTTATTCAGTCTCAAAGCCAAAGTTGAGTTTACTTCTTTCTCCTAATGGATCTATTAAAAAAAAATTGAAAGAACTGTTTTTATTTAAATCATAATTTTTTTCGCTCTGAATCCTATACTAATCCAATATTTTCTTCTTTTCCTTTTAGCCCGTACACTTACCTGCTACTGCGATGGCAGTTGCCCAGACAATGTGGTCAATGGAACTTGTGAGACAAGACCTGGTGGCTCGTGCTTCAGTTCAGTTGAAGAAGTTTATGATGAGATATCCGGTACCTATGAAGAAGAAAGAACTTATGGCTGCATGCCCCCTGAAGAATATGGCGGTCTTTTAATGGTAATTTCAAAAAAAATATACCCAATTCTCCAATAATCAACTAATCAATTTTGTTTTTTTTTTTTTCAACAGTGCAAAGTTGCATCAGTGCCTCATCTACATGGTAAAAATATTGCTTGCTGTGATAGTGGCGATAATTGTAATCGTAATCTGCATCCTGCTTTCACACCGAAGACTACCACTCCGCTACCAGAATTACCAGCCACCGTTGTAACTCCAGAGCGATATATTCTAATTGGATTGATGATTCTCTGCGTAACAATATTCACAATTGTAATGACAGGATTATGTTTGATTTATCGTCGCCGCCAGAAGCTCCACAAACAACCCAGACTGATAAACTCAATGTGCGGTGCTCAAATGTCACCGCTAACACAACTTGTCGAACAGAGTTCAGGTTCAGGGTCGGGATTACCATTGTTGGTTCAGCGTACGATTGCAAAACAAATTCAAATGGTTCGTCAAGTTGGCAAGGGACGATATGGTGAGGTTTGGCTTGCCATGTGGCGTGAAGAGAAAGTAGCTGTAAAGACATTCTTCACCACCGAAGAGGCTTCATGGTTCCGTGAAACGGAAATCTATCAAACTGTTCTCATGCGTCATGAGAATATACTTGGATTTATTGCAGCCGATATAAAAGGCAATGGGTCTTGGACTCAAATGCTGTTAATCACTGACTATCATGAGCAAGGTAGTCTGCATGATTATTTGCAGAGAAGCGTTTTGACACCACACAAGCTGCAAACTATCGCATACTCTCTGTTCTCTGGATTGGCACATTTGCATGCTGAGATATTCGGAACACCTGGCAAACCAGCAATTGCCCATCGCGATATAAAAAGCAAAAATATACTTGTCAAGCGTAATGGACAGTGCGCTATTGCCGACTTTGGACTTGCCGTCAAATACATCTCTGAATTGGATGAAATTCACATTGCACAGAATACTCGTGTAGGAACACGTCGCTACATGGCTCCCGAAGTGCTCGAGGATACATTAAATTCAAAGCAATTTGAAGAATTCAAACGCGCCGACATGTACTCCGTTGGTTTGGTATTGTGGGAAGCTTGTCGACGTTGTTACACAACAGTGCATGATTCAAAGACAAACTTCTGTGAAGACTATGCCTTGCCGTATCATGATGTTGTACCATCGGATCCATCATTTGAAGATATGCTTGAAGTTGTGTGTGTCAAAGGTTTCCGACCACCAATTCCAGCAAGATGGCAGGGCGATGAAGTCCTGGCGTCGCTGTCCAAAATTATGCAAGAATGTTGGCATCCGAATCCATCGGTGCGATTAACAGCGTTAAGAGTTAAGAAGACACTTAGCAGACTCGAAATAGACTGCAATGACTGCCCCATTAAAATAGTGTAGATAGATTAATGTTTCTTAAGATTTTCTGTCTGTATGTAATAGAGTAACCATATGTAAGCAACAGCTGTGTACAAAGTCATGTTTTTTTGTCTACTAGTTTTTTAAGGTTATTCCTAAGAAAAGAAAAAAAAAATAATATGTCATCTTGTTTATTTTTTTTAGTTTTTAATTTTATTTAACTTAATAAGATTTTGACAAATGTTAATTTATGCACGAAAAATGAACTGAAGATAAGATTGATTAAGATTGTTGAAGAAGAAGTAGGAGGAAATTTAATTTAAACGAAGAAAAATATGTTTTTGGTTAACAATGGCTTTAAATATTAAATTTAAATTATTAACATGTGTTTATATTTTGTAGACATGAATTTAAAAGAGGTTGGTGGTTAAATTTGAGAGCTTAAGTTTGGCAATGGTAGTTTTTTTTTGGAAAATAAAACACCATACATATACGTTCCACACAAATCTATTGAAACCCTTTATGTTCTATTAATTTTTTTAATTTGAATATCCATAAAAATTAATCATTTCAAAGTACAAGCTACATACATATATGTAGAATCTGTTAAATCTTAATTTTGACAGTTAAACTTTATTATTAATTAGGTTCATACCTACATGAGCAATTGATGGTGTATGAAGAACCTTTGATTCAAAAACAGTAAACAGTATAAAACCCTTCTTTGAAAAATTCTATAATTAATTATAGATTATATATAGTGGTCAACCTTTGTACATCATAATGTCAAATCTTTTCTAGCTAAGCTTCAAAATTACCACTCCTCTTAATTTAGACAAACGAAAGTAGTTTTTTTTTTTTAAATAGGAAGTAGAAGAAGTTCAGTGAGTATATAGTACACATTTTTATTTTGTTAGCTTTAACAAGTTTTCCATGCATATAATTAAATAATAAAGCCTCTTTAAGGCTGTTTTTTAAATCTTGGAAAATTAAGAAAATATATATTATGCATAAAAAATACAAACAAGTTAAAAAAATGTATTTAACTATTTAAATAAAATAATAAAAGAAAACAAAGAAATGTGAATGTATACAAAATAATAATTTACCTATATTTACTATATTCAAAATGTGCCAGAATGAATTTTAGTCTTAAAGATTAAATAAAATGTAAAATGTGTTTAAATAAAAAAAAAAAATTTCTATCGAACATACAAACAAAATAATGCCTTATTTTTGAAGAAGAACATTTTTATTAAACTTGCAATGCAAAAACAAAAAAAAATTAAGTTGCCTTATTGTTGTCAGAAAGATAAATAAAATATGCCTCTGTATTAGTGTTTTAAAAATGAATTAACTATTTTGCAAATTTTGACTGCCGAAATTAAAAACTATTAACAAAAAGAACATAAATCTACAAATTTTTGAAATAAAAAGACAAGATTACTGATACAGGTATACAATTGTATACTAGTCCGATTATTATTTTAACTCGTGAAATAAGCCTGCCTTATTGTGAATATAAATTACAAAATTTATGTAAATATTTATGTCTATTTAATTAAAAAAAAAAAAAGAAAAAATGTGCAAATTTAAAATAAGAAAAAAAAACACAATACATAATTCAACAAAAATAAACTATAACTTTGTAAATTAAGTTACATTCAAATAAGAAATAAATTAAAATTATCTACATATTAAGCTCATAATTTAATTTAAAAATTAAGAAATTTGTAAATATTATTTTATAAAACTAATTATTATATTTTCTCTTCTTAACCACACATACAATATTTTATTAATTATTAAAATATTTTAAAAATATTGGTTGATTTTAATTGATGGAAATTGTAGTGATCACGGAGTTTTAATAATTATAATAAGAAAAAAAAAAACAAATACATATAAAATAAAAATTAACAAAAATAATATTCTGGAAATAGAAAATATTCTAAAACGGAAAAGAAAAATTTGAAAGAAAAATAATAAAAGTGCAAAAAAAATATTCATAGAAAATTGT
Organism: Syrphus vitripennis; assembly: GCA_958431115.1. NCBI lineage: Eukaryota > Metazoa > Arthropoda > Insecta > Diptera > Syrphidae > Syrphus > Syrphus vitripennis. The sequence goes on along the minus strand of OY288108.1, from coordinate 136,076,463 downwards.
TTTCATTTTTGAAAAAAATGTATTGCTTGGTTACTATTTTTTGGGAATTTCGTCTGGAGTTTTTTCGAAGAATTGTGATTCTTAATCAAAGGAAAAAACATATGAAGTTTCTGAACGCTAATGCCAGAAGTGAACTAAAAGGATTAAACAGAAATGACAGAAAATAGGATTGCACGATATGTATTTAAAATGAAAAATAATTAGAAATCAATTGAGTTAAGAAAAAAATTTGCCACAAAATAAACCTGTAGAATTTCAAATTTTATAGAGACTTCGCAACAAATGCTGTTCTTGGATTTAAATTTATTTTGATAATATGCCTCTATCATGTACGACGACACATAAGGTTGTTTTATTTATTTACATAGGAATGTACATTGTACATGTACATATATCGAATTGATAATTAAAAATTCATAATTTGCAAATGCAAATAAACGGTGCATATTTTTGAATGATTTACATGCAATGCTTTTTCTTAGGTGTTTTATTTTTAATTTTTCGAAAGAATTTTCCCAGAATTGTGTCCCCATTTACAAAATTTAAATAAATCGCAAATCACTTTCGAAAATAAAATAATGTATCAACCTCAAATTTTTCCATCAATAAGATTTCAAAGAAATTTTCAGTACAGGCATCAGAGACTGTTATTATAAAGAACCGCTCGGCTTTGAACTAGAACAAAAATAAAGTCGAAAAGCGGACAGTCGTAGTGACGCGATTGTTTCATAAATCAAAATAAAACTTAGGTATTTTAAAAATAAGTATCCCTTAAGCATTGGTTTTGAAAGACATTTCAAAAACTAATTTGTGATTTATTCAAATGCTTACATCGAATCGAATAGTAGTAAGGTGCTGAATATTTGCTTAGTTCGTAAAGTGGATAAAGTAAGATGAAAATGAGAAAACTTATTCTAGTATTTGAACACTTTCAAAAATATATCGTGTTCTCTGTCGGCCGCTTCTATACTTGTTTAGGCGGTTCTAGATTGTTCTGTTCTGATCAATAGAGGAGATGACATTTAATTAAGGTAATAGACACTTCGAACACCGCAAATTGGCCTGTAACAACGTATTATCTGGAAGATGATCTTCATTCGAGACTCGTTATTGTTCAAATGTTAAAGTCGTTACAATATTAAGAAATAAAAATATAGAACAAAGTGTTGGTAATGAATGCTATTAATTAAAGTAAAATAAGAATTATTTTAAAATTGGAATTGGTGCCATCAATTATTTTATTGTTTTACTTGTCTTATTTGAGTTTATCCAAGTCTCCCGGTTTCCCTAATTTATTTTTTTAATCATTTGTAAATGAATTTTAGGTTAAAAACTGTTTAAAAAGATCGAGGGCCAGTTTGTTCACAGTAAGTAGTTAATCTATGATAATTTCAATTGATTCAGTGTGTTAGTTCACTAAAATTTCAATCAAGGAATCCATGATTTGAGTAGTTAACTGAATATTTGCCTTATCGGCGAGATTTTGGTTGATTAGCTTTAATAATAAGGTATGTATATCTTAAATATGTTATGTTAAACAACTCTGGACAAAGCTATAATGGACTTTGTTGCCATATTACTCGGGGATTCATATATGCCCGAGTAGAGATGGGTTACCAGTGGTATTTTCATATTTGTTATCGTCGTTCAGCCCAGCAACACACCTAGTGATATCATTAATCACCGAACACGATTTTCCCATACTTTTTTTCTAGCTTAAAGATTTGGTAAAACAAATGTTTCATATACAACCAGTCGAAAACTTGTTTAAATTTATATACTCGTATAAAAAAAAAATTCAACGCTTTTCAAACGTCAAAACATATATTGATGGGCAGATTAAAAATAGCTCCCTGCATTTCCTTGAAATTTAAAGAAAGAAATGAATGTACCTATTTAATCATTTATATATTCATGGAAAGATAAAAGTGTTTTATATTTTGGAATACAGAACCTTAGTTTTTGTCGGTTTTTATATTTCAACAATGTTTTAGAAAAACTATTTTCATGAAATTATACATTAAATCCAAAATATTCGCTTGGATTTTTGTTGGGTTATGACAACCCATCAATAATATCATAATATGTAGAATTTCGGTTATACAGAATTTTGAAAAACAACCGTTTGACTCGTTCTCGTGTTTTCTTTAAATTTTATTTGTATTGCAGGGTGTTAAAATTGAAGTATCAAACGAAAAAACGTTACGAGTTTTCTAAAACCTTTTGCCCAAAATCGTTTCATTGCTATGAGATTTGTTGAGATGCGTTGCTTTTCAAAAACAGGCAATACATTATCTTCGTTTGGAATTATTTAAACTTTGTTTACTTCGCTCATTCATTGATAACTCCTTAAAGTATGTGACCATAATTGCAGTTTAGAAAATAAAGTTAAAGTTTATAAATTAGATAAATAAAGTGTGTTTTAGGGAATTTGAATAGTTGATCAAATCAAAAAGCATTTCGGAAAAGTTATTTATTCACCCAAAAGAGTAAAATATATTCTTATTTTTAAATTGTTTACATTTATTGTTGTTAAAAAAAACATACATCCTTATCCATAGTGTACAACATTGTAAGGTGATAAAAGAAATGTTGCTTACGAGTAGGTTAATTTATTATTTATACGCTGCTTCCAATAAAATTAAACACATCCAAGTGCTATAGATAATCTCAAATCATATCAACTGCTTCTGAGCATCAGCACTTCATCATTCTCACTTTGTTCCATCCTTCCAAAACATAATTTAATCTTCAATTAACTTAAATCCTCTTCGGCGAAGAGGTCATGTGTGAAAAATATACTTGTGGTGATGTACGGAAAGAAATTAATCCTCCCCCGAGACCATCAGCTCTCTGGATCACTGATTAGCTTGACTAACTTTCAAGACAGCATCAGCATGAACAATTCTCATTGCCAAAATACCAAATCGACCAAAAGCCAACGTGAAATCATTATAAAAAAAAGTTTTCTTTTTGAAATGCGTTAAATGATTTATGACGAACAGAATCATCAACATCATTAGGACGCCTTTTAATGCGACATAGATGGTAAGTGAGTGAGTACCTACCATCACAGCAGAATCACCCACCCATCATCACTCGCTTCATATTCTCTTCCCGCTGATGATGATGATGGGAATCAACCTTTCGGCATCATCAAATAATATTGTACGAATGTTGGAACATTGCCATTTTGGCATTCGACCACATCCCCAAACAAAAAAATGGAAATGGAAAAGATGTCGACTGTTCGCGAACTGCTGAAATGATGACAAGCATTGTATAGCTTCAGAATTTTTGGTAACGGAAAGGAACACAGAGATTCCACGTTGCTACCATTTCAACGGAAGATCATATTATGATGTTCCATGATGGTGAAAACAACTGTCTCCGGTGGTGATGGCAGTCGCTGTGTTGTGGTGGTGGACATAAAAGCATTCCATGCCGTATGGAATTTGCTATTGCTATTTTTCACAGTCTAGACATGGTACATTTGCGTGTGCACCATATACTAGTTACCAAAAACAGAGATGCAGAACGACAATGACAACGATGATGATATGTGTTGGAAGTGGTATAGCCTTTTTAATGGATTTCAACGACTAGTAGTGATAGGTAGGTATTTTCATTTCGAATCTAGGTCATGTTTGCGTTGTTCTCTACCATGCGATATAAGGTACCTGTATCACATTATTAAAAATGAACTGGGTCGCTTTTAGGATGCATTTTATGTGGTTTTTACCTTTCTCTCTGGGGGGAAGCATATTGTGATAAAACCTATAAGCCAGGAAGTGTATTTGTCAAATCATTCAGGTCTTTTTGTGGAGTGCCCATGCAAAACCTATAGCAATCGAAATGAAAATTAAGATTTTATCGGGTATATGGAGGAAGGTTGATGTTGTTTTGCAACGGAAGCAAGGTAAACATCGATATTAATTTTGCATTGTCAAATATGAAATATGATATTGGTCTATTCAATAGATTATTTATTAGTTCGTATTAAAGCTATTTAAAAACGCATACATAAATATAATCTTTTTCAGAAAAAAAAATTCCCAAGGTTGTTTTTAAAGCTTTAACCAATACGCAGTGGTAAACATTTGTCTATTAATTCTTTGACTCAAAGTCTCTTTATTTTCTAGTTTGGTTACATTTGAATTTTTCTATTTAATCTCCAGTCATCATCTCCATAAATTCTGAAAAAAAACAAAAAGAAATGAACACATCAATTTAAATTTACTTTGCTTTACCATCAAAATCAACAGTTCCCGACCCGTCTGTATCGATTTCAGCAATAATTCCATCCAAATCAGAAGATGACAGCTTATCATCCAGAGCAGCTAGAATTTCTTTTAATGTTGAAGTTGTAATATAGCCATTACCCTCACGATCGTACAAACGAAAAGCTTCCTTTAATTCCTTTTGTATGGCTTCAGCATCTTCTTCTTCGATGAAATGTGCAGCAATATTACAAAATCCATCAAAATTAACTTTACCCGTATCATCGGGATCGTTTTCTTCAATTAGATCATGAAGTTCCTTGTCATCGAACATCTGACCCATGGTATTGAGAATTGTTGTGATTTTGAGTGTTTCGATAAATCCACTTTTGCTTGTGTCGAACATTTGGAATGCTTTTCGCATGATGTCCATTTTTTCGTCATCTTCCTGCGTTAAAATAGAAAAGATAATTATAGAAAGCTATTAAAAAACTAATTTCCAATTTTTTTTTTATTTCAAGTTAATGATTTATTTCCCCATTTAGATCAATTTTTGGTAATATAAAACATTTTTCATTGGCCCAACAAGACATGAGTGTAGCCTTCATCTTGAAATTAAATTGGTCAATTTATAAGAGTGTGTGTTTCGACATGCCACGTGTTTAACTTTTGAATTATAATATCCATTAGGCACAAGCAATAATTCATTTTGGAAATAAAGATTTAATTCCTCAAACAAATTTATTACTTTCAAGTTGAAATTTATATTTTTTAAAAACGTCAGTTTTGTTAAATGTTAGCTAGCATTTAGAATTTTCAAAACTGATCACCCTGCTATTAAAAGTTTTTTTTTGTATTTTTGTAATAATAATGCGTTTCACATTATTAAAAAAATGATATTGATAAGTATCGTTGTTGAAAGTGAAATATAAATTTCACATTCCCGTTTTGGGGAAAATTTTAGAAATTACCGGTGTGTCTAAGATATTTTTTGGCAGCATTGGTAAAAGTTAGAAATGTTTTCTTTTTTCATAATTTCTTTCGCACTTTTAGAGCTATTCATTTATAAATTCCCGTGAAAATATTTTTCTGTCTGACAGTTTGCCGGTTAATTCTTGAATATAATTATTTCGGGAATTTGCCCTTCTTTATTTACATTTACCCTTCTTTTGAAGTTCATTAGCAGAAAACGAAAAGTCTATCAATTTACTAGATGTACCCTCTGGGTAGTGGTTTTTGACTAAACATTAATGAAAGTATTCAATATTAAATAAAATAAAATGCACGACTAAATCGCATGTATTTAAGAAAAAAAAAGTATATTTTCAAAGTATTTTAATAAAAAATTGGTTTGCAAGTATTTAATATGCTTGAATATTAAAATTATATAGAACCTCTTTCATAAAAATTTGTGTCGAAAAAAAATTATAAGAAAATTGAAAACCAAAAATGTCAAGTGAATGTGAACTGTGATTTGGAAAATATTTTTTTAACAAATAATTTTCGTTGCTTAAAAAAACTTATTGAAAAATTTCATGGCATTAATGCAGCCGTTTTCGAAATATAAGGGGATCTTACCGAGTGTATGACAAGTACCGTTAAATTAGGAGCTAAAAAAATTAAACACTAGGGAATCTCCTTGATACCTTAAGTTAGAAGAAATAAACAAAAAATGGATAGACCCCTTTGAATTTGAAAATTAATACTTCAAAAACTGCCAATTTTGGAAAATTGTCTCTACTCTCATTAGATTATTTTTTTTCTAATCTTGATCCAACTTGCACTTCCTAGCCTTTTTTGGATGTCATGAAATGTATTTGTTATAAAAAAAACTTATTATTTGTAGAACTTTCAGAAAAAGATTTTTCAAAGCAGATTTAAAAAATGAATAATCCAACGATCAACTTTATTAACTTCCCTCCTGATACTATATTTATTTAAATAAAATCTAAAAATTAATTTTAAAGTGAGAATTTAAAATTGCCCAAACATTCTTTTGAAAAGCAAAAAAAAAACACAAAAAATTACTTAGGTGTTTTGTATTTTATTCTCTACTTCAGTATTATCGGCCACCTCTATTTGCCGACCACTTCTAGAAATATCAATTTGGAAGATTTATTTTTTTTTTCAATTTTTTTTACTAACTTTCCCCATTTTTAAGGTATAGTAAAAATTTTCAAAAAAAAGGAAAAAAACTCTCTGGTGCTGTCACAAAAAATTGAAAGGTAGCGAATGATATTGTTCAAGTTGATGGTCAAAGGTCATATTTGAAAACAAAACAGTTTTTCGGAAGTCTTTAAGTTAGTTCCTGATTTATAAAATTGTTTTTCGACTCTGCTGTTTAATTTTTCAAAAATTTCACTGATGGTTTTTAATTTAAAGTTATTATTAAAGTTGAATGAATTAAGTGTAATATTATGGATCTATCGATTTATTTTTTATCCAACATTTCAACTATTTTTTTTATGGAAATTTCAAATCAAAAAAACAAGTATACATTTTAACACTTCTGAGATACGTTCCACTTCAAATTTTAAGTTGAAAATTAATAAAAAAAAATTAGAATTTCTTAACTTTTACTATTTAATTATTTTTATTAAAAATTGAATTTCTGCTTAATTTTGACATTACCATTTCAAATTATATTGAACGTTAGGCTTGATAGTTAAATTAATCAGAACAAAAATAATTATTGAAACAGCTTCTACAGTACAATTCGCAGCACTCGATTTTTTTTCCGAAAATCTAAAAACAAGCTGATCGCGTGACCACGGTGATTCCTCCACTGACTAAATTATTTTATGTTCACAAATCAATATTTATAATAAATGCGAGCTATCCGTACACTTCCACACGGCCAATTGCCAAGTAAGTACAATTTGGTGATGTACCTTGTACCATCACCGACTTGATGTCCATGTGACCGTGTTGAATGAAATGTTGAAATATTTTTAGTTAGTTATTAGAATATTTATATATATATCTACATAATATATAGAAAGATGCCGACAAAACTTGGTGCATCATTAACATTTTAATGTTCCTTGTAGTTTGAGTAATTATCTTCTTTTACTTACTTACTTTTGAAAATGCAACAATTAATATTAAAAAATATTCTCCTATGTTAAAACGTACACATGAATAAAGGAGATTTTTGGGAAAGTCCATATTCCAAGGGTACCTAAGAAATAATTAAGAAAAAAAAAAAAATTAAAAATAATAAACGAAAAATTATTTTGAAAATTACTAATGGAATTTTCAGATTAAAAATTGTTGAGAAATTTAGCTAAAAATAATGGCGGAAAAATCAACTTTGAGTTGACTATGACGAACTGGTGACATTATATGGTTTGTTGTTTTTCTTCCGTGTTGTCTTATGATGGCTTTGCATTCCATTGATGACAGATCATAGAAGATGAAATAGAGAAATTTTGTATATGTATTGACAAATGCTTTAGACATATTTTTAGTCAAATATTATATCTATTTTGTTTGGGGTGTTATTTTGAAGGTGACAGTATTAGGATGGAATTTTAGATGAATCATTCAAAATATTTTCTTCGTGGTTGGTTCAGTATTCAGTCCTTTTTTGAGGATAATAAATCTTCTTAAATATTTTAAAAAAACGTCCCTTTTTGACTGAGTGAAGTAATGAAGGAGTTGCTCCAACAACAAAGCAGTTAGACTTGACGATATTCGCTTTTACAAGCAGCGCCAACAACATCCAGTGATCTTCTTCCGGGAAACAGAGAACTTTCCTGAAGAGTGGAAAAAGGGAATTACTTCGATAAGACATTTGACAGCGTTAGTAGGGAATTTATCTAGTGATGTGTTGCATGCAGATGTGTTGACTGGAAGCAAAGGGATTCATAGGGAACCATAAAAATAAACACCGAAAAAATAAAAGGCGATTAGCTGTGGAACTATTATACAAAATGTCTGCTCAAGTAAATATTTCTGGACAACTAGTTGAGCAACTGGAAAATGTTCAATATCTAAGGAGTACTGTCTTTATTGAGGGTCAAACCGAACTAGATATTAACAATCAAAAGAAAAGGTTCCTTTTAAGAGAAATAACTCTATAATCGTTTTGGCGACGTTTAATATGCGATCATTCAACAAAAGATGGTCTCTGATGCACATACCGAGCCGCTTATGGATATCGGTCCTATTGGACAATAGGCACTGTAGATCGAGATCAGTGCCAGAGACAGTAAAACAGTTTAATGGATTAGAAGTTTCAGACAAGAGATCATTGATGAAAATAAGGAAAAGAATAAAAGAATAGGAGAAATAAAAGAGCCCTGGGGCACACTAGCATTTATTTTAAAACCTTAAAACATCCAATGCAACTTATATTGAGCGGTCCGAAACATCCAGTAACACATCAATTCATCATCTTTTGTTTTGATATATTTTGTCCTGTTTGGAATAGAATTTTTCATTCGACAAAAAATATATCTGGATTGGAGTCTAAGTCACTACCGCGGAAGGTTATTATATTCCACTCTCTCTAATAAATGAATGCATTCAGAATTTAATTAAACGAAACAAAATCATTTATTATTTCAAGTCAAAAAAAAAAAAATCGTGATACACCAACATTAATAAACATTTAAAATAATTTTTGGTAAGTTCTATCATTTGAAATTTTCGAGAACTTCATTTCACTTTGCTAAATTTATGCAGATACATAATATATTCGTTAAAAAAAAGAAAGACTTTAAAATTTTTATGAAGTTTAAGATCTAACTAAATAGGCATAGATCCTTTGCAAGCCAAGTCCCAGTGGATTTCAATTGGATAAGCACCTATCATTGGAAAGGTCATTTCAATTTTCATGTTTCCACCATTTTTCCAATTTAAAGCTGAGCATTCCTTGGTGTGTTTGCCATCAATAGCTGATGCCATGTTCTATTTAATAAAAAGAAAAATTAAATAAAAAAGTTTTCTAAATTAAAACATTTAGTAATAAATTTTACCAAAGACAGGACCAAAGCAACTACAAGAAATACCGAGATGAAATATTTGTTCATTTTTAAAATATTTTTAAACGTGTTTTACTTTTGAATATTTGATAAAAATGCCATTCTTTATATATTGGAAAATTTAGTAAAAAAAAAATATTGTTATTGAAAATTATGGCTTTATTATAATTATTAGTAGGTACATATATGCACACATTTTAAGTTGTAAATAATAATAATTATTTCTTAACTGACTGCAAAATCTCAATTTAAAAATTAAAATTGCAATAATGACCTTTGTTTAGTTTTATATCTGAAGCTCAGATTGAAGTAAATAATGACATCAGTTTAGTCAATTTAAGAACTTTTGAAATATAATTTAACCTACACGTTTCATTCATTATGACGTAAATATGTATATCATATGTTTTACTGAAATTACTATCATTGTAGAACGTTGTTTATAAGAATACATTACATAAAACATTATATGTGTATTATTAAATTTCGAACTAACACTATATTGTCACGGACGCATTATAAAGTCATAATATGATGATACATTGAAAAAATATGACTTTGAGAACAAAACATTTTTCAAGTAATTTTTGGAAAAAAGTCATTACGTATTTAATAATGTAAGCCGACGCAGTTCTCGAAATTCGACATCTAGAAAGTGGGGGCAACCCTTACTAAAATTTTTTTTTGGAGGGCTTGTGGAGGTTTTAATCGTTATTTATTGATATTTTTTGGTTATGGCAATTAAAATAATGTTCCCTTTTTGCTCCCCAAATTAAATTCTACACCTTAAAAAACAACATTAAAAAATACCCGAAATGATAGCTCTATGTTTTTTATATACAGAGCTTAATTTAAATTAATCGTTTCTTTGCCCCATTGGTTGGCCAAGTAAAGATTAGGATTTCAATGTTATCCTAAGGATCACATTTAACAACATGTTCATCAACTTCTGTCGTGTTGTCGGATTTGTGTAATCTGACCATCACTGTGAACCAGTGATGTTTCGGGTTCCACTTTCCGGTGAATGCTTTCATATTCTGGATTTGACATTTTACGTATATGTATCAGTTGAATTGTTTTTTGATGTTTTCCTCGCGTTTGTTGCAATTTTAATTAACTGTTTTTGACAATTTCGCTGTAATATATTTAAATAATTTTAGTACCCTGCAAATCTATGCAAACAGTGTTTTCGTTTTATATGTAATTTATGCGCCTTCGGTTTTTGTGGGCCGGAAAAAAAGGAATACAAAAAACGCCGTTTTACTATATGATATTTGAATGTATCAAAAAATTCAAAATCAAAAAAAAAACCAAAAGAAAAATGTCTAAACCATCGCTCTATCTTTGAGCTATCGGTAAAGATAGTTCTGTCGAAGTGTTTCGTAGCAATGTCATCCTCTAAAATCCTTTTTGGATGGGAACATTACTTAAGAAGGGTACAGAACACTGCCCTGGGATTCTCTATACCCGTGACATAAGTCAAGGTATTGACAGCTAAAATATAATTATTGTTGATTCTAAGTAACCTTAAAAAATAAACAAAGTTAAACAAAAAGTCCATTCATAAAATCCTAAACGCTACGCTTTCAGGACTCATAAAGAATCATTTCATTTACCACAAGCCATCAACTTTACTTTTTTAAGTTTTCAACTTAAAGTCAAGTGTATCTAAAATGCTTTTCTATTTTTTTTTTAATTTTATTTTTCAAATAAAATGAAAAAGAAAAAAAAAACCATAATGAATCCAGCTCTTGGTGTTGTTGTTCATATATAGTAGTTACTCTCCAGAGGCACTGCCTTAATGGCAAAGAACAAAAAAAAGAAGGAAAACATTCCTTGATGGTTGCAGCCTAAGGCTACACATAAGAATGACTTACACTTAAATTTTCAATTTAAAATAGTAAACCCAAAGAGGCACACAGAGAGACTTTGAAGACAAAAATAAATAAATAAAAAAATAAATGAGAGTAATACTGGCAAAAGAAGGTTAAGGATAAATAATTCCACCAGTATGTCGTATCCCTGTTGCTCCAAAATAGCCTTCAGCTATGTGTACTTTGATTAGAATTGATGTGAGTGAAATATAAGGAGGAATAAAAAAAAAAAAAATTAGAGTCAACTGAAAAGCCCCTAAAGTACTTCAAAATTTAGGACAAAATCAACGAATGGGGAATGAATTAAATTTCTGGATTGGAAGGTTTCAATTTTTGCTTTTTTCATTATTTAGACAAAAAAACCAAAGGTTCAAAGGTATTCAGAAAAGTCTGCTATATTGAAATTTGATCCTTTGCGTGGCCGCCGGTTATTTTCAAACAAAAGTGTCCAGAAGGATTCAACATTATCTTGACTTATTCTGATTATAATTGTAAGTTTTATTTGACTCTTAACATTCAGTTGTTTCGATTTTGGAAATTAATTTCTTAAAAAAGCAGGATTTAGTCAAAAGCCAAAAAGTCATAAACACATCCGCATTTATTTTGATATTTTTGGTTTTTATGGGATTGTCAGTTTAAATCCCTAATTCGAATTTTTCGAATATTTCGAAAAATTCCAATTTCTTTTGAACATTGAAAATCAAATCAGTCAAATTAGCTCTGAGACAAAAAAAAAGTATGATAGACAAAAACCAAACCTACCTACCGCATAGCACTATGCAACGGACGGAACGGAATTTTTATTTAATTGGCTGATGGTTGCTGTTGCATTTTCCATCTATAAATAAAAAAAAAAACGCAAGTGTATTTATTTTAGTTTCAAAAGATACCAAACACATTAACTTGAGCGTTAAATTGAGTTTTCCTCTCTGATTGAAAAATAAAATGGAAATAAAAAATTAAGTCCTTGGACCGGACCACACACATACAGAAATCTCTGCGCTATGTGGGTATAGTAATTTGTATTGTTTTTTTTTTCTTGAAATATTTTCATTCTTTTACTTTTGAATTTTTTGAATGCATCCAAAGGGTTCCAAAGTTGATCGATACAAAAGTCATTGTTATATGTTGGTATTGTAGGTAGTTGGCTTACAACAAAGAAGCCGGAAAACATAATTAATGTGCTGCCACAGGAAAGATGCACTTATATAATAGAATTGTATAAATAAATATGTATATACATATGCATATAGTATTATAATAAATAATGGATTTTTAAAGGAAATTAAAGTTTTGTCCAATAAACGTTCAGGCTAAAGGCAGTATAAGTGTACAAGACATTTTATAAAAGCCGTGTTTTGGTGTAAATTGTTAGCCACTCAGTAAAGAAAATTGAAAAAAACGATTATATTCACTTTTATATTCACTCTTTTTTTAAATCTCAGAGTTGGCAGTCGTGATAAATTTTGTGACATTTGATGTCAATCAGTGTGTATTAAAAAGATAAAATTTAAAATGGAGTATATGGGCGCGTTCGACGATTCGTTTTTGCACGAAGTTTTCACGGGACATAGTTGGTGTCCAGCCGGTCAATAAATATGATTAGACGGTCAATAAAAACGTTCCATTTGGTGAATCTCTGACTTGTAGCATACCGTCAATGCGTTGACTCCTGACTATCGCTTTGACACGAATTTTAGGGTAATTTTAGTGAGCAAAAATAAAATCGATTTTTCTGTAGAAAAATTCAGATTTTTTAGATGTTTCTTAATCCATCGAGATTGCAGCCATCCTCCAATGGAATTTGACAGTTTATGTCTTGACAGATAGGTAATTAACTATATTTTGACCTATTTTGAATATTTCTTTCTCCACGCTTCCCAAATCCCCTTAAATTAAAATTTTAGTGAGCAAAAATAAAATCGATTTTTCGACAGAAAAATTCAGATTTTTTTAGATGTTTCTTAATCCATCGAGATCGCAGCCATCATTTAAGGGAATTTAACCGTTTGTAGATTGAAGGGTAAGATATAAACAATGGGGCATATTCATAGTCGTCTGACAAGTTATTTCTTTGTCTCTTCTTAGCTAATCTGGAGTTTATGTTATTCATAGACAATTTAGACCCAGTTCGATTCCTTAAAAACGGTTGAATCTTTGACTTAGTTGTTTTTTCTATCTGTCAAAAAATGGATTGGATTTCAATAGATTGACAGGCAATAGTACTAAAATTTTAGTAGAATTCTGTTTTTTACTAAACAGAGCTGGCAAATTCTTTATGAATAGCAGCTGTTTCTAACCTGTGTGGTAACTTTAGACTCGAGGCCAGTTGGACCCGGTTCTAAAGCTTGACTATGAATATGTCCCAATATTTTTGCCAATTTGGAATATTTTACCGCCCTTCTCCCAAGAAATAAATATAAAATGAAAAATTTCGAATTTCCAGTAGAAACATTAAAATTTCAATCCATCGAGATTTGAGATTTTCTGTAGGTACGCCTTTTCTTTTAATACCTTTTATTACAAATAAAAGAAAACAATTTAAATAGACATAGAGCATTATTTCTAAATATCTGGACATAATAATGAAAAAGATGCATTCCAGAACACACCAACACACACACAGTACCAACATTTCCGAAACAAATATTTGTTTCCACTTTAATCAAGCGCCATCTACATCTCAACATATCAACAATTTATATTCATTTTTATGTTCACTCTGATTACTGACCTAATTATATTCACTCTTGATGTTTTTATTGTTTTGCATGTAAAATTTTGCTAACTTGGTTATTCACTTTTTCAAAAAACACGACTAAAGGAAATTTGTATTTTTTTTTGATAAAAGTATTTTTAAAAACTAAAATTTATAAATGCATGAGCCTTATATTAGAGCAAGATTTATGAAAACAAAGTATGTCTCTTTTTTTACCAATGTTGGTGAGAAGTCATTTTCAATACCCACATATTTTTTTTTATCTAAAGAAGGACATTTATCTCGCTGCACTACAAAAGCACTGCAAAAGCATTTCGTAATAACTTTTAAAGAACAAAAACTGAGTAAAATTAACTGATTGTTTTTAATTTTTAAATTTTCCTTTTTTAATAACTGATTTGTTTTTCAAAAAAAATTTTTGTTCTCGTTTTTTGATTTTCAATTCCATAGTAATGGCAATTTCAATTGAACATAAAATGAATTGCTAAAACAATTAAAAAAAACAGTATGAACAAAAATTAAAATCCTATGTATACTAAGACAGTATAGATTCGTGGAGTCAAAAATCTTTAAAGCTTTTTCAATGAAAAATAGTTTTTGTTTTTCTAATATACTAAGATTTTTAAGTAGTTTCAGAGAAAAATATTGCTTTTTATTAATAAAAATCGAATTTCAATTTCAATTTAAAAATAAATGATTTTTCATTCAAAAATCCAAAAAAAAATTACTACTGAAAAATAATTATTCTTTTTATATTAAATTTTTGGCTTTGAATGTAGAGCAACAAATTTAAAAAATGAAACTCAATATAAATGAAAATGAAAGTGGCACTTTGAATAATATAAAACGTTGCCCAATTTTCGAAGACATATTATGTAAGTGTGAAAATGTCATTTTTAAGAACTTCAATCAAAAGACATATTACCTTCCGAATATTTCTGATTAAGCGATATAATTGTTTTCACATTTCTTTACATTTCAACACTAAAATATTTTTTTCCAATAGCCTTAGAAATTTCGCATCTCCCATTATTGATTGTCAAAATATTTTACACAAATACCGTTAGAATAACTTCCATTTGTTCGTGTTAATTTTTTATTTTTATTATTAAGTATGTAGCTCTCATATAATTTTATTTAACTGGAATCTGTGTAACCGTTAATGAAAAATCCTAAACAAAAACTTATAAAAACTTAAATTTCCTTAAAACACATACTTCAAAGTTTGAAAAAAATGCTGCAGATCAATTTAGCTTAAAAAATAAAATGTTTAGGGTGATTCATCACAATTTAAATATAAAGCATAAAATAAAATTTTGCTAATATAGATAAAACATGGATTAAATATACATAACCAAACTAATGGCAGATGATAGCTTTCAAAAATGATTCAAAATCCAAATTCAAAAAAAAAAATCAAAAGCCATTCATTATCATCAACACCCAATTTAATTATATACCTACGTCTCACTTGGTCAAGCATATTAATTGACCACATAATCCGCCTTAATTCCACCACATTTTTGTATCCACCATCATTAACGTGTAAAACAATAAAGGATTTCGGTTATAAAATGAAACTTAATCGGACACTGATAAATTGTTGGCTGTGGCATTTCATATTTAATATTATTATAATTAAAAATAGGGCAAACAAACGAAAATTCAAATTACACTCGCTATCCACGAGTTGTTTATTTTCCAACAGTTCAACAAGAACTTTTGGATATTTATAATTATTTGTGTGAATAAATTTCAAAAACCTTTTCCATTCTTATCCTGTCCCACAAATTTCACTTTACATATATGCAACTCTACCTAGAGGAGACAAAAAAAAAATCATTAAAAATACCGCCAAAGGACTATTTTCCCTGACTTGACTGAAATCGAAATTCGAAAAATAAAAAAAATAAAAACAACATACTCATCTGTTTGCTGCAATTCTTTCCCAAAGCCAACGCGAGAAACGACCACATTGCCATTCGGTCTGATTCTCCTGTCAGCATCAACATTCTCGATGGCATAGCACACAGCATATAAATTTGTCCTAAAACCGAAATATATTTCACACCATCCGCCGCCGCCGCTCGACAGGGAAATGAGAAAAATGAAAAAAGCTTTTCATCACGCTTTTCAAATGCATGTTGCATATTAAAGCTGCACACAACTCAGCTGCGGTTACGGGGGCTTAAGTATATTTCAGCTGCAGCTGTTACTGGTTTGTTCCACATTTTCCTGGAGCACGTTGTCGACCTATATACTCGTATTTTTGTTTTTCGTTGGGAAAAACTTTTTTTTTTGCTCTCTATATCTCTGCTTCATTTTTATTAATCTCTCTGGTTCTCTGAATTCTGGTCCTAGATGTTTGTTTCAATAACTCAGGAAAACATGTCTTTTTTTGTTGTTTGTTTCCGTTTTCGTTGTGTTGTTTATATTACTTGAAGTTTATCGAGGGTTAAAAATGGGGAATGTTGTTTATGGAATGAAAAATGAGAGACTATGCGCTTTTGAGATCATATCTCGCAGAGGTTTTCATTCGATAGCTTTTGAAAAGTGTCATTATTAGCATGTAGGATTTACACAACTTTACTGCTCATAAGATAGACAGTAAATCAATTAGAAATTTTGTAAGATTCAAATTTAAACTTCTCAGGATCACTGTGGCGTATGAGTGTTTTTTCTTCAAATAAATTAATTACTGTTTCGCAAGTTCCATGATGCTAATAATTTGTTTGATTTATGAATCTGTTTTCGGTATGATCTATTAATGTATTGTCTTAAATTATTTAATTAAATAAAAAATACACGATTGATCGCTGGTACTTTCATTTATTCCAATCAAAAAAAAAAATTTTATAAGAATTTTTTGATTTTTGAAATAATGCAACTTCGTTTATAAAGATTAAATTGAATAAAAATAAACAGCATTTTAAAGTTTATTAAGTCTTTTATGAAATAAAAACCCAAAATATTAATTTATATTAGTTTTAAAGAATTAGTTTCATTTATGTGGCCATGGATTCGAAAGAAAAAAAATCCTATTAAACCAATACCACAGAGAGTTGCTAGGTATTTAAAATGTAGCTACAAATTGAAAAAAAAAAAATTCTTAAATTATTCAATTTATTTTAATTTTAAATTATTTTTAAAATTAAACTTTCGGGAACGAAGAACGACGATTAAATTCAAAATTCAATACAGTTTTTGGCATGTATGAACTTAAAGAAAAATGTACATACATACATATATTAACAATATTCTCAATATTTTTCAGAAGTTATGTTTAAATATGCAAAAAGCAGAAACGGCACTTTTTTTTATTGATTATTAGAAAAAAAGGGTTTTTCTTCAATATTTAAATTTCAGGAAATTTTGTCTAGTTTTCAAAAATGCCATTTTTTGTATTTTGATCATTGGATTCTGGAAAAATTGATAATCAAAGAAGAATCACTAATGTCCAAAATGGGCTGGACAATGCCAGGGCACTGAATGATAATATATCAGACCTTGGACAGTTTTTCTAACTTTGTGACTTATTTTTTACAACAAATTATTTTGGAACTTTCTCATAAAAATTTGCATTGCAATCCGTCAAACCGTTTATGAGAAAATGGATACCCAAAACTAATTTTAATAGCTTGCATAACCCTATTAAAAAAAATATCATCAAAATCGTTAGAAACGTTTTTGTGATAAATTTGTTTTGTCACAAGTAAAACAAGGTGCGGAGCAAATCGAAGAATTAATTTAAAGATTTTACCTGCTCCAGTGTTTTATTTATGATATAAAAAAACTTATTATCTGCATGGAACTGTGTTCAATACACCGCATAGTTTTGATCACCAACTTATGGTTGAAATAAAGGTCAAGTTTTGGATTTCTTCAAAAATTCGAACTCGAAAAATTAATCATCCCTCACATTACGATGATCGGGACTCAAGAAAGTGGGTCCCAAAATTCTGTTTGTTCATCGGTCTTGGTAGTAGAGAAGATTTAGTTTCTTTAGCTCAAAGAAATAATATATTACCTGCACATTATCATTCTTATAAAAATTCGAAACACATAATCTTTTTTTTTTAAGTTTGTTTTTTTGAGTTTGAGGAGTGAAATGCTGAAAACTCTATTTTTTCCAAGTTTCTCGAAAACTAGATTTTAAAAATTTTTCAGTCAATGTAATATTTTCATGATCCCTTAAAAGCACACAATCAATTCCCCGCAAAGTTCCACAAGTAAATTTTTAATTATGCAACAACAATAACAACAAACAAAAATGAGTACCTACAGATATCCTAATTTGATCCTTCGAATGTCTCCTCTTTTATTCCATGACGCGCATGGCAATTCCATTTGAATTCCACTCTCTCTATCTATTTTATATAAAATTGCTTATCAAAACAGTCGATGGAGAAAGTATCTATCTATATGTACATATTTGAAATAACCGTTTACTAGTAGCTGCAGCAGAAATTTTCTCTTCTCTCAAACTCAAAAGTGTAGAGAAATTCTTTCATCCATCCATAGAATAGTTCAAATTCATGTATGCGAGAGTGTATACTTCCTGGAGAAATTTTCTATCAAAATCATCTGCTTTGCTGTGCACAGTGCTCTCTATCACAATTCAGATGAATGGAAAGAGTTTCATTTTTATAACAAAAACAACACAGAAATGAAAAAAAAAACTTTGAGTAACTTTTGTATTAATGACAAGCGCGTGAAAATCTCCACTCAACACATTTTATGGAGACACGAGAGAGAGCAAGCAAAAAGGACTTTTTCTCATCATACATAATTTAATTTTTTTTTTTCGGAGAAAAAAACTTTTCCTTTGCTTTTGGTTTCATCACGACTCCATTTGGTTACGCCGCCGAATAGCCTGCTCTCATTATAGTTGGAGCTACAATTCGATTCGCATCTGAAATTAATTTTTTTCGGTCCACCCGTATATATTTTTTCTGCTCGAATTGAAGAAAAAAAAAATTAATACATAAAATTTGTTTAGATAAGAAGAAAATTTTGAAAAGAAGTGTAAGTGTGATTTGTGCTATTTATTGTTAAATCAATGAAGAAAAGATACAAAGTGCGTTGGATTAGATTGTTTTGTATTTTCTGTTTCTACAAAATTTACCCTTTTCTATAGTTGGTTTTTTTTATTTTTATACGTTTACCTAAATATATATTGAAATCGACATCTCCAGTTAATCCACATAACATGCATTCTTAATCAACCACCCTCTCTGTACCTACCACTTAACCTACTGAATACATTCAACCCTTCTTCTTGGCCATTCGACTTGAGAATCTTGTTGCGTTTGTTGCACTTTTTTTTTATTCTTCTTTTTTGATTTGTATCTGGGATTTTTTTTTATATTTTTGTTAGGTTAAAATATTTAAATCAATAAATCTATGCTTCCAGAATTAAAAACAACAACAAAAATATTTTCCTCAGTTTTTTTTTCTATTTTAAGATTTTTTTTGTGTATTTTTTTTTATGTAAACGTGAGAAAATCCAGTGAATTAATTGAATTTTCTTCCATCTCTCTGTATCTCTTGTGTTTGAAAAAAAAATCAAAATAAGAAAAAAAAAATAAATCTATCTCTCTCCTCACAGGAAGAAAGTGTGTTTGTATATATCGTGCGAATAGTGATGCATTTTAGGAAAATAAAAAATGCGTAATTGTGCGTAGATTGAGATAGTTTTATTTTTAACAAAAATAAAAGAAGAAAATAATATCTCAAAAGTGATTCAAAACTAAAAGCAAAAATAAGAAAAATACGAAATTGTGCTAAGGATCAATCTAGATGCGAATCAAATCTCATTTGAAGACAACTTTCATTCATGGATTTTAATGCTGGGTAAGTTTTTAAAATGTATCTTTTATAAATATACATCTGTATCTTTCTATATGATGGCTGCTCTTGAATTGAGCTAAAAATAGAAACGAAAAAATTGCATTTTATACAAAGCTTGTGTGTTCTTCTAGCTGCATTCACTTACAGAGGGTGGTGGATTAAAGTCGTCCGTATAGTCGTCGTCGTCGTTTGCTGTCTTTGGTCTATTTTAATTCCCTGAACCGACAACGACGACACGACGAAAGCCAAACGGCATAAAAAAGGCTATATTTAAATTTTGTATATCTTTCCAGCACTGATTTGGTGGCTTTTGTTTAACATAATACTTATACATCCCCCATTTTGGTATTAATCTTTTTGGCTTTTTGTATCTCAAGTTATACAACACAGTTCTTTTATAAAAAAAAGAAGCTTTTAACTGTGAATGTGCAATTGTTAGAAAGGGCAAGAGGCAAGAGACATTGGGTTAAATAATCAGTTGGAATGCTTTTAGCTGAGTATACAGTTTTATAACAAAAAAGGCAAAAAAAACGAGCGAGTCACAAAAGTGAGAAGAGAAAATAATGCACGATGGTCATTGAAAAGAATGTTGAACTATGCCATGATAGTGTAGTATGCGCCTTACCTACCACCCCCTAACCCGCCCCTTTAGCCTTCAATTGCTTTTGGTGTAAATAGAATAAAATTGTTGTTGTTTTTTTTTCTGTGGGGTTTGTATTAAGGATTTTTTTTTTGGTTTATAGGAAAAGTGTGAATGTAGGATAAGAAGAAGGGTTTTGCTCTTTTTTTTATTCACATCTTCATTGATCTAAATTGAAGAAGAATATGCATAAATATATGTATATTAGAAAAATGACAGACAGCAAGGAAAAGTGCAATGTCTTTATAGAATGTAATTTTATTGAGTTTTTATTTATTGGTGTTGGTATGCGAGTTTATAATTTGATGATTGTTATAACAAGGGTAGTATTTTTCATTTGAAAAGGAAAAGGATGTAGGAAAGCGTTTATTATTTTTTTTTCTTTTTTGTAAATGAAAAATTTCAATAAATTATGGGGTAATGAACTAGAAAGAGGATTGCTATGGAGGAAAATTACTTTGGAATTTATTATGACATGTTTCATTTCCATTTTGAGTAAAAGAGGTTGGGTAAATGTAATTTGGTAGTTTACATAAGTAGTTTTTCTTTTAATGAATACATTATTTATTTAAATAAAGCTAAATTATCCTTGTTTAAAATGAGATAAGATGTTATAACTATGATTTTTTGAAATTAACATTGTGACATTTTCAACTTGGGCTATAATAAAATGAATAGAAATTAATATAAACAAAAAATCTTGTATTTTTGTTTTTCTTGTTTGTTTGTAATATTAAAATGCCCGATTAGATCGCACGAACTTGCGAATAAGTTTAACTATTAAATATAAAAAAAACCAAAGTAACAATATTCCCAAAAAAAAACTTGAGCTCAAAAAATCGAAAAAATAAAAAAACTTAAGGCATTTTATTTTTCAAATTTTTCTTTAAAAATCTTTGCAGGGGTTTTTCGTTTTTAGAAAAAAAAACTAAATTTAAAAAATATTTAATTTTTTTTCACTAATCCAATTGGATTAAAATCTTCTATAAAAATTTAACTTAAAATTTAATTAAAAAATTAAAATTTAGGTTTATGACCAATCGATTCCGCAAAATATTCCGTTTCTATGGTATCTCTGGCAAATAATTTAGAATTATTCTAAAAACCTCAAGATCGAAATTTATTGAAAATCAATTCACTAATTAAGGCTGTAAGTCTAGTACAGACACCCACACCACATATAACAAATTTATTCAATTAAACATGTAAAAGCGTAAAGCTATTGCAAAAGTAATAAATGTCGTAAATCTGTCAAAATTTTAAGGAGGCATTAGTTTCGTTGACTTTTAGGCCATCATTTTCATTTCATTCATTGTCGGAAGCACCGCTAAACATCCAATTCCTCGAAATTCTTTTTGTGTTTTTACCTTGGGTCCTTAAATAATAATTTTTGTTCATGAACTCATCAATAAAGACACCATTTTGTAAGTGCGTCGTGCACAAACCCGACAATAACATAACGTCCTTTAATAAACTTGCACAACATCCTTTCATTCATTAACAAAAAATAAAAAAAAATTAAAAGTGGCCAATATTTTTTGTCGCAAATCAAATTGTCAAAAATCTTATCCCAGTCTTAAGCTGTGGGCTCAAGTTCCTTGTTGGATTTTATAGAAATCACCCTATGCAGCTGTTGGATTTAAAAATGTTACGTATACGCCATACACATTATTTTTTGCAATTTTTTATTATTTTGTCAAAACTTTTAATATTAAAAATAAAAACTTTTTTTAGGAAGGTATGCTGCATGCTTAATATTTTTCCTACAAAAAAAGAAAAACTTATAAAAGCAAACATTCGGTCTTTGCTTTTAGGCCGGAGCAAATGAGACTTCTTCTTCCGTTAGGCATTCATAACAATAAATCAATTCAAAAAAGCAGCAACATAAACAAGAACCGTCTAGAAATCACAGCCAAACTCGTGTCCTCATTGAATTTCCCCACATCTACACTTGGGTATTCGTACTCGAATATAAATATAATTATGAAGGTCTATAAGAGTACAGACTCGAACCTCTTGTCGTCTCAGTTTAATTGTTCAATTTTGAAAACTTTGCGCTATGTGTCACTTCTATTATAGCGAGCAGGAGTTCTTCTAAACAATAAATTGAAGATTCTCCACAACACAGCACAGCAGGAAACCATCATCGTGCTTCTCTTTTCTGCCTTTAGCTTTCTGTGTACATATCTTTTCTAATTATTGTTCTCTCAATGTTTCTTTAGCTTGATGGTGTGTTTGCATCCTTTTGATAGAATAGAGCAACTCAGCAAATGATTAGGTGTACAATAGATAGAGCTAAAGACTGAAAAAAAGGATGTTTGTCTAAAATAAATAAATGTAATCTTTAATAGAAAATTATGCACACTCACCTCTAATTCTATGTTAATGTTTGACATTTAAAGGGTATACATAATTTATTTGTTTGTTTTTTTTTTTTTGTTTCCTCAGTCTCCTTAAAATAGGAAAAAAGGATTATTTGGTGAATTTTCAAAATGTTTGTGTTTAAATTTCCACCCACCACCAGCAGAACATTCATCACATTTACATTATTCATTTTTAACTGTTCGCTTTCTATTGACGGGGAGCTCGGAGTTATAAATAACCAGAGTTTCCCATTTCACAGAATGAACTTGAAGAAAGATGTAATCTTTTTTTTTCGGGGTCAAAGAAATACAACCTTTTAAAGGCGGCGCGGCGTCACACAAATGGGATATATCTTTAAAAGGTTTCTTTAAGTCTACTTCTTTCTTTTTTATTTGCGACTAGGTTCTATAGGCCGTGTTTTGGATTCGTAAAAAAAAATCAACGATAGAAAATGTAATACCGCAATTCTGTCTGTCTGTCGCTCTATCGTTTGTGTGTCTGTATGTCAACTAACCGCCTTTACTTTTATTCGATCTTTGGAATTATAATTTTGAAGAGAAATTGAAATTTATGTATATCGATAACTGTTACGACAGAACTTATTTATCTCAAAAACGGCTCTAACTATTTTAATGAAATTTTAACAGAAGGGTTTCTTGAGCAATATTAAAGGTATCCGGATTTTTGGTTTTCGATTTTCTTACAAACGGTTTGACGGATTGCCATCAAAATTTTTATTTTATATTTCCCATGAAATCTTAATAATATTTATACTTTTAAAAAGGCCAAATGTTGTTAGTTATTAAAAACATGCATACCATTTTTAGTTTATAAAAAATATTTAAAAAAAAATTATAAATACAAATTATTTTTTGAAAAACTATTTTTGAATTTTTTTCAATATTGCAATTTTTTTTTTGGAGCTTTAGCTTCTGTTTTAAGATATTTTATCAATTCAAATAATGAAATTCTTTTGTTTTTGTATTTTTGTTTTTAAAGTACTTTAACATAGGAGCAAGTTCGTGCGACCCAGTCGTGCATTTTATTTTCTTAGTATCGATCCATTTGGTTGATGTTTGTTGTGCGTAAAAGGAGCTTAGATTAAATTTTATTTTAACAGACAATCTCACATTTGTATATCCACAGCATAGTTCTAGGGTTAGCTATTAGTTGCTTGTTACACAGTATAAATGTTTTATCAATAAAGTCTGTCGGAGAATATTTTGTGGTCAAATGCGGAGCTTTCTATAAATTTTGGTTATAATAAAAAAAAATTGAACTTATACATTTTTACTATAATGGTTTAAATTTGTAAATATTAACATTTCAGAATTGTTAATATTTGTTTGTGTTTTTATTTATTTAACAAAAAAAAAAACAACAAATGGGTTTTTATTTTGGCATAAAAAAATCAGTATTCAGATTTTGGCAGAGAATTCTAGGACTATAAGCGAAATGTGGGTATCTTCGATGGCTTGTATATGTATATATCAGCAACGTATAAGTATATGTTTGCTAGAATAATATTGTGCATATGGGATATTTGTATAAAAATGGTTGTGAATAACGAAGGCGTATCTTTCGAACCAAACCGAAGAGCAGACAATTCTTTTTTTTTTGTCTCTTAATGTAATGGGAAAAAATATAAAAATAATTTGTAAGAATATTTGAAATCTTAAAATAGCATACAAATCAAAGTGAATTGTTTTATGGCAAACAGCAATGGTTCTTTATTGTAATTTACAAGATTTACTCATATGATATTGATTTTAATCCAAACAGAATCCCATTAGACAGAAACATGCAATTTAAAACATTGAAGTATATTACAACATTAAGATGAGCTCCAACTTCTATTTAAATCTAGCAAATCGCTTTCCAGACCATTTATATTAGTTGGTGTTTCCATTTCCAATAGGCTGTAGATTTTGATTTTAAAAATTTTTATTGCAGTTTTAAATAAATAATCAGAAAAATTTGGATGAAATTTAGAAATTTTACTGGAATTTTCAAAAATTTTAAGTCGTAATAAGTTTTAAATTTAATTTGATTTTACAAAAAATCTAAGTAGCATTCTATCACCACGAATATTTTCAAAAATTCAAATGGCCGAAAAGATTCACCTGAATTGCCTAAGTAGTTTTATAAATTTTACGTTCAATTTTTTTAAGAAAAAAAGTCGATTTCGATAAAATTTAAGTAGTTTTATTAATTTCACTTGAATTCTTTAAATGCCACACTTAAATCAAACATTTTCATTTCATTTGAATGTTCGGAAATTTTGAGTAAATCTTAAATTTCAATTGATTTTTCAAAAAATTAAAGCAATCCAAAACAAAAATTAAATGCAAAAATAACAAATAATTTAATTAAAACTATTTTCGAAAACTTTCAGATAATGTAAAATCTTTCGTGAATTTTTAAATAATAATTCAAAATCAATATTAATATACACTTCAATATGTAGATTTCAAAAACTTAACTACATAATTTTAAAAATCCAGATTCATTTTCAGAAAATTGAATAATTTAAGTTAAGTTTCAAAAAAAAATTAAAACTAATGCAACGACAACTCAGTTGGTATCAGGGATAGATATATCCAAAACCGGAAGGCTTACTAAAGTTTTTTGAGGTCAAACCCATGAACACCTGAAATAAAGTATGATTTTTCTTATGAATACATATACAAAAATATAAAAACGTAATCAACAATAAAATTATAAAACACAAAAATAAAAAATCAACAAATCGACAAATCGACAAAGTTGCCCTTGTATAGGTGTTCTAAGCTTTGAGAAGTTCTTACAAATTTTAAGTTATTAGTTTTATATAAAAAATAAAGACTTTATAAAACTTTTAAAATTTATTTTATCTACTTAAGTTGTCAATTCTGTGATTTTGAATTATAACCTCATTCACGCCCTCACAGAAAACTCAATTCCTGCAATTTATTATACTTTCGAGGGAATATTCAAAATTCAAATTAAAGTGAAATAAAAGTGACTTAGTTTAAACTCAGTTTTATATTTTAGGAAAATTGTTGGCGAGGTTTTATTTCGGGTTTTTCCCTAAAATTTTTGAGTTATTTCCTTTTTTATTTTTTTTCGCAGTATTTCGAATTTTTTAGGTTTTTTTCAGCGGGGACGTAACGTAAATGTTCTTACAATAATTTTTTTAATAAGCAAATGCCAACAAAATTAAAAAAAAAAAAATGCAAAAAAAATTATGTCAAAAAACAATTGTCAGAAAACAACCAAGTAGACATTTTTTGAACCCCAATCGTTAAAATTGATAAAAAAATGGGGAAATACGTGTGCAAAAGAAATACAATTTCCGACTTAAAAAAAAAATGAGTGAAAAATTATTCGTCAAAAACAATTCCAAGAATTGTTATGTATTGGAATTTCGGGTACTACATAAATGGGAAGTGACGGATAAAAATTTAGAACATTTTTTCCCTTTTAAGATGCATTAAATAGTTTTTTTTCCAGTCTCTATAAAAATCGTAATGAAATTTGAATATTATGATTTTAATTCATGTTCGTGCTGCACATAAATTTTAGAAAAGATTATACATACCTACATATGTAGATGTACCTATACTTAACATATATTTCAAGACTTAAGTTTATTCTACACACGTCTGCCAGATTCAATGCTAAATTATTTCAAAACTTTATCCTAAACACTTTTTGGTAGTTACTTTATCAGCCATGTTTATCTTTCCATGAGTATGAACATTTAATTATAATTTGTGAGTGTAACTCCAACGTACGCATACATGATGTTATATCCTACTTATTTGCAAGTGACTGTAGCTTGTAGCATCAGGGATAATGTTTTGTAAATAAGATTTATATACACTCCGTGTCGGTGTCACTAGATACCGAGAAGATTATTTCTTTGAAAATATTTTTTTTCTCCCATTTTTTTTTTACAGTCTTGTGAGTTTGATTGAAGCCAATATTTAAATAATTATAAATTTAGGAAAAAATAAATAATGGAACTATTTCATTTTCTTATTTTATGTCCCTTTAAGGATATGTAGATAATGAAGATGGTTATTTCCGAGTGTAAGTATGGTAAACAAAATTTTCGATCTTAAAAGTATTTTTTTATTTTTTTTAAGAGATCTCCCATAACCAAAGCGAAAAATTCGATGACGATGCTGAAACAAGAATAGCAACATGTTGCTATGATAGACAACAACATGTTGTTATTGTTGTTTTTGCGTCGATAGCGAATGTTGGAAGATCCAAAATAAATGAAAATAGCCCTAAATCAAGTGATGTGGAGTGTTTATTATCACCCAACCCCCACTGCACAAAGAGAGAACACATTTAGCAGAAGTGAATCAAGTGACAAGAGTTCCATTCCATGATGCCGACGTAAATGCTATAGAGTCCGATACATAACAGTCCTTGTGTTGCTAAGAAATTTCCACTAAAGCCAACCAACCAACACAACTCCTCTCTGCCTTTACATCTACCTTCATGGAATGGTGAATGGGAATTTAATTTGTTGAGGCTGCTCGGCTCGAATGTCCTTTATCATAATTTTTATTTCACTTTGCGATTTCAATTCCATTTTTTTTTTTTGGTTTTGGTTTTATCTCTGCTTGGCTCTGTGAGCTAAAATATAATTTACATCACTAAAAGAAAGAACCAACACCGACCCTAGAGGAACGCGATAATGTTTATGCTGCGTTGAGCTGGATTTTAAATGATTTAACTCGTAGATTTCTTTTTTCGTTGTTTTGTAATAAATAAAAAGCAAAGCAAGGCAAAAAGTTTTTTTTATTTTTTTTTTTTTTGAATAGAGAAAGAAGATAAATAATAATTTAATTTTGCTTAAATACGAGCCTTTAGAAATATTTTTTTTTTTCTTTGTGCACAAACAAAATGAAAATTCTTGAAACAAAAAATGCAGTGGTTTTTTTTTTTTGTTCTTCTTCTTCGGACCTAAGAACTAAGATACCTTAAAAAGAAAGGAAACATAACAAAATCACAAGAATTTAGCAAGCAAATTAACTTTAGAAAGAAAAAGAGTCGGAAAGTTCGGCTATTTTTTTTTTTTGCAAAAGAATCCTATAGAAAACGCTGAATAGCAGAAATAAATTCAATTAAGAGAGAACTGAAGTTCATACCAGAAAACAACTTCTAGAAATTTTTTAACAAATTTTGTAGTTGGTTGAGTAGAAAAAAAGGTGTCTTTTACTATCTACATAATTTTACGGCAAGGTATCAATGAAAGAAGCTATAATTTAATTGCAAGTTAATTTTAACCCTTGAGGTGAGCTAAGGATGTGGAAATAAAGCAACAATTTGTTGGCAGCATGTTGCTTTTTTTTTAATTTAATAATTTGTTTTTAATTTTCTACAAAGATTAAGAGAATGGTGAAAACTAAAAATTGATTAATTGTTTTGTATACCTATTGTTAAGTGTGATTTTAATTTCTTCAATTGCCGATGATTGTTCGACTGGAACCACAACTCTTTCACTATATTGCGTCACACTAAGTCTCCAATTGTAGCGTTTGCGGGGACCTCCTTTCTATAATGTCAGCGATATTTTCTTCACAAGGGCTACTGCTAACAACTTTATGACATTCTGGGACCTCCTTTCTATAATGTCAGCGATATTTTCTTCACAAGGGCTACTGCTAACAACTTTATGACATTCTTCAAGAGATCATTAAGAGACGTAAGTTATTGATGAGTTAGGTTTATTCTCTTGTTCTTTTTATGTTTCAAATTGTTAGGTCTTATGTACGAGTAGTTTATTTATGTAGTCTTATATCCTTATGTTTATATTTTGTTTATATTTATGTTTCATAACTATATTATGTTTATATTATTGTTGCATTAATGTTTTACTATATTTCAGTTGGCCACGGATTGGATTCGTTCTTCTTCGGAGGTTTTAAGTTGTCCATTGTGGTTCCCCAGAGTTTTGAGTAGGCCCACCTACTACCTACTGGTTTCCTACTTCAACTGACTTGCTCCAAATTGTTTATCCTTGTTGTTTGTTCTTGTTGTCTTTATGTTTATTTAAGGGTGGTACTACCTTGCTTGCTAACCATTGAAGTGATCTTGCAGGGCAGTAAGGAGGCTGCCAGGCCTCGGACTTAAGGGGTCCATCTGGAAGTAACCTTCACTGTTGCGAGGCTCCACCGGAAGCTTAATTCTGGTACCACGGGAGACAGGGTCATGTCCTTTTCCGGTGTCGTTTTTAGCATTGGGCGGCTTGGCTCAGCCTGTCTAATGAGGTAGGCCCCCTAGTGGGAGCTTCGCGGTGGTTGTGGTTACCCAAATGCGGGAACGTAGGGTATGCTTTGATTCTTCCTTCCATCTAGAATCGTTACATCCAAGAGGTGTTAGATAGACCTCGCCTTCAGCAACGTTTGTAGTTCATGCTTTACATGACTACAGAATTGCACTGGGGTAGTATTCGCCGACGGGTAGGCCCACCGTGTAAATAATCATAAACGAAAGGCGTTCGCGTTAAGCGTACTTTCATATCTGTAGCGTTTGCGGGGCTTACCTCATGAAAAGTCGATTGGATTGTTCCAGGTCTGAGGCTAAAAATGTAGCTATCAAGATCTTTCTCTATTGATTAAGGATCGAAGATTTTTTTATCTCTCGTATTTGAGAAACACTGTTCTATTTGAATAGATATTTTGTCAAAAAAATAGCGAACAAATTTGATCTAAAAATAAAATTTTGCCAAAAAATATTGGTTCACTAAAAAAGAAGATTGACTAAAAAAATAAATAATACCGCGAGAATAAAATTATTTTTCCAAAAAATTAATGGCGAAGTCAAAATTTGTTCTTTTCGGGAACTGCTGTTCATTTTATTTTCCGAATATCTGAATGACCAAAATTCTGTATATGGATCTAGAAATCTATATGACCGTAACTCTGTATTCTATTATTCTGCTTGTAGAAATGCAGAATCTTGGAGCTGAATTTTGGCACTTAAATAATTTTGGTTTGGCAAAATTTTGAAATTTTCAGAATCATGAAAGCTTGATTAACTAAAAAAAATAAGTTGGAGGTGAAAAAACCAAAAAAAAAAAATTAAAACCGTCTTTGGAAACTGCAGAAGTAATAATTGTTTGTTTTCTACTTTTCAGATTTGTTTTTTATGCACCAGCATGCTTATAGTGAATCAGTGTACACAGTGAATCTCTTGCTCTCCTTTATTTAACAAAAAAAAAAATCTGAATCTGAAATATGCTTTACATGAACTGTTTTCTACAAGGTATCATAAATATTAAAGTAAAACAAACTGTACCTACCTTAATTTAGAGTCCCCAAAAACTTCCATTTACAGCAATGTTTCAAAAAATATTTATGATTCTTTTAAGCCCGTGAGTAGACAATTTTGTTTGCTACCTTAAAAAATTAAAAACATTTTTCATAATATTTTTATGATTACGTCCACAATCCATGAGATATAAATACTTTTTTTTTGGAAGAAGTTAATAATGATTTAGGGACTTTAAGATAAGTCACAATAATTATTTATATTCAAAATAAATTCTTCTTCATAGTAAGTCTTGAGATTTACTTTTTTTTTCCTTTAACACATTAGTTTCCCAAAATTATTTTTAGTCCCTCAATAAAATTACTGTGGAGAGCAGTTTGTATAAAAAAAAAAACAAAAGGACTGATATTTATGTTGTTGCTTAAAAAATATTTCCTCGTTTTTTTTTTGTTTCTTACAAAGTACAAGATATTCATCCACATTAATAAAACATGATATAATATTTTTTGATGATATAAAGTAAGCTAAATCTCTTTCGGAAAGAAAACACATTTTATTGTTATTAGTTTGTCAGCAGATGACGCATCCTTTTTTCACAGTGCTACTCATAGTGCTAAAGCTCTTTGGGGAAATGAAGTCATAAATAGCTGAGAATATTTTGTGGTATATATTTTTTTTATATATAAATATTTAGATACTTCAAAAAAAGGATTATATATAGAGGATTGCATTGGGGACTTAATCATTTTAATAGCTTCACGCTTAAAAAAAAAAGTTAAATACCACCGTATGGGAGTCGTTATAAAGTATTCGGTAAGAAGTCAAAAAACTTTTCTTATTGGTTCTGGTTTTGAATTCATCCATCGGGTGTTAATGGCGAAGTAATTTTTGGTTAAATGTTCTCGCAGAGCGATATCCGATACGCCATAAAATTTTATTGATTTCTCAGATTTGGCTCGAGGAATGAGTTTGAAGTCGTAAGATTTAAGATTTTCTCTTTCGATATACTTACAGTTATTCCATGAAATTCTCTTTTTTATGTTTCTTTAATTTGAAAAGTTTTAAAAGTTAAAAAAAAAATAATATTGAAATAAGTTGAATTATTAAATAAGTGTAATTGCGAAAAATATTATAGAGAGGTTCTATTTTTGGTATTTTGCTTCAAAGCAGACAATACCTTCAAAACTTATTTTGGTCATACATATTTTCAATTTCTGAGAAGGATTTCAATTAAAATGGACGCAAGCTTATTTGTTTATTTATTGTTTTTAATTGGTAGATACAGTTTAAATATTTCTATGTTGAAAAAAATATCTGTTTTCGAATGTCTTCAATGTTTACGGTAATTTAATTTTTCGTACAAAAAAAAACAAATTAAATGGACATTGAAGATTTATTCTTTTCTTGCTTACGTCAACCTTATTATGAATTAGTTTTCTCAAATAGATTCAACTCAAGTTTTCTTTTTTATAATATAAGGGCTTCTGTAGAATGCAAATTTCAAGAAAAGAACTTGAGCTCCTTTTTGTAATCTTACGATAATATTCAAGAAAAAAAATAAAGAAAACATCTCCTGCATAGCGAATGCCAGATTATTTCTATTTGTATCTGATCCATAAATAAAAATATACCCATAGAAGATAATAATGTATTTCTGCTGCATTATTTTATCTACTTTTTTTGCTCATTGCTTTCTCTGAAAAGCATATCTAATAAGGAATAACAATTTGAGAGATAATGTCATTAAAAATAAATTCTTCATTTCAAACTGTGCACAGTTTACATAAATATATTATATCTTTGAAAATTTGAAATGAAATTCATGAATTTACCGAGGAAAAAGATACATTTATGTATTTTGCAATGAAAGACAATGGATACTTCTGATATACATTTTATAATACACAAACTTCACATCATCATAAAATTCTCTTGAGAAAAAAAAAAAATGATGATAAAGGTGAAGTAGTTTAGATGGTATATTGAGATGTTTTATATTATTTCTTAATGTACATTAGTAAACATTAGACAAGGGAATAGAATATTCTGTAATTGATGTTGCAATATAAATATTTCAATTATTTGCCAGGGATTAGTTCTAAATGGACAAACATATATTTAATTATTATCATGGGAGTATTTACTATAGATGTCAATGGGGTAATTTGAATATATGCAAGCTGTTGTGAGGTTTATTACTAAGACATTTGTTTGTTTCATTAGTAAAATTAACATTATATTTATTTCTAATTGCTTTGAAAATGGAAAGACATTTTCAAATAATTATACTTTAATTAATTATTTAGTTCATCTAAATAATGTGCTTCCCTTGAATAAAGTCACTTACACAAACAAAAATGAAAATGTTTCAAATTCAATTAAAGTTGTTTTCTTTTTTTTAATGGAATAGCATATCAAAATTCGACAGTCAAACAAAACCGAATATTACGGTAAATTAATGCAGTAAATAGCACATAATTTTTATCTGCAATATTTTACTGGATTTATAATCTGCACGCAGTATTTTTTTTTATGTTTTTGCATCTAATCACTCTCCTAATAAAAAAAATGCTAAAATAAAAAGTGAGTATCCGCAGCAGTGTACCACTTTTGAATTTAGTTTTTTTTTCGAGGCAAAAGCTTTTCTTAAATAAAATAATATAATAAATAAATTTGGTGGCGTAAAATGAGGAATTAGGATCTGAGTAACTTACATGTTACATGCAGGAATGGAGGGGACCTAGAATTTTATATCGAATCCGAATGATCCGAATAGGTGAGAGGCACTCCTGAAGAATTTGCCATTTTCATCCTTACGAAAAAAATGTTTTTTTTTTAAATAAACCACGTTAGGTAAAACAACTCTTCCAGGCCAATCTTTGAGCAGTCAATAGTTTTCCGATCAGGAACTATGACCAAATGAACAAATAAAAAAGTCAAGAAGGGTCCAGGAAGGTCAGCTTTCTAACCGCGAGTTACTACAAACGAGGAATGAATACAATTTAGTTCAGCAACCAGGGATCCTATTCTGGTTCTGTGAAAAAGTGAATCGAATTGTTTTTCCATTGCTCTAAGTTTTTGACTTTACGAAAAAATCAAGGAACCAAAAAATGTAAATAAAAAACATTTCATGTTTCCATTTTGAATCTGGTTCTGGTTTAATTCGAAAACTTTTATTTGGAATAAATTGCTTTCACGTTGTCACTTCACCGTGAATACAAAAAATATGAGTAGCTCAATCTCCCTCCTGTGTTTCTCTTTCTTGAATTGAGTAAATTGCACTTGAATTTTATGGGAAATGATAAGGAAGTTCGGTGTTTGGTAATACAGTTTCTTTCGTTCAACCAGACTTCGATTTTTGCACAAAGTCGAAAAAGTGAAAAATCAATTTATTCGCTTCACCATTTCATAGAACCAGAAAGACCCTTCAGGAATGAACTTGAAGTAATTGTAAATAATTTAAATGTTAAGATGGCGATCAATTAATTCTAAAAATAAAATACATGAAATGTTGATAAACACAAATTTTTGAGCCGCTTAGTGTGGTTCTTAAATGCATTCCAATTTTTAAGCGTGAATTTGTCTTCCAATCCTATCGCTTTTTCAGTACATGTGCTAATTTAAATCGAACAGCCAAGCATGCAAAAGTTTGATGGAATTTCGGCTCAAAATGGAAAAAAAAATAATAAATTTTAATTAAAAAAAATGCTTAAAAAAATAATTAATATTCATAAATAGACGTCATTGCATCAAAAAATTTTAATATTCTCTCTATCACATAAAATGCAAATGCAATTTATGCATTTTGTGAGCTACATTTATAAAATACCACCTCGCTCAATCAATAAAACACACAACAAAAAATTACTAAACTATAGCTATTCTAAAACAACAAAAAAGCGACACTGAAATGACATAAATTCTACTATACACAAAACATGCATTTCTTTCCAATGCCAGTGGAATTATTACTTCTTTTTTTTTGTTTATTAACATTTCATTCGTCAAATTATTTTGAAATGCAATGATGACAGCTAACATCAAATATTTACATTGCACAGCACACAAATCAGCAATGTAAAATTTTTCAGCAAATTGTTTCTGAATGCCAAAAATTAATTAGCTAGAACATACTCGTACATCAATCGATATTTAAATGTCGCTATAAATAACCGACATAAAAAAAGCGTTATTTAGCGTAACAAACTCTGAAGTCAATTATTTTTGGAAATTGCGGAAATTGATTGGTTTGCAACAAATTTATTGTCTATCAGAATAAGAGTGTTCAATGGCAAATGTTATTTATCACGTCAGATATGGTTATAGAGCAACAATGTATATTATAATATATAGAATATAGGTTTACATAAAGTAAACTATATAAGTTAATAGATTAATATAAAAAAATTGTAAATTTAAATTTTAAATAGCCAAACAAAATTATCCTTAGCCCTGTTATCCTGAGCCCTATTAATGACATTATGTGTGAAATATAACATGGTTCAAATAGCTTCACTGGATGGGGGGCATTCGAAAGGTCCAGTTTTCGAAGTTATGGCGAACAAATCAGACTGAATTTGAACGATTGAATGAAACAAAAAGAGGCTGGGTGCGACCCACACTGATAACTTCCCATTTGTGATCTTGAAACTTTATATTTAGTTTTTTCAAATAACCAAATTTTCTTAGAACAAGATATTCGAGTCGAAAAACCAATTTTACCATTTTTTAGTTTTTTTTTTATATTTTTTGTCTAAAACTGTCAATTAGATATTTGTCAAAATTTAACCTTTCATAAAAAATTGTACTATGTATAAAATAAAATATTTTAGAAGACACAATCGTTGTTCGTTCTCAGGATATTCGAGCTGAAATACAATTGTTACTACTTTTCTTTAGAATTTTTAACAGTTTTTAATTTTTTGTTAAAAAATATCGAATATCCTTATTCGAGTTATAAAATTTTTTTTTTAGTTTTTTTGATTTAAAAAAATATATATTGATTTTTTTCCAAATTCATATCAAATTTGTATGACGTCATAATGTGTCGAATAAAATTTATTTCAAGTCAATAGTATTATTTGTTCGTGAGATATTTGAGCCCAACCAAAATTTTCACTTCGTTTTTAAACAGCTATAGTAAAAAAACAACTGATTGAATATTAATAAACGCCCTTTCAGCTTCTTTCAAAGTTATTACCTGTAGAACAAAATTTATTTCAAGTCAATATCTTTACTCGTTCTTGAGATATCGACGACGAAAAATGGTATCAGAACGTACGGACGTACGGCGTACGAACGTACGTACACACGCACACACAGACATCTCTTTAAAAATTATTGATATAGGCTCTAGGGACCTTGAAACGTCGAGAAATGTCAAAAATTTCAATTTGACAAATCGGACCCATTACAATAACACCATATGGGAAGTTAAAAACACTTAGGTGTGATACCACCAACATTTTATAGGCTGGAGTCATAGTTATTTCACAACTGCTAGGTCGATCATCAGATTCCTTTCAATATTGCTTTGTTCAGGATATATTATAAAACTTCTTCCCCAGCGGGGGCTTGAACCTAGATCAAACTTAATCTGATAGCCCTACACACTACGCACTGCGCTACTGAGATCACATGCGTCACAGATTAAGTTTTTTGTTGTTCAGCAAATTTTTTATCTTTATTTCAAATTAACACATGTTTTTTCGTGAAGATTCAAATATATTTTTTTTTTCTGTTGCGGCTTATTTTTTTCATAACAAAATTATGAAAAAAAAATCTAAAAAAAAAATTTATCAAAACAAAAATTTTTCAAAAAAATTTGTTAAATAGCTAAAAAAAAATTGTCAAACAAAAATTGCCAAAAAAACAATTGACCCAAAATTGATTGCTGAAAAAAGTGTTCGTCTTAAAAAAAAAAAATTGTTGAACATTTTTTTCCAAAAAAAAAATAAGTGGACATTTTTTTTTAACCGCCAACAGAATAAATCATCTCATCAGTCCTCAAAAACTAGGTGACTGACTTTTTAAAATTTTTGAGATACCTGATGTTCTTGAGTACCTTGCTTCTCCGATCAGGCGTCAAAATTTGAGAATTTGCATTTTTGCAAAGTAAACACAAAACGGTTCTATTTACATAAATAAATATGTTACATAATAAATACGAAATTGACATATTCTCGTAAGTACATATTAAGATTAAGATTCTTCTCACGTATTATTTGGGGATATTCATGAAGACGATTTTCTAAAGGAACAAAAAAAAATACAATGTCTTGGAGTAAGGTTTTCAATTTCTTTCTTTCTATTCTATTATTATAGAAATCTGCGTACAATCATCAGATACCTATATTAAATCCTCTTTTCTGTTTGTGGGAAGTAAACAATTCAAATTTGTATTTTTTTTTATGCACGAATATTTTTATATAAATATTATGAATCCTTATTGATTTATCTATAAAATATGTTATACAAAACATACGTATGTGCTGTGTATAGACAGACATAGACATTTTTGTATGCATGAACAAAGTAGCTACATGTTGTGTGTACATTATTTCAAAAATTGTAATACGCATGTGGTATTTGAAGGAAAATTCGATTTTTT
The DNA here is from genome assembly GCA_958431115.1 of Syrphus vitripennis. Taxonomy (NCBI): domain Eukaryota; kingdom Metazoa; phylum Arthropoda; class Insecta; order Diptera; family Syrphidae; genus Syrphus; species Syrphus vitripennis. Next base: position 136,039,926 of record OY288108.1, on the reverse strand, counting down.
TCTTATGTGGGAACTTAGGATAAAATAATAAGAGAATAACTGTGATATTTGGTATAAAAATGATTCGTTGTTTTTCAGCAGACATTTTTAAATTTATTTAAATGTTGAAGTTCCCGTTTAGGCTCTAGCTCGTGAAAAGAGATTTTTTTTTGTGGAACCACCATGTTTCTACTAAGGACAACAGATACTTCTTTTTTTTCAACTTTTACGAGCAATGGTCATAATTCTTGTCTTGAAGATTGATAACACAACTCTCCCGTTTCACTGCTTCACCCTAAGACTGACCTCAGAAACCATCGTATTCTGTCTTGGGACTTTCTTGCTTCTTATTTGATCAACCGTTGTCACTCCTACTGTCATGCAAAGCATCTTCATTTCAACTGCTGTTAATTTACCTTCGTACTTCTTGTTTATTGTCAAACACTGTGAACTGTATGGAAGCTCTGGACGAACAACTGCCTTTTCTTACAGCTTAGGAAGGATTTTTCAGTCACAGAAGATTCTAGAGTCACTTCATCCACACCAAGCGATGTCTATTTCCCTCCAGAATGTCCACCCATACATCAAATGTGCTCGTTGCTAGGACACAGGATTTTCATTTCCGATGACTCCAACGTCAGCAATAATTAACTGATTCACTTTTGGGTCCTCAAGCGGAAAGTCAAAGATTGTAATAATGATCAAATGACTCAAGACTCTTCTCTGGTGTACACCTACTATAAATGGGAACTCTTCGGTGATTCCTGCGGGGCATCTTATCCAAACGTAGACTTCCGTTGCTAAAAGTGCAACTCATACCAGATCTCTTGGTTCATTGTAGAATGCTTTTTTCGAAGTATCTCGTCTGGCTCAATCGCTTTTTCCTTTTTGGTATTTTTCACCGCAGCACTAACTTCTTCGACTGTAATGTCGGCGACTCTTCACAAGACTTTCACAATAATTTTGCCATCTATAAAGAATTTTTTCGTCATGCACAAAGAGTTGCCCTGGAGTGGAAGAATTTCCCGAGCATTTCTCCATTTCTGTGCTTCCATTTTAAAAATAGTTGAGCCCTTGTTCATGTTGCATATCACAAATGATAAAAGCTTAACCCACTGTGAAACTAAATTTTAATCTTTACCAGATAATTTTCTTTAAATTGAAATTTAAAAAAATTATAAATATTGAAATTTTGAAAAATAGTTTTTTGACACTTTTCTCTCTTAAAACAAATAACTATAAAGGCAATCGACTTCATCATATATATCTTTATATTAAATTTAAGATGGTGCCATACCTTAAGCAAAATGAAAGAGAAAATTGTAAGTCGGACTGTTCTGGTGATACCCCTTGCCAACACCTAATTCAATTTTAAATTATTTCTACTTCATGCAAATTAATAATATATGTTTATACTACATAACAATTATCCCTTTAAGCATTAGCTTATAATTACAACTATCCCTTGTTTTTATAATCGTGTTCTTTTCCTCGTTAAAAAAAAATGTGCAATTGTGCATTCCCAGGGGGGTGTATAATTTCGTATTTAAATATTTTCCTTACATAGTATTTAAGATCTTGTGCTCAATTTTCAAACCTCTAATCCTCCATTCTGTGAACAATATCTGTAAATAATATTAAGCTCATTTTGCAGTTTTATTTTTATATACATACATACATACATTATGCATAAGTTAGGGTATTTTGTTTAATGACTATGAACCACGAAACCATAAAGACAAACAACCCTCACCATAATGCATTTTTGTTTCACTTGCTTAACTCAAAAAGGAAATCAATGAGTAAAAAAAAAATAAAGCACTCTGTTTTGTTTAAGGGAAAAATAAAAAAAAAACGCTTTTATTTAACATGCTTAATGACACATATTAAAGACGGACATGTTTTTTTTTTGTTTTTCGGTTGGTACGTGAAATGCCAAATTAAGTACGTGTAGGTTTATCAATTAATTGCCATCCTGGGAAGCTTTTAAGGAAACCTTAACTACTTCTCCGAAAACAATATGTTGGCTCATTCTAGAAATAAATTGACATTTGGTCTTAATCAAGTGAATGGAATTTGTTTAAATGCCAGATGGAGAAATTATTATTGTATATAAGAACAAATTAATGAATGGTAATCATAGTAATCAACCACCATATAGGCACCGGTGGCAAGATTTTTATAAAGTGGTTTTGAGAAAAATCCAACGTTATATTTTCCCAAACCAAGGAATCTAACTTTCTTCTCCCACTTAATTAACCTACGCCTTTGGTATTCACAACCACTCTTAATAAAAAAAAATACAAATTAAGGTTAGGTATAATTAATACATGTATTATTAAAAAATATAAAAATGATTAATCTTTCGAAGTTCTATGAACCCAAAAGGTTCAAATTGTTAAAGGTTAAAGAAAATTAAAAGAAGCAATAATATGTACGTCAGGGATTTAAAATTGTCTTTTGTTTGAATTTAAAACTTGCATTTAAAATAAATTTTAACGAAAAAACGTAAAACTGTATTTTTAAAATACATGCATATATGTTTCTCTTAAAATATTAACCTTGTCAATAGGTGGGCAGGGCATAGTAAAATACAAATCGTTCTAATTGTAAAGAGTCATTATTATATCGATTTCTCTTGTTTTAACTTTTCATGTTGGTTTTTATAGTCTCTAGAGTCCGAGGGAATATTCACTTAAGCACGGTGTTTTGCATAGCACCACAAAAAAATCTAACGGTGTAAAATCCCATGATCTTTGTTTCCAATTCACGTCACCATAATGTTGAATTACGCGACCATGAAGCTTTTCACCTCTTGTTAGAATCGCATATCGCCCAAGTTATGATCTGCAATCGGTTATCGGTTATCAGAGATCGATAAATTCGGATCCTCATCAACACTTGCACTTTCAGAAATGCGCAAAAAGTGGCAGCGGTTAAATCAACATCTTTTTGTAGTAAATTAAAAAGAAATCAAATCTTAAATGGCAAACAATAAACTGACATTTTGACACTTCATACACATCTGTGTTTGACAGGTGTCAAATGCCTGTGCTACCAAGTTGAAACCACGAAATATATGAAACTTCAAAATGTTCTTATTTCGCTTAAATTACGTAATTTCTATTACAATGGTTTATTTTGTTTTTAATTTCTGATAACTTAAGAGAAATGCTTTGAAGAAATCTTTTTGCATTTAAGTTTGTTTTACAAATTTGTTTTAAACACATTTAAATGCTAAATTTAAACCCAAAACCTTTATTTGCTTTGTACACTTAGGCTTTGAAAACTGCCCTTAATTTTTTAATGTCATCAGTATTTAATATTATTGTTTGCTGTAATATTGGTTATCGAAGACAAAAACTCGTTTTTCATTCAGGATACAAATTTCTAGCAAAAAATTCCAACAAAAACATACAATAAAGAGATTATCATAAAAAATATTCAATTTTTTCTTTAATTATTTACCTGTTCTATTTCTTTCAATTGCGTACTGATCTCTTAGAAAAAGATAATTTGAAAATCGAAAACTAGAAATACGAATCTTCAGAATGTGTCTTGTTTTAGTAAATTAGAGTTTCTGTCCTTCTCTTTAAATATTTTCATTTCATTTAGGAAAATCTACCCCACCCCTCGCATAGTTGTAAATCCTAAGAATCACTGCAAAAACTCTGCCATTTAAATCGGTAACACCCAAAAACGAAATCCTCTAATACGTACTGTACAGTGAGAAAAAATGTCCCCAAGTAAAAAACTATTGCTCCACCCAATACTTACCTATATCGATTACTAAACGAAAACATTGTGTGACTAATAAAACCACACCTCAAAAATGTCTCACCTTAACTTCAATATTGATGTAATCAAATCTCAAATTTAATTCTCATCCAATCACCCTGTTAAGGGACACCTACTCAAACACAAAAAAAAAAAACTTTTGTTTTTTGTTTGAAGAGTTTTTGATGTCCTACTTTGTTTACCCCCACATCGGTTAATTTACACATTATTCCATTTAGACCATTTTTTTTGCTAAAATATTGACGTCATTGATTCAACTAATTTATTCTATTATACAATTTTCAAAGTGACAGAATAGCACAGACACATGCTAACACCTTAAGACCCCACTTGCCACTTTCAACTGCTCGTTTTCCAACAAAAAAAAAAAAAACGTTTTTTGACCTTGGGACTTTGTTTATTAATATTCATCAATCCATGAGTTCCAGTTTGAATGCGTGTGTTTCAACGCACCTGCTTCTCATCGACGAAAGCGATACTAAAGGATATTTATGTTTCGTATGTCCTTTGTCAATATTTATAAACCGGCTTCATAAACTGCGTTTACACAAAATGTCGAAACACGCTGAATCTAACAGCAGCAACAATGTCTATTCTATATCATGTCCTATCCATCGTGTTTTTAATTTTTTTTTTTATTTTTCATTTAAACTCTTTGGTGAATGTCTGGATGGCATGTTACTCATATAGAAAATGGCCTTTAAATATCACAAGTCCTTCATGATATTATTATGCCTTCTTCAAAAAAAACCACACCATTGTTATTTTGCGAACGTAATATGAAATTTAAGGATCATCCATGCCACAGACACCACTCTCTCTAGCATTTAACACACAATCAATTTTAGGTTGAAGTGCCGTTACAAGTTTTATTATATTTACCCCCACACCTCCCCCAAACCTCATTGCAACACTCATGTTATAAGTGTCAGTAAGAAGTATGTAGTCTAAGTAAGGACACACAATATTATATGAGTACATGAGTTTCAGTATGGAAGTAAATTCATTGAAGCAAGGTGAGGTTAGAATTTTTTTGTTGTTGTTGTTCGTATGCTATGTTTTTTTTTTTTGTACTTCTTAACCTCTTCTGTTTTTATCCAATCGAATGTGAATCAATAATATTGATTGCATCAAAATGTGGAGCTGAAAATACTTTTTTGCTTCATTTAAAAAGAGTGACCTGACTAGATATTTTTCGGCGCCTTTAAAAATTCAATATATACATTATAGCTATATAGAATTAGCAATACTTAAAATTATATATTTGAAGAATAACAAAATGATTGAAATAATTATTGAGTGGCACAATTTTTAGAGCTCGGAATAATTTCTAAATTCGATGAAATTTTGTTGAGATTCTTCTAATGTTTGATAAAAATCTTGCTACAATATTTTTGATACGGATAAATTTATTTTGACATTCCCAAAAATTTGTATTGTATTGAAATTTTAAAAGATTTTCTCATTATTTTAAGAAGAATTACAATTAAAATATACATCAATAAAGTATTTGTATATACATAGGTTAGGTCCCCATTCAAATAAAACAAATAAAAAGTTCTACTACAGTCAATGAAAATAAAAATTTTTCAAAAATTGAATTAAAAATTTTTTAATGTAAAAATTAAATGTTTTTTGTCTGTGACTTGACGTGTGACACTGCAATTTTCTTTTGTGAATGGTCACCTACGAAGCCCAAAACCCAGAAAGAAAATGAAGAGAGAAGTTATGCCTTGAAAAAATAATGAAACTTAATGTGAAACTAATATTTTATCTGTTGGCAGCCGTTTTATAGAATGGTAAATAAGATTTTCTACATTGTTTTAATTCGACATTCTTCTTGGATGAAAACCATAGTGAAGTTCTATGGTTTTTTTTATAACCCAAGGTGCCCAAGTTCACCACAGTGTTCTCATCGTTTAAAGATACTTTTTTCTGAAAAATAGATACGTAGTAAAAGTTAGAAGCAAAAATAAATATTTTTATCAATGACGAATAAATTCATCATCATTTAAGTATTTGTTGAAATTGTACCCAATTATGCTGAAATTCGTAATAAAAATAAAAATAAATTCTCAGTATGGTCACACCAAAATTATTTTTGTTTTGTAGTTTATCCATGACCGACTAGCCATTGATGACGATGGTATTGTTTTGTGGGGGCAGAAACATTTCTGCTTACTAGGTAGGTGGCACTTGTTCACTACCCTACCACATCGTTAAACAGTTTCATACATCGCCACATATACCAAACCAATACAAGTGTAAAAAAAAAAACACAAAAAAAAAACTGTATGTGAAATATACTACATTAAGTACCACCCAAAAATAAAACCGATATAAGGGGAGGAGGTAAACTACGAGTATATACAAAAAAAAAAGTGACAAATCACCTGTCATTAGCCCGACAGTGATTATTGTTCACCATGGGCTTTACCATGTTTATGCCCACTGATACCTCGCATTGCTAGAGGCGTTGAAAATTGAAGCTTGTTGAAGTACTTCACAGAGAAAAGACAAATGACAACGTGGGATAAATTAATCTAATACGTTTTGAAAGAAAACCTCACAATATATTTTTTTAATAAAAAAAAAAGGTTTATACCCACTTTTGTAGAGGGAGAAAATCAGCCCAACTACTTTCTTCCACCCCTCTAACACATACATACATATCAATCACACACTTAAATTGCATTCTAAAAGGCCAACAACTCAACAAAACCCAGTAGTAAGTCTATGTATTTACATATGCAGTTTAAATAGTAAATAATTCAAAAGGATGTTTTCCTGCATGTAAATTAGCACAATTATAGAGAATTACCACTTAACAGTCTCGTGTAGGAATGTGGTGAGAATGGGGCTATAAGATAGCAAAGGAAGATAACAAAAGCAGAGTGAGAAAATCTCAGATGATGGTAACCAACCTACTTGGGGAATGGAAATTGCAAATAAAAGGTACTTTGGATTTAAGTCTATTTACTTTTTGGTTTGCAATAAGTTTCCTTGTATTTAAGATGATGTACGAAATTGGCTGTCTTCTATAATTCTCCATTCAAGTTAAGTGCTTTATGTAGATAAATAATAGATAGTCAATAAATAGCTTAGAAAAGATGAATAAAATTGAACTCAAGATTTTGATTAAACTTTACATTAATTTGTTGGGAAATATCAAAAAATTGAATCTCACAATTTTGTACATCTGGCCTGAATGAGTGGATAGATATTTTTCAAACTTTGTGGGAACTTAGAGTTTTCACATTCCCCAAAAATTGTGATGGTTAAATTTTGTCAGCGTTTTTTTTTTATTGTTGACTACCTTTTGATAAAATTACTGCTTTCAAAAGAATTCTTCTTATTTTTTTATCTTAAATTTTCGAAAAAAATTTTTTTTTTAATTTGGATGAACTTTAGTGTACAAAAGCCTTTCGAAAAAAAAATTGGAGTTTTTTTTGCAATTCAATATACTAAAACGGCTATCTATCTATATGTATAAAAATGAATGATGAACTCAAAAACTACTTAACCTATTATTACTAAAATTGGTATATATATGTATTTTTCCACGAAGAAGGTTTGTGTAATATCCTCATTGATGCCACTCACCACCAGGTGGCGCTGCAGAGTAGCAACTTCTGGCCCGTTCAACCGATTGCCATAAAAATTAGTACGAATTTTATTAAATTTTTTTTAGTTGTTGTCGTAGCAACGCGCGCCGGGTACAGCTAGTTTTTAATATTTTTGACGAAAGTTTGTTTTATATTAAAAACTACGTTACTTATTTAAGAAAGCCGTTAAAACAAATATTACAGTTTCCGAAACCAGCTTCAAAAATGTCGATAGATTCTCACTTCGAAAAATATGGAAGCAAGCTAAATTTTTGGTAAACACACTACTGATACCTTACTTTAATACACGTAGAGACTTAAATGCGGTTCCCGAATTATAACTATACAAAGAAAAAAAAATCGATGTATAGCCATTTCTAAAGTTTTTTGACTTAAAATAAATAAAATTTATAATTAAAACAAAAATACAGCTTGATGATAGAAAAACCATTGTTGAAGATTTTATTTGTTAGCATACTTATTATAATGTTTGTATACATAACTATGCTTGTAATTATTTTGTATTATTTTATTTATGTCCGAAATTACTAAAATAAGGTTAAGTTCGCTAAAAGTGCTTAACACCTTAATCTTTTTAAGGTATTTCATATTTCACGAAATAAATGCAACTAAAATTCTATGAAGAATATTTATTTTCCGGAGAAAACCAATGGAAGCTCAAAATGTTGTTAAACATTGTTTCCACATAAAAAAACAGTTTTTCTTCAAAAATTATTAATTTTTTATTTTTATTAAAAAAATATATACATACCAGTAGTTCGAGAAGAGTGGCAACACTGATAATTTTCCAAAGTATCCGCATATTTGAGTTCCACCTCCATTTCCTATTTACAGAGTTCCCACTACTCTTTAATTTGAATCTTTGGATATGATCTATAAGTGCACTGAAGCTCAACCCTTCCGGTCAAAATTCACGATAATTAAACATTTTTATATTAAAAAAAAAGTATTTTTTATTAAAAAAAAAAACTTTTGGTATAAATTGAATCAAAATTTGAATGACAAAAATATTGAAGAAGAAAGCATGAAAGACAAAACAAAATGACTATGAGGAATCCCTTCTGATTAACGTCACTGAAATTCGTGAGTTTAAAATTTCCGAAAATATGCAAGAAAAATGTTTTTAAAAATCTTTGTCCGAAAAAAGCGTATGAAAAAACGCATGTAAAAAGAAAATTTTGCAAAAAAACGTTATAGAGGAATTTTTTTGAACCATAGATCAAGGAAGTCAATAATTCAATAACTCATTGATTCAATTATTCAATGATTCAGGGATGAACGTTTTTTAAATTTATTATTAAAAAAAAATTAACGTTATTATATTATACAAGTACTCGTAGATATTAAAAGTGTATAAATTAATTTCATTCGGTTGAAAACCTTAACCTCAAGGTATTTCAGTTATAAATGACATCTAATAACTTTGACGCCCCTGCACCTACACCCAAAACACAATCATTCTTAAGGGTGGCAGTTGGTTGTATGTTTGTAGTTAAATTTCTCCACATTTCACTATAACCATTTTGAAATTGCTAGCAAAATCAATAAATCTTGCTTGCTGCTCCACACTCCAATGCAAATCAATAGTCAATGTCTCTCTCTGAAAATAGTAATTATTTATCTCCCATTGCATTTAATTTCAACCAGCACTCTTGCTAATGGCATTAAATTGTTTGAAATTTGTGAAACAAAGGAGTAAAGTTCACATACTGTATATACAGTATATCACCATCGTATCGCAAGGTTATATTCAATATCCGCCCGCTCTTTACAACCACACAATCAATGGTTGGTGGGTGTATGAGTCGTCAGGGGTACTAGATGGAATGTTTTACTTAAAAAACACCCGCTCCTTTCCAGCAGCAGCAGCAGAACTCCACCAGTTTATTTGCTTTAGAAATTTCATTTTCGATCGCATGGAGGGAATTCCTTGAAACGAAAATGTTATAAATATAGTTACACTCTAAAAACTTGTGAATTCTGCACTTCAATGATTAGATATTATTCGAAATAAGCAATTTCCATCGTAGATAATATTATATCCTTTTTTGGGTCTATAGAGAGCTTTGGCACAGCAATAATTGAATTTATATCAGCCAGCCAGTAATATCCTCCAATTTTGCTTCCATTTTAGTGGACCAAACAATTACTAATCCATGGAGATTTTGTTACAGCAACATCCTTGCTTTAAAACACATTTTAACAAAATCATATCGAAAATGTCCAAACTTTTTCTACCCCTGCAGCACTCAACAAAAGTGAATAATATCTGAAAGCATTTTCTGCCTTGAATATCTGCTATTAAACTTACTACTGCCGCTAGTTTGTCCTCCAAATTAACTTAGACATTGAAACCCAACACCCTCATCCTTTGGGACTTTTTATGATATAGTTCCAAAACGATACAAATGAATGGTTGCGTTATATGTAGAGGTGTTTCTGCGATAAAAACCGGATGCATGCAGCAAGTAAATTCTACATCACTGCGTTTGCATGATAGTCGAATCTCGAACCTATGTATATATGTTTTTGCACACTGTAAAGAATGATAATAATATCCTAGCTATAATGTTGATTGCAATTGGGAGAGATAAAAATTACTTTTTCTCAGATAAGTGTGCATTAGAGTGGTTGTTATTTTGAAAATAATTAAAATTTTACGCTCCATAAAAATGCTGAAAAATTTTATTTGTTGTTACACTTTTGCCAAGATTTCAAAACCAAACGATTAATAAATCAACCACAGATTCAATCCAAAGTATAATAATGAAGAGATTTGCATACATCGTGTTGGTTCATTTTGAAAATGCATTCGCAGACAAAAACGAGAAATTCCGGAAGTTTAAGAATCAGCGAATAGTTTCCAAATAGAGTAGATGTACATGAGGGAAGTGTCTTGGGTCCTTTACTATTTATTATGCTCCTTGGCATTCTAATAGCCAAATATATTTGAATGAAACAGTACTTCCTAAATTCGAAATGTTTAAATATTTAGGGTCGTTAATAATTATCGAAGCATCTTGTGGTGACGAAGACGATATCAAACATCACGTAAGCGTAGGGTGGAGAACTTTGAATAATGGAAACTGAAATAAAGATTCAAGTTTAAAATCACCATCATCGCCAACTTAGCTTGTAGTGTGATGTAAAAAGAAGATGTCCTGAGTTCAAAAGACGTTTCAACATTATCGCGGAAGAAAGGCAGGCCCAAAAAACTTCTGTATCAAACAAATAAAACAAAACCTTCATTTAGTTGGTTCCAGATATGCAACAATCCAAACCGGGAGGTCTGGCAAACCCGGCAAACCCCACAAGTGGGCCTTGGGTGAAGCAGTGGAAGAAGTTATGAAAAGGAAGAAAAAGATGAAGAAGAACGAGAGGAAGAAGACTTTTAATATTGTTTTCTTTGGCTGCCTCTAACTTTACCAAACTTACAATATTGTTCTGTTCGAATAACGATACCGTAGTAAATTTTAATAAAATTTTCCAAGGAATAATGAAGTTGGCGTTTCATATCATGTTTTTAAAATACTATTGTTTTAAAAATATTTATTTTTTTGGAAATTTCGAATATCTGATTTTTCAAGAAAACCGCTTTATAGAGATTTCATTTGGTCAAATTTTGATTGGCTTACTTTCAATAATTTTACTTACCAAAATTAGTGAGGTAACGTTATCAAGGAATTATTGAATTTTTGTGAACAACAACTTAAAGATGCTACTACTAATTGTGTTTTACGAATTATTTTTTATTTTTAATTCGCAATCTTTAGACTCCTAGTGGTGCTGAGCTTTAATCCAATTTAATTTGAAGAACACTTGTAGGAGATTCGAACCCACGCACATTAGATTTGCTCATCTCAGAAGTCGTGTGCACTTACGCACTCAACCGCTTTTGACCACTGATGTTACGTGTCGAGATGTGGTACTTGTTGTTGCATTTGAAGTCACAGCATTTTTAAAAGCGCTTTAAAGTATGCTATCTTGTTCCGACCTCATTTTTTTCTCCATACCTTATTTCGATAGATTGCAGTTCGTAGTACGTATTAAAGGGGGAGAGTTTTGAATTTGACAGAGGGCCAGAAAAGATTTTTTCAAAACCTATTTTTCATAAACAATTTTTTTCAAAGCAGCTCAAATTTAAAGTAAATATTTTTTTATTTGAAAAATATATATTTCGAAAACGAATTTTCATTTTTAAAACTGTCTTTAAAATGTTGAACAAATATTAAATTTAATAAAATTTGGCAAAAATTAAAACTATTGGAGAAATTCGAGCTGGTACCAGGACGAGACCTTAAAAAAAATTGAAAACTTTGTCTTAAATTTTTACAACATCAGACACAAATAGTTCATCTTTTAAAATGGTTCAAAATAATGAACCTCAATTTTGGTGCCAATTGCGAACATATAAGAAATATCAAAATATGGACCACCCTATTATGTATTTTATACAGCATCCTAAAATTACACAGTACCTACTTACAACATGATATTTATGACATTTTCATGATCACATCACTATAGGGACTAGCTTTCTGTTTATTCGTTTGTTTGTTAGTTCGTTGTAATGTGTAATTGCTCCTTGAGCTTTACTTTATGAGAAACTTTATTTCCTGATGTACATACTTTCTCTCTGTCTCTCTGTCTCTCCATCTCTTTTTCTCTTGGCCAGTGAATGGCAGGTGGCACAGTAGTAGCACGAATAAAATTACACACCTGTTTCTGCATTCATATGAATTCGTAGGTGCTGTATAGGAACTCATTGCGCCATCAGCATTTATATTGCAAAATAGCACAACCTGGTACAGTTATGAGGAAGAAAGCTTTTTATAGTGGTAAGTGATGGTGTGGAAATGAGATGTAATGTCGAAGGATTGTTTATTGCATGCATATACAATCCTACATATCCTCTGAGTTCACATGTGTGTGTGTATGTTTTTTTTGTGAGGAAATAAGGTTGCACCTTTTGCATTGTTATGACACATTTGTTCTCCTGCTAAATGTTTCTTTTCTTTAAACTTGAAAATTATATGCTTCATCAACAAATGAAAATTTACCAACAAAATATAATTAGTGTAAGGTACTAGTCTGCATTAAAAATAATTTTATTTATTTTTGTACATATTTTAATTATTTAACCCTTGTTTTGTTAGGTCAAACTATTTTAAGCGGTTGAACAATTAAAGTAAAATACATTTTTAAACGGTCCATTGTTTAGCCAATACCTTATTCAAGGAACTTATTTCGTCCTGAACTCATTTCGGTAATGGCTAAATATGCTTTTTTATAAAATGTTGATTTTTTTATAGTAGTAATTTAATGTAGTGTTTCATAAGAATCAAAGACCAAAGGAGTCCATAAAAATATTTGAGGTTAAAGAGTGTTTTTTTTTTTTAAAGAGGAAGACATATGTTCGAGTTTATTACGAAAACCTATGCCAATAATTGATATAATCATGAAAAATGTTTCAAACTCATTGCAATCAATATTAATAGGACTCCGTGAATATTTATCTATGTCCAAAGATTGGTATTCACCAAGTGCTCTGATTTTAAAGAGCTTCTTAACAACTCAAAAAAAATCCCCCTCATTAGGTCATAAAAATTTCCTTTTCGTAAACTAATAAGGAAAGATATTTTAAGTTAAAAGACTGTTAAACTAAAGAGCGTTTGATAAATACCAGCCTAAATGTTTGTTTTTTTGAGGTTAGGTATCATCATTTCTACGGAAAAACGAAATAATTGGATTTATAAAATATAGGTATACTTTTAGGCTTGATCTAATAAAAGAAAAACTGAAATGATTCAACCACCCTGATACTTTTTTTTTGTTTTGGTTAGTTTTTCCAACTTATTTTTATTGAAGTTAAATTCTTAAATTTCGCTTAGTTTTCGAGTAATACAAAAAACATTTAAAAGTGGAAAGTGGAAAGTCTCCCAAACGCAAAAGGTCATTCATCAATCATGGAAACACTTGAAAGTAACTGTTCATTTCTTCGTCTAAATCTTGGGTATACCTTTTTAATAGCCTACATAAATGATGAATTAATTCGTTTTTCTATACATTTTCCCAACTTCACTGTCATTTATAACGTAAATATTGAAAAGGAATGTTATTTACTATAACCTAGGTTATGTATACCGAAACTACAACTTATTACCCTAAATTCTATCGACAGAAATACACTTCCCTATTTGATTAACATGCACTAAGGCATGTAATTTGTCTTTCCTGTATCTTTCATTAATAAACTCAAAGGGCTCATTTAATCAAATTAACTTTATTTTTTTTATTCAATATAAATCAGCTGAGGTTCGTCGTCATCGACGACGTCGTCGGACGCAAAACGAATCCAATTTGATCCCCGCATTAAATATTCAATTCCATGTTAAACTAGATATTTCATCAATCATTCAACAAACCAAAGTTAGAAGAGTTGACGTCTGGCCTCTTTTTTTTTTTAGTTTTATCTTTTACTATTTCTTAGCCTAACAAACAACTAAACAGTATGACACGAGTCAGCCCACTTCGTCTTGTTTTTTTCCTACTTCCGTTTTGAACTTCCTTACTGCTGCTACTTTCACTTTCTTTTTTTCATTAAATACCATCGAGCCTAGGACAAATTTCATAGATCTTATCATGGCCGCATTAAACTAATCAAAATACAAATGCCAACTTCCTCGTTTTTTTTTGGTCGACATGCGATACGGAAATTCCAGATAAGGCAAACCGGAAGAATCTAATTAGTTTGAAGGTGGAAGTTTTTTTTTGGGGCTCAGCGGGAATAAGCTAGATGTTCTATTCTAGTATAAGTATGTTATTAGTAGAGTGGTCTACTATACGAATAGAAGGTAAAGAGGTGCCAATAACAACAGGCTTAAGTTGTTTATATTGTTAAACGGTCGCGCCGCCGGTTAGTGGTGCCGTGATTAACTGGACGAAATTCCATCCGATGATATTCATAAATTTGAAAACCGTGAAAAAAGCGCCATTGTTGGTTTTGTTTACGACTTATAGCCGTGTATTCAGGATTTTTTTCTCAATCGATTGCTAAAGTTTTAGGATAGTTAATATTTTGAGTGATTTATTAAAAATATATTTTTTTGCCGAAATAGATCAATGGTGTTAGTCTTTTCTATTTGTGTTGAGTCAGTTGATACGCACATACTTTGGATTGAACTTTGATAAACTGTTATAGATATATTCCATACATCAACGTTATGTCTGGTATCAATATTTTTCTGTGGATTTTTGTAGGAAATTAAAATTATTTGATTCAAAAATATTTTTCAAAAATCTGCTATTTACCAGTTACCGCGAACAACAGATTTTTTTTTAAATATTAGGAACCGAGTTTTTAAAAAAAAATTGTTGAAAATTAATAACAATTATTTTTTTTTAAGACAGGTTCAATACTGGCATATCAGAAAATAAACTTAAACTCTACATTTCTTGCTTTATTTTTAAATTACAGTAAAGGTATAGAAAATTAAACAGGATTATTAAATTTAAAAGTTTATGAAATTTCTCCTTGTCTTCAAAACTGCCCAAGTTTATTGTGCCATCAATAATCCTTAAGATACACGTGTCCAATTATTATTTGTTGAAATATAGGGGACTGCACAAACTTGCACCTAAAGAAAATTATAAAATTAAAAACGTCATTAGCGAAACTGTAACAAAGTATAAAAAATTTATGTTTGAATTGCTAAATTTATTTTAGTATTCAATAATAGCCGTGTTTTATGAACAATTGATAGCAACTCAGCAAAAATTTTTACACACAAAAACAATAACAAAAAAGTGATTATAAAAACTTTGTTATTGTTTCTAAGCAAAACAAAAAGTGAAAATAAATTTATTTGTTATTGTTTGTGTGTAAAAATTTTACTGAGTTGCTATCAATTGTTCATAAAACACGGCTAATATATGCACTTCAATACAAATTTTCAAAAAAAAATTATCTACCCACAATTATAATTTTTTCTTTCAAAAATTATTTTTTTTTGGAAATTTTGGTATTCAATATTTAAAAGATTATAGAGGAATTTTGGTTATAAAACTTTTTGTGATTTATTTTACCACCAAATAATTTTAATTACTTGCAGGAACCAAAAGACCACAAAAAAGAGAAATAATGACTTAAATAATAAGAACAAATAAGAATGGTACACTCTGTCGTAAACGCATTTTTTCTTTTTGCTAGTTGAACTAAAAGACAGTGATTCGATTACATTTAAGATTATAATTTTTAGGACAAACTTTTTTTGCCTTAGTGTATTATTATTTTCCAATTGTTAGGTTAGTTTAACCTTCTCTCTTTTCCTACTCTAGGTGTTTAGCTTTTTTCTATTTCTTACTACAGGCAGTTGATACAGTTAAGTTTTTTTATTCTATTTTTATGAAAAAATACACCGACACCATTAGGATGTATCAAATTCGTTATAACAACAATGACAGGTGTTGATTAAGTTAATTATTGTTATTATTATTTTTCCATATTCCCATAGTCACTAAAAGTCCCTACAAACCAAACAAAAAACAAAAGAAAATACCTTAACAAACTTATCAGTCTTCTTATAGATAGAAGATACTCGCACATATTTCCTAAATAATTTACTTGAAATACTTTTGTTAAAGAAAATCCAGTTTGACATCGAAGTTTCGTATCTAAGAATAGAGTCAAATTCAATTACCGCCACCTAATTGGCTATGTCCTTGTCCATCATCGAAAATATACTTATACCTTCTTATACATTTGTTAAAAAGCGTAATGTTATTTTCATGTGATGATTCATTAATACCTACATTTCTAACTATAGACAAAGCAAATTGGAATGAGAAAAACTTTTAAGGACAATATATCCACACAGCCCAGGATTTACCCTTAGGCCAACCAGGCCCAGGCCTGGGGCATCACGAAAAAAGGGGCCACAAAAGTAAGTAGAAGCAACTGAATCTTTATTGCTCATAAGAGCAAAATGGATAATAGATTTTCACAAATCTTCAAATTCGGCAAACGGCAACGCAAATGGCGAGAACTATCAGCGTGAATGGATTTTGTATTCCATCTCAAAAGAAGGGTTGTTCTGCTTTTATTGTAAGCTATTTCCTGATCACAGTAGGCCAGGAATAACTTTTATAAATCGTGAAAGTTTTTCTGATTGGAAAAATGCGTATTTAATAGATAATCATGAAAAATCGAGCTCTCATAAAGAAGCGATGATGGATTACATTACACGTAGATCTCACCGCGGAATTAAGACAGATTTTGACAAACAAATGCAAGAGTCATGCTCATACTGGAAACATGTACTTAAAATGGTGGTTGCTGTTATTTGCATATTGTCTGAACCTGGTCTAGCATTTAGAGGATCTGAAGAAAAATTTGGTTCATCAAATAATGGCAATTTTATGGGTCTTCTTGAATTAATAGCAAAGTTTGATCCTTTCTTGTCCACTCATATTTCAAAATTCGGACATCCTGGTTCAGGAGCAACTTCATATCTATCTATTTGGTTTTAGTCAATAAGTCTTTTAACTGCAGTTAATTAACTGTAAGTTAATTAACTTTTAGTCAATTAACTGCTTTTATTAACTGCACAGTTAAAATATTAGTACTGACTGCTAACTGTGCTGACTGCTTTTTTTTGCAGTTAAAGTACCCACTCCAGTATTAACTTGCAGTTAATTGTTAAGTTAACTAACTGCGACTGAACTGACTGCATTACCAAAGTACTGCAGTCTTTTACAACTCTACGTAGATGGCAAACGTTAAAATCTGCTCTTCAAAATGATAATGGCAGCTACATGATTACACGAAAACGAATTCGCAAAAAAATGGCTAACGATGGTAATGCTCCCGATGTAGATTTAAGCCCGAAGGATAAGTTTCGAATAAACGCTTTTTATATTATTATCGATAAGTTAAGAATACAAATGAATTCCAGAGGTCAAATATATAAAGTAATTTCTGAACGATTTGATTTTCTTTGCACAAGCAATGAAAATGTCAACGTTTTAGCCTGTGCCCAGCGTTTGGTGCCAAATTATCCGGAAGATTTAAATTCAGAACTTGCTGACGAGTTAATACAATTCCATCGTTATGTGATGCATACAAATGGCAATAATTTAGAATTTTTCAATCAAGTTAATTTATATAAGATTATGTGGGAAGATAAAATTACATCAGCGTTTCCGATAGACACGGCATTACTTTTATTTTTAAGTCTGATGGTGACAAATCGTTCTGCGGAAAGATCACTTAGTCAAAAAAACGCTTAAAAAGTCCTTGTCGAACAATGATAACGCAGGAAAGGCTTGATGCACTATCTCTGCTCTGTATGAGAGTGATTTGCTTCATGAAATAGATTTCGATGAACTTATAAAAGACTTCGCTGCTAAAAAAACGAGAAAACAATATTTCAAAAATTAAGTAAAAATCTGTAAAAAAAAAAAATTCGTATACATATAAAGTACACATTCTTGTACATAACTACCATTATAAATAAAATTAATTTTAGTTTTATGGAATTTTCTGTAATTTGTTTTCTTAAGTAGGTATTTAATTTTGTATGAAGTAAACCATACCTACAATATAAGAGAATATATGCAAAGGGGGCACCATTTACTTTTCAGGCCTAGGGCCCAAAAAAGCTAAATCCGGCGCTGTATCCACACAATACATATATACTACATAAAGACGAGTCAATATAAAATATACCTATCGTGTAACAAATTCTAATAAAACTGTTTATTTTTTAACGGTTTTTGGTTTAACTAGGTGTTGTCCAAGATTTCATCACCAAGGTCAGCTCTTTTTGTGAATCTAAGAGCTGGTGGTTCTAAAAAAATTGAATAATTGTTAGAACTCCGTGGAGAATGGAGATATAGAAAAAAACTAATATTTTTGGACAAATAGTGAAATTTTTTTTTTTTGTCGAAAATATTTGTTTGTTATTTTTTTTTTTAACTTTTTTTTGGAGATTTTCTTTTAAAACATCGTATTCATTCCTCTTAAGTAGAAGCGTGACAAAAAGACACGCAATATGTTCAACAAATTTCAAGATTCAAAAAATATAACTAAGTATACATTATTTTGAATAAGTTTTTAGTGTTGCCACTTACAAGAAACTTTTTTTCCAATTGAAATAAATTTTGAAAAATTTCTTCAGCACTCTTCTCGAAAAAGCGGATTTTTTCTTCGCTGAAACTCAACTCTGGTCTATGTGTTCTTCTTCTTCTGTTGAAATGTGCTTTTTTCTAGTGTAAACAACCAAGTAAGAAAAAGAAACGGAGTTAAGACAATAAGAAAATTAATGCAATGTGTTAAAAGAAACATTTGGTTAACGAATATATTTTGAAATAGTTTTCAAAGCTGCCACTGTGAGCTATCGGAAGCAAAATTTCCCTTAGAAGTTCTTCCATCCTCTAAAACTGGAAATTCCAACCATTCCATTGTTTCTTGTAGGCTCGAATTTTGTCAATATTTTCGATGATGGGAAAAGTTGCGGAGCTGAACTTGTAAGCCAAAAGACTCTCTATTTTAAAACAAGTTTTTAGTGATGAATCACCTAAGCTAAATGCATTAAATAAGTAAGCTCCAATTTTTTCCCACAAAAAAAATCTATGTTCAAAAATATATAATTTTTTAAGGCCCATTGATAAAAATTATTCGTTTTTTTGGAAATTAATTCCTCGGCACTTAAGACTCTAAATTAGATACAAAAATTATTTTTTCATGACAAAAATTTTCAAAATTAATTTTTTTTTTTGTAATTTACAAGGTAACCAGCCGCCATTTTGGAAAAATGACTTTTAGTGGTTCAATTTTACTAAACTTTTTTCTACTAGCCTAGTTAGCAGTTATTCCTACTACAAATTAACTTCCATTGATTTTTTTACCACATATTATATTTTTATTTAAGTACCTATACACATTTATCGGTTTTATGTACACTCCGTCTCACATGATTACGAACAGAACTGTGAAGATGCATTCCAAAACGACTAAAATGACACTAATCCCTTAGAAATTGAAATAAAAAGAGCCTTTTCCCTGTTTTCGGAATTAATTGGGTTGATAACCATGGAAAGACGCAATTTGACGAAACGGAAGAGATTATTGAAGCCATAAAACGAGCCTGATCTGAAATTTTTGTAGATTATTTGACAACAGACTAAAAATCTTTACACAGCAGTCTACTTGAAGTTATTCAGCGACTATTGAACTCTTTGAACATCTTCTTATTCATGATCTCAAGTGGGACCTCAACTCTTCAACTCTATTACTTCAACCTAAGGCTCCACTTGTTATGTTCGCCGGGTTGATCTCAGAAAACTTTGACAGGCATGAATTAAATCTTAAACAAAAAACGGCCTGTCCGTAATCACATGAGACGGAGTGTACTCAAAGTTTTATAATTTACAGGATAAGTCCCTGAACATATGGTTAAAATAGCACTTTAATTTGCTTTAAAACATGAATGTGAAAATTATTCTTCAACTTGAGCTTATTCAAAGATCCAAACGAGTCGACCAAACCAAATCTACTATAGATGTGATGGCTGCACCCTGTAGTCATGAATAAAATTAAACATTTTAAATATTAATAGGATTATTCTGCAATTGTATACCTATGTATATAATATATGCAAAATAAAGTAACCACAATATAATATATTACATTTAAACAACCATGTAATAGCTCAAATTCAAACATACCATCAGGCAGCAAAATAAGATGAGTTCTCTTGCTAAATATGGTTCAATGAATTTTAGTTTCTTTGCATATTTAACTAACGTCTTACATTATACTCGTATTATTCTGAAAGCCTTTAGGGGGGAGAAATTTGCAAACCATAACCATATACAGGACTAAAAGGACCAAGGACGTCAAAGACGACTACGACGACGACGAAGTGTTTTTTTTTTTGTTTCTTGTCAAATTTTACTTTCATAAATAAATTCAAGCAAAGTGTGAAAATAAAAGCATAAATGGAAACAAAACAAAAGAAATCACACACAAAAACAACATCTACACTTTTATGGAACATTTAACTTTATGTATGTTTTTTTTGTTGTTGTTGTTTTTACTCTTGCTGCTGCTCTTATGATGGTTTAAATTATAAGGACTGCGGGGTAAATCGTTTGAGGGTGGAAAAGTCAAAGTAAACGTTGCACACCGTTTTAGTGGAAACGAAACGCAAATGGCTTACATTGTAAATATAACGCTCATCAAGAGTGTAGTTGTTGATTTTTGTCTTGTTTATCCTTTTAGAGTATAGCATTAGTATAGGATAGTTTAAAAGCCAAAATGAGAATTTTTTTTTAAGAGGATTGGTTGATGGACCAGATCTTTTGTAGAAATTGTAATGGTTTTAAAGGTCATACTTTTTGAAAATTCACAAGCGGTTTTTTTTTCTTTTGATTTTGGCATTGAATATGTACTTTGATAGAGTAGTTTATATACGCCAAACATCACTGAAACGATTCTTTGAGAATGAGAGGCAAAGTCAAAATATGATTTGAAATCATACATAAGTTTTGTTCATGACTCACAAAACTGTAATGTTTTCAACTTTTTTCTTTTTCAAATTTTAAAAGCATAGAGTTAAAATTGTTTATTCCCCTTCCTAAAACCCTTTTTAAATTTTTTTCCTTTGAAGTTTTAGTTTTTTTGTATAAAAACTTGAACTGAAGATCAGATCTTCCATTACGTTGATGGAGAATGCGAAAAAAGTGGCATTTGATGAAATTTTTAACTATGGGAGATAAAAACTGCGAATGGTGATTTTGTGAAAAGTTTAAATAGCGCAATATAACCTTCCCTATTAAAAATGTTTTAACAATTAAATGAGTTAATTGAAAAACAAAAATTTGAAAAATAATCATTGCAAACTGAAAAACGACCAAAATATCCGTTTACTGACCCCTAACCATTATTTAGGCGTGTTCAGACCTATATTGTTTTGAACACAATTTGCCTATGTTCGGTTTTGACCCGGCCCCGGCAATTTGTGTCTTAAAAACGTGTTTTTCAGAATTTCTGCGTTAACATATATTTGTACATTTTGAACCTCAGGAAAAAAATGGCTTCAGGGTATTACATACCAAGACAGTTCATACCACCATAGTTCAGGCATACTTCATACCGAGGAACACATCATACCATACCATACCACCTAGTTCATAAAGAGGGACAGTTCATGCCCAAGGGACAGGTTGGGTGTATGGTATGAACTGTCCCTGGGTATGAATTGTCCCTTGGTAGGAACTGGTTTGGTGTGGTCTTTACTAATATTCGTTTCTACATTTAATTCAATTGTTTTATAACGTGTTCAGAGATATGTAATATATTGTTGGAAATCTTGTTTTTTTAGCTTTTAATAAAATGAAAAATATATTAAAACAAAAATAATATAATAAAAAAAATAATTTGATGCACTGACTCTGAAAATATATTTCTGAAACAATTTTTTAAGAAGAATGTTTGGCTTTGAAAAAAGCTAAAATATCGCATAATCTTTTTATTTTTAAAATATTGTTTTTCTGTTTAAAGTCGGACAAAACTTTATTTTTTTTTAATATTGAATAAGGATTAAATTAAAAAAAATATATTGAGTTAAAGTATATTCAAGATTATAAATGTGCGAAATTTCAATAAAATTACATACTCGTATTTCAAAAAATAACAACAAATCTATGAGGCAAAAAACCCACTTGGGTCACCCCACCCTCTAAAGCTATTCTATACGGCCCTGGCTTATTAGTACCATATTCGAGACCTTTCACTATTATACATATATACATATATTTTTTTTTGATTAGAAAAGGGCTTATTCATTTGTATATTCAACTCAATTTATGACTTAACCCCTGAACATTTCTTGATGATTTTCAAATATGTTAATATTGAAGGAACCTCCTTCAATATAGTATATACATTTACATATAGGTACCTATTATGTACCTTAATTTTATATTCCAACAAAAATCTCTTCTTTCAAAATTAACATCCATAAGAGACAGAGGTTAACTTCTATCCTAGATTTTATACACTAATCAAAAAATATTAAGGGAACCATAAAGGATATGTGTAACTAATGCAAATCATTGAAAAAAAGTTTGTAAAATCTGAAATTTTTTGTTTCTATTTGTTAGTGATAAAACAATGTTGAAAAGCGATGAAATCTTCTCTTATTGTTTTTTTTTAAAGACTTTAATCATCACCCAAGGACAAACTATGGAATCAATTTTTAAATTTTCAGGAATTTTTTTATGAAACTTCAGAAACCTTTTTGTTTTATAATAATAAGACTATTTTTCACAAACATAGAAAAAACGATCCCTTAATATTTTTTGAGAAGTATAATAATTGTATGCTATTCCAAAAAGTTCCTATTCGTTTGGTTTATGCTTCACCTAATTTTCAATAAAATGGTACCTACCTACTTTATAGCCCATCAGGTAAGGAGTACCTAGACTTTGTGGAGAAAGGTTTCCCAACAAACACATAAAATAGAGAAAAAAAACCCACACGAAACCTAACAAGCCATTTAAAATCTATATGTGTAGCATTTTCATCGGAAAGGTTGTTCTCTATCTACAGATAGATAGATATTAACTTCTTCTTACAAGTTATTGCTTTTTATTATACACATACTCCTACAAAAGGATTCACACGAAATCCAAAAACATACTTCCTTACATGGTATAGAGGTAACATATGTAAATGACTGTATAAAATTGCTTTTTGCCCTTAAATTTATTTTTCCTTCCGAAAAATGTATAGTAAGTGGATACACAATGAAAATGAGCTCAAAAGGCTGCCTTGATTATATGATAATGAATTATACTGCTTCACTTTTTTTTTATAAAAAAAAAAAAACTAGCTGGCTCTATAGATACACCGATTGCATGTCTGACGTTAAATTAAATTGTAAGCTTTTTGAAGCGTTGCACAACACAAAATGGGGCACATGTTGATGCCTCTTGCCTACTCCCATTTTTCCAATATTATGATAGCAAGGGGGGGCACCCAACCCAGCCCACATTATGTAGCTACATATATGAAGGTTGTAAGGGAAGCGAAATTTGTCTATAAAAAGAGGGTTGGTTGTTTCGACTGAAAATACATGCTTTGTATGTTTCTTCTAATTTAACGTTAAAAATGTGTGATCTAAGCTTTGATATCGTGTCGTATATCATATTGAAGGTTTACTAACAATATTAAATGGAGGGATGTCGTATTTAAGGGGCTTAAATTGTTGCGCTTACCTAACTGAGATTTTTTTTTGGATAATGCATTCGAAAATGGCTTAAAACAAAGCCTGGTAAGAATTGACCAAGTTTATTCGAGTGGTTGGCCGATAAGTAAGGGTACGGGTATATCAGCTAAAAAAAGACACATAGATTTAAGACCTATAATTGACCTATCGTCGTCGTGTCACCCTGTGGCTAAGGTTGGTAGGTAACGGTTTTAAAAGCTTCTATTGCGTAGGGTTTTTTCTTCCCTCGTTAACATACTTTACAAAAAAAAATGATATAAAAAAAATTATGTAGATAAGGCCAAGATGAACTGTACAATTTTGTATAAGGTTTCATGCTTTAGCTTATGTGAAAAAAGTATAGGATTAAAGGTATATGCGAGAGGGTGAAGGGAGGGGTAAATATTTATTTCTTCCTGATACATTTAAGTTTTTCTTTGGTAAGTAGATATGTGGACATCATTATAAAAGCCAAAAAAAAAATAGTTTTCCTGTCACGTTTTACGACTTCCATTTTCTATATATCAGTCTTATTATACTGAAGATTTATCCTCGTACTCTGGTCATGGTGATCAATCAAATCGGAAACAAGGATCTAAATAAATAGAATGAATCACGTACTTTGGAGGCAATGTGTAAATATATTGGTGTTTATGGTTTTTGTGTGTTTGTGCAGAAACAAAAAAAAATCAAGGCCTTTTTAAATTAAGTGCACAACTGAGCACCACGTACTATGGTTTTTTTTTTGTATGAGATTAAGTGGAAGGAAATTAGAGGTTCATGGATAGTTTGAACGCTTAAACACAAAAAAAAATACTAACGAACAAAATTTTAAGTTTGAGAAATTATATGCAATGCAAAAGTTGAATAAGCTTTACGATTTCGGTCATGCGATTTAAAATTGTATAAGTCATGTTTTTGTAGTAAAGTAGCAGGTGGCCTCTGTATAATAGATAGAAATGAAAAAATACTTTAAATATAAAAATAAATTTGCTTAAATGTAGACCAGTAGGTAAATAAAAAAAATTACCTCCGTTCTTAGAAATTTGAGATTTTTAAAAACGATTTGTTTTTTTAGTTTTTCTAAATTTCATTTTCACGATTTTAATATCGAACAACTTTTATATTCAAACAAAGGAACAATAATTGTTTTATAAGTTTTAGTGATTTGAAGGCCTACACATTTTTGAATCAGGTGAAAAAAACAAAGAAATTATGGGGAGAGTACGATAACTTGGGCGCCGAAAATTGATAACGGTTTTTTGTAGAGGGGTCCAAAACAAGCACTTTTTACTATGGGAGGGGGGGTCTATCTTGCCCCGTTTGGGCGGGAGGGGCAATTTTATGAAAAGTGTACTAAAAGTAAAAAAAAAATCATTAAAAAATAACGGTAATACTTACAGTTAAGTTTAATATTGTTTTTTACAGCCAGTATTTAGTACTATAAGTCACTTTTTAAATCAGGCAAAATGTATGCACAGTTTTCGAAAAATTGAGTTTCAAACACAGAATTCGGGGAAAAAAACACAAAAAAAGAAGTTTGAAGTGTAATTTCTCAAAACCATAAGATTTAATATAAATTTTTTTTAAAGAATTCGGTGCTCTTATTGATTCCTTATCAAAAACTGAAAACTAGATCATTTTATGACTTCTAGTTTTCGAGAAAATTGAAAATTATTGATTACTTTTTTATGAGATTTTAGCTTTTTGACTGCATGCCTCTCATACATATCTCAACTGTTTATACTGTACTACTGTTTAAATATCAAATTTTGCATACATCGAACCTCGCACATACCCCAAATCCTATAGTGAGGCCAAGCAGGGGGGTTGCAGGGGGGCAGCATGCCCCCACATACATACCTCAACTGTTTATACGCCGTAATGCTGGGTGCAAACATTGTTTTCATGTAAAAAAGCCTACATGGACAAGAAATCTTATATAAGTAATTTTCAATTTTCTCGAAAACTAGAAGACATAAAATAATCTAGTTTTCAGTTTTTGATAAGGAATCAATAAGAGCACCGAATTCTATAAAAAAAATTTATGTGAAATCTTATGGTTTTGAGAAATTACACTTCAAACTTCTTTTTTTGTGTTTTTTTTCCCGAATTTTGTGTTTGAAACTCATTTTTTCGAAAACTGTGTATAATTTTTGATTGATTCAAAAAGTGGCTTATAGTACAAAATACTGGCTGTAAAAAACAATATTAAACTTAACTATAAGTATTACCGTTATTTTTTAATGATTTTATTTCCACTTTTAGTACTCTTTTCATAAAATTGCCCCTCCCGCCCAAACGGGGCAAGATAGACCCCCCCCCTCCCATAGTAAAAAAATGCTTGTTTTGGACCCCTCTACAAAAAACCGTTATCAATTTTCGGCGCCCAAGTTATCGTACTCGTGCCAAAATTATTAATTAGTTTTGTGTTTTTTAATAGGCAGCTACAGTTTACATAAGCAAAAAATAAGTTTAATGCCACAAATGTAACCCGAACTTACCATCCACAACGCACAGCCCTTTAAAGACAACACCAACCGTGGAAATCTTTATTCTAAATTGCACTCTACGACCTACTGATGCAACAATAGCTATAAAACAATAAATTTTATAAAAACAGTAGATTTGAAATATTAAATTTTCTCAAAATCCTTAAAAGATACAAAATTTGACAAAATAATAAAAAGATAAGAGTATTAAGCTTTGAATTAAAAAATTAATGTATATAACTCACTGTATGCTTATATGATGGCCTAAAAGATTGAAATACTTGGTGGGTGGAATTGTAAAACTCCAATTTATTGTTTTGACAAAAAAAATTGGACAATTTGTTTTCTGAAAAATTTTTTATGACCTACAATCCTTTTTTTTAAACAAATTTTTTTTCAACAAAACTTTTTTTCGCAATTTATTTTTTTTTAACAATTTATCATTTTTTTTTTTTTTTTTTTGACTTTTGGTCACCAACATTTTTGACCACTAAATTTTGTCCAAATATTTATTCTCGCGGTTCAAAAACATTTCCATTTCATTGTTCCCAGTCAAGTTTTTTTTACCCAATCTTTTTTCTGATTTTTTTTTTTCATTTTTAACAAAAGTTATTTTTATACGAATATTAATAGAACATTTTATACACACAGTTTTGTATTTAATACTTATTTTTTTTAAATGTTTTGTTTTAAAGTTTTAATTCGGTAGCTTTAAGGATTTTCTTAAAGTATTAAAATATATTTTTGTTTGAAAATACCTTGGGACCCCCAAAATACTTTCAGTCGAGAAGAAAAATGTTTATAACAACACCTGTCTGCTCCTAAAATGAGTTTCTATTAATTTGTTAGATATTAGTTTTATTTTTTGAAGACCTTCCCTGTCCATAAATTAAATTTACTTATACAAACTAAATGTCATCAAAATTACTAGATGCATTTTCAAGATAAATAATTTTTGTTTGGCTGTAAGTCGATAGGAACAGACAGACCCAGCAAGCTTATGTACAAAGATTAAGATTCATCAAAAAAAAAAATTAAATATTGTAAGCTCTCATCAATTAATTGGCATTACTAAATTTTTATTGATCAATTTAGTATAAACCCTTGATAAAATCAATCAAATTTACTCTTCGCTCCTAGATTGGATTAAATCCTTAAAAGGAATCCATAAAATCAATTTCCTTTCTCATCGTAATTGATTATTATTTGCTTACTTTTTTACGAATGAATGAATAACATAATACATATATAGGAGCAATATTATGTATAATGTAAGATAGATTGAATTTTCCAAGAAAATATAAATTAATCAACACAATTTTTTTTCATGCTTTTATCCTTTTTTTTTGTTATATTTTTGTACCTTTCAACCAATTCTATTTTTTTTTTTAAATAATATTTATCTGAAAAATGTGTGTGGTCAACAAAAAAAAGTTTTTGAAACATTTCTTCCTTATTAATCATTTCCAAAAGATAAAACTTAAAATGTCAAAAGTTTTTCCATTCACTAAAAGCTATAGCAAACAAAACCAATTGACAGATCTGTACCTCAATACCTACATTTTGGCAAAATAAAGAAAAAATAAATCCTTGTTAAAGATGAAGTTTGGGAAAATTTTTGTTTTGTTTAAAAATCTTTTCCAGCAATTTTGGGCCCACAAACAAGTAGGTAAATATAAGTATGTATTTGTAGTAGCTATAAAGTGCTCCTATAATAATAATGAATATTAAGATGATTATCTATAAATGTTAAAAATGTCGACGGTTGGGTTGGTTCTAATATACTTAACTGTCCCTTGCAGGTTGAATGTTTGGAATCTTATCTTTTTTTTTTCTTCTTCTTATATAAACATCCCCGCTCTGACCTAACAACAATCTATTCGTATTTATTCGATCGTTATTGAATGTTTGTATGCCACCCTTTGTACAGTTTACTAAAGAGGGTCAAAATGGGGAAGTACATTATAGGGAGAGTATCCTTTTTGAGAGAAAAAAAGAATTGTGTATTATGTTCGATACGGTTTGTATTCCCAAGAATCGAATAAAAGTATTGAATGAACATTTATTTAAGTTTTGAAAAAAAAAATTAGAGATTAAGAAATAGAAAACAAAATACTTGGTGACCTTTTGCTTGTTAACTTTGAGAACATAAAATTGAATTATAGAATATCCTTTTTTGGGGCTTATGGTGTGTTTTGAAAATGCAAATCGAGGAGGGCCTACCTAATATTTGGTAATTTTGACTATGTTTTCACTTTTGTAATCAAGATATTATGATAAATTAGTTACGAATAGAAAATTAGTTATTTTCCTATAGAATTTATTATAATTAAATTTAACCCTTTTTTAGAAATTTATTATAATTATTAAATGTTTCCTACATTTATGCTGATTAAAATTTTAAATTGGAATATTTTATAAACTTTTTTTTTTTTATAAATTTCAGAGTAAATCTGTGACGATAGTTACAGTGAGATGCAAGTGGATTATAGGAATTCTGCAACACATTACTGGATTGTGAGTATTTTAATTTTTTTCTAAATATTTATTCATTAAAATGATATTGAAAAAAAAAAAAAAAATTTTATTTGCTCTATAATTTATTCTTAAAGGTAGGCAGTTGAAATGTATTTTTATTTCAAAATATTGCTCTTTCAAAAGGGAAAATAAAATAGAATATGAGTACCTAATGAGTAATAAGTTATGAGTATATATTAAAAATTGCCTTTGGATTGGAAATTGGAATCAATGAGAGTTTTAAGTTAAGTCGCGACTGATAGTGATTTTTAGGCATTTAGCTTTTTGGGATCATGGGTTTTTAAGGAGCTATGATTACGCGAGTTTATTTTTCGTGATTTTGCCTTTTCAGGATTATATGTTTTTGGTTTTTGGGACTTCGGGACTCCGATCTCAACCCTAATTTCAGTTATGGATTTCTTAATACTCGATTTATTGACTTTGTGTTTCAATAAAAAAAATATTTTCGAACATGACATGAAAATTTAAGTTTTTAAAAAAGTACCAACATTGGTATTTGATTTGTGTGCCTACAAGGATTCAATACAAAACTATCCATTTGCATTGAAATTAAAACAGGATGATAAAATATTTTCTGATCAAACATTTAGTCGAAACCGAGTTCAAATACTAAGTTTTCAAAATTCTATTAAGTACAAATTATACTTTGTATTCGAACGAGTAAGAATTATGATTTTTAGGTAATTCTCTAGAATCAAATTTTTTTCAGAAATTTTGTAGGTCCAAAAATAACTGTTCCTTTCATACAAGATAGATAGATAGATAGATAGATAGATAGATAGATAGATAGATAGATAGATAGATAGATAGATAGATAGATAGATAGATAGATAGATAGATAGATAGATAGATAGATAGATAGATCGATAGATAGATAGATAGATAGATAGATAGATAGATAGATAGATAGATAGATAGATAGATAGATAGATAGATAGATAGATAGATAGATAGATAGATAGATAGATAGATATATAGAAAACTTATTGGTTTCGAAAACTGCACTAGTAACTTTTGTTTTTTTTACAATATTAAAATTATTTAATTAAAAAATGTTTTCAGTACTGCCAAGCACTGCAGGTACTGCAAAGTACTACAGGTACTGCAAAGTACTGCTCAAGTACTTTGGTACCTGGTACTTGAAAAAAGGACTGGCACATGCCTTTTTTCAAGTACTTACCAGTACCGCGGTACTGCAGTACATGTACCAGTACTAAGTACTGTAACTTGAGAGTACAGCAGTCCTGAAATACTCAAGTACTTTACAGGTCTGATCAGATAGTATCTTCAGTATTAAGCTCAAAATACTTGATTGGCTAATTTTAGCAATTCAAATAATGAATTGGATGCTTTTTCATAAAGTAACAGAAGCAAGCTCTAGCGATCTATTGTGCATTTCATTTTCAGGTGACTAATTGGTTTGATAAACCTTTCTTTAATTATTGAGTTCGGGTATCGTAGGAAAAAAATCATTCGTTCTAACGCTTCCTTAACTATCTTTTATTACGTTTTAAACATTCTGGATATGTTAAAGAGAAATCGTTTTCTTAATATAATAAAGTGTGCGCTTTTTTATTATCTTTTTAATATATATACCCCATAGAATAATTTTCTATCATTGAAATATATAATTTACAAACACTGTGGAACTAATTCCAATTTTTGTATACAAAGAGATTGATTATGAGATTTCGTACCATAATTGCGGTTTCTTCATTTTTGAATTCTGAAATTCTAGAAAAACAAATTCAAATCTTCTCCTTCTTATAACTTTCCAAAGTATATTTTTCAAATATTAAATCAAACAATGATGACAAAAAAAAATCAAGCAAAAAAATATGATCCATCCATATAAATTGCCACCACCTGTCTATAATGTTTCAATTTCATTCTCAAGGAATACCCAACACGATGACACGACTCAAATTGAATTTTTATTTTCAATCATTTTCCCTTCCAGCAGTTGGAATATAACTTAAGCATTCACATCAGGCAAATAATTTCAACCCACTATAAAAAAGTCGACGACGACCAAAGACTTCATACAAATTTTTATCTATTTTCAAATCTTGGAAATTCAAAACTGATTTTGGGGAACAATTGAAAAGGTTTTCATACAGACATACACATTCATTTATGATAAATTTTATGTTTTTTTTTTTTTGTTGTCATCAGATGGCAGGAAACCCTTGGGCTGTCTATTTAAATGAAGAAGGAAACGATTCCATTTAACATTGGTCTTTTTTTTGTGTATGCACTTTTCATTATTTCTGACTATCGTAAAGTAATTGTAGACATTTTCACAACAACAACAAAGAAGACAAATCGGGGAGTAAAATCTTTTTGGCTTTAGGCCAAAATTCGAAGAAAGGTAGTAAATAAACTCTGAACTACCATAGTGAAACAATTCACATAGTTTGCAAATGAGACACCTTAAAAAATATCGCTTAGGTAGTTCTGGAAACTTTTATGCTTTAATGGTTTCATTTCTTGAAATGGCTTTATAATTTAATTTTAAGCAGGTTAGAGTTTATTTGAACTTCTTCTTTTTTTTTCCTTATGAAATATGAGTAAGAATTTTTTCTCCCTCTTATAATATGAAAACAATAGGGTGAACATTTAAAAAAAAAAAAGGAATTGTTTTTATGGAATAAGAAAAATTAATGTTGTTGGTTAGTCCTAAAAAAATTAATAAAAGTGTCTTTAAATACTTTTTTTGAACCTCAAAATCTCAATCTCATGTCGAAAACATTTTTTTTATACTATGTTCTCATTAGAACCAAAATAAGTTAATTTCGTTTGAATTTCGAATTTCACAATCGAACTCAAATTTATGTTTGGCTGAATGCGTTCTTCTAATTTCTAAGATAATTTCGTGCAACTTCGGTTGAAATTACTTCATTTGGAAATGTGAATTTGTACGGGAAATGAGGTAATTTGGGAGGTAATTTCGAAATTTTTAATGAATTTACCACAGTTGGCCCAATAAAAACAGGCTAAATTTCTTGTATTGCATCTAAAAATTATAATTTTTTTTACAACTTTGACCGTTTTAAGCTAAACATTGAGTTTAAAAAATTGTTTTTATTCTCAATTTTGATTTTCTTTTTATGTTGAATATAAAGAGATATCATTTATCAGAATCGGTCATAAGACGTTGAAGCAATGATTTAATAGAATAATTTTTTTATGAATTTTTTGAATAATTTTCAAACGGGAATATTTCAAAATTCTAAATAGGCACAAAAATTCTGAATTCAAATTTGAAATTAGCATTGAATTTCTATATCGAAAAGTTTGTTGACAGTTTAAGCTTTCATTCGCAGGGAATGTTGAACACGTTGAACAAAAATAACAAAAACTTCCACAACTTCAAACTGATATTTCTAATTAATAAACTCATTCAAATCAAATCGGAAGTATCGGAACACAAATAAAACGAAAATTGTACATATATGAATCCCATATTCAAATTTTCCACAAATTATAGCTTGTTATACTTGTTTAGGTAAAATTTGGGCGTAAGTTTCACAATTTTGGGTGATATTTCCAAACTATTTTTTTCTTTTCTGTGAAATTTGGGCACATTGAAATTTCAATGAAACTTCTCAACAAACACCGCCTGGGGAAATAAACATTAAAATATAGGTTTTTTAACATTTTAAATATCTGAAATCTGAAAACCACGGTTTTGCGGTTTCATCAGAGCTTAAGATTTTAAATCTTAAAGCCTAGTACGCAGATCGGGAAAGGACAAAATTTATCTCTAAAATTCTAATATCTACAAAACCTTTTCCAACGGTCGCGCGAATGTTTGAAGTTGGAGGAATAAGTAACAAGTAATTTCCTCCAAATAATCTTCTTATATTTTAATTTTTTTTATGAAGTCAAATTCTGCCTTTTACAAAGTCACAATCAAAAAAAAGAACAATCTTGTTTTTGTGGAAGCTGTCAAAATTTTTTCTGCAAAATAATGCTTCGGACATTTTTTTTCCGGAAAAATTTAGTGGAGACTTTCTTATGCGTGTATGGAAACTAGAAACCTGCACCAAGTTGGGTCCTTTTCGTATTGGTTTTGACAGCAAATTGAAAAAATTTTAAACATTCCTTCCAAGCCAAACGTCACAATTTACGCGTGAACTGCGTACGGCCTAGAAAAAAGTTGAAGACAGTTGTCCTGGGAAATTTTTTTCCCGATCTGCGTACTAGGCTTAAGAAATTAAATCTAAATAATAAATTTTGTAACAAAAATTACTTTGGTTAAAAATGGAGTTGCTTCAGTAAAAGATTTCAATTAGTCGTTATTTCCCCTTTCTTGGCTTTAATTTCAAATTTGTTTATTTTTAGCGTTCTTCCTTTAAATACAAAATTTAAAAAATTGGGAATCAAGCCGAAAATGAAAAAAAATACTATACCTAACAATTTCTTCACAATTTTTTTTTTTGCGATATTTCCAAATTAGTTTGCAGTTTTTTTAATATGCCTCGGTTTCGTCTCGGCTGCCAAGGCTAGTATCTTTGTCGAGTCTTAATTGATATACCGTGTATTTTTAACTGACGGTAATGAGGCAAACTGAAATAAATTAAAACAACACTTATTTTAGTTTACCAACCACTTATTATAATTGTTAAAATGCAACAAATTCAAGTATCTGTTTTAAGTACCCTTTTGAATGAAAAACTTATTTGGTTTCCACAATCGAATAAAATAATCTCAAATAATTTCAATGCGTAAATTCAGCTTATAACATTTTTTTATATCAGTTTGTTTGATTAAATGAAAAGTAAACAACTGATTCAGAGAAATTACTTCATTAATTAAAAACCCCACCAGATTTTGGTTAATTTCAAGTGGATACACAACACTACCATAAAAAAATAAAGTTTTCCTTGAATAATAATAATAATTCTAGGATTTAAAAGTTTTGTTTTAATAAAATGTGTTTTGTTTTGTGGTTTTATTTCATTAAGAGATTAAAATTATAAATTATTATTTTCTTCTAATTAAACTCATATATAATATTTTCAACTATATTAAAATTACATTGAAAGCGTGAGCTATTATTTAACCACTAACCGCTAACCCTTTTTGTGTGTGTTATGAATATTTATTTGCAGACAGCTTTTTGGTGTGCCATTGGAGCTATTGTATTGGGAGCAATTGCGGTGATATCATATTGGATACGAAAATGCAGGTATGTTTTTGATTTAGATAATAAATTTTTTAGAGTGAATTTAAAATAAAAATTTATAAATTGATATAGAAGTTTATCAATAAATTATGTCTAATATCGATTAAAATTTTACTTTGATTTATATTACTAACAGAAATTGAGTTGTCATTTTATGAATACTAATATTTTTCAATTATATGATTAATATTTTAGAAATGGAAATGTTAATAAGTTTTCTAAAGTTTATTGAGCAGGATGTTTTGACCAATTTTTTTTGTTTTTTAATTTGAACGTCAGTTTTGTAATGTATTGTGTATATACATTATTATGTTTTTTATTAATCATATTTATGCGTTATCCATAAACCTTAAAATTCAAATTTGGGTGATTAAATATTTGAATAATAAATAATCAAGTCAAAGTCTATATTATATCATGGCAGTTAAGATTCTTAAATATTAATTTAAGTTGAATTTACGATTAGGATGGATGGATATTAGATATAGGTATATCCCCATATTTCTACGACTTCAATTATAATATAATTTTGAAACAATACAAATAAAAAAAATAGCATTTTATTCGACCAATTTTATAGGTAACACCATTTTCAATATTAAAATTCTCTACAAAGTTTTATATGAATTTAAAAGTTTACTCAAAAATACTTCAAAATTTTTATTCGTTAAAAGGTTATCAATGAGTAAAAATTTTTAAGTATTTTGAATAAATAGCTTTGAAGGTTTTTTTTTAATTTGTACTCAAAAAAACTAAAACTGTAAAAACTTATTATCTTTTTCAATTTTCAAAATATTGAGAAACAAAAAGCTGTTAGGCATATTTTTTTATTAATTTTTGAAACGTATTTTTTAGATAAATCCAATGATCGCTGCTTTAACCTAAACAAACATTTCGGAAAGTCAAGAGAGAAATTAATTTTTTATATGCAAATTAGAATTTCTATCCAAAAATTAATTTTTATGGTAAATTGATTTAGTTTTTTCGTGTAGTGTTAATGTGTCGTTTAATGTCTCAATTATTTCAAAATCTCCAAAAATTACCCATGGTTATGTTAGATTGTATTTATTTCGGTGTTGAAGTGACTTTTCACTCAACGAAAACGAATTATTTATCCTTGGGAAATTTGGAAGTAAAACAGTTTTTTGCGTTTATTGTTAAAATGTTCAAACTACAAACAAAGCAAAACAAATTTAAGCAAACAATAATGGCTATTACATGAGTATATTGTATATTGTTTTGTTTTATTATGCAGGGAGAGTTTCTTTTTGAATTGGCTTGGGAAAAAATAATAAATATTGAACTTTACCTCATAATTAAATACATTTTTTTCATACATTTGTAGGATAATATTGAAACGCATTGCGTAGAAACAAAATGTTTTCAAAGCCACTTTCTTAGAAATAGTTTCATATTACAATATTCATAATAATTGGATTATGGGATTGTGAGACTCTTGCTTATAGTACAGCAATATGAGCGGGAAAAGCGTATCTGGACTAAATTTTTCGATAGAAAATTGTAAAAATTAAAAAAAATAAAACAAATAAAAATTTTGAAAAAAATTCTTCTGAATGTTTAAGACTTTAGAATTTAAAGGCAGAATTAATTAATTAATTAATTAGATATCGATGTATATTTGTCTTAAAAGCTTACATATTTGAATGAGAAGGGAAAACAGAGTCGGGTAAGGAATCTCACATACGTGTCGTGTGGCTAAAGTATAAATCACTCGTACTTGTCGGTACGATTGAATTTAGGCTCAAGGGTACATTAGTGAGTATTCCTGGCGGAGCCGTCAATCACGTTATCCACAAGATGAAAGTCAAGTACTGTAACAATGAGCAACGGATTCAGGCTTTAATTTGGAACTTTTAGATGATTCTTGTGAAGTATACCTTTGTTTTGATTTGCTTGTTCATGTTCTTGATCATCCGCTCGTAGACTTCCAAGACTCCTTATTGTCAAATGTAAAACTTCCATTTATCATTATGTGTCGGCGTTTTGGTGATCAAAAACAAGTCGGAGTTCTTTCATTCAAAATAAAAAATCTCTCACCAAAAGAAAATTAGGACAACGAAAAATAGT
Organism: Syrphus vitripennis; assembly: GCA_958431115.1. Classification (NCBI taxonomy): domain Eukaryota; kingdom Metazoa; phylum Arthropoda; class Insecta; order Diptera; family Syrphidae; genus Syrphus; species Syrphus vitripennis. Next base: position 136,003,943 of record OY288108.1, on the reverse strand, counting down.
GACATTAAACCTTGTGAAAGAGGCAGTACAAAAAAAATCTAGAAAAATGGTCCCTAACTTATTTTAACTAGTTCATTTTTGGAATAAATGTGCCAAAAAAATAATTTGGAACGATTTCTTACATTTAACAATGATTAATTTTTTTTTAAGTTGCTCAAACGTGGACTATTCTTTACTTCCATACTTATTCATAATACGGTAATTCTATTTCATATCTGTCGGTCCCTTGAAGCGTCAAACCGTTAATAATGTTGTAGATACACAGTTCAAAATTTTCATAGATACATGTACATATGTATCTATTGATATGGATATATCTATTTATTGTTCTAACCATATTCTGAACACATTTCCTATATATTCAAGTTCAAGAGCTGTATCCACTTTGTTATACAGGTGAGTGGTTTTTGCTTTCCATTCCTCCTTTTCATTTTTTTTTTTCTTATTTTTTTTTTTTTGATGTTGCAATAAAAGACGACAGCAGCAATCAATAGATACAACATGGTGTTTATGTGAATTGAAATTGCACTAGAATGACTCCATTGACAGATTGTCATACATGTGTGCGGTATTAGTTCAGAAAAGTTGCATAGCAAAACGTTGTACAAAAATAAAATTGAAACAAAAATAAAAAAAAATAAAACACATGACAAAGCCAAAGGAACAAAAAAAAAAGAAAATCAATTTTTTTTTTCTTATAATCCATTTAGAGGAGGAAATTGTTTTCACAGTTTGTCAGAACAATCCGTTTGAGTCGGTTCTCGTCAACGACCACGACCAACAAAGACGACCACACGACACAACACGATGAGTTATTAAAATCACCTGAGTAATTAATGTCGCCTACTAAAGGCCGGACTTAATTAGTCTACCAATTAATTTGCTTTCACGATAGCTTACACTCGTTTGGTTGCTTCCAAAAATAAACGTTCGCAAAAAAAAAAAAACTATAAACAAAACCACTTTTCCGTTTCAATAATATCTACACTGGAAATGCAAAAAACAATAAAAAAAAATATGTTTTATGAAATTTAATTTGAATTAAAACATAATTGAATAATACGAGAACACGTAGTGAAAATGAGAATCCCAATCAATGTGAATATGTTGGGTGTTGTTTTCTTTGATTGTCATTCACTGTGAAACTTTTACTTAACAAAACGTATAAATGCTTTTTAATTAAAAATCAAATTAAAATTAAAATTAAAAAGGATAAACACAAACACATTTATCTACGTATACGTATATCTTTCAATAAAAATTTAATTTAATGGAAATGCAATATCTACATGATTGCTGGGTTGAATGTAAATGTTGTGTGACATGAACTGAGCATTGAAACATAAAATAAATGATTATCGGGTTTTGATTTGATTTTATTTTTTATCGGAAGTTGATTCTATTTGTGAGTGTTTTTTTTTTTATTGAATTGAATTTGCAGCGAGGTGAAAATAATCGACATTGTAAATTTGTGATATGATTTTTATATGAAAATACCAATTGGGATTTAATTCTTTTTGTTGGGTGCACACGTGTGTTTTTGCCGAGGGTGATTTCCTGATGGAAAGCCACTTCCGTCTGTCATAATTAACGATTCTATATGTCAGTTTTAAATTAAAAAAAAAAAGGAAAACATATGACAGTTTTTTTTTTTTTTCTTAATCCGGAAACTGCTGTGCTGACAGAATATTAGAAAGTAAGCTATTGAATAATTCTTATTTTTCGTTATTAGGGTTTGCTGTTTAGTTAATATAAAATCCATTCAAAGTTTAAAATTAATTTTTCCGTTGAATGACACAGGATGTGAATATTAAATGTATTTGGGTCATCATGCTTGAAATTGTTTTTAATTTTTAGGTTAGATAATAATGTTTAGGTTTTTCCATGAAAATCACGTTTAGGTTTTTTTTTTTGTAATTATATACTAGGTCAATATAAAGACTTTTTATAATTACATCCAAAGACAGTTAATGCAATTAAAACTTTTATTTGTAGAAAAGAATTCATAAAAAAATTCATACTTATGTTTAAGATCACCAAAATAATATTTCATTAAAAAAATACAGATTTTTCTTTACCAAACCAAAAAAAATTCTGGTAAAAATGTTTTTTTGTTATTTTTGAAAACAAAAATATGTAGTAATTCAATAGAATCAAAAAACTCCATCTATTCCCAATGCTGCTAAAAAAATATTAAGCCTCACTGCCAAATTCTAGCATAATTATTTTGGAAATTTATAGTAATATATGCGTATTAAAAACAAAGTACGGATTTTTTAATATTCAATTTTGAGTGTAGGCTAGACTAACTTCAACCCATCCGAAAACGAGACAAGAATGTACTTTTTGGAACGAAGCTTTCTGTGACAAAATTATTCGAAAATTGTGTCATTAAAACACAAAGTCCAACATTTCAAAGTTAACATTAGACAGTCTCTAAGAATAAATGGTTGTTTCTTATTTATCCACAAAAAAAAGGAGAAATACTGTACCAGGACGATACCGTGAAAAGTCTTAGCCAAACGAGAACAAGACCAAGACGAGACTGAAATTTCCCAATTTTGACGAAACCAAGACGAAACTTCAGAAGTCAACTAAAAACTAAGTAAAAAATAGCGTAGCGCAAAACTTCAAAATGAACCACCATAAAATTTTAATTTGCCAAAAAAATTTCAATTGGAGAAAACTAATCACTGCAATATTTTGTACAACTTTTTTAAAAATTTGTACATTCACGGTTTTTGATTGAAAGCGGCTTTAAAAAAATGAATGGAATTTGCCCGACCTAATTTTCGAAAAATCTGAAAATGCAATTCAATAAAAATCGAAAAAGTTTTTGTCCAAAATAGGCGGACAAAAACTTTTTCGTTTTTCCATGTCCCAATTTTTGTGGGCAGTCATTCTTTTTGTGATTTTTTTTATAACTTTTCATATTATTATTTTTCTTTACATTTCTTTGTTTTCTATTTTGAATTAACTATTCAAAGTTTTGGGACGTAAAAAAATAATATATCTGAAAATACAATTCGATAAAAAATCGTTTCTCCAAACATTGTCTTAAAATATTTTGTAAAAAAAATTCAAATCGTCTTGAAACAAATTCTTTTTCATTTGTTTCAATGATAATATTTACTTTTTGGATACGAAAGAAACTTTATTACGAGATGTTAAAAGAATATAAATCTATACAATAATCTTCTCGATAATAACAATCTTTTACTGCTTTAAAAAAAAAATCCCATTTCATTGAATAAAAAAAAATTGTATCAAAAGTGCCATAAGCCACCTGGTTTCTTGTAAAACGCTAATAGATAGTAAAGAAAAAAAAATATTATAATTTATTAATCAATCAGATTTAATGAAAAGTAATTAAAAAATCCTGATATTTCTACCCGAAGCCCAAGGGGATTATGGGCACATAAATTGCACTTAATGCAATTATTTTGCTGAACTCAAGTTTTCCACAAACATCATAATCAAAGTTCTCATTCAATTATTTTATTTCCCTTGTTGATGATGATTCTGGGCAAATTTTCAAATGAAAAACTTTTTATTTTAATGAAAGCTATACTCTCGTAATAATATCTAGAGAACTTTTGCACAACCCACTGAGCAATGAAAATTATTTTGATTTATTTAATAACCATCTTTGGGCTATACATTATAAAAAAAAGACAGGATATTATGGAATGTAGTAAAACTTTCAAAATTGTAACTATATTGAAATTTTAAGTGATGATGATAAATTTTAAGCAATCTATATAAATGCATTCTTCCTCCAATGATGTGCTTGACAAATAGAATTAAATAGGTCCGTATTTTTTTTTCTTATTATTTTCTAAGTCCTTATTAAATGTCAAACTATTGGAATGATGATGTTGATGACAATGAAATGTGTTGCTTCTTCTCCACTCATTTTGGTGCCTGGAGCAAAAATGCGCATCAAGTAGTTCTTTTTTGATGGTACTGACATAGAAATTTCTTGAGTGCCCTAGATGAAATATGGTTTTATTGACATACACTACGGTGCACGTATTTCATTACAAGAGGCTATTGAGATGGCGTCAATCCACAAAAAAAAAATAATTCCTTGATATTTGACATAAGGATCAGGGTATAATGTGTCTGCTGAAAAATCTTATTTTGTCATAAAGGAATTTTTTCTTTTACAAAAATTTGTAGTTGGTATTTAGGATTGCGTAAATGTGAACGTGACTTAAAGTTCATTCATGGGGTTTTTCGTCACCGAATGTTTTAAAACTTTTCGGGTAAACAAAAGTAGGTAAAAATTTTAAATCAAAACCATCCCTAATCCAACATAATCCAAAAAAAAACAAAATTCTGAAAATTGTGGATTAAGCGAAAGTTTTTTTTTCACCAACGAATATGAGCATGTAGAGCATGCCAGGTACAGTGGAAAACCATGAAACAATAGGTAGGTATTTTAATCTTTTGTTTTATTTTAGAAGAAGAAGTAAACAAATGCAAAACAAAGTTGCCAGATAATTTAAATCTTTTTTACCATCTCAGCAACGTACAAAACAATCTCTTGTAAGAAGTTTAGCTATGAATATAATCTACTAAAGAGGAATAAGTAAATTCCTATTTGGAGTGATGGCTGAAAATTAAGCTACAAAAAGAACTATTAACAAACAAGAAAAAAACGATTTTTTGAAGTGAAGTAAAGGGTCTTTCATTTCGTGGTTTCAAGTTAGTAGCGCTGCAAATGTCAGCTGTCATCTGAAGTGTCATTCTATTAGTTGAATGTTTGACATTTACGATAATGGATCGCTTAACAGTCAAACAACAAGTTTAAATTATTGAAACTTACAGCAAAAATGGTGATTCGAACTTTTCGCTACTTACACTATCAACCAAGCAATTGGTAAAATTGTAAAAAATTTGAACAGAGTGGAAGCGTTACTGGTCGTAATGAATCAGGCTCAGTTGAAAAGTCCAAGTGTTGTTGATGACAGACAAAAAACCAAGATTTTTCTAACAACATTTTTTTCATTGAAGTACATTTCTCACTCAATGGGTATTTAAACCCAAAATTGCTGAATAAACTACTCAGAAGACCCAAATATGATCGAAAAAGTTACTGTGCTCTATAGTCGAAAAGGTGTCAATGGTCCTAAATTTTTCGAATAATCCAATGGATAGATGGTTACAGTCAATTTTCTTTTAAGAATAAATTCGATGCTTTTGACATCAACATTTCAAAAAAGATACTCATTTGGCATTCACTTCCTATAATATTAAAAAAAAATTCGACTTAACTGAGCTTAGGAATAAATAAAATTCCGAAACATACAAAATATCCTATGTACACTCAGTCACGAAAGTAAGTATACACTAGACCAAGTAGAAAAATTTATGGTAAGATCGATTTCAGAAAAATACTGTCTTTTGTGAAAACAAACTTCAGATTTTCGAGTACGTTTTTGACATGGTTTTTTCTGAACCCAGTATTTCCATAAGCTTGTTTACGGTTAGGTATTTTGTATAAGAAAAGTCAACCGACGTTCGGCGCCATCTAGTGTCAAAATAAAAATCTGAAAAATAGAATATTTCATTGAATAGTTTTGAAATATGCATATTTTCCATTTAGGAAATTGAACCATAACTCGAATAACGAACGGTCTAATACACATCAGTGTAATGCTCAGTCAATTTTGTTTTTTAAAATTATGAAAGTTTTAGTAGACGGAGAATAAAATAAAATTGAAATTAATTAATTTTAATTTTAGTCTTTGAGATATCTCTCCTTAATACAATTTTATCGCGACACCCTATTTCATTTTTCATAAAACTCATTCATTTCAACCAATTTTATCTTGAAAAAAAAATCTCAATATTACTTTTAAGATACATATATATTTTAAAATAAGAACATTAAACAAAGAAGTAAATTTAATTCATCAACATAATATATATATATCTCAAATTATTTAAAGCGTTCTTTATTTAAGAATCAACAATTGGAGTGTAAAACATACACCTTTATCGGTAGGTAGCAACCGTCCACTTTTGCCATCACATCACCATAGAAAAAGCAAATAAATATATTTAACAAAAAAAAAAAATATTAAATTAAAATTATATCCACCCAACAAAATTCTTAAAAAATTTTATTTATCTTTTTTTTTAATTATATTTTATTTTTTAATTGGTATTCAACAATCCTCACATTGTTTTCCCATTTATTATAAATCAAATTCTTATATTCAGTTTCGAGTTTTCATTTCATGTTCAGATGCAACAAACAAAAATTTTGTTATTTTCTTTATTGGCTGCTCAGCATGTTGAACGATGAATTGTATTTCTCTGCTTTTGTGATAGCAAATCAAAAAAAAATAAAAAATTAAATAAAAACACTACACAATTAAAAAATATCATAAAAAAATACCCTTACTACAATGAACATTATATATAGTTATATACAGCGTTCGTATACAAAAAAAAAGTAACAAAACAATGCAAATTAAAGAAAATGTAGAAATTGCTGCAAGCGTTATTTTTGAATTTCATTTTAATTTGAAGTTTATATTCATTTTTTTTTTGTATTAATTTGAAAATGCGACTTAAGGCTGAAAGTTGATCACAAGTTACACACATAACTCTATGCAATGCAGAATTAAATGTGTCCTTTATTAAAAATTTATACCAAAAAAAAAGTATATTATATTTATTATATATATCAACACAAATGCTTACAAACAAGAACAATTTTCAAAAAAAAAAAAATAATTACAAAATGTTTTGTCTTGTTATTTCACGATTTTTTATTTAAATTTATTTTGTTTTTTTCTTTTTCTCCACTTTTTCTTTTCTGTTTTACGTTTATGTTTGTGTATGCGTGTGTCTGTCTGTCTTAAAGGACACCACTGGGCAGCAATTACAGCACCAACACAACCACCAGCTTCAGCAACAGCAATATCAACAGCACCAACAGCTTCTCCAGGTGGACAATAGAATCATACAACAGCATCCAATTAGACAAAAGGATATCTTTTATCAGCCTCTGCAGGCTAATGCACTCCAATGCAATCTACCATCACTTGCACCACTATCAGTACCGATCACCGCCAACGCTGCCGCACCAGCTTCCACACCAACGTCGGCACAATCCAATCCCAAATCAGTATCAATTTTAGTATATAAGACCTTAAATACGGTTTTCAAAAGTAGTCGCAAGATCATCTTTCGAGTTTGCGAGGTAGCCAGTGCCAAAAAGTCCTTTACCATGTTCAAATTCAATCAGAGAGCGAAGAGTTCAGAGGCAGCAGCGGCGGCCGCATGTACGGGTCATGATCGGTTTAGTCAAGTACGTGTTACAAATAAGTAAGTCTATAAATTAATGAGTTTTGGTAAAGTTTTTTTTTTTTTTAACCCAAAACAAATATATTTTGTTTGAATAAATTTAAGGAAGAAGAAGGACTTCTACAAGAAAAAGAAAACAAATGGACTGAGAAGAAGTAATTCAGCGATCGAATTTGACGCTTCAGCATTAACGGCAGCGAATAGAAGGCAACTTTTTAGTCGGTGAGTATTTTCTAAGTATATATAATTTTTACAGTCTACCGTATATACATATATAGTTGTTAAGGTCAGTATAGTATTTAAATTTGACAAATAGATTAGTGGTTTAAATTTTGAAACATTTGAATTTCAAATTTCTATTATACGTTAATTATAATCAACAAGAATCAAAAACATTTTTATGTAGTTACAAGCCAAATGCAAAATTTTGCCTTATGCAGCTTTTAGAAGAAACACACCACAGCTTCTAGTAAACAATATTCTACAATTTTATAAGTTTCTAATTGAGGTCAAAAATATTATTTAATATTATTTGTGCACTAGTATTACTTGTTAGTAATTGATGTGAATTAGAAGAAAAGCAAATTTTATAAAAAATCAGTTAACTCAATTACCAATCATTCATTCAAAGAAGTTGCACATAAACATTTCTGATAATCATATAAATATTGCAAATACTTCATACAGTTAATTGGACTCACTCAATTTATAAAATGTTTTAAGGGTCGTTGATATAATTGAAAAAAATATACCAGTTGAGTATAGTTTTTTTTTTCAATTTAACTTACAATTTTTAACAAAAAAATTGTTTTTAAAATTAAAAAATTTCGAAAATTTGAGAAATAGATAAACAAAACTTCAAAAACTATATCTGTGGTGATTATATCAGTATTGTGGGATTATATCTGCGTTTACTCCAATAACGATATGTGAAGAATTTCTTATTTCACCTTTTACTCCAGTAAATTTATATACAGAATGATAATATCAGCGTTTACTCGAGTAAATATATCTAGGGAATGATTATATTAGAGAGTACTCCAATAAGATATCAACGGAATGTATTTACACCAATAAACATATCTGATGAATAATTATATCAGCTTTTAGTTCAAAAAAAGTATTTGAGGAATAGTTATATCAATGTTGAGATCAATAACGATATCCAAGACAGCTGTTATATTAGCATTAACTCTAATGACAATTTTTTATTATAAAAAATATTACTTGCTTCTTTAATATTGAAGCAAATACTCCAATAAATATTTAAATAATTAATTTTATCAGCATTAAACGTTTTTATTATCGATTTAAGGATTGAATTGGAGTGGTTTTAAAATTGAGAAAAGGATACAATAACGCTAGGTGTATTAAATGTGTGCACCAGTGATTTATCAATGTAGTTGCAGAACAATTAAAAATATAATCAGCCATACATTCAAAAATTCCAACTTAGAAGAATAATTTTTTTCCCCACAAAAGGAACAAATAAATATAGTTGAAGCTATTTCTTGTAAACAATTCAATAAATTTGCATCGTATTTTGCACAACATAAGAAACCTCGGGATCACTATGGCGTATACTTAACCTTATTTTTAAATTAAGAAATAAAAAAAGTAAAATTCATTAATTTTAAAATAAAATAAAAAAATGTGCAGTGGTTTTTTGGTGAATTTCGCCAGGGTTTTTTGAAAACTTCTTTAAAGTATGAAAAGTTAAAGATAGCTGTGTTTTTTTCACGAAAAACTTCAAATTTAAGTCTACCCACCATAAAACCTTAATTGTTTGTACACGAAATTAGGAAATTTTAGAAAAGAATCCTATATGTCATGATGAGTATAAGTATTTTTTTTTTTTTATTTTTTAAGAAATTTTTTTTTGCTAATTCTCAAAGTAGGTTATTTTTACTTTTAGCTTTCATTTAGAGATTAGGAGTTTATTAAGGCTTCCATTAACAATAGCGAATCAAACGTTTGACTCAAAGTGAATGTTTTTGAAATGACTTATTTTTCGACCCACATTTTTCTGTTCACCTTGAAAGACAAAAGATTGACAGATGGAGATGTTGCTCTTTGCAAACAACATTCCTAATATTCCGACATCTTGGATTTCCGAAACCTACGCTTTAAGTCGATTCAATATTCATAATGATGACCTAGGACTTTAGAGTGTTACTATATAGAGCACTATGGTTGTGTGTCGGTCAGTTTATAAAAATACTGTCTTTTATGATGTACTCGTATCCTTAAAAAAAATCAAAAATCTCGACAGAATTTTTCAATTTGTTTAATTTAATGCAAGGATCGGAAAACAAATTGTTTATTCAAATAAAAACATATACCCAAATAAATACATTTTTTTCTAATTATCATTCAAACAAACAAATACAACTAATTTTTACAAGAAATTATTTTTATTTTTTGTAATTTAATTTCAGAAATCGATCAGCAAGTTCAGAACAGGACAATTCGGATCAATCAGAACACTCGGAAAAATCCCCGCTAGTTAGCGCGAGGTTAGACAATCTAGCAAAACTATTTTTTAGCAAATCGATGCCATCGGAAACTGGAAGTAGAGATACAATAGAATCAGTGCTAACTACAAGGTTGCTCAATGTTTATACTACATATTACGATAGATACAACAATTCTTTTTTTTTGTCATAAAAAAAAATAATTTAAATTTTTACTCATTTATATAAAAATTCATTAATGTTGTTTATTTTTTTTATTTAATTGTAGATTAACCTTAAATAAACATATATGTTGTGTAGAAAATAAAATCTTCAATAAATAATAGTAATATAATATTTTGATCATTTATAATAATTATAATAATAAAAAATAGTATTGTGCTTGTTTGTGCGTGGATTTACAAAAATGTTATTATGAATGTCTGCTTTATTTTTTTAAATAAAAAAGGTGGTATATTTTATTAAAAATAACTATACAATTTAATTTGTTTTATGATATTGATGTTGCATGTTGATGGTGTTTTTCTTCAATCACAACACAAAAATGGCTTACATAAATCGCACTCTAGCTTCTCAAATTTCTCAAAATGTTTGCTTAGTAGATTAGTTTTTAATTTATATTTAATATGTACATTTTTATTTAATCAATATAATAAATATTTTTTAATATTTATTAATTTATTCATAAATTATTACATAATAACTAATAAAATTTCCTTCTTAGTTTTGAATACCAATTAAAAAAAAATATTTTTTATACAAATCTCATTTATTGATGAATATTTATAATTTAATTTTTTTCTAAAAATATTATTTTACTTTTTTATTTATTTAATAATGAAGTAATTCTTAGGTATTAACGACGAACTATGATATAAAAACAATAAATTTAGGTATATTAACATCGAATTTTAAACAAAAGCTGTACAAGCTGGCAGGTAGGTAATGACGATGTTTCAAAGTTCGATAATGATAAATTTGCAACGATTATGAGTAAAATATTTTTAGTATGAAAATTGAATTGTTTGATTAAATTGAAAAACCAACAAATATTTAATTACTCCCCTATGCAGTGGATAATGAAAGACCAGTAAAATTTGAATTTAAAAATTTGTTGATCGAATTTGTCTATGTTTTTTTTCTTGTTTCTAAGATTTCACATCTGATTGAATAGTTAAGCATTCTTTATAAGAAGTTTTTATCCTTTTCAAAAAAAAAAAATACAAAACAACAAACATTTTAAAATTTCAATACTATTTATCGACTAATAATATTAGGCAACTATTTGGGACAAGGAGGAAACAAAGAAAATATCTAATCACAAATTTCTATATTATAAACTAAAAAGTATCAAATTACTTTGCAGTTCACTAAATTCTGAAAGAATGTGCTTCTCTTTCTTGATATCAACGAAAAAAATTAGTAACAAAAGACATAGAAAATATTTAAAATTTAAGATTTGTAAATTACAAAGACGAAGGCAAAAATAACATAGAAAATATCGAACTCACATTTTCCCAACTATTTCGTGACCAATAAATTTACGATTACAGTTCAAAACTTTATACAAAAAAGAATGTCCATATATTCCATATAAATGCCAGGCAAACAAATTTAAAAAAATTTGCAAGTAACCAATGACTTATAAATGAATATGCAGTACCAGTAAACCATTTTCCAAATTTATGCGTTATCCCGTTTAAACAAAAAAAACACATAAACCACTCTTCTATAACTTCAAATTTAAAATTTTGTTATTTAACAACTAACAAACGCTTAGAGTAAAACAAAAAAAACATCGAAAGACAAATTTCAAAGTAGCGCCAAATATTTAATCACATTTCCTAAAACAACATTCTTACTATTTTCCAACACAGCTCTTTGCTGTAAACATCAATATTTAAAACTATTTTAAACCAATAAATGGCAAGAGAATTTGTTTCCCCTTTCAAACCAGTCGCTAAGCTAACTTACTGGTTTGAAATCATCCAGGCAGCAAAACAAAAAACATAGAAAATATTCATATTTTTTAAATATTACTACCAACTACCTACAAATTTAAGGCAAATTACTAATAACTATTCTTTTGCCATCTAAAGAATGATTGTTACGCTAAAATTTTTGGGTAAAACAGCAAAAAATATGATAACTTTTGAAGTGCCACAACATATTTCTTAAATAATAAAAATTAATGGAAAATTACATATCAGTGAAATTATAAATTGTTTACAAGAAATATGTAGCTTCGCTAATTTTTTATATTTTCAAAAATTAAAGCAACTAAAATCACAATTTTACTTACTTTTAATTGCATTTGCAAAAAACTCAGTAACACTAAAATCGCGTCGGGCAAAATAAAAACCCATTTTATTATATTTTTGCAACCATAATTACATGAATAGTGAGTGCTCAAAATGAAATGTAGTTTCTTCATAACTTTCTTGATGATTCTTAACTTTTACTCCAAGTTGTTAAAAAAAGCAATTTATTTTTAAGAAAGTCAAGCTGCATTATTTTGCTGTGTGTAAACTAAGAAAGGACTTCCCTCTTGATATTTACTCTTGGATTAAAATAAAACATTCATAACTTAAAACACCCAAGGTGATAAAGTACTCAAGTAAAAAAAAAATCCCCTTTCATGCCGTTTGTTATTTTTCAAACTTCAAAGCACGTACATATGTCACTATACAAAATAATATTATTGTGTAATATAGGACTTGCAGCAAAAAGGAAAATAAACACATATTTTTTTTTTAACAATTATAAACTCTTATGAAAAAGCCAGAACCAGCTAATTGAACATAATCCACAAACAAACCACATCACTTGACCATAACAACAGTAGTGTGCCATGTCAACTTTCTGTGAAATACTCAAGTAGTTGTGTTATTCTTATTCTACAAATCCTTCCAAGGTTGCTTCGTTAAAAATAATAAATTCTTGAAGGTGAAGTAGATTTGCTCGAAAGCGCTTTTTTTTTTGTTGTCCTATCTGTGGTTTTTTTAAATTTTTTTTCTTGTAAACTACACTGCTTCTTAAAATATCTGGAATTGTCATAATTCTTATTCAATTGGATTGCATAATATATATCCATTTCATGAGTCGGCTATCTTCCAAGCTATTAGGAACGGAACTTTCCCTTGAGAAAGCAATCATCAACTTCCCATCTGATTACACATACACTATACAAAACACAACTATAACCTCTAGGCCACTATGGCGTATACGTAACTTTTTTTTTGTTCATTCCTTTTTCTTGAAATACAAAATAATACAAAACAGCGATGGTGAAGAGGGGGACGAATAAGAAGAAGAAGAAAAAATGATATCTACCTCAAGAACATCAATTGAAGAAAGTCCTTGGGAATTTACATGCATTCATGTGGTTTAATTGATTTTTAGTTTTCCTTTTCTTCTAAAATAATACACAAAGATAGACATAGACACACAATTTCACCTTTGGGACCGTGAACTGATGTCTTGTATTCAAAGAGAGAGAAAGAGTAAATCCTGTATTCAATTGAACTGGGTTAAATTTTCATATCTGCATTCGAGCAGATAAGCAGCAGAAGCTGTGGCATCAGGTTAAGTGATGGAAATACCTCTAGCGCCTCCTACTCTCTCAAAGGACTAAATATTTCGTTGTGTGTGATGCGAAACAAAACCTTTTGCCCTGCCATACCTTCTGAATAAATATTTTTTTTTGTTGTTGTTGTATTTTTGTGATGCTTTTTATGAACTTACTGGGGCGAAGGGTGGAGGCGGTCGTAGAGTGCGGTGCACGGTGTGCGGTATGCGGTTTTCTAAAGGACTTGCTGAGATTTATTTCATGCCAAACTATATAGCACCTTTCGATACTACTCTAACAGCCAGAGCACGAAAACCATCATTCCTGAGTAAAACCATCACCTTTTCTCTCTATTCAAATACAATCAAAAGGATATCAAACGAGGAAAGAAATTGAGGTTATGTGCAACTGGAGTGATTTGAATGATACTTCGTGTTGAACTAAGCGAGTTAAGTTTATATCTATCTATCCTTATATATATACATATAGGTATAATTTTGAATATTGCTGCAGCTACCGATAAATTTACCACAAAGTTTTGCACACCAAAGCACTTCGTGGGATTAATTAAATTGATATTGCTCTAGATGCGATGAATGTCGAGAGAACGAGCGAAAAAGTTTCAAAGCAAATTAAGTTTAGTGATGGCAGGGGCTAAAGAGGTTTACCTCTATTCTGTTTTTTTTTTTTTTTTGGGAATTTTGTGAAACTAGATTATGGTTGTCAATAGGGGGTTTTTAGAAGTCTGTTAGAAAAGAATTTAATTTAACATGAAATATAATTTAAAACCTTTTTTTTTACTTTACTTAGATGATGGTGAATTGGAATATAGTATGAGCTTTTGCTTAGGGAAATATGAAATTTTAAATATTCTCTTTGTGAAAATATCAGAACATGTGCATGATTGGATTTCATCATTCAAAAATTCAATTACTTTTGGTTGTAAATCAAAAATCAATTGAGAAATTTGCAAAAACTACTTACGATTGATGCACTCTTAATTCCTAGTGAGGCATAAATGTTCATTGGATGTTTCAAAGAACTCAAAGTAATTGTAATCATTCTGGTTCTAAAAATGAAATATTTGAAAAAATGAAAATTCTGTTTCAATTTTAAGAAATTAAAAATTTCTCTTTTGAATATTAATTAATATTAATTTAAGTTTTAATTAAAAATCAGAATAATATTTCATTCCATTTATGAATTGCTTCTATAATCCAAACTCAAGAAAAAATGCAAGTTTTTGAATTTTTTTTCAAGCGGTTTTATTAAAAAACTAATTTTTACACATTTGCAATTGTGGTATGCAATATTATTAGTATAATTAGGACCTTTTCTGAAAAAATCCCAAGCCAAAAATCTGGTTCGATCAAAGTTTTTGTTACTGAGGTTTATTTTTGAAAAAAAATTTATCAAATAATTTTTATTATTTAGAAAAATCTACAGAAACAAATCCATTCAAATTATTGAGGCCATCTTTGGAATTCAAAAGTATGTACCGTTATTTTTTACGCTAAAAAAGTCTACATCACCCCTTTTTCTAAAATTTTAATTTGAAAAAAATCGCTTCAGCAAAAGGTCGAGGTTTGCACAAATAGATAGACCGACAGAAAAACAACCCAAGAGACAGGCAAATATGCAAGAAGAAAAAAAATTTCCAAAAAACAGTATAAAGTCACATTTAGATCTAGTGTGACATTTTAAGAAATACTTATAATGAAGGCTTTTACTCTTTTACACTTTTAACAAGTTAGCTTACCCAACTGTTTTACTAACTCTGAGTATCCCTGTGGAGGTTATAGCTCCCTCCGACTATTCTGCACTTGTGCTCATTCTCTTCAACCATTCTTCGCCAAGCGATTCTATAGTCTGCCTGTGTGAAAGGATTCCAATGCATCCTTTGACTAGCAATGCACTCGTTCCGCTTTTGAAGCGTATGGTCAATCCTCTGCCACTTACTTTTTCGTATGATAGAGCCAATGGGTTTCTGACCTTTTCTCTTATAAAGGTTATCATTGGAGGATGGAGAAAATCCTCAAAATGTTTCGAAGGCATCTATTTACGAACGTTTGCAGCTTTCTTGTGAATGATTGTGCCTTTCCCAGTGCTCACCCATAAAAAAAAGCACGAAGTCACGGTCTTTAAGCTTATAGAACTAATTCCTTCATATTTTGTACAGCATCCCGAACTCTACCTTTACTTTCCCTATTAGACAGTACAGTACTTCCAAGATATTTAAATTAGTTCAACATCTCAACTGGTTGTCCAAAAAGTGTTAAATATAGAGCAGCTGAGTGGTGCTAGAACTTCAAAATTTAAAAAATGAGCAGATATCTAAAGTTTCTTATAAGCACTAGGACCACCCGGATTTTAGGGCTTAGTTTCAAATTGATATGAAATATCTCATGCATTTCGTGGTGCTCCTGAAAAATATAAATTAGTTCTTGCATCATTAAGTTTTTAAAAATCCGTCGTGGCCAAACCCAAGACCCAAATTGACGAACCCGAAAAACTTTATATGAACAGAATTTTTGTTTATCAATACATATTCATTAAATATATATTAAGGATTACACAATACAAAGTTGTAGGTTTAACACAAAAGGTTGAATTTAATACTTCCTGTGGAATTTGTGCTTCGGAAGTTAAAAAAAGTTTCTTACCATTTATATGTATATGATTTACAAGCTTCACTTCCGTTGCCTTCTTCGTCCAGTTCCTGCATATATGTTATTTTGAAATAAGTTTTTCAACATAATATCATTCCAATATTTGCATTAAAAAAAATACAAACCTCATTCCCCCAACAAAACGAAACATAAATATTAAAATATTAACACATGACTGTCCATACGAGTACCTCCAAGTAAATCTAAACGTTTTTTTCCCTTTGATAAATACTGCCGTATTTCAAAACAAATTTTATTATTTGACCTTATTGAACTTTCAATTACGTTGAATTACGATTATTGAACTCTCGATATTATTTGCCACTGATGCTGTTTCCTTATTGCAAATAAATGGTCTCTCAATCCAAAAATACACCCAAAGAAGACTCAGAGCTATAAAATATTGGTGATATACCTATAGTACATAAATCTGAAAATTATGTATCTTGAGGTACTGCAAGATTCTTTGTTGTATACGAGTATTTTTATACATATCAGTGCTCTTCAATGGCCCAGAGGGATATTCAAAAGATTTTGTGGAATCCGTAATGGAATATGTCTCATAAGAGTAACAAAATAACATTCATAATGATAGATAGAACCTTAATAAAATTGCATAGTTTTATGTTTCCCAATGTGTTATTTCAGAAGTTTAACGGCATCTATTTTAAGGAAACAATTTTTTGTTCGAAATTAATTCAAATTGGATAATCGTTAAGAAGAAAGATTTTATGATTTTCACATCCTTAACAATATTTTATGAGTTTTGAAATTTGCAATGAAATAAAATACACGGCTGGATCGTAAAAAATTGTTCTATATGACTGCACTGCACTGCAACGAAACTACACTTCACAACCCACTGTATGAAATTGTGTGATGTTTAGTTGCGAAGCAATATAGCAGCTCATACAATTTCACATGAATAATATTTTGCCGAGCAGTGTTGCCCAAAAGTACTTCAGAAGAGACAAAACTCAATTTCTAAGATACGCTTAGATTGCCATTTGATGTATCAAAAAAAAATTGATGCATGAAAGAAATTGGTCTTTAAAAATTTTGTAAGAGCTTCTTTTTCAGTTTTTTTTTTTTTTTGACAGTTCTGAAAACTAGATACAATTTTATATACGAAAAATCTAATCCTTGAGGAAATACATTTTAATAGTGGAAACCATCAGAATAAAGTGGAGGACAGTTTTTAAAACTAGATAAAATTCAATATAAAAAATATCTAATGATTGTGGAAATACATATTTTGGGTTTCTATTGGTTTGATAAAGTACCGAAAAATTATTTTTGCTAAATTTACCATAACTTTAAAAAAATAATATTACGAGTATTGTTAGTATTTGTCGTTTATTAATTTAAAGTCAAAAATGCTGCAGCCGTGAACAGAGAAGTTAAAAATTATTTAACTCTTGCAGCTTGGGTTGCAGTATTTAACCACATTAATTTTCACCACAAATAGCCAAGATACTTGAATAACAGGAAATTCAAGTTTCAACATTACAGATAAACAGAACTTTGGTGAACCTTTAAGTTCTTTCCAAATGGCAATATTTCCTATTTGTGATTGTTTGGATTCAGCTTGTGGCCTGGAAGTGTATTTGGAAAAACGTGGTTTAGCCTTGTTTTTAGTTTTTAATTGGGAGATTTCAGTTAACTAGCTGTGATTCAAAGCTGGTTTAAGCGTGGAATTGGCTTAAACCATAGCTAAACCTCAACTTACTGACCGATACAACTTTGAAAATTTTTATACATTTTGCCTCAAATAAAACATTCAATAAATGTTTGTTTAAATGTTCAGTTAATGAACCTCTTAATGTTTTCAATTTTTTCATGTTTAAATTTACTGAAGTTAGGCGTGATTGAAATTATTTTTTTTCTGCAAATTTTGTCTTTTCAAAAATTATATTGAACTAAATTGAACTAAATGAATGAATGAACTAGTTGATTGTTCACTCAAGTTAGCTTAAGTTCGCAAAACTATTTTAAAACCGAACAAATGGGGTAGAAAAAGTAGTTCTTTTACCAATTTTTTTTTTATTTGGAGTTTCTTGGAAAGGTTTTAACACAGCTTAAAAAATAGAACTTGTGTTTCAACTTAGGTACATGTCTTGAAGAACTATTTTAGTTTCTAAAAACATTGGCGGACTCATTCTTGTTGCATCTTAAGTGATTGTTATACAGAATAAAATTAATTGAAGCATCATTTTTTGAAAGACTGTGCATTGAGAAACTTTTTTTCATACAATCAAACACATTTAGTCAAAAAAATCAATAAAATTACTTTTATCGATTCGATAATTTTTTTTATTGATTATGCTAAAAAACTTATTTTAACTTTTAGATGCAAAAAAATAGGCTTTTGCTTGCAACAAAAAAAGTTTTACTAAAAATATTGTCCCAAAATACGATTTTTATGGGACTTTTCCAATGACACTTGAATTTTTCAACTTGTTCCCGTTTTTAAATAATATTCATTCAATCACATGCAATTAACGTCTAATTATTTTAAAGCTGTTTCCATTTTAGAGAATTAAGGCAAGTCATAGGAATTTATTTTATACTAATCCTGGGCACGTTCCTAAGCCAAAGCTTAGGACCAGAAATTGCCAATGCAACCATTGTTTGATAAATATTATTCACGTGCTCATAACAGTACACCAAAGAGTCCTCTTACCTTAAATTCTAATAAATCCATATATATGGCCTTTATTTATTTATAATCAGTATCATTTACCTTTAATTAGAATTTGAAAACAAACAATAATAATTTACCAATGTCTGGTGTTGAATTAAATGAACACTTGCAATATGCAAACACGCATATTCAAATCCACTTAATTGCTTTCGTTTGCATTTGAAAATGTGAGATCCTTTCAATTCGAATCAGAACCACATACATATGTACCTATCTAACAACATAAAGTCGCAATGCAGTAGACAACAACAGACACACAATGTTCGTACTTGTACTTGGCAAAATGCAAAATGTCAACACTATAATATATAAAGTGCCAAATCTATCCCACTTGGTATTCACTAAAAACCAGGCTTAGCAATTTATTATAATTATGCAACAACACATCTATCTATAGATATAAATAGGTAGTTCGTCTTTTAGAGAGTTTATGGTAATCCTGCCTCCTGTGTGACAATATATACTATATGTAGTGTGATTCCCTCTCCCCGGCACCGCCATCGTCATAGTCCTATAGCCTGGCATCAGTTACGCCACCAGAAACTGACTTGTTCTTCGTCCCGGACGGCCACCCTACGAACGTAGCGTTTCTCCATTGTTGATTCCATTCGTCGTGTCGTGTCGTAGTCGTATAGTCATTGTCATTGCCTTCAGTGTTCAACCCTTGCATCCTTTGTGCGATTGTCTACTCTACATTGTCATTATCCTACATTAAATGACAATTTTAGAAACAATGAATTGTGGTTATGTAGCGGTTGTTAGCAAATACATACACATCACACACACTCATGCAACACACCATAGATAATGGAACCGTTCAAGGATTCAGTGTCATCAGTTTCCCGGCTACTTAATTTCTAATAAAAATAAAGAAAACAAAAAAAAGAGTTGGAAAAAGAAATTAAAATTTTATCATCAAATGGTCATTAACACGGTTGTTATAGGGCTTCGGGAGTTTTTATATTAATTGCTCTTAAAGAGCTCAAGAATACTCAGAGTATTGTGAGTGAAAATATGAAGAAACATTTTCTAGGAGAAATTGAGAATTCAGAAACGATTTTAGCTTAAATTCGTCGTTTAAACTTATTTTCCATTGGAGAAAATTCGCAGATTTTAGTGATTTCAGCGGCTCAGTGCGTGATCAAGGAGATAGAAGAATTTGGTTTGAAATTTCACCAGAAGGTTAAAACAACATCGACTGGTTATAAACCCCGAGAATAATTTCCCGCACTCAATTTCGCTGCTAGAGATAATTATAGATTCATTCACTTTTGATGACGTAGACCAACAATTCCTTCCTCCCGACCTGGACGAAGTGAAGATTTCAGTATTCAAACAAAACTCCTGGAGCTGATGGCTTCACTTCTGAGCTGGTCAAAGCGGCAGACTTGGTAAGGAGTATGCACCAGTTCATCTGCAAAATATGGTCGGAAGAAAGCAGATCCGATAAATGGAACCTGGGAATTGTTTCCCCAACTTGAAATTGACACTATCCACTTTTTTTATCGGCAAACTTGTCCGTTTGTGCAAGATGACTCTATCAGCGTCGTAAAAGATCTTATCGTTGCATTTGATACCACGACGAGGTAATGCACTGTCATTTCACTACTTCAACATCCTTCTTGAGAAAATAGTGCAAAACTCTTACGTCAATAAAAGAGGCACAATACTCGGATACGCCGCGCCGACAATGTTGACATAATTATAAGAACACAGCTTAATGAAGGAGACGTGTTTAATGTTCAATGACAGGACCGAGTATATACTGTCATCGAAAACACAACACCGAGTTTTTTGGACAGAAGGTCACCATAGAAAGCTTCTACCTTGTCTACCTTGGCAGCACTGCTAATTCAGACAGTGGCAACAGTAGAAATCAAACGAAGAATAACTCTTGTCAATCGCTGTTTCTTTCGACTAAGAAGACAGCTGAGTAGCAGAGTTCTCTTTCAAGCAATTTGTAGGCCACTTTAATCCCGGTTTTTATATTTCGCGCAGAAGCATGGACCTTTTTAAAGGTAGATGAGAACGCAACATTGACGTTGCCAATGGGGTCATCTTAGATAGTCGACTCAGATGGATGGATCATCTCGAGCCAATGAACCCCAACGTTACAGCCTAGGAACTCTTTGAATAAAATCCTGAGGGACGACGTAGAAGAGGAAGATCGTGACTCAGATGGGCCACGCTGCGCTGCGCTGCGCTGATGGGCGAGGAACCTTACCAAAATGGCGTGCGAAACTGGAGAGGTAGCTAGGGACCGAGTTTGCTGGAGAAGAATTTTGGTTGAGACCGTTGCGCTGGTCCGAACTGTAACGCCTGTAAGTCAGTAAGTAAGCTAAAATCTTCAAATCTCTCCATAAACTGTTAAATTTAACAAGATCAGAGATTTTTTCATTGAAAGTTTGTGCGAGGTGTTCTAAAATATGTCTCTTTCTAGGGCACATTATTATTCAATAAATATTTTATAAACTTTGGACAAACAACTTTTACACAGCACTGTAAATAAACCTACTTTCTTTAAATCTTATAAAGAAACTTGCCCTTCCTAGGTCCTTTTTATTCTTTTTGTTATTGTTTTCGGTGTTTATTATAATGTCATGCCATGCAGCCAACAACGCTTATGTGTCACATTTCCTATAGAGCTTTTTAAGACTATTGGTGGAAAATTACACAATGACAATAATTCTTAGAAACACGTCTAATTATTCATTTTACGTTGAATAATGTTTTATGTGAAAAACTGTCAGGATATTAACATAATTTATATATACCTATACTATGTACGAACATGTATCTACACAGGATATAAAAATAAGTTTACTGATGGTTGGTTGCAGTGTACAATGTGCGTCCTTGAATTGCTGGATTGTTTATCAGGGGAGACTTTGGTTGTTTTCGGTTTTTGTTTTATATTTTGCTTTAATTTAGGATGAGTAAGATTACGAAGACTGATATATTACACGAAGGGAAATTTTGTGATACAAAAAAAAAATTCTTAAGTTAATGATTAAGGATATACAATGTATGTATATGTAAGGAACAAGTTGAAGCTAGTTAGGTACCTACTTGACGATGTAATATTGTGACAGCTTTGTTTTTATAATGATGATTTATGGTTAATTTAGTTTACCAGTATAAAATAGATATCACGATAAATATGTGTGGAAACGAGGAAGCTCCAGTTATTATATTTGACGGGTGTCTACTTTGTGTATTTGGCAGGTATGTCTATATGAACACTTAGCCCATCATTGGAATTTAAAAATATTAAGAAAACATTTTTCTGATAGCAAATAAGAAATTATTGTATACATATACGAGTACATACGATTATCACTTGTGTTCTAGCTATGTGGAATATTATTTTAAAACTAGTTGGTTGTAGCATGCCTTAAGCTGCTCATACAGGACTGTATTTAATATTTGTTTCCGAACTATTTGTTTCTCTTTGAGATATGTTTTTCAGAAACTAACACCAACGTCAACAGCTTCATTCAACATAAGCAAAAGCAAACATTTGTGCACTTTAGAAAAATCTTCAAGACAAACGTTCAAAAATCATACTATTTTTAACGATTATCTTATCATATTTTACAATATCATATTGTCAATATAAGGCTCATGTAAAAATCTTAAACTATATTATTTCAAGCATTCACAATATAGATTTTTGTAAATTTTGAAAAGTATAATTGTAAACTCGGAATTTTTTTAGATCAGTCTTCTCAAATTTACATATTGTTAATAATACACTAATTTGTAAAAACCTTGAAAAATTTTAAAACTAGCATACTATACCAATCCATATTGTTTTTGAAAAATTTTTGCACATGATAAACACTTAAATAAAATTAACTTATTTGGTTTGATCATTCTTTCCTTGAAAAAAATTCAAAAAATTATGGAAATAAAGCCTGGAATAAAAACAACAACCATTTTTTTGTCGAAATACAAATTTTCTCAAAAAAATGTCAAAAAAAA
The DNA here is from genome assembly GCA_958431115.1 of Syrphus vitripennis. Taxonomy (NCBI): domain Eukaryota; kingdom Metazoa; phylum Arthropoda; class Insecta; order Diptera; family Syrphidae; genus Syrphus; species Syrphus vitripennis. The sequence continues at coordinate 135,981,221 of OY288108.1, read as the reverse complement.
AAGATTTAATAAAATAATCGAAACAAATTTTTCATTTAAAAAAAAATTGTTAAAAAAAAAATTCGAAAAAAAAATTAATCTACATTACGCAGATTGACTTTTTTTTAAATTTAACCTAGAATATCTTATGGATTATGCAAAAACCAAAATATACTTTAAATTTAATTTCGAAAACATGTTGAAATCTATTGAAACATTAAAGAGCTAGGCATTCTTTAAAAAAAAAATCTTTTCAACTTCAAAATGATTTAAACCCAAAACCGATTCAATAAATTAAGCTTCATATGCTATACATACACACATACCTATTTTAGTTATTTTTTGCCATTGGCGTGACGTGGCAGAGAAATTAATTGATTTGCAATTTATTTGAGCCAATGACCACCATTAAGCAATTGAAAACACCTGCTGCAGAACCGAGACCTTTCCTTAATTATTATTTTTACTCAAATTAACCTAACCCAACCCAACTATAATAATTTATAAGCATTGGGTTAAATTGCATTGAGTCATTTTTAATTTTTGTACTAAAAACTGAGTGTGTTATATTTTTTTTGGTTATGTTTAAGACTGTTTAAAAAAATCGAGGTTCTTATTATTAAATTTTTGACAAACTTTAACCCAACTCATAACATGAATTCAAAGACAAATCAAATTAAAGTATCAATTGCTAGGAAAATAATGTTTTTTATGTCTCTTTCTATCTGCTACTGAAATAAAATTATGTCTTTAATCTTTGTGCAATAAATATAAATTATCTTTGTAAATAAAAAATAAACTCTTCTTTAAAATCTATTTAACTTCCTCGTACATGTCTTTACGGAGTGTGTACTGTACATCATGTATAAATATTTTGAAAGAAATCAAAACATCATATTTTAGTACTAAAAAATATTTGTTATTTTTTTGTGTGTGCTTACAGACCAAATCTAAAGTACCAATACTCAGCGCTAGATGGTGGTACTGGTGTCAATGATCGAAGTCCTCGCGAAAGAGCCTCCCGTGATCGTGCCCTAAACGCTTGCAAAGAATGGGTGCAAAATTCAAATGGGCGCTACGATGTTATCGCCCACCTAGACGAGATCGGTTCTCGTCATTCGAAGAACTGGTTTCTAATCAATGATTCTTCGGTGAGAACAAAACTAATACTAATTAATTTTTTTTCTAATATTAATATTATATTTGATTAATTTTCAATATATAGGTCCGCACTGACCGCCTTATGACCTTACTTCCATTACCTCCAGACTGTGTTGCCTTAGATGAACTGCCACCATGTGAAAGTCCAAAGGGAATACTTATGGAATTGCTCGGTTCCCTCCATCATCCGTACATCTATCCTGTTCTAGATTTAGGTTTTTTACGTACCAGTTCAATTAATTATGCTTGCCTGGTAACACCATTTAATTCACGTGGCAGCCTCAAGGATCTTATTTATAAAGTAAGTCAAGTGCATATGAAACAAACAAACGAAAAAAAAAATACTTCTTCCAAAGATTTATTATTATTATTTCGTATATGAGCGAGTGAGTGAATGAGTGAGTGAGTAAGTGAACTGGGTGTGAATAATTTAATTATTATTATTATTATCCTTTGAAGGCCCAGTGGAATGAGCCATGGAATCGCAAGTATACAAGAAAGCCAAGCTGTTTGCCAGCAACTCAAGTGCAAAGATTGGGTCGTCAGATACTTGAAGCTTTGCTTTTTCTAAAAGAACGAGGTTTTCCGTTGCACGGTCATTTGCATAGTGGAAATGTTATTTTGCAGAATGGTGCCGCAAGGTAAGTTTATTTTTATAATAATATACTATATAACAACAACAACAACAGCAAAAAAGTTTGTTTATAAGAAAAATAGGTGAAATAGATGAAAAGAAAACAAGCAAGAAAAATGCATTCTATTTTTATATTTAAAGAGTTTCGGGAATGTTGTAAACTTCGTGCAGGGTCAAAATTTGAATAAATTTATTTATTTTTTTTTCCTTCTTTTGTGCTCGTTGGTAGAAGGAAAAACATTTTTCTTTTAGGGATTCTTTTATTCGATGGATTATTATGGAGGAGTATAGAAAGTTTTTATTCACTATACTATATGAGCCGGAAGATAAATTGGATTTTTTTAGGGCAATGGACCGTGAATATGGGATTTTATTCTAAAACATAGTTATTATAGTTTGGATGATAAGGTTTCAAAAATAAGGTGTAAGGGTGTGAACGTCTGGAACTATAAGAGTTATGTAATTTATTTTTCTTCAATTATTTTCCAAAAATTTCATAATTTTTTAGCACTTTCAAAATACTGAATTGTAAAAATTTTAAGGAATCTTTTTTATATAAAGTCAAATTTTATTAAAATTATAGTTTTTTAATATAGTATATTGACAAATTTTTTTGTTATTAAAGTTCCTTAGACATCTTGCTGGAGACAATGTCTACGGTTCTTGAAGATGCATGCTCTATCCAACTCTTCTTTAATTGTACTAATTCCTCTTTGATCATTGTTCACTAAGTTCTTCTAGATCAGCCTCCTCAGATTCCATACTTGAGAAGATTCGAAGAAGCCATGCATATATTAAAAAATTTCTACCATCTCAACCAACATCCACACTATGGAATCCTCCTTGTTTGGCATTATCTTATTTGCTCCAGGACGATTTTTGCTATAATCTGGGCTGACTTGCCTTACTCGCCGATTCATCTCACATAACCCGCAAAAGCGATAAAGCTGTTTAGTGATATGAGCAAGTTCGAATTTATTTTCCAATACTTTAAATACATGAGTGAGACAGAGAAAACAAATGAAAGCAACAAAAACGTTAACAACAAAACAGAATATCATTTACTAGTTAAATCGACTTCCAATAAAAAGTGATTCATCTCACTCATTTCAATTAGCTAAAGCTCGGCACTAGTCACACTGTGTAAAAAAAAACTCAAAAATTCATAAACCCCCAAAATACCAATTTATTGTTAAAAAGAAAACGTTTTTAAATGATTCCAACAATTTTTACACTATAACTTTTTGAGAAGTAGAGTTCTCGTTCCATTTAAAAATATTGTTTTTTTTTTAATATTACTTTGAAAACCATTTTAGATTACTTTGCAAATTTCAAAAACAATTTTTTGTAGGAGTTATGATTTTTTTTTTTAAATATTTGTTCGAACATTTTTCAAATGTGAATGTCTTGAAAACCTGACACGTAGTTTTTCAAAACCCTTTGGAAAAGACTGTTTTAAGTTCCTGCATCGAATAATTATAGAAAAATATGGAAAACATTTTTTTGAATATAATTGGGGTAAAATGGTTTACATAAGCCGCCACAAAATTTATGTTACAACCTTACAACCCAGATTATCAGGCTACATTTTAATATTTAGAAAAAAAAACAATTCTGAAAAGCTCTTTCCAAGCAACGAGGTGCATTGATGCACACCAATCTATTTTATTTTTTTGTATCGCCTTTATCTATATACGAGTAGAAAATATGTAGCAGTAGGTATATTTTTTTTTTGTCTGTGCAATGTTTATATTGATGGAACTTCTTATAACAAAAGAATTGAGTTCAGTTCTTGTTTTTTGCACATTAAGCACGCATAAAATTGGAAAAGTTTTTTTTTTGTTGCGTCCTCATAACGCTGATGGAATGCAGCAGTTCTATAGGTACTAACAAAAAATGTGGGACAGGTGGTTGTGTTAGATAAAGTTTTTTTTTCTATAAAAGGAATTTTCTTGCACTTCTACGTGTTGTTTTATTTGTATGGCTTGAAAATCCTTAAGGTAAACATTTATTTAAAGAATGGGGAATTGGTTTTATCAGTAGTGAAGTAGTAGAGTTTTGTTTTTTGTTGTGTTTAAATAAAGTTGTGCTTTTGTCAGTAGATTTTGACTTTTGACTATTTGACAAATCAAAGGCCACTTATATATAGCGTAGAAGAACTGTACTGCTACCCAAAACTGATGAATGATGAATGTAACAACTAAAAAACAGTTTATTTTTAATTAAAGAACTTTTTACAATCACAAAAAAATGTTTAAGAAAGTTTCTCCGACTTTTTTTTTTCTCAAAAAAATTTCGATTCTTAAAATTCTGAGACTTATCTTAAGCAACACAATTTGATATTTGAAAGAATTAAAAAAAATAAATTTTTGAATAAACATTTAAGATTTAACAATTTTCAAATTTTAAGTTAAAAAAAAACGGTAAAAGAAGAAGAATTCATTTTTATAGAAGAGCTGTGTGGATTATGAACCATGCACAAAAATCGTACTAAGCGTTTGGATCTGAGAAAAGTACCATTTTTTAGAGTGAAGTAAGCACCACTATTTTAGATTTTCAAATATGAAATATGAAATTCTACCATTGTGAGCTTAACTTCTTTAATTTGAATTATTTGAAAAAAAATCTGATTTGCACCTCCTCAAAAAATTCTGGTAAACGTCGTTCACTTTCACATTAATACGATTTTTGTTTATAAAGGTGTTTTTTTTAGGTATATAACTTTGAGTTGGCAACACTTTTTTAACTGGCAGCCATTTTAACAGCTGTTTAGGGATTTTTGTTTACTTTGGTTTGGCATTTCAACATAAATAGACTGACATCGCCTAGTAAGGTGCAGATTCGGTGAATTGATTTTCACCTTCATCTTTGGTAACCTTATGTACGCCGATAAACCAAAAAGATCGACCAATTGAAAGACAATATTCGCAGCGTTATTGCCAATATTTTATTTTATTTTATTTTATTTTATTTTATTTTATTTTATTTTATTTTATTTTATTTTATTTTATTTTATTTTATTTTATTTTATTTTATTTTATTTTATTTTATTTTATTTTATTTTATTTTATTTTATTTTATTTTATTCTATTTTATTTTATTGTATTTTATTTTATTTTATTTTATTTTATTTTATTTTATTTTATTTTATTTTATTTTATTTTATTTTATTTTATTTTATTTTATTTTATTTTATTTTATTTTATTTTATTTTATTTTATTTTATTTTATTTTATTTTATTTTATTTTATTTTATTTTATTTTATTTTATTTTATTTTATTTTATTTTATTTTATTTTATTTTATTTTATTTTATTTTATTTTATTTTATTTTATTTTATTTTATTTTATCTTATTTTATTTTATTTTATTTTATTTTATTTTATTTTATTTTATTTTATTTTATTTTATTTTATTTTATTTTATTTTATTTTATTTTATTTTATTTTATTTTATTTTATTTTATTTTATTTTATTTTATTTTATTTTATTTTATTTTATTTTATTTTATTTTATTTTATTTTATTTTATTTTATTTTATTGTATTTTATTTCAAAGTTTTATACCTCTAAAAAAAACACCCTTCATTTCTGTCACAAAACCAATAAAATAGACCTTTAAAAAACAAATTTAAAAATAACAGAGAAATACACTCAAAGCTATAATTAATTTATAACAGATTTTATTCTTTCACTAACACCAGCTGACCAAAAGCCACATTCGAAAAGCTCTTTAACCTTCAACTAATTAAGTTCCCCAGTTGGCCCATTTAAAATTAAATTCAAAACATTTACCAGAATTAAGTTCCATTTATGTCGGAATATATAACAAAAAAAAAAAAAAACTCATTCCAAGTCCCTTAGAGACGATCATAGTCAAAAGTTTATTCCCACTACCATACTAATTTGCCTAACTAAGTTCATATTACCTTTTGCAATGTGGTGTTTTATCCACTCACAATATGCAACCGACCACAATAGCTTTGCTAATTAATATGCTAATGGACTTATAATTACCCGGCCCTAGTCCAATGCCAGCACTTCCTCCGAACAACGAACCCATGTTTTGCGCACACTATTCGTATATCCACAGATGATGCTAGGCCAGTTTTCATCCGGAAGCAAGGATAAATTACACAACCGTACGTCGTCGTTGGTTGTAGTCGTCCCTACTTCATGCTGCTTAACTATGCGAAAATATAAATCGAGCTTACATACGATCAAAGGAAACGGAAGAGGGTATGCAGTTGTTGTGTGTGGCATAGTTCGTTTGTGCTTTAAGAGTGCAACACGCGAAAACACACTCAACTCTTACATTTTACAAAGGCTGAAAAATCGTATTTTTAGTCCTCGTTTACACGAGCAAACGGAAACTCTATGATGCCTGCCTGCAAGAATTTTTAGAATCTCAAAAGTATTTAAGGACGATATGAAGACGAGAAGAGAGAAAATATGTGCTGCGGTGTGGGTTGTGGCTTTGGAGATGGAGTTTAGTTGGAAAACCGTATTGGAATTTCTCAAAGAATGTTGTGTGTGGAGGGGAAATATTCTACTGAACAACACATTCGACAATATGTACGAACGTGTTTAAGGCCTTTGACGATGCTTTAAACGGGCTTCCTTCCTTCCTTCCTTCCAAATATCTTTTTATATGTTGGGGATACAAACCTTTTTCTATGAATATACTTTAGTTTTTTTTTTTTTGACGTGGGTTTTCTTTTCTTTCATTTTTTATTTTTTTTTTTATTACAGACTCTCTGGCTTGGAGAATGGCCTTTTAGGATTAAGCTCTCGCATCAATGCGATTATGTGGTCACGTTCAACCACGGACATCGAGAATGTAGATATTATTTGTTTCGGTCATTTACTTTATGAGATGTGCACTGGCCAAGAGATGACCACACCGAAACCGTCCATGAGAGTTCTTGAAATGGATCTAGAACAATATCCGCAGGTAAGTTTTGTTTTATTAAAAATAGAATTTGATTTTCTTTGAAGGATAGATACTCGTATGTGGAGTTAATGAGATAGGACTTATAATGTTTTTACGTTTATTTTGATGTCTTTGTACCTGCATTCGTAAAATCCAAACTCAAACTTTTGATATTCGGATACTTTCATTAGGAAGATGAACAATTTATGCATCACTCTCTCCCTTGTAGATTGCAGGATAAGTCATTTAGTCACCGCAGATAATTTTGGAGAAGAGAATCATTTGCCATCAAGACCTGATGTCTCCATTTTTCCAGGACTGGCAGAGTATCTCGACTTTTTTCGCTTTTCCCTTTTTGTTTTTTCACCACAGCACTCACTTCTTCTACTTTAATTTCGGTGACTTCTTTGTTCTTAGGTTTAGCTATTGGAAAGTAGAGCCACGGAAACTGCTTATTTAAAAGTCATTCACAATACTATTGCCATCTGTGAAGAATTAAGCATCAAGAATATGGTCTTACTTAACTCCTCATACCCAATTATGTCCTTGAGTTTCCCCTTGCGGGGCATAGGATATCTACTACTCTTAAGACGTATTTCAGCTTTCTCCAATTTGTTATTTGTTCCCAGTTGTGCTGATTTCTTTTCGGCCGTTTTTCAACAATGTTTCTTCACATTGCTTTACTTTTCCTTCCGAAGTCACTGAGTTCCTGAGCTGTTCAAGTATGAAGCTCATACTTGACATTTGGATCCATCATATGTAGCCTTGACAATATAGCAATTGATTTATCTGGGATACCGCTCCTGCGCAAGCCCTTTTCCAAGTCTATGAACAGCAGGTGAAGTGGTGATCGATATTCAACGCAAAGGTTCGTGCTGCTTTGAGATTGGTTTTTTTTTCGATTCAGGACTATTTCTTCTATGGAAATACCGCCAAATCCAACTGCTTTATTGTTCTTTAGTGCTTTGATTGCGGTGAAGATTTCTTCTCTTAAAGGGGTTACAGTGCGACCTCATTTCATGCGGTATCCAAACTCTATCTCGTGCTCCCTTCCACTGGAGTAGTTGCGTTGCAAGCTTTGAGGTGTTTCCTTTCTCCTAATCTAATCTAATCTAATCTCTAGACTGCAGTGGTACGAAATTTTACGGTAGTTACCATCAGATGGTGGTTGCCGTTCCCGTGTCTGTATCTCTATTGTATTGGACGTCCCGAAGACTGCTTCTTAATTGCCGACTGATCGCGAAATACTCAGTCTGTCCGTCGACACCCAAATGACTTTGTGACACATCTTGTGCTCAATCATCGTCCCTGTCACGGGCCAATTGAAGAAACCGCAACGGAAAAAATTAGAGGATTTTTTTTGTCAAAATTGTTATATTTTGTGTTTATTATTAAAAATTTAATCTTTTCTTTATTTTAGTCAATTTACAAATATACTTTTTTACAAAATCAAACATATTTTTAGATTTTGGAAATTCTCGGATTAATCTTTGATCCACCTGGAGGACAATGCCCTTCAGTGGAGGAACTTGTGCTGTGTGATCTTTTCCGTAATATTGACTTGCGTGAACTACGAGGTCCATGCTTTAGTGTAAGTATAACAAAACCAAAAAAAAAAAACACAGCAAAATAATAAAAAAAAAAAAAAATACTTACTAACTGCTTTCGCTCTATACTCCTTCTTTCCAGACAATCAAACCAAGTCTAAGTAGATCAACCCTTAATTTGCTGCTTGCTGTTAAAAAGCGACAAACTGCATCCTTAGGCAGCTCATTTAGCGAAACAAGCTCCCCATGCACACCGCCTTCCACACCCCGCGACCGAAGGGTTGGGTAAGTGTTTCCGCTTTTTCTTTTTCTCAAAAAATAACAGCCCCGACACCATAATATTTCGTCCTTTTCACACTTCCTCTTGTTCCTCTGTTCATTTTTGTTCACACGAAATTACCTAAAAAAAAAAATTATAATAAAAGAACTATATACCTTACATATATAGAACAAAGGGTAGCATTTTACATCCTAGTTCTCTCTATCTATATAATACTTTATAATTATACTCGTATATATATATATATATTTGTATATGTTTTTCATATTTTCGTCGTGTTCGTGTTTTCCATGTGGACTAATTATGAACTTACATGTGACAACTACACATGAGTGTCACATAAAAGTTCCCTCATTTTAGTTTTTTTCTTTGGTTCGTTTTTTTTTTTATTTTTTGTCGTTCATAAAAGATCCCCAAGCATGCAATTTAAATAAAACAATCCTTATTATCCTTTTAAACAAAAATTTGTTTCTTGTGAATAATAAAATTTAAATTTTTGTTTATTGTAATTTGTGTCAAAATTATACTCTCAAACAAACAATCAAAAAAAAAAATAACAGTTTTCCGCCTGCACCCTATGAAGTGTTTCGTTTGATTTAATTACCCATCCTTCCACAAAAATTAAAAAAAAATATAATAAAATAAAAACAAAAAAAAAACAAAAATTAAACCTAACTAAGCCAATAAAAAAGATTTAACTGGATTGTGTTGAATGTACCACTCTACTACCACTACACAGAGAATGACAGATAATGAAACACGTAGGGGTAAGTCTATTAAAATAATAAAAACAAAACAAAAAAAAGAGCAACTAAACCTGTATCTACTCTACAACTTAATCTCACATGTAAATAGTTACAACAACAACAAAAAAAAAAATAAAACAAAAACAAAAAAAATAAATAAAAGAGACATGAACTTTTGTAATGGTAGTAACTATATATACTATTGTATATTTTTGTGTAAATTGTATAATTTATATAAATAAATACCTGAAAACAAAAATGGGGGTGCAAAAATATCTTTTTCTGCAACCACTTTTTGGATTATGCCATTTACATATACATATGTACTTAACCTATGTACAATATATGTAGGTTTTTGGCTAAAAGTAATGTAAAAGCTTTTTTTGCCATGCATAAGCGACGGCTGATGATTTTTAGCTGTTAAGTTGTTATGGCTAACTGGCTGACACATAAAATTTACACGTAATTAAGAGTTTATTTATTTATTTTTTTTTTTGCCTAAACACACACGTTATATAGATAAATTTATAATAATTTTCGTAGATGTAGCTTCGAAATGCTAAGAAATTAAATTTTCATTTTGATTTTTTATTGGTGTCTTATTTTATGTTCATTAGGTGAAAGAAAGACAGTTACATACTCAAATTCTATTCGCGCCAAATGAGTTGAGGTAGGTGGACGGAGCGATAAGAACTTTAGGATTATTTATAGACTCGCCTCTAAAGTGTAAGGAAATCCAATTTTTCTGACAAGATTTTGAAAATAATTTATAAAGGCATGTGTCACATGTAATATTTATCTAATGTAAATTATATTGGTGGCTTTCTGCACAAAAAAAGTACACTGTGGCGTATGAGCGTTATTTTTCACGCTAAAACCAAAAAATTGATAATTTTGGCAAAAATTGTCTGGCAGATTGATTTCAGGAATATTCAAATATTTACTTATAAAGTAGTTAAATATATGCAAAATATAATGGTATTTTCTTTCCTGAAGAACGAACAACGAAAATTTTTGCATTCCTTTTTGCAAATGCTATTTTAAAAACCCATATTTAAAAAAAATGCACGACTTGACCGTGGAACAAAAAAGGAAATTACAACCAAATGAAAATCTTGTCAACAAATTTATGGGAGCAAAATCCGTCCGTCCGTCCGCAAATATGAGATTTACTTTATTTCAGTATGTAGCACAAAGGTTTTTCGATAAATTTTGCAAATAAGTTAATATTAGCAATTTTGGATTTTGAAAATTTTAAAAAACTTACAAGATAATCATAAAGAAGTCAAACGATGTTTGTTGGATTATCAAATTTTCTTCAAAATTTGACAATATGGGATTTATTTTTTTTTTTAAATATGATAAGAAAATCGCACGATCTTATTACAATCTTTCATTATTTAAAAAAAAAACACATGATTTTTTTTTTGCAAAATGTTCAAAGCTCCATATATTGAAGTGCTAACCTTTTCTTAGGGGTTGTTAGTCAACAACTTGTATTATGGTCCTTAAAAAAAATAAAATAAAAACAAACATTTGTTTGAAATAATATTGATAAATTAAGAAAAAAATAAAATTACATTGAAAGTATTTGGGCCATATTTCCATCTTATAATATGAGGAAATATCTATTTTTAAAATACTAATATGCATGTGGAAAATGTATTTTATATAAGAATAAAAGAAAAATGATGTTTTAACAAAAATGCTCCTCTCTACTCCGTGAAATTAGAAACGTCAAACTTCAACCAGAAAAAAATTTGGGGTTTTCATTCCTTTTTTCGGAACTTCGTCTCCTCAACTCTTTTATACCCCTAACAGAGTTTACCCCAAAGTAACCTTTAACACAGCCAAAACATTTGTTTAAATGTCTGATCAATCTTCCAAACCATATAGCAAAATCAATTTTTGATTAAATTATGGCCGCGTTTATAATAAGCTAATATAGGTTATCTGAGAAACTTTTGCATACGAGTTAGTGGTCAGCGCTTGTTCAAAAATCAACTGATACAATAATATTTCAATGTTATCCGAGAAATTTTTGGATTTTAGATAACAACCCGATATTCACTCGAACATGGGAAATATAAAAAACGATTGTCAGATAAAATACTGTAAAATTGCCATAATACAACCAGACACATATAATTTTATTTTACTACAGGTATGTTTGGTGAACTTTCGTTCGAATTTGTATAAATTTTCACAATTTGGGTGTCAAAACCCATACGAAAAAACCCAAATTTGTAAAATTTGGTAAAGATTTCTTGCTATCGATAAAACTGTCAAATAATTCAGTGTCGGTTAATTGTCAGACGAACATCGGATAGTGAAATTCTCAGGTATCTGATAATCGTCTGAACATAATTTTTTTTTACTTTCAGACATATTGGTCATTTTCAGATGTCTTAATTTAAGACATCTTACAATTGCTGACAATTTTTACTGTAAAAAATATCAAAACAACTACAAATTTTCATAGCTCAATACCTTTGCGAACAAAAAACGTAAATCGTTTTTTTTTTTCTACACCCTGAGGGAATGCAAACAAAAAATCCACCACGTGAGTAATAGTATCTTAAATCTAATTATTACTAATTACTGCTTACCCACGGAGGTGTTCAACTAAACATGAAAAACTTAATCACTGATAGAAATGATAAAGACGCTATAATTTCAGACATGATATCAATAGTTTGTTTGGGAAATGAATTTTTCTTCTGTCAAGACGTCTTTAAATTAAACCCAGAAATCGATTTTTTCGTCAATTCTCCCGGGGTTTAGAAAAAACACAGTTAACTTTATGAAACTTGAAAATATTTTTGTTTTTTGCAAGTCACAACACTTTTGTTTTAAGAAGTTTCAAAAGCATTGTCAAGCAATTTAACCGTTAATAACAACTATAACTATGTTCATTAGTGTGGGACACAATCGCAGATATATTTTCATAGTTCCTATCGATAATTTGTATAGAAACCCCATTTTTTCAAGATGGAATCGTTCAGCACAACAGTAAAACACACCTCATCTGAATCCTAGCTGACTCTAGATAACGTTTGTGCCGATAAATACGGTATTTCTTGAACTCCATTATTATTGTGTTATCGATACATCGTATTGGAAATCCTCGGAAACTAATGGAAACTCTGCTTTTGGATCAACTTAAGTTACAAGCGGGAATATAAATCGCTGCTTTACTGAGCGGTCATGTGTTGTTGTTTTGCATGTAATTTTTAAATTTTGGAAGTAATTTTTACGACTTTAGAGATACAAGTATAAAAAAACAAGAATAGTGTTTATGACTCTTGTCCAAGTTTGATTATAACTAACCATCTATCGATATACCGAGAGTCACGGTTAATCTAGCCTAATGTAGGTAAAATAGTGAATGGAAGTCACATTTGTTATTGATCAAACCGTAAGTGAAAGGAATAAACCTAGTATCAAAAAAATAGAAAACCAATTTATAGTCTTCATTATCCAAACATTTTATTTAAAAAAAAGCTAAAAAAAAAAAATAATTACAAGCACCTAATAAAAATAAACCTACAAATCTTTCAAACTAGATACAGAATTGTTTCTCTTTCTTCACCGTGTGTTATAGGAGTCTTATCGTGCTTTAAGAAATTGCAACAAAGCTTAATTTTGAATGGAAAAACAACTACTATATATTTGCACACTGGATTGAACTTTTTTTTTGTTATGTTTAACTTAAGACAGCACTCAAACTATTTTGCACAACAAAAAACATAAACTATAATATACACATAGTATGTCTGATGTTATTTAAAATATCACCTATCCAAAAAAAGTCCTTATAAACTTCCACTCCTATTATGTATATACTTTTACTTTATTATTTGTAGTTTTTGTTAACTTCATCATTATGTACATGTATCTAACCAGAAAGCATGCCCTCCTGGAATGTGTTGTGGAATCCAGCATGAGCCGCAGTAGTTACTCTTGTGGTTTTGTGTACTATTTAAGAAGTACTCCCTGATGTAGAGCACCTATATACACAAACACAAAACACATAAAATGTATATCCAGTTGACACACCTAATGTAATTTTATTGTATAACCTAATTAGAGAGCAACAACAACAACACTTTTTGCTAATTTAATTAAAAATAGGCCCAAAACATATTCCTCTATATACTCGTATATAACTCAAATAAAATATATCCTTGACATGGTGATATAGCACAATCTAATAGCAATCTCTTTCTCTCTGTTTTATCTTCCTTTTGGTTTCTGCACGAATATGGATCAAATATGCATCATCCTAGCAGGACAATGGATTCATTTGATATATCAAGCGATTCGGAGGAAGGCCTGTTGGACGAGATTGTGGTTACGGGCAATAACCACAGTTGTTATAGGCATCCCTTTAATCTACATCATCAGCAGCACCACCAACAACAACAACAACAACACCAGCACCAGCAGCAACACCATCAGCATCAGCATCATCAGCATCAGCATTCCAAATATGATCCACTCACTTTCCCACCACATTATTGTGAACATAACCCCAACTCGGATGACAATAGCAGCTCAATCAATGAAACATCCTCCGCCTCCACCAACACTGCTGGGGCATGTATCAGTGGAGAACCGGCACAGCATTGTAACCCAAGTGCAGACGGAAGTAGTTCAAGTGAGGCTTCCACAGCAACTACATCCCGTGGTGGTGGCAGCGGTACCGGTGGTGTAGGGGCAGGAGACAATAATTGTTATGATGATGCAGTTGAGTTATCGACATCAGGTCAAGTAACTCTTGGCACTGCCACTACCTCTTTCAATCATCAGCTTACCGCTGACATGTGCAGCTATAAGAATTCAAAAAGTCGTCGCCTGGAATACTCATTGAAGTGCTTGAAATACGGACGCAGCAATCCTTCACAAGACTCAGCCTTCGGGTCACTGACCGATGGTGACCTCTCCATCGGTTCGTCGAGCTTTCGTTTGAGCAGTTTTCAGTCCATTACATCACCAATTGATGAGGGAGTTGAAGATATTATTATAGCCACCACAACTGCTGGAAGTGAGACATGTCTTGAGCTAGCGACGGTCTCAACAAATGGACAATCTAACGATTCGGCAATTTCGACGCCTTGTCGAGAGGGTTCACCGAATTTCCTAGCTATCGAAGAAAATTCTTTCACCACCACTACATCGGGAAGCAACAATCATAATCGTCCACAACAGTTTCCCGTTACACTCTCGCCTAAAATCCAAATAACCACCTCAGCATCCACGTCCAATCTCCAATTTGACCCGCCGAAGATTCTGGTCAACGATCAGAATTCTATTTACACCACCTCCCCTTCTAAACGCTCCGGCACCATTGAGGTTTTCTCACAAAAATACAGGGTATGCTCCTTCGAAGATATGTCGCCGAATCGCAAACAGTCAAAGTATCATCTCAAGAATGCCAATCGCTTGGCTTTTCGGTCACTGGAAGAGGAGCAGCGCATCGACAGCGCTTTTATTCCGATACAAAATCGTACAAATTCCGAAAACAGGGTAAACATCAATAACAGTGAGAAGTACAAAAAACTCACTCATACGTCATTCAGTCGAATCAGCAAAACCACCAGCAGTGTGACGGTAGCTGTAGAGCCACCGCCAAATTCAACTAATGTCGGTAGCAGCAGCTCCCAACCAAGGGACAGTAGACATACACTTTGGAGGGATAGCAAGTTCTACCGCAAGAATCGCATAGCTAAGTCTAATGATTCACTGTTGGAATCACCAAATCATTCTCCGTCGCCATGTCGCCTTTCACCATCTTCGCTACGAGACAATCACTACGAAGCCTCTTCGCCTCTTTCTTCGTCTTCGTCATCATCCTTCACCCGCCATGGACTCAATCGGGGCAGTTCAGTTAACGAGATCTCCCAGAACTGCAGTGGTGGAAGGTCGCCACATCGACGATATTGCAGCTCAAAAAGTGAAGATCTTAGAGATCTAGATATGCCTACAACAATTGACGGCCGTAAATCACACTCCGAGCGCCATCTATTCGGACTGTCAAAACTTCGACAAACAGCAATCACTACCATTGTCGGAAGGGGTGGTGGTGGTGGCGTCGGCGTCGGCATTGGCGGGGAATGTTTCTCCGAAGACGAAACCTTCCATCAAGATGACAATAAATCCTTGAAAAGCCTCAGCACATGTTCCATCAATCGTGTTACACTAACCACAACAACAACGACAACAAGGACCAAAAAGAAGACCACCTCAATGGCTGTTCTACCCTCATCAGGGCCAACTATAACCTGCAATGTAAGGAATTCTGTTTTCAAGAGCCTAGATCATGCCCTCAACTACATCGACTCGAATGGAGATGACGAAGATATTTCAAGCTCGACTGAAGAATCACCCAGACGTCATTATAGTGACATTGCTAGAATATTTGGCTCGACAACAACACGTGCTTCGGATGATCCGCATAGTAGTAGCTGTAGTGAGGAGAAGACTCCGCTGCTGGACAGCGTTGAAATGTCACCGATAAGTCCAACCGAGCCGGATCTCAATATGTGATATACGCAATTTAGTTAAAAACATGGTCTTTATGGTTTTTTTTTATTCTTATATTTTGATGAATATTTTCTTTTTGTACTTAAATATTATAAATCATATTTAGAGAAATTGTAGTAAGAAAAAGAAACCGTTAATTACGAGATGAAGTTGGATAATAGTTAAATCGTTAATTAAGAGTAGGTTGAGAAGAATTTGAGATGTTTTCTTTTTACTCAAGAAAACAAAACTACATTCAGCTTCAAAATTTTATTAGGGAATTTAAAAAAAATGTATATAAACTTCGTAGGGATTTTAAGCCTGTTACTGCTTCATTGTATTGTATAAAGTTTTCTTTTTCATAATATTCCCAGAAACTTAATACAGCTGACTTTGGAGTTATTCTCGATTGGTATTAATTTATTTTTGATATGGTTTTGTTAAAATCAACGCAAACTAGTAGCAATTCAATTTTCGACTGTCAGTTTTGAATCAGTAGTTTTTGAGTATGGAAATGTCAAATTACATGAAAAATCAAGTAAAGTCGGCTGAGCTCAACATTTAACTCCACTTACTCGGCTAGCTCCGAGCAAGCAAAAACAAGTTATGTGCTATAAAGTGTCACATTTTTTCGGTTTAGAATTTCCCTAGAAAAATAACGCACAATTAGGTTTGTTGTTTTTACAGCCTTAATAGCCTTTAAAAAAAACGTTGCCTGGCTAAACAACTAACGAGATTTCACGGTTTGTCTTCTATTCCCTGGATGAAAAGGGATATTCTCAAATTTGTTATCGATAGTTTGTAAGGAAGCTTCACGTTTTTGCCAAAGATGGCGCTGTTCAATCCAAACGTCGCCGTCATCGGGAATTCGAGAGGACGTCATTTATTAATTTTTATTTATTGATGTTTTTTATCATTAACAAACAAACATACAAATATAACATTAACAAATAGTTAATAAATAAAGTTTGCCATTTCCATACAAACTATCGATAACAAATAATAGGTATACCTATTATTCGCCTCGGTTTGATGACACAGTTATTATCCGTGTTAAAGTTCAAGACCTGAAAGTTTTCTGGACATAGAATTTTACCAATTTGTAATAAGAACTTTTAAAAAATACCTTGCAAAACTTTTGAATTTATTCAGTTATTGAAAACACTTTAATTTTTAATAAGATTTTCATTATTGGCGGAAGATATTATGTTCTTGCAAAAGGAGAACTTCACGCTTCAGTGAGCTCTTGCTCTATGTCACTGAATTATCCCAATTGGCATTGCTTAAAAATAGCAAGAAAATATCACAATAAATTTTCTTTAAGATTGCAGAAAGTTAACGGTGCTTTCTACAATCATGAGAAAATCAATGGATTTTTAAGTTGTTCAAATGTCAAATCAGAAGGAGAAAAGACAGTGACACATCCGCGAAAAGCACCATCTGTTTCGAAAAGAGCAGTAATGCCAAAGTAAAATAACAATTTTGCATGGAATCCCTCGATCACTGACGCAGTAAGCAGTAACCCTGTTTTTCTCTTTGAAACCAAAATCTTTATTTTTTCAAAAGAAAATGAGAGCACATAAATTGCATACTTTGAAAAAGCATTTTCTATATTAATATATGTATTCTAAAGAGCTGATATATTATGTAAAAATATAATAATAAATTTATGTATTTCTTTTTTTCCAATCAATTCAATTTGATATGATTTTACTGAGAATAACAATTCTGATTCCCAAATAATAATGTGGTTACCTCAAATCTTCACTTCCTCAGCTTAACTGAAACTTTTTTTTATAAAATAAAAAAATCCAACAAAAACTATTATAAAATTTCTCAATGGTCCATTACTAACTTACAATATTACTGTAAAAAAATAAAATGACTAGTATTATAATAATTCTAGCAAAAAGTTTTGCGCTTTAATCACACCTCCATCCTTATGATAAAATTTAGGTAATTTAAAAAAAAAAATAAAAAAATTAATTAAGGCTCACACTTATATGTTATAAAATAAAAACAATAAATTAAATGAAATGACAATTTTAGGAAAATATTCAAATAACATTAGCTAATTTTATTACCTACCTACATTAAACTGTAAATAAAAAAAAAATTAAAACTTATTTACCTACTAAAACCAACAACAAATAAAAAATAATGAGCTTTACTTTACTTAAATTTATAATAACTTATCTTCTGTTGTATTGTTATAACTTAAATAGGTATCACATATAATACATTATAAAATTTCCATTCCATGAAAAACTTCAAAACAAAAAAAAAAATCAGCATTCATTCTTAAACTGCTTTATTTCGAATTTCACCTTCAGTGGCATTTAGATTATTATTCTATTCTATTATCTTAAAAATTTTCTATTTTTTATGAAAATCTTATTTAATAATGTTTAACTATAATTAAATTACTTTAACTCATAAACCGAACAGCAATATGTAATATCGATTTCTAAAATAAAATAAAATCATAAAATACTTATAAACAAAACAATAAACAATTTTAGTATCTACAAAAAAATATAAAAAAACAACAATTGTAAAATATTAGAATTCTTTTCGAAATATTTAAATAAACTACTAATAAAAGAACACTTTAAAACTAAGTTTAGCAATTAAATAGAATCTAATATTAACGCAACACACTCCTACTTTCAAGACATTATTGCAAATCGAATAGTAAATATTATAGAAATAACATAGACACGATCCATTAATCAGACTTACATATATATAAAAAAAATTCTCTTTATAATAAATAGTAAAAACACAAAATGCAAAAAGTAACATATTCAATTCAATAATATAAATTAATAAAAAAAAACGTTAATATGCAAATAAAAACAAATGTAATAGGAACAATTTATTTACACAATACAAATTATAAACAATCAGACAGTTAGTGAACAATTTTTGTCTTAATTTAACAAAATGTTATTCAACAGAGTAATTTTAAATAAAACCTACCTATTTATTATATAAGAAATAAAGAATTTAGATATTGTTTTTTTCCCCATAAAAAAAATATATTGTTTAAATTTTTGTTAAATTTAAAATAAAAACAATTATTTAGTTAAAATGGTATGACATTATTTGAATTTATTATGTATGTACAAAATGTTGTATAAATCTAAATTAACAATAAAAACATCGGTGATATTATTTAAAAAGGCTTATTTGTTTCATTAATTCAGTTTAAAAATGGAGAACAGGACAAGTATTTTCAAATTCTAAAAAGTTTAAGTATCGAGTTATAAAAACAAAAAAATACATTGAAAACACGAAAAAGTACATACTTATGGTTTGGCTGATTTTACTCATGAAAATGGTAAGTCACTCAACTACCGATTCGAATTCAGGTGTAAAGGGTTTAAATTTTTCAGACAAATTTTCAATTTTTTAATTGTGGAGAACTCAAATATTCAAAATAAAGAAACAAACAAGAATAAATTTGGGAGCATTCGATATAAAAAGTATATGTTTTTATGTACGAAATCAATAACAATAATCAAAAACAAATAATCAATATAAAATCTCAATATCCAAAAGCCACAAATCGTAAGTAAGCCGCTGTACTAAGTTCCTTTAAACGGTCTTTGCGCCATCTACAGATTTATTTTTATATTTCATTTAGCATAAACAACAACCCTGTAATTTTGATTCCCTAGTCAAATACTAGCTGCCCCATGTATACTTTCCTCCGCTGAATTTTCATAAATTTGGAAGACATTTATTTTTTTCAATAGCAAATCATGATAAAAAAATTTTCAAAAGCCCAGGATTGAATAATTCGAAATCCGAAATTGCATTTGACAAAGAGAAAGGGGCATATTCATAGTCGTCTGACAAGTTGTTTCTTTGTCTCTTCTAAGCTAACCTGGAGTTTATGTTATTCTTAGACAATTTAGGGTCTAAAAGATATAAAATATAAATAGATATAAAATAGATATAAAATATAATCCTTAAAAACGGTTAAGTCTTTGACTAAGTTGTTTTTTTCTATCCTTCAAAAAATGGATTGGATTTCAATGAATTGACAAGCAGTAGTACTAAAATTGTAGTAGAATTCTGTTTTTTCCTAAACAGAGCTGCCAAATTCTTTATTCTAACCTGTATGTTAACTTTAGACTCGAGGCCAGTTGGACTCGGTTCTAAAGTTTGACTCTGAACAAGTCCCAAAGTTTTAAGGCTTCCCCAAACCAATCTTAAACCGGTGCGAAATAGTTTTTCATTTTTCCAAGTAAGAATTGTGTTGAGTTATTTCTTACTTATCGATAAGGATTTTGAGAGCAAGAAATAAAATATAGGAATTTCCTATAGTAAGGTCAATTTGCACAAATATTTGAAACAGCTGTTCAGTTTATATTTTCCGAATTCAGCAGCTTAGCTTGGGTTTAACTCAAGTTTAAGGTTCTCGTGTGATGACAGCGATTTCGATGTTGAACCAAAGCTAATCCACTGAAATCGGTGAATTAAAAAGTTGAACCAAGGCTGGTTCGATTCTTTCAACAAAATAGTTTTTTTGTTTATTCATTGCCAGAATCGAATCGGTTTGAGAGAGGCTTAAATTTGTGACTAACATGGAAAGGGATTATAAGTCTGGATTAATATTTTAATCTGGATTGCATTATATATTTTTTATATAAGTTTTTATGATTGCGAAATATGGTTCATCTTTGGATGAATGTAGAAGCAAAATTGTTTGTTGGGATAAACTCATCGATTTGGACTTATTACCAATATTATAATAAGAACTTTTTTCAATACAATGCAAAAAATTGTTGTTTCTTTCAAAATTACTTAAAAAATATTTCTTTTTATTTTCTTCATAATATGTGATTTTTGTTCATATTCTGATTTTTAAAAACATTTTCCTACTTTATTATTTTTCTCTTATCAACTCGAATACATTCCCAAAGTACAACTTTTATTTATCGTAAAGTTATTTTTCTGCACCAATTTTGCAGATGTTAAATGAGTTTCTGACTTAAAATAACCGACCTAATTATTCCTCATCTGGCAATGCTCATATTCATTCAATACGCATTCAATTGTTTTCAGCCCCACTCTGACATTTCTCTGAATTTTCAACCAAAACCACAGCAAACGAATTCGACATTTCACATTTGTAATAAGAAATTGCACCAATCCGCACGTGAATTAAAAAGTTGTCTGCTTTAAAAATATGTATATTTCATGCTTGATTGTTTTTTATTAATTGTGCGCTACAAATTTCTAGTGAATTTAAAATAAGCAAAATAAAAAAACAACAAATGGTTTTATCGAAAAACTAAAATCGTGTTTAGCAAAACAAAAAAAAAAGCATAAATCGAAAAAGAGAAACTGTCCATCGACGACGAGCGAAAAACATACATTTCGTGTTTCTAACTTGATTTTCTTAAATTAAACATCGAACAAAAAAAAAATATCTGAATTTATTTAATACTATTTATTAATAATTTTGAATAACCAAAACAAAAAAATCTGTGAATTTATTAAATAAAAAAGAGGACAAATCCAAATATTTATACTCCATCCCCCTTCAAAAATTACATAATCCATCGAAATTTAGAAGAAAATTTGTGAAATAAATTTGTATTGTAAAATTATTGGTAAAATAAGTAAATTTTCATTTAAATAAAACAAATATTTTTATTTGGCTCTGCATTCTAGTGGGCAAAACAAGTGAAAGAAAAAAAAATATCTTGGAATTTCTTGTGTGTTCGGCAAATTGAGAATTATGTAGATTCATCATCGAGTGCCTAGTCTAGGTGCATTTCTCTGCTGCTCTCTCTCTCTGTACTCCGTACTCTGTTTCTCATTCATGCAAATTCGAATTGCAATCGAATTAGATATCAAATCATTCACCAAAATCTGAAGAACAAAAAAAAAAAAAATCTAGAAAATTGTTTTAAAAGAACAAGAACACCATCAACTGGGCCATCGAATCAACAGCAGAAGCAGCAGCAGCTTACGAAGTCGAGACATGACCCAAAGAGAACGCGACACTATCATTCACTTGGTTGCTGGCGGGTAAGTGGAAAGTTTTTTTTTTCTTCTGTTGTTTATTTTTGGCAAAAATACAATATTTGACATAGAAACAGGAAAATTAGCCAAATGGTGTGAACACAAAATGAAAGAATATTATTGTGATAACACAGTAGATGACTATGTTTAGAGGAATTCTTATTTGCTTGAATAGACTGTAACAACAACAAACTAAAGAAACCTCATGCCTCCTTTTTTTGTAAATAACTGCTTATAAAAAGCCCACGCCTAACGCCTGAGACAACATCTAATGAACATTCCTTTGTATCAAATAAAAAAGAGGTTTGTTTTGATTATTGTAGCCATCTGCAATACTGGATTAGTGACTTCATCAACAAACACCCTCTTGTCCCCTTTTTTTTTTGGGGTCGAAAACTCTTATGCAGTTCAAGTTCTTGTTTGGCAGTGTTTTTGTTTTTGTTTTATTTTTGTTATTATAAAGCCGTTTCACTACCTTTTCTGTATCTCTTTTGATTCCTTCCAGCGTGCACTCCAGGGTTGAAAAATATTTTAAAGTTTTAAATTAAGAAGAGGTATTTAATAAGTTTATTTAAATTATCTCCACTCTTAGCTGTGGAAGAATCCAAATAATAAACAACAAAACATAACGGTACATGTCAAAAACTTATAAAAAAAATCGGAAAATTCCAAATTGAATAAGCATCCACATTTTTTTTATATAGATTTAGAGCCAGTTGTACCTTGGTTCTACTGGGTTAGGTGTAGTTCAACGCTGGTTCATGCATTGTTTTAACTGTTATCATCAACTAACCTTCCGAATTTAGTCGAAAGAAAATGTAAATGTTTAACCACGGTTTAAATATTTGTGCAACTGCTGGTTCCGTTAAATATCCTCTCAAAATTTAAAAAAGTTGAAAAATTATTTTTCATAGAGAATTTTAACAAGTGTAGGATATTAAGAGCAGATTTTTTAATAATCAGTAAAGCAATCAAAGGCGATTTAACTTTGGTTTAAAATACGGTTTAAGTATCTATACCTACTAATATGTCTTTCAAAATTTGATGTATTAACCAAATTCTAATCGAACGAAAAAATTTAGGTATAAGAAAATATTTGCAAAAACCAGTCAGCGTAGAAATCGAATTTCAAAATGAATCTCTGGCAAATACAAAATGCCTTATACACCAAGTACAAAATTATGTAGTTTTTGAGTTCCCGTTATTTTTGCTAGGGAATTGGTCGTGGCCAAAATCTCTCCACACAGCTTTTAAAGTACTTTCACAGGTGAATTGAAATTCGTAATAATTCACGACATGAAGTACAAGTATGTACTAGCTTAATAGATACCTTTAAAAATAAAAGCTGTGTCAAACACTGAAAACTGCCCAGATTGCCTTAGGAAAATGAATTGACAATATTTTACTAAGATCAATTTAATTTAAATACCATAGTACCATTTGTATATTTTGCAACCCTGGTTCCCTTCCCAACTTAAATAGCATTTCAGGTTTTAGCTTGCTATGTGCATTCAATAACAATAAAATTAAAAAAATAAGACGCAAAATGAACCTATTGTTTTGTTATTGTATTTTTGTTGTTGTTGTAGGTTTTTCGCATAAAACTCTTGCCGGCAAACTGCACCGGTTAAATTGTGGCTTCTCAAATCAAACCAAACATTGCAGCTGGACTTAACGTTTTTTTTTTTTTTTTTTCTTCTATTCAAAACATGTCACTCCAATGAATAATGCAAAATGAATATTGTGAAACGTAGTTTGTTTACTTGGGTGTCAGGTTCTCTATTATAATACATAGGTGTAAAGTGGTTATTTTCTTCTACTGAAAATTTTTATTACGAATCTGGCGTTTAATTTTCTAAGCTAGATTCTGCGCTTTGACAAACAACGTAATTTTGTTAGAATCAGAAAAAAAAAATTTGTTGAATGAATAAAAACAAATCAATTAAGTAGAATGAAATGGAAATTGAAGGGTAATTTTTCTTCAATGATAAGGATAAGCTAATTAGTTCGGACAGCAAGGTTATTATCATTTAAATGCTAGTCAAATTGATTTGCAATGAAATTGAAAAGCTTAATTAATATTAATTACGGTGCATCCAGTTTGGACTTTAATCGTATGATTTTGTGGGGGATTTTTTTTTTTAATAAGCTTACGTCTGCCGAGTTACCGAATAATGTGCATCATAACATGGAATTGAATTACATACCTACTCGTACCTACGTTCATAATGTACTTTTTATAAAAAAAAAAAATTTACCGATTTTGCTGACAAATTCTGTTATTTAATAATTTCGGGAATTTACAGTACCGTATATATGTCATCATTTAGTAGTTGCCTGGTTCTTTAAGCCGTATAAAATAATAAGCTCTATCAATAACTATTGTGGCCACATGTTCTTTTTCTTCGAATTTATATTTTAAAATTTCACATTAAAAAGTTAACTAGAGACATATGGGATTTATTTAAGCCGGAATGCTACAACAAACAATTTTATGTGCCCAACAGACACAATGTGAGTAAGTAGGTACTAGGTACTTAAATATACATATATCATTTCAGGGAAAATAGCATCTGGCGGTTTGTACATACAAGTACAAACTTGGTGTAGTAAAACTAAATAAATAAAGTTCGATTTTCAATTTTTCTAAATTTCAAAAATATTTATGCGATTAATAATTTATATTCTAATGTTAACATTCACATAAAATAAACCAAATCAGCAGTTCTTTTAATTCTGTATCTCAAAACGATTTTAGTTTGATGGATTGTAAAACCTCTTGGGTTCAACTTCCTGTCTTAAGAGATAGCGAAATTTCCAAAAACTACTAAAAACTTGAAGAAACTAATGTTCGGAAACTGTGTGGGTTGCAATAAAGGATCTTAAAATGATATTAGTTTTTATTCCAAACCTGCAATGCCAAAAACAAACATATAACTATGCTTGCATAACATCCATGAGCCAAATTACTCTTTCAATGAAACATTTATCACCCATTTGTACTTTTCATTCAGACTGTCACTTGAACAATTATAAAAAAAATTAAAACAAAATAAACAAGAATACAAAACATGTTAGTTTTTTATTCAAGCATCACATTATTAGTTTAGTTGTTATGTGTCTGTTGTTTATTGCGGCTTTTCTAAATCTCAAGAATTAAAAATGACCGGCTTTATGAACCCCCGCATAAAAAAAAATCAAACAAGTCTAAAAATAGCTCGAGAGACAACCCAACTGAATAATTTATGCGCATATAAGTATTTCTGTTATTAAAGCGAACCTGTGCTTCTTTTTTTTATTTTTATTTTTGTTTTCAGTTTATGTTTGTTTTCTTTTTACAAATCGCATGCACTTCTTTCGAGCTGATGCGTTGTTAACTTACCTTCTATTTATTTATCTTTACTTGGTAACTTTACTGAAGAGTTATTGCGTGTAGCGACAAAATACCGCTTTAACAACATCTGTCGTCTTATCTTTTATCTATAAATGTGATGCGAGACTCGTTGATTTAAAACAATATCGTTCGATTATTTTCTTTTTAAGGAATTACCCGCCAGTTATTTGAGTTTTTTTTTATCAAGTGCAGATAATAAATAAATAAATAAAAAATATATATCCAGAATTCTTTGTGAATCGAAATTTAACAGCTATCTAAGGCAATAATCTATTTTCTGCATTTTGTCGATTTTTACAAATTAAAAAATTTATTCCATATCTGCGAAATAAAATATTCAGCGCATGTGGGAATTTAATTACAAAATAATTTAAAATAATTGTTTTTGTTTACATTTCCTATAGGGTGAACGGCCGTTATTTCTCAAGCTCATTACTCAACTCATTAACTAAGTATTTATATCCTTAAGAAATATTAAACAGTAAAAAGTTTTTGACGAATAAGTAATAAATGATGATTAATAATATACGAACAAAAATATAATATGTAGGATCATAAATAGGTACATACATACATTGAATTTTTATTTTATCAAACCATGTAGTTATTTTTGTTCCACGTCACTTGTGTATGTTGTTCTCTAAAATCAAAACAATAATGATTAATATCAAAATGCATTTCGCAATTTTAAATATTTTAATTAATTCAACGAAAATAAAATGTTTTTTTCTTTTTTTTTGATGTTTTTGTTTACAAAAATATTGCGCGGAAATGGATATCAAAGTAAAAATATTTGAAAATAAAATTGTTTTATGTATTTTAATGGTTTTGAAAAACTTATTGTTCTATCGTCAATTATTTTGAAAGTGGTCTTAGTCACTTAAAAGAAATATTAAATTTGTTATTGTTGCAATAAAATTGAAGAGGCAAATTCTTTAAGTGCTGTGATAGGTTTATTTATTATATAATAAATAATTATGATATTATGAAAGTCCTACAGGTCAAGTGGTATTAGTAAAAAAAGTTTTCTTGGCCAAACCATAGGCATGCATGCAAAAGGACTCCCTCAACGAAGTTGCCTGCAGAATTACTACTATAGCAGCTTCCAAAAGACTCCACAACACAAAGAAACATTGAATGATGAAGCCATGTCATGAATAAAATGACTTTCGAAGCTTTGTCAATAATATAGACGAAACGGCTCGCAGTGGTTTACAGGATTTGGAAAGAAAAGAAGCTAAAAAGAAGTGAGCCAAAGTTTGACAGAGAGTACGGATATCAAGTATCGGAAGCAGGAGTAATATCTGGTTCAACTACCTTAAAGTTTCCGGCCAGAGAAGAAATAATGGAATTTCGTTCTCCAAATTTCGTTAAGAATGCTCAAGTCAAACCTTTTGAACGTCAATATAGTGGTGGACTTGCAAGGTTATAATTCCAACAGCTGCACCTAACAATGAAGAAGCCGAAAAAGTCAGTGTTTCTGCGAAAACCTACCTATGTAAATTTTTTTTAATGAAATATTGTAGATCTGAATCAGTTTTCATCCTTTTACCCGTTTTTAAAATATTTCGATTCTGTCATGTAACTTAATTACGGTCTGAGTCTAGAGTTCATTCGAATTTGGAAACAGTTTCTTTTTGTGTACGAGCTACAGAGAGTCGGACTTAAGCCATAAAATGTTCAAAACTTCAAGCTGAATATTTTTTACTTGCACACTTTTGTCCCCGTTCAACAGGAATTAAATATATGTATATGTAGATCGATAAAGGGTGCTCAATGGAAAAGTACTGTCAATTTTGTCCAAGTCCAAGTCTGTCAAATTCCCCATTTTTTGCCACAATCGATTATTATGAAAGTATACCTACCAAAACATTTAAGTTAAGGAACAGAGTACAGTAAATATATCAATTCCTCAGAACACAAATTATTTTCGTCGTGTTTATCCATAAAAATTAAAATTCATTTAAAAGCAGGTAGGTATACGTGCTACCAACAACCAACTCAAACCTGCTCTCTTCAAAATCATTCAAACTCTTTCAAAGTTGAAACCAAACTAGCTACCTACCACTTATTTATTTATACCCAAAATAACTCCAAACAGCTGATGTTTGTTATTTGTTTATGTTGTGAAATTCAAAATGTAAACATGTTACCTGCCAACAATCACGTACGCACATTATTATTGGACTGCCGTACGCACTCTTACAACACGCAATATTGTATTTCCCTTTCGTTCAATATAAAAGGGAAATAATGTCGTTATCATAAAGTTCCCAAGGGTTGGTGACGTCTCGTCGTGTTGTAGGCTGGTCCCAACTCCTAAAATATACTTCAGCAATATTTACCAACCGCCACACTCATCTGTCGGTAAACATTTTTCACCAAGAAATTGTTTTCTATTTTGAGATACAAATGAAGGATAAATGTGATTATTTTAAATTTTACTCAATTTTATTGTTTATGTACAATTTCTTTGTAAATTTTGTATTTGTTTCCTCGAATAAAATATTCAAGGAAAAATTAATAATAAGATCATGTAAAATAAACTTGTTTGAAATTTTAATTATGTAGGTAAAAAATTAATTAAAGAAGTACAAATTCTTTAACATTTATTCAATTGGAAACATTTTTTATTTGTTTTAAAATAAACTTTGACGTAGATCATTATTCAAGTTTAGGTGTACATATGTTTGGGACAAAATACCCCTGCACAGCACCTCGATGTAGTGTATATTAAATGTTATGAAATTTCTTATCGACGACAATGTGACGTCAAAAGTTCTTAATTGGTAGAATTGTTTTGTTTGCCGTTGTTTTTTTTTGTTTTCTTTGTCATGTTTATTGATTACTGTGAGGCAAAAATAATTATATTTTTATGAAGAAATTTAATTGTTCCGAAATCTTCAATGAGTCGGTCTTTCTAAATAAATCTGGGAATTTAATTGAAAATCTGCAACAAATAAATTCAATTATTCTGTTAAGAGAGGGCGTTATGCTTGAGTTCAATCATCTTTTTGGGTAATTAAAAATACAAAATAATTTGTAGCAGTGGGTATTTTTAATTACATTACCTACATTGTGTGAATATTATGTTTTTTCTTTTTTTATCTTGGATAAATGACCCCTTGGAATTTTTAAATGGCAATTAGATTGTTGAATTTTACTGAACGTCAAGACTATCAAAATCGAGAAAAAGTTAGATACATATTAAATTTGTTTTAGACTTGTGGAAGAATACCTACCCTTTTATGAAGAAATCATATGAAAGTTAAAAACAAACAAAAAGTTATATTCGAAAGTTTTACAATATTGAGTTTTGCAAAATAAATAAGAAGGTACTTAACCTTCTTACTTTTTTTTGTTGCAAAATTCACTCCTTAACTGAAGGTTGTCATCACTCAGAAAATTCTTATTTCCTCTTATAGCGATCGATTTTTCAATTTAATCGACAAATATGAAGATAAAAGCATGGAACTTCGGTCGATAAAAAGTTAATGGCCATAAAATCTAAATTTTACATTCCGGTTTGGAGGCTTTGATTAAATCAGAATAAAGACTTTATCGAACAAACCGGAGTGACAGACTGGTTGTTTTTGTATTTGATGACTAAAAATCTTTCAGTGGCCATCATTTATCAGTCTTGAATGACACCTATTTAGTGTTCTATTTATTTCGACAGCCAACCTGATTCAAAATTATTTAAATAAGGAATCATTGACCCTCATAATGGTGTCCCGAAAAAAAATTACTATTAAAAAATGGTCTATATTTGAAAGATGAAATTGTTTCACGTTAACTCTGTCAAAAAATTAATAAAGCTTGATTTTTTTCAAATATGAAACTTAACGAAGTTGTCAAAAAGACTGAATTCAGGCCAAGGCAAATTTTTTTTTGTATCTGGCTGATTAATGCTGATTTTTAATCTTTCATTGGTCAGCTGTCAAAAATTGAAGACCGGCTGTCAAAAAAAGAAGTAGTTGCTTTAAGCAATCCATTTTTTCTCCTGAACGTACTCACTGAACAGGTAAAAAAAAGTTTTTTTGACAGCTGGTCAATTAGTGGAGACTGCAAAAGCAATCTATTGCATTCTGGAATGCTTGAATCAAATACTTATTTTTTTAATGACAGTCTGACACAAACTGTCAGATATTAGCTATATGTACTTGATTTGAAACAAGGGATATCTATCTTGCTTTACTTTCCATTAAATTTCCAATAAACGTCAACTTCATTTGCAGGCAATTTTTCGACAGAGACTAGAAAATTGCCTTTGCCTTATCCAGTGACAGTGAAATTACCTTTGTCTGCAGAACCCTGGTAATCTGAACTTGCCCAATATGTAAACTGTGACATGAATGGTTTTGAAGAAACTGACATGTGCATTCAAATTTGGGAAATATGCACCATTTTGATATTTAAAGCTTAATTTTTATTAAACACTTATTAAAAATATTTGTTGCTGACAAATGCCTGTTTCCACAAAATGATAATTTTGAAGTTTCGATTTATTTAGGATAACTACTGACACAGTAAATAGCGCTCATTCTGTCTCTCTCTATATTATACGTTACTACATACATTATACATATTAAAATTAAATCTTTTTACATAAAACTTATCGTTTTTTCTGTCTTGCTCTTTTCAAACTGCAAAATATTTTGTATTCCCTCTGCAAGCCTCACTTTTTGTAAACTTCTTTTCAGAGCAAACGACTGGTTTCCAACGTGATTTCTAAACTCTCTCACTCACTCACTCTGATGGTATCCAATCGATGGTACCTGCAGATGAATTACGAAAATTGCTTCCAGCCAGCTGGATATGCAGTATTCGAATGTACTTGAATTGCGGATAACTGATGTGGTTGGTGAGTCTTTGGATTTATATTCTTTTTGATTTTTTTTTTTGTTGTTTGAATTCACTGACAGAGTTTTTTTTTCTGGAGACCGTTTTAAACTTTTCTAATTACCTACCAAGAATGCAACACATACTTTAAGATGATTAATAGTTTTAGAGAATTGTAATTATACAGCAAAAATCATTTATTTGTTGTTTCGATTTTGGAAAATATTTTAAAAGTCAACTGTCCAAATGTGAGCGATCACGCTGACGGGCGGCGACTTTATAGCGGTACATTGAATAACTCCACCATCTTTTTTAGGCTATTCCTAAGCCTATTACACTGCTGATGCGAAACGAATATTTTTGAATGTTAGGCATCTGTTTGTTGTGTGGATCGAATTGAAAAAGGTACAAGACATTTCATTGACATAAGAGAGCGATCGAAGCAATTCTTCATTTTTAAAACGAAAAGTCAAACAATGGGTGAGTTCAGTCGACGAAGGGACTGCAAGGCAAAGGCAATTTTTTTGTCTCTGATTGGCCAGCTTTCAAAAAATTTCCTGCAAATGCAGGTGACTTTTGACTGGAAAGTAAGGGAAGAAAAAAATCTCCCTTCATTTCAAATAAGTGTATCAGCTGATAGCTTGTGTCAAAATGTAGGTAAAAAAATAAAATAAGTAAGTAAAATTAATTCAAGTAAAATAGGCGTTCAAGAATGCAGTTGACTGCATTTGCAGTCCCTTAATTCACCTGAACGTACCCATTGGCGTTCAAGAATGCAGTTGACTGCATTTGCAGTCCCTTAATTCACCTGAACGTACCCAATGCTTTGTATATGAAAACTATAGTACTCTCATACATTAGATGTTACCCCATTCGACTTCCACCATGAGAGTACTATAGTTTTCATATACAAAGAACAATGTAATAACATCCTTTGTATATGAAAACTATAGTACTCTCATGGCGAGTTTTTTTTAGGGTTGCCCGGACCCTTGTGGTGGCGCTGCAAAATGTGAGGTGGAAAATTTGATTTGGTGAGTCTTTAAGCGTCGAAAATTGGTGGTAGGAGCAAGAGGAGACTATTTTTTGGATAATTGCATCCAAAAAATATCAATACATATCATTTAAAACCTCCATAAGCTCTCCGCAAAAAAAAAAAGGGTAAGGGTTGCCGGCATACATTAGATGTTACCCCATTCGACTTCCACCATGAGAGTACTATAGTTTTCATATACAAAGAACAATGTAATAAGATCGCACGGTCGCCGCGATTTAACGCCATACTAAATGTCATGATTTAATTTTCCATTTTTACTTCCAGCCTTCCAATTTAATCAGCTCTTTCCAAAAATTAGACAATATTCTACCTCGGCAAAAGAATTTTGTATCTGTTCTTGCTGTTTTTTAAATAAAATAAGATATTAATGGACATTTTCTGCCATTTTCTACCGTTTCATAACATAATAAGCAAAATGAGAAATTTTGAAAATTAAGAAAAAAACGTTTTCATCACAAATGAACAAGGTTCGTTTGATATCTCATTATTATTATTTTCAATTTCTTTTTTATATTTGAAGAAGACTTAACGAAATTCTAGATCTTCAAAAAGAAGGATGGAAAATTTACTTTCAATATCCTTAAATCAATCACCTAGAATTAAACGTTTCCATTGGAAACGGAACCTCTTTTGAGTTACAAAAAAAAAGTCTACTTTAATTACGTAACCATCAGTTATTCCTTATTATCGACCAAACATTTATAAGTTTACTAATAAATTAAATGGTACCTTTACAAAATACAAATTGATTTATATAAATCCCACGCCAAACCCTTAAAAGACACAATATATCTAAAGAATCCTTATACATAATGTATATTTAAAAAATTGCTGTTATATGATTTCTCATATACATCTCAAAATGGGTTTACTTGGGAAAACTGACAGATTTCTATTTGTTTTTAAAGAATGCAAGCAAATTCTTGCCAACATCTGCTGACCTTGAATGTTATGAGGGCGATAGAAGGCTGTAGGCCTTTTTTATTGTGAAATAAAATCAATTTCTCTGTAGACATATGTACATAGTTGGACTTGATATTTATAATGTCACTTAAATTGTGTACTTTATGTACTCTATGAGTTTGTGTAATAGATACAGACGCAAGAAAAGAAATAGGTACTACCAAGTAAAAGTCATTATTTTCGTATTCATTTTTAATAAGTTGCATGATGAATGATTTCCAGTTGTTTGGTAGACATGAACTGCCCCATTAACTTTCATCGTTAAAAATGAGCCCTGTTTTCGTATCGTTAATATATTTTTATAGGTTGTAAGGTTAAGTAATTTGCAGCTACTTAATTAAAGGGTAATGAAAATGATGGTTTAATAAAAGTTTAATAACCATCCATTATCGTTATCAACTTCCTTTCGATGAGCTTTGAATTTGTAAAAAAAAAGTGATTAATCAATGGCTTTATAGATTGTAATAAATATTTTTTGAACGAAATATTTTTTCGTAGGTCGTTTGTCTTTGTTTATGTTACCGTAAAAGTCCGGATCCCGCTACATTACTTAGTTAATGTCCGCATTAACTGATTCGATCATCTGATGTCAGCAGTTTGCCTCCAAATAGCAGAATTCCCGACCTAAACTGTAATGTCGACACTGATGTAGAAAAAAAAATTAACAAAGAAGTATTGACATTTCGGAATAATCTCAAATATTTTGTAATTGTGGAATTTGAAATTGGCGATTCAGTTTTTCAGGATTTTAAAATTTAAAAAAAAAAAATTGGACTTTCCCATTCACAATGAGGTACCGAAATATTCCCAACATGTTAAAGTTAGTCGCTCAAGTCAAGTTTCATTTTTCTCCATAAAAAAACAACGTATTTTTACAGCAACGTTACATCAAGAAGAGTGCTTCCCCTGAAAAAGATTTATTTTTTCTTTTAAAATTTTTAAAATTAATACTGTCCAATTTTTGCACCAATATCTCCGTAAAAGTGCCACTGTATTAAACACTTGAAAAACAATCATTTATCTGAAAAAAAGAATACTTTAGTTATGTAAGTCCTTAAGTAATAAAAAGCACTTTTCTTAACTCTTAAGTTCATATTGTAGCAAAAGAGATTAAATAAAATGTACTCCCTCAGATACTTAAAAAGACATTTGAAGCTATTCTTCTTTTTTTTCCGATCCAATAAAACAAAATATAATAAAGAAAAATTAACTTTTACATCTGAAGCTATTCCTCTTATTTCTTCGATCCAGTAAAAAGAAAAACAAACTTCTACAATCAATTTCAATCATCAGCAAATTGTTGCAACAAATTACTTACGCAACACTGGCTACAACTACTACGTCTACTTAAAGTTCTATTTATAATTCCAGTCACGAACGATAACAATGTCATATACATTTATGTACTTATTTGCTATTTGTATAAAGGTTTTCTACTTTAAGTTAATTTTGTGAAATTTTTAGTAAAGTAGAATTGGTCAGTCTTCAATTAGTTGAGTGGTTTTGTCTATCTATGAAGTAATTTGGTTTTCATGATGCTCAACAAAAAATAACGAATTAATTTAATCAGTTTGTTTATTCAGCACAATTATTACGCTTCGATTATAATAAAATAATAAATCATACAACAAAAAAAAAAACTAACAAAATCGCATGCTGTATCTGTACGGTTAGTGATTTACTTAATAATTTCTCTCTCATCTAATAATCAAGTTAATAAATTAAAGTTCACATCATTCATCTCACTAGATTCCAGATTTGAGGTTATCTGAGTTATTCTGCGAAGTCTGCTCCAAACCGGTTTTCTACCGAAGACATCATATTATACGCAATGAATCAGTTTTTAATATTGTATTTTTGTGTTTGGTTATTATTTCATTTTTATTTTTGTTTTGAAATATTTAAAATGGAGGATGTTGTTTTTATTGTTGCAATCAAAATTTGATAAGCTCAATTCTTTAAATTTTCAATTATTTTGATATATGTATGTATATTTTTTACCGGCATTCAATATTATAAGTGGGTAAACACACTATCTGTGGGGAATCGCCATGTGGGGGTTTAGATACAATAATATTGCGTCGCTTGCATTTCGTTAAGTGTTGTGGTAATAATTTGATAAGAACAAATTGTTAACAGATTTTAATGTTTGTTTTTATCTATAACCAACAAATCTATCCTTCAGATGATGTACAAAATTTGATAAAGCTGTTTAACTTACATTTAATATTTAACTAGTTGCTAAACTTGAAAATTAATCCAAATAAATATATATGACATATGATTACAAGTACCTAGTGGCTAAAATAAACAATGGATTTTATTTTGCCCCTTTGTCGGAGAAAAAAAAATCTGATATTTATCAAAGCTTTAAGATTAGTTTATGCAATCCTAATTGTTTGCAAACTTTTCAAATGCAATGTATGACAAGCAAACGTTGCCGCAATTTTCGAAACAAATAAAAATTAAACTAGAAAACTGAATGGGGCATATTATCACTACTCAGAATCTATTTAAGAAAAATTGAACTAATGGAAAAGCTGCTATAGGTACTTCCTTAAGAAAATTTTTAGACATCCGCATAACACCAAAAACTATCAATTTTCCATCTCGGTATTGTTCTTCAGCCACTAAATTACATGTGCACACTCGGATTCATCATCATCATCATCGGCTCGACAACCGGGGTCCGGTCCTGGCCTCCTTCAACAAGTCTCTCCACCTATCCCGGTCTTGAGCCAACGCCATCCAGTTGCGCACCCCAAGGCTTCTGGCGTCCTGGTCTACGCCATCTCTCCAGCGCAAGCATGGTCTACCACGCTGCCGTCTACCATAGAATGTACCACAAAAGACTTTCCGAGCAGGTTCCTCTTCACTTATGCGACCTAGGTGCTCGCCCACCGGAGTCTACCGAGCTTAATTTTTGTCACTATGTCTGCTTCAAGGTAGATTGCGTACAATTCATGATTGTACCGTCTCCGGAATCGCCCTTCCTCACATATGGGGCCAACAATTCTCCTTAAGACTTTTCTCTCGAACGCGGCTAAGAGGTCGGAGTGTCTTTTGCTAAGCACCCAAGTCTCGGATCCATACGTGAGTACTGGCAGGACCATGGTCCTGTACAGCAGCAGTTTTGAAGTTATGGTGAGATTTCTGGATTTGAAGAGCTTTGACAGACTATAGTAGGCTCTGTTGGAATTGAGCAGCCGCCCGCGTATTTCTTCTTCTAAATTATTATCATCTGCTACTGTTGACCCAAGGTATGTGAAGGATTGCACCACTTCAAATTCGTGCTCCCCTACCTTGATTGTTTGACCAACTGTTCTTCTCGCATTCGACGCCACCATGTACTTTGTTTTACCTTCACTAATGCGCAGCCCCAGATTCTGTGCCGCCTGCTCGATCTGGATGAAGGAATCGTGTACAGCTTGTTCGGTCCTTCCGATGATTACATTCGCGAAATTATGATGCAATCTACCCACTGCCTCACATATAAAGTAGCCAAGCACCTTCAAATCAGGAATGTGAGAAAAACGGATGAAAACTATGATACTTGATCCAGTTTTTCAGTGCAGGGTTAGAGGTTACACCCATTTAACTCAACAAATATGTTGAACCCTGGATTAACATTTAATTTTTGTTGGCCTCTTTGTCTTACTGGACCTTAGAAGAGTACTTCAAGAACTTATTCAGAAGAAGGAAGACCTTGCACGTGACAACTGTCAATGTATTTGGGACTTACATGGAGAGCTGCCACGAATACGATCACACCATTTTGATTTATCCAGATGCACCTTTAAATTATAAAAAAATATTCAATACCAACATTTTCCACATTGCCATTTTTTAAATTTGGTACCAAACTATCTTTTAGTACTAAATATAACATTTTGAAGAAAAATTATTTTCAAGTTCAATAACAAAGATACCTCCCGTTTTTTTTTACATTTTCAGCTTTATTATTTCCATGTATTTGAGCCTTGACAATGCTACGATAAGTTACTGCTTCACCATTGCCTACATCGATGCTAATAAAATAATTATTTTGTAGCAAAAACTGCTAATTGGTTCAGACGACGAAATAATAAATTAAATAAATATAATTTATATTTCCGCTTAAACAAATAATGAAACATTGCACGCTTTTTACTAATTTGCCGCTAATTTTTTAATTTATTGTTAACTAAGGGAAGTTTATTTAGAGTCATAATAATAGCTACGTTTAAATACCTGAAATTAAAATATCAATACCTGCTTACTTGGTATTCATAATTCTTAAATATTTTTGCCGTCGCATTTTTTAAATCGGTTTTTTCTCATCTAAGCACTGAGAAACTTACGAAGTTCTGACGAAAATATCATAATGAGTTTCAAACTAGCTTCAACACCTAATATGATCAGGATTAATTTCTAGACACATTGAGGACAACTATGATTAAAACACAACCGTTCCATTCTCTTTGTTAATTTCTTAACTAATCCTAAAGCGCAATTGTCTTTCCTTACTTCAATAATTTTGAACATTGAATGTATGAAGTTATCCCAAAATATATTACAGTTACAAGACCGTTTGTCACCTTGGGCCTGTTTCTACAAGCTTGAATAAATAGTAATTATATAATGTATAAATATTTTAAAGGCTCTTTGAAAAAAAAAAGAAAATAATTTGGAAGAAAAATATTTATTTTGTTAGCCTTCAACCCCAAATTATATTTAAAAGCCAATACAAAATGTCAACAACAGTTGTCCTTACAAGAAATAGCACACAATTTTAAAATGCCTCAGATAAATGTATTTATAAATCAACAAATTATAGGGTGTATTTTCGTTGTTTTACTCAGTTTAGTTGTTGACTGACATTGCCAAATATTAGCGTAAAAACAAAAATTCCAATCTCAGTTTTCTTACTCATATTAAGTTTAAAAACAAAAATACTCTAGGGAACATAAATTCGCTGGGAAATTGTCACATCTTCAAAAATTGGAAAAGTCAACACTTTCTTCCAATATTACATTTAAAAGTGTTTTGTTTTTTGTGCTTTTGCCATTAAAATAGCCTGCAGTTTTTCTATATTAGTTTTTAATTTGCATTTAGTTTTTCTTGTCTTCTTAGCCACATTTGGCACTTGAACAAAATCAAATCAAATAGAAAACAACAGAACATTCAATTTTAAAATTGTTGCCCGAGTACCGGCGCGGCGGCGGGCGCACGTTAAGCAATCAAAACAATTTATTTTAAGAAGATGTTGTCGAATTTACCATGTGCAATTTGTTGTTTTCGTTTTCCTCATTTTATTTTACTATCTTGTTTTTCTATAATAATCTATATATGTAATTATTTATCATATACATATTTATACATTTCTTTTTTACAAACATTTTATCACTTGAAATAATTTTTTCTATTTAATTTATAGAACTGCTGGCACAGTTGGAGCTGTTTTAACATGTCCCCTTGAAGTTGTTAAGACACGGCTACAAAGTTCATCGTCTTTTGTGTCTCCACCGCGACTACCAGAAGCACCAGGATGTGCACATCAAAGTGAAGCACTTCTTAGACCTGAACAACGCCGTAAACTATGCACAACTATCCTTCGGAAGCGACCGCAGCCACAGGTGATTGGGGGTGTCCGGAGGGTAGTACATTTTATTCCTTAGTTGTGATTGTTTCTTTTTATGTATTTTGTTTCTGTTCCAGTGTGTACACATATCAAATACCATGTAAATTCACAAATCATAAATAAACCTTTGAACTAACTGAATTAAATTTAATTTTAGATAATGGCAATCTCACACTGTGGCATCTCATCAACAGCTAAAAGTATGAGCATCGTGCAATGTTTGAAGTAAGATTTTAGTTCAACTTGATTGTTATCATTTTTATATAATTATTCATTTTTGTTCTTAAAGGCACATAGTACAAAATGAAGGACCCCGAGCACTATTCAAAGGATTAGGTCCGAATCTCGTTGGTGTAGCTCCATCACGTGCAATTTATTTTTGCACTTATTCTCAGACAAAGTCTATGCTAAATAGTTTAGGGTTAGTTAACTTGAATTTTTTCTTAAAGTTTCCATCGACTTATTATCATTTTTCAATAATCTAGCGTTGTTCGAAAAGATTCACCAGTTGTGCACATACTAAGCGCATCATGTGCAGGTTTTGCAGCCTCTTCAGCTACAAATCCAATTTGGTTTGTTAAAACCCGACTACAATTGGACTATAATTCCAAGGTTCAAATGACAGTACGCGAGTGCATTGCTCGAATATACGCACAGGGTGGTGTGAGGGGTTTCTATAAAGGTATTACAGCTAGCTACGTTGGTATCTCCGAGACAGTTGTTCATTTTGTTATATATGAAGCCATCAAATCGAAATTGGTATGTTAATGTCTATAATAATAAGTTTTGAAATCTTTACAAGATTTTTTTTTAATTTGTTTTTATCAAAAAGGTTGAGTATCATGGAACACACCATCCAGGAGACTTAAAGACATCACGAGATTTCCTTGAGTTTATGTTGGCTGGTGCCACTTCAAAGACAATTGCATCGTGTATCGCCTATCCACACGAAGTTGCGAGAACAAGACTGAGAGAAGAAGGTAATAAGTACAATAAATTTTGGCAGACATTACATACCGTATGGAAGGAAGAAGGTCGAGCTGGACTCTACAGGTGAGATTGTTTAAATCTTTCTATAATAAATGTACTAAAAAATTTAAACATTTTAGTTTAATGAAGCACTTTCAAAATGAAAGTCTCAATTATCCTATATAAGGTAGAGGAACTTATTATTTAGTAACCAAATATAGACATTCAGTTTTATAGATAACACCCTTGAATCTTCTTTTATTATCTGCAATTTCTGACCCATTTATGTATGTAAATTGCGTAATAGAGAAAATACATATAGACAAATTGGAATAACCCAAACTTATCTTTCTCAAATTTAAATTATTTTTTTTATCTTATCTTCAATAGTTGCTAACTGTAGAAAATTTTATACTTATGTAAATAGAAGTAAATTGTTGCTACTGCGAACTGCGAGCACTTTAAAATTTAATTTTTTTATAATTTATTATACAAGTAATAATTAAAATCAAAAACAACGTCATGATGCAAATCAAAACAAAGCAAATCGCATTTACTTAGATTTTGTTTACAAGTTCTATCTTATCTTCTTGTCTATATCAGGTCTGGCAAAAAAAAACTCTGGGCATATTTTTATCATCTAAACTTAAATACATTCATAATATTCAAAATTAAATATCTGCTCTGATTTTGATTGATAATTTTTCTTGTAAATATTGCTGGCATTTAGACTTATTTACCATTTTTTGTTGTTTTACGAGTATAGCAATGTCAAATCTTCATTTAAATAATATGTAAACTCAAGAAAAATTTTTTCATTCAACAATTATATTGCAAGACTTATTTGAAATAACCCAAGAGAACTTTGAAATGAGGATTTGCAATGATTTTCACTTTACAGTGCATTTTAAATTGTTCTTGATTGATTTTGACCCAAAGAAAGCAAATCGCTTTTGTAGCACTTAAAAAAAAAAAAAACTATTTGTGTTGATGTTGTTTGCAGATAAATTTACAGCATGAGCAAATAATGTCCATCATTTCTTCTTAATGCACAAAAAAGATTCTTTATATTCATAGAAGACCAGACGGGCGTCAATTCCGCATTATTTTTAGAAATGTTTTTAAAATCTTTACACACGTCATTAAAAAGTTTTATCTTTATTAGCGCGGTATAATATTAAATGCGTTGATCGTTGTCATGTTTTCCATGGATGATCATTATATTTTTCTATGTACGTATATTAGTATAGTTAAAGTATAAAACATTTTATTTGGACTTCGATTGATATTTCTTTGAAATAATTTTTATGTTGTTACTGTAAGTTTCCAAATTAATCAATTCCTAGAATTAACCGGTAAGAATTTTTACAAAATACATTTTGCTTTACTTAAATGGAACAAGTGCATCTTTTTGCTTCAGTTTCTTAAAAAGACACCTGTTGCAAATAAAATTGCATAGACAAAATAATTCAGAAAGTACCATTATGTTACTTTTAAAGTTTTTTTTTTAAATCTTTTATAACAAACACTTTTTTGAAAAGAAAAGTAAACTATGGACAAAAAGAATTAGTTGAAAATCAGAGATAAGAGTAGCGTTAGAATGAGTTTTAATATGGTTAGACGGCTAATAATTTGTGCATTTTGATGGCGTCGTCGTCACTTTAGTTGGGTTGCTTATCGTTTATTTATATACAAAATAATTTAAATATTTACATTCATGAAATGATGTTCATAGTTTCTTAAATATTTAACTACATTTATAGACAGTTTTCATTTTACCATTTGCCTAAAACCCAAAAGAAACTTCAAAATCTGTTATTATAAATATCAAATACTTCACATAACAAAGTAATTTATTTGCATATATGTATGTATTTATTTCATATATTAAATATTAAATACGCCCAAAGCAAAACAAAAATAATACTATTTAAAACTTTGAATAATATAACTCTCTTTTTTTTAGGGGCCTAGCAACACAACTAGTCCGGCAAATACCAAATACCGCGATAATGATGGCTACTTATGAAGCCGTCGTTTATGTACTAACACGTCGATTCAACAGTGGCTTTTTGGATGCTGGTTGGTAAAATTTGAATCGGAACGGTATCTCAACCCTCCACACAACCATCCACCTAACTAATATTTCTTAACAAATAAACTCAAGTCGCTATGTAAACTTAAATGCTAGAAACGCAACAAATTTACCTACGCACTTAACCCACACAAAAAATTATTATCATAGAAAAAAAAAAACTTAAAACTACCAATTTATTGTTTCAAAATGTATTTTGTTCTCAATGCTTTCAGAGGATCAACCGATAATTTGTGATCTTGTAGATCTATAGGATGCTTATGGATCTTACAAAAACTTTTGTGTTATTTAAGTTATTTTTAAGTTTTTACATGCATATATTTATACCTATTTTAATATAGAGATATATTTAATTTTTTTTTTTTCAACAAAAAAAAAAAGAAGAGAGTCATTTTATTTTTTTCATTATAAATGTATTATCTATTATATAAATATATTTTTTTTCTTTGTGGAAAGAAAGGTTCGAATAATATTAAATATTAAATAACCTTTCATATTAATTTTAAATTCCTTAAAAAAAAGTGTATCGCCGGTGATTTATATTCACCAATACTATTCATGTTGTTTTAAAAGTTCTTGAAGGACTACTTCTATGTATGAAATGGGGTAGAAATTTATCTAAAAATGTATTGAAATTTAAGAAAATAAAAAGGAAAACGTAATTATTATTGTTTCAGAATAAAAATACACAAATCAAATAACTTGGTTTTATTGTTTCAAAAAAAAAAAAATAAAACAAAACAAAAAAATATGTTTTGAACACGAAAACGAAAACGTAAAAGGCTGCTATTCTTATAATAATATATATGTATGTAATTCAAAATATTTAATACGTTACATTTAAATTAGTGAAAAGGAAAAGAACAAAATTAATTACGTATATAATATACTTACATATTGTATATTGTTACTGTGAACATTGTTTTAATTGTTTGTAAATAGATAGAATCTTAAATTTTATTTTTAAACTCATAATTACATTATCCAACTACATCGTAATAATAATTATTATTTTAATTTTCTCAATCGTAGTGTCATACAATTTTTTATTTTTTAAGCAAAAATGTCGAGCCAAAAGAAAACAGAAAAATACTGTTTATTTTTGAATTACATAAATGTTCATCTTTAAAATGCATTGTACTAACTATTACCATTACAATTATTTTAAACGAAAAACTGAAATATAAATGCAAATATAAATATGTATAAAAATAATTTTGTTTTATTTCAAAAATTTACGAATCAGGAAATAAAAATAAAAGCCTGAAATGAAATTTTGCAACCGATCTTAAACTTTTTCATGAGTCGAGTGATCAGAAGTTTATGAAACTCATACCTTTAAAAAAATGTATGAAGGACGAATTTTTGAGCTGAGTTTTGTAGTTAAATGATAAAGCGTTTCTTCAAAAAAATTATTGAGGACAAGAAACGCCAGGCAGGAGGTATATTTAATGTTACTGGTTGCTACTTGACTGGAAAGTCAGGCAACATACAAATTTGGCCAGGAAAAGTCAGGAAGTCGGCACTTGATTTTCATCAAAGTAAAATCTTTCAAATGTATTATTCTTTTTTTGGGGTTGGATATAAGGATATATAAGGCCGTATGAAATAAGGCTCTAAACAAAGATGAAATGTGGCAGCGATCAAAAATGAAATTAGAGCGCGGTCTTTTTTCATTTTTAAAAATGAGATTCGGCGAT
Organism: Syrphus vitripennis; assembly: GCA_958431115.1. NCBI lineage: Eukaryota > Metazoa > Arthropoda > Insecta > Diptera > Syrphidae > Syrphus > Syrphus vitripennis. Next base: position 135,938,735 of record OY288108.1, on the reverse strand, counting down.
TTAATACCCGTGTTTAACTCCCCACATGATCTGATCTTTAAACACGTAATACAAAACAAAATGGGAAATTTCCAAAATTGTTTTTGTATTTGCGTGTTGAATATTGATCTGGATCATATCTTGATGATAATACAATAAGACATAATTTTCTCAGCGAAAATTGATATTGATCGGGTATCTGTAAACTCTGTGGAGTCAAAGTGAAAAAGAACTAGACATTTCATTAAAGGCCGAGATCGAAAAGTGAAATGAGGGTATGATTTTTTGGGGGATGGATAAGGCGGCGTGAAAAAATTGCACCGATCAAAAATGAAATGAGGCAGCTATTGAAAGATAAAATTATGCTGCGCGGTCTTATCTCATTCTTCAATCGCTGTCTTATTACATTTTCAAATTGAAACAGAGCGCATTTTGGGGCTGTACGTAAAGCACCTAAATTAAACGATTTACGATATATAAATTTTCTGTATTCTCTATTCCAAAATTAAACAAGTAACTTTTTAACCATCTTTGTAATAAAAGAATTTATGAAAACTTAGGTAATTCTGTTTCTTCTTTTTTATATCAATGACAGATTTTTTTGGTTGAGGACAACATCATCCCAATAGTTATCTTCTTTTTGTTGTATGATCTTTTAAAATCCATTATAATTCTACTTCTTAAACATAGTACAAAAACAAAATAATTTTGTATATAGGTGTTAAAAATTGCTCTTGTGTATGATGGCCCACGCAGATCATGATAAAACTTCTAATGTGTCGTTTAAGACTATTTTAAAAAATTAATATTTCATCAAAACCCATTGTCTCAAAAATTTAAAATTAATATTTTTCAAGGGCGATTATCATACCGTATTTCTCGTTTCCGGTTGAGATTTCTTCATCCACTCGAGATCTATCATCTATCACGATCCACTTTTTTGACAGTTCCGCTAACCTACTACAGCGCTCTTGTGGTTTAATCATGAAACTCAAATAGAATGTCATAATTGTTTTTATTTTCGTTTTTGTTTCGTGTCAACATAAATTTATGATTTTATTTAGTTTTTTTTTTGTTTTTAATTTATCAGTGTAGTTTTTAGTAATTTTAAGTTATGTTTCTTTTCGTTCTCATTGCAAACTATAAAAACAACTGATCGTGCAATATATACCCCTTGAATTCCATCGCATTTTCAATAATGTTAACTCTCCTCAGTGAATGTCACTTCTGGACAAATCGAGATGAAATTCACATAAAAGACACCGATTATGGAGCCTTCAAATACCTCCGTAGTCGTGACATTGATCCTGATAATATCCTCCAGCTGGCCAAACGTGAATATGCCGAAAATCGTGATTGCCAAGTAATTCTGAAGAATCAAAAAACTTCGCGCCTCAAAGACAACATCAAGAAACTCGATGAATTCCTTCAAACCCAAAAAATCATACATTCCGAATGGCGAACAGGATCAGTATTGCTGATACTCTTTGCCAATGGAGTCATTTGTCATATTTCAGTAGATATCTATGTAGGTGACATCCTTTGCTTGGCCTTCGATAAGTACCTCATTGGGAAATTAGCTGCTGACGTGATCACTGATGGTGAGAAAAATGCAATGCACCTGATTTCTATTTCTTTTCTTTTGTTCACCTTATTCGTTGTTTTCTCACTGTTTATTAGCGATTTTTACACCTCAGCACATTGTACTAGCGTACAATACAAATCAAGTGACAGTGGTGCATCTGCTGAAGCCAAATATGCAACCAGCTGTGCCTGAAAAAATTGTCAATATGGATCCAAAGATATTTCATATTCTCATACCGGGCACTGCAGAAAGAAAACTTCCCCGTAGGCTGGCTGTGAATTCAAGTTGCGATTTAATTGCCATTTGGACAAAGAGTTCGCAGAACGAAGTTTTTCCATGGCGACCCACAGTCAGGGATCAAGATCGAGCAAATATTCATGTGTTCAAGTTGAAGAAGTAGGAATGTTTATTTGTTTGTTGCGAAAAAACCATTTGAATTTTATATTTCAGTTCCCTATTGGATGCGATTTCCTACTGCTGGTCAGAGAATGACCCACTTCGGGTGGACTTTCTGCGTTCCACTGGCAATCAAATCTTCATAATCGAAGAGAAAGTCTCTAGGAAGGGTGAAGTGAGTGCAGAAGTTTGTTCCTACGAATTAGGCGAAGGGAAGATGCAACGAGCGATCATCACGTCAATTCCCATGGGTACCCAAATTTGCTGTTTTGAATTTAGTCCCGATCAAGAGAAACTATTCCTCGGAACAGTGGATCGTTACGTGTGCATTCATGATCTTGTCAAACAAACCAATCGGTTTCTTCCAAAGATTGAAATTGTTAGCTTTTTTGAAATAGTTCCTGAGGATCTGATTAATATAACTTCTTTATTTTCAGATTCCAACAAAGTGCAGCTGGCATGCTGATTCCAGTCTCATTATGGTAGGCAATGACACAGCTCAATTCCAATGCTTTGACATTGCTCTACAGCCAATTGCTAATCAGCTCATCAGTGAGGTTGTGACTCCGGTGAATCTCCTCGATCTATCCCACTACTTTGCCGTCCAACCAATGCTGTTGGATATGAGCTTCAGTCAAAAACCAGAAGTACATAATTTTCCTTTCCCCTTCGCTCAATCAGACTGCTTCCTGCTACTTGTCTTCGATAATGGGCCTGTTGCTTGTCTGAGATTCGTTTGTGGTGCTGGAATGGCCGGAGATATCCATAACTCTGGCCTTACAGCCGATGTCATTTTAGATCGATATTTGTCAATGAATCACCTGGAGAAGGCTGTTAATCTATTACAAGCTTTGAATTGGGAAACCTACGGAGCAATGTGTCTGCTTTCGTTGCATAAAATTGCAAATTTCGTTTTTATGCAAAAAGAGCTTAAACGCAATCGACTGGAATTCCTAACAAAAGCTCTAAAGACATTCACCGATGGTCTTAGTGAGGAAACGAAGGACGAATTCAGTGATCAGGTTTATGACATCAAGCGACGGTTTTTCTTCTTTTTACTTCGGTATGGGATTCATAATTAAAGCAATCGAGAATAACTGAATTTCTCATTTTTTTTCAGAAACAATCTTTATCCAGAATCCTTTGAAGTGGCCATGGACATCGAGGACTATGATCTTTTCATGGATCTTTTCCATGCAACACGCACTATCCCCGAACTAATAGAACTTTCCCATGAGGCTTATACTCAGGCCGAAATTCTATTCGATGAAAGCTGTTCCGGAAGCAGTGAATTAGATTCATCTTGTTCGGAGTCCTCATCCTACTCGGATACCTATCAAAATAACCAAAAACCAGGTGCCGTTAGTAGTCATCGGGTGATGGGTCAATGGAAGCACGAAAAAGCCGTTAGTACATTGAAAAATTATGTGCCACCACTGCCGTCATTCAAATCGAAGATCTACAATGCCGAAAATATAAAAATAAACATTCCAAAGCCTGAATTGAGGATATCGACGTCGGCAGACTTTAATTCGCCAAGTCGAACAGCGACCCTTGCTCGGACGAAAAAAGTCTCTACCAGCCAACAACTTGAATTGAGGCAAGATGAAACACTGCCGAACAGTCGAAACTCTGACTATGGTTATCATGTGGAGCCAAACAGATGGTCATCTTCGCTGGCCAAACAAGAACTTACAATGGTGAATCCTGATATTCCGTGTACAAGCAAAGCAGCAACTCTGCTGAGGAATTCTCATGTCTCAGAGAATAATACAGATTATAGAAATGAATCACCTCAGGACTATATGATAGAAGAAACCTATATGCCACGACCGAATCTTTCGAATTTCGGAAGAATTTCCCAAAACATTCCACCACCACCATTGCCAGATTTGCGTCATTTGCAAATTTCTTCCCCAAATGAGACCAACAATCCACCGTTGTCGTCATCATCATCCATACAATGGACCCAAGTGCCAGATCAAACGCTGGGCATCCCTATGATACCTAACGCACCCACCCACCCTTACATGCCATCTACATCCCATAATATTCTTCCTCGTGCCTCAACACATTTAGCTACTGGTGGAACTGATGTTCCTGCTGCTGTTGCAACTACTGGTTCGCCACGTATTCCAGATCAAAGTGTTTTCCAACCGAAATTCTATCAGCATCCATTAGTTTCAGTGACAATACCTCCAACAACAATGTTTACTCCAATCGACGAAATGGCTGTCCGTTTGCCAATTCGAAAGCCAACTGCTTCGATTTTATCGAATGGATCTAGTTTGGTGTCGAATAATACTCTGGGGTCAAATGTCAATACGATGAATGGAACAATGACAACGAAAAAAGATCCAGGAGAAAAGAACAAAGTCAAGTTCTCGGATACTGTTCAAGTTGCTGTGGTTCCTGTGAGTATCTTTTTTTGGCTTGAATGCAAGTTCTTTTTTGTTTAAAATAATCTGTTTTGTTATTTTTTTTAGGAAATTCCCCGAAAGGACAAACCACAGCCGCCAAAGCGAAATGGTCATGCTCGTCCGAGAAATTTAACCAATCCCAAAAAAGAACTAGCCGATAGCTTGCCTTTGTGTCATCCGCATGATGATTATCTAAAAGACTTTGATCCATTGCCAGGTATAAAGAAGATTTGATTATAATTTTATTATTTGTGAAATTTATTATTTTTTTTTGTAGAAGAATCTTTGCCAAGAATCTCAAAATCATCATCATCATCAGTGAAAGATGGTAAATCACAAAATGAATCGAAAAATAATCCGTCCATAAAAGTTGTCCACTTTGGAGTGGTTTAGTTTTAAAATGTGTGTTTTTATTTTAAATAATTAAATTCCGTCCTTTTAGTTGATAGAGAAAGCTTTAAATTAATTTTGTTGGTTAAGTTGAAAAGTTTATGTTCTTTTTTTGTTTAATTTTACGAAAGTACATTAATGTCCGTCCTGTTGTACAGAGTAAGTTATATCTTTTTTAAAAATAAATAATTTTCTTAGCATCAAGGAAACAACAAAGAAAGTATTGTTGGAGTTTTTAAATAAATGGGAGCCCAATACCTACTTGTTATGTATGTTGCAAGCTTCAGCATGACAGAAAAGATATTGTGTTGTTTTGGAATTATCAAATTAAAAAAGTATCTTAATTAAAATTATATTTTATTAACTTTTTTTTTAATTGTTCAACATTTCTACTTCTTCCTTGCAGCTTGCATTTCTTCAAGCTGTGCCTTAAGCTCCAGCAAGTCCTTATCGGGTACATATCTTTTTTCCTCACACTCATCATCATGTTCCTGAATTGACAAACTAACACCTTCTGGAAGGGCAGATTGGGCAATACGTAAAAAGACCGGATAGATCGGTGCATCAACATCGCTCATTTGTAAATTTCTCTCATACATGGTTAGTTTGTATTCGGCATCGACTATTGTGGAATTAGGTCGGAATCGTTGAACTTTAGATTGTTGAGGTGGTAGGGCATAGCTTTGAATAAGAAAGTGTCTCTTTCCATTAATATTTCTTTGATAGTTAAAATTTATAAAGGACTTACCAATCAGATACATCCAAGTCCAAATATTCGGCAAGACTGTGTAAGAATTTTTGATAGGATTCTAAGATTGGATAGTCATAGCCTTTGATGGAAACGTTTATGCTTTCATATTGAGGGTATTTGGGTTTGAGAGACTGAAATTTTAAAAATATTTAAAACAAATAATACAAAAATTAAGTTAATCTTATTTTACATCTAAGTAATCTGGTTCGAAGATACTGTATTTTTTTGTTGAGCTTAAACGACAAGGAACCGTTGGCATTTGGTGAGCAAGTAGCCTTCTGGTAACTGGGATAATCTAAAAAAACATAAGATTAAAATTAGTATTTATTATTAATTTATTTATTTAATTGAAAAGAATACCTTTTTGAACATTTTCTTATTTTGGAGCAAAATTTATAAAAATAATCGGGGTTATGCAAGTGTCAGAAATTTAAAAATGTCATTTCAAAGGTGTGTTTACGTAGAAATTTTTCTCTCATAGTGATGCCAATATCAAGATTTTCTTATTAAGAGAATACTGCAATATGCCATCGTGTATAAGAGCTAGCCATAACAGACTGACGCTGTCGCATGTGTGTCTATCTAAAAATATGAATTTCACATTTGACGTATCTTGTTTTTTGTACAAATTATATGATTATATAAATATGTAAATCCAGCAAAAATTTTAATTAAATAATTGTATTTATTCAATGTACATACTTCCTCATGTAGTGAACAACTGTCAGTGTAGAAATTGATTTTTTGACATTAATCACTGGTACAGACTTGTGAATACGCTGATAAATTTTTGACTGTTAAAAAAGAATGCTTAGTCGAAAATTCGCTTTTGAGTTCCCGTACTTTTTGTTCGGAAAATGCTCGTGAATGAAAACACTTCACACAGCATCACAAGTATGTACCCTCACGGGTGAACAAAAAATTGGAATTTGTATGGATTTACAAAATGATTAAAGGTAGAACTATAATCGTTGATCGTCAGCTGAAGTGGTCGTAAGAAACTAAGCGAATACGAGGAATTTATATGATGCACCCATGATTGCGATTGGGTGCCTTTTGTTAGGCTTCTTTAACTTTCGCTATCGACCGCTCCCGCGAGAGTGAATTGACAGATAGATACAAAAATTAAAATGATGGAAGCACATATAATATGACTGACTTCTCCATTTGAGTGTTCGGAAAGCTAATTTTCGTTTGGTTTTGACATTAGCTTCCTACGACGTCCGAATATTATAGTTCAACCTTTAAGATCGCCCACCTCCAAAAAATGAAACTGTCACTACTTGTAAGAACGAAAAAAGGAAAAGGAAGAGACTTGTGAGCAGTATCACTGACTTTTCTATTTCTCTACTGGTGTTTGGTTTATAAAGCTTAGAACGCAGATCGGTCTAAAATTTATCTTCCATACAAACTTCTTCAAAAGATAAATTTTAGCTGGGCAGTACGCATTTCATGATCTACCGATAGTAAAGACAGTGTTTTGAAATTTTTTATTTTCGATGTAGACTGGCATAAGGAAACAATAGTCTTGGCAGCACTAAAATACTAAAATACTTATGTAGTTATCTCTTTTCTTCTCGAAACATTTCATCACAAAAAAAAACCTGTGTGGTTTGGTTTTCATTTTTGAGTGGAAGAAAAAGAATCCTACGAAAAAGCAAAGTAAATTTTTTTGTTCAAAATGCCTAAGTGGAAAATTATTGAATTGATTCTTATTATATCGTTATTTTGCTATGTAAATGGCAAATCCGAACAAGGAAAATCTGATACTACTCTATCACCTGTAAGTTGTTTTCCAAACATCACAAATAAACCCTAAAAATGCATTCCAAATATTTGCGCAGATAGCCATGATAGAACCCTATACCTACATGAATTTTCATCCAAAATTAAACATTCTTATCGATTCCATGTCATCAAATTCTTATCATTATAATTTAGATTATCTATTCGATTTGTTGAAATTAATTGAATTTTATTTCTTAACAGCAATCCAATATCGTCAAAGTCGAGAAGACACTTTTCGCCGGTTCGAAAATCTTCTTACAGAGTAAAGTTTTGCTTTTCTAATTTCCCTTTCGTGGTTTTCGATGTAAAATATAATTTTCTTTTTCTTTTCTCCAGTTACCTGTGAGTCCTCTGTCCAAGATGCTGAAGTGACAATCTTCTGGACTCTGACTGAACACCTGTGTTTGCTCGATGAATTCAATTCTGTAAGCCACATTTCATTTAATTTTCACTGTTTGTATTGTTTTGAAAAAACATAATAATAATAACTTTCTGATTATAGATTGAGCAAAGGCAATACCAGTTGGCTTTACAAAATGAAACAATGCAAATTAAGTCTGACCCAACAACGCAACCTTGTCAATCGGGGGGACACATTATTCTGCCAGAGTTTCGTTTCAGTTCGGATGCATCATCGATGGGTAGTGCGGTGGCACCGCAACCTGAAAAGACCACAGTCCCCACAGTGAAGAAAAGCAAACAACAGCAGATTGGAGCGGTGAGTTTTTTTTTCTTGTTTACTTTTTTTTATCTGCAACAAGGTAACAAAGGTAATTTACATTTTTTTTCAAAGTCTATTGAAGACAACACATGTTTGCACGATAGCAGCGGGTTAGTCATTAGATTGAATAATTCGTCACCTTTTTCATAAACAATTATTAGTAAATTGATATATGAGGATTGATAGCAAATTTTCAATTAGGTGACGATGTCAATGTTAATATACTTGAAAAATGGTAAATCAATTTGCAAAACTACCCTAAACAATTTATTGTCTTATTTTAAATAAAGAACATATTGGAGGATGGAAAGTAGTTCAAGTTCCTTCAAACTTCAATGTAATGCTGAAACTTGAGTTTCCTTTTTAATCGAAGGAACGTGGCTAATTATTCTTCATTCTTCTGTTTAAGAATGAAAACAGAGTAAAAGGAGGCTGGAGGGCATGTCACGACCAATTTATAAAATTTGGGAATGAAAAATGCATGTTCCATTTAGAGTGAAATCTTGTTGATTGCGGGAACTAGTGAATTAGGTTGACTAGTTCTCTGAATTGAACTTGTTCATTGAACTAGCGTCTTGTTGTTTTCCTAGCAACAAAGGATGACATCTTTCTCAGTTTCTACCTCCATCTTGGGCAAGCGTACGACTCTATCCTAAAAGGAACACAACTTCTATTTTTCTTCAAAAATATCATTAGACCTGCGCCCAATCTAGAAGTTCTGAATCAAATCAAATTAAACAGTTTAGTTAACAGAGAGACCAGCATCTGTCTCGCTCATAAGCGATTTAGTAAGACTGTGTAAAGTCTAGCTAGGATTGGTCTAAATAGTGGGGGTAATCTCCAACACAGGGCAAGCCATGATGGCATGCTTTTAAAACCCTGAAAATCTGCATTTTTACTTCGAAAATTTGAAATTTTTCAGATTTAATATTGGTTGCGGAAAATGGTGACCTTACTTACTTACTAACTTAAATCCTCAGACTTATTACGTTCGTTAATTTCCCCTTTCGGGACACAGGGCTTCTCAAACTCCTACACGCCATCCTGTACGATACTTGGAGATGCATTTCAGCTCTCTCTAACTCTTCTCCAGTTGATTCCTTCGCTAAGTTCTTCTAGGTCGGGCTGGTCGTCTGGTTGTTTGAGTGAAAGGGTTCCATTGCATCGGCTTACTCGCTCGCAACAATGCATTCGTTACCTTTTGAAGCGAATGACTAATCCCCTGCAATTTACGTCTTCTTATGATAGATCCAATCGGTTCACGTCCTGTTCTCGCATGAAGTTCATCAATTTGGCCAGAAAATCCTCAAGATGTTGCGTTGACATCTATTTACTTACTTCGCACCTTTCTAGTGACAGCAATTGAGGCTTTCCAAGTGCGGATTCAACATTGTTGTTTCTCCATATTTTGGACAGCATACCGAACGCAGCTTTTCCCAATTCTGTTAATATCTAGTTCAATTTCGCCGTCAGTAGAGACAATATTTCCAAAATATTGAAAATTGTCAACCATCTCTAGGTTGTCCAGAAATAATTATTGGGACAGATTAGAAAGTTCCAAGGAAAATGGTGATCGTGAGGCTTTGTAATTTTCCATCTGTTGAAACATAAATCGTCTAATTCCATTTAGGGATGGCTACGATTTCAACGGATTAAAAAAAATCTGAAAAAGTATATGACAATATTAGGGTGGTAACTGTAGGTAGCTGTGTTTTAAGAGATCCTTTTATAATGTTTTTTCTTTGTTAATTTAACAGAAAGCTGACAATCCTGTGTTTACAATTACAAAAGATGGCATCTATGAATTTGTGCTGACAATTGAACCAGTTAAAAATGTTGATTTTGCAGCACCAGTACATATTGAGCTTCCAGGTCCTCAAGGTTATCTGTCTGCCATAGAATGGCCTCTTTTGCCAGTAAGTTAAAACCAAAACCAAAGCAAAATATTTTATTAATTATTGAATTTTAAACTATCAACAGTTTTATGGAACAATGTGTTTAGTTTATGTTGCTTATGGCATAGGCTGGCTCGTTGTATCATTCTTACAATGGCGTGATCTTGTCCGGGTTCAATTTTGGATTGGCGCAGTCATACTATTAGGAATGTTGGAAAAAGCTGTATTCTATGCTGAATATCAGTCTGTAAATTCGACAGGTATTTCAGTACAAGGTGCTGAATTAACAGCTGAAATAGTATCATGTGCAAAACGTACACTAGCTAGAATGTTGGTTATAATTATGTCAATTGGTTTTGGAATTGTCAAGTAAGTGAAACAATATTTTTGGTTTAATGCTATTGAAAAAAAAAATAAATATAATTTTAGACCACGATTAGGACCAATGCTTCACCTTGTTGTTAGTACCGGTGTTCTATATTTCATTTTGGCTTGTGTTGAAAGTTATCTTCGAGTAATGCGCACAAAGAACGATCAAAGGAATGAACTTGTAGTCGCAAGTATACCGCTTGCGGTATTAGATTCTGGAATATGCTGGTGGATCTTTACATCACTTGTACAGACAACAAGAACACTGCGCTTAAGAAGGTGAGTTGAACTTGCAAACTTAATCATTAATTTAATCTTATTTTTATATTTCAGGAATAAGGTTAAACTCTCGGTTTATAGACATTTTACCAACACTTTGATATTTGCCGTGATAGCATCTGTGATTTTTATGTTGTATTCAATTCGTATGCGCAGAGCAGAAAATTGTTCTCCAGTAAAATTATTAATGATGAATGCGTTTTTGTTTAGTTTTCATAATTTTTTATTCTATTTTTAGGGATGGCGTGAAATTTGGGTTGATTTTGCCTTTTGGCATGTCCTCTTTTCAGTATTACTTCTTGTGATTATGATTTTGTGGAGACCCACAAATAATAATCAGAGGTATGCCTTCACACCGCTTCTGGACAATCCAGAAGATGAAGATGACGATGGTAAGTTAAAAATAAATGTCTACCAAAATAATTTGATGCTTGACATCTGACCTTTGATTTGCAGAAGAAGAAGATCAATTTGTTGCGAACGTATATGGTGTCAAAATTCGACCCGGTCTCGGTAATGGAACAACAAAACAAATTTCAAAAGCAACGACAACCGAAGAAGATGACTTGCGATGGGTAGAAGAAAATATCCCATCGTCAATGTCCGAACCTGCGCTGCCTGTCCTTGACTCAGATGAAGAACTTGTAAATACCAAATTTGAAGTATCGAAAATGCAATAAAAAAAAAGCACACCAAATAATATTGGCTGAATCGAAATTGAGTATTTGAATCTGAGCCAGAGACTTGTGTTTGTATTTTTTTTTAATATAATTTAATTTTCAAAAAAAAAATATTTTTTTAATAATAAGATCGTAGCTATAAGGACAATTACATATTAGTTTACAAAAACGAAAACAACATACAATTTTGTGAACATTTAGTGCCGTTATTTGTTTAATGTACATTTCAGTCCACTACACTAGGAAATCAAATTGAAAAATATGTATGATATACTTTTTCCTCCCGCCAATTAAAAAAAAAGGTCTGTGTGAAATGAGAGTAATCTCAACCAACTAATCCCGTTACACTCATAAAAGTGATTTAGCTATTTAGTATATGGTTATGTCCAAATTTATTTTTAATTACTTGAAACAGATGAGTGAGACAACAAATGAGAACAACGATAACGTTAACAACAAAACAGAAAATCATTCCCTAATTTTACTAGCTTAATTGATTTTCAATGAAAAGTGACTCATCTCACTCACTTGAATTAGCAAAATGTCGGTATCGGGAACAAAACTTCAATTGCTATAATGACGTTTTTAGATATTTCATCTTTTCTATGACCGTTAATGTAGTTAAAATTTTTAATGGAGCTTGTATATAGAATTCATTTTTTGGATGAATTAGTGATAATCCGAATAAGAATAAAATTTTATATTTTTCTTTGGAGGGATTATACTGTGTCATAAACCATACACTTTTAAGCCAAATTTTCGACATGACACAAAAAATATATAGTATAGTAACAGTTCCAGACAAATTCTTGCCACAAGAAGTTAAACTTTCCCTTTAACATATTCGTTCTAAAATCAGACCTTACGCCGAATAAAGTACGTAGTTTCACTTACAAAGCTGAAAAGTCGAAGACCCCATAATGGAAAAATTGTTAAAAAATATTTTAAAAAACAATGAACAATGACAATGATCTGTTTTGATACTCCTTGGTATTCATTCCCCTTAGCTATGCTCCTAATTTTGTCCTTTTGACGTTATATAATTTTGTTTTAATTTTTAATACATTTTTTCAATTTATTTTTCGAGTTCAGGAGACTAAATAGTGGCATACAATGTAGATTTAAAATTTAAAATGGTGTTTAAATTAATATGACTTTAATAATAATTAATTCAACATTTCATCTATGTAGTTAGAATATTATCAAATGTTAATAGTTTTAATAGAATTTTTGTTTTGTTTTTTTTTTTACAAAAAAAAAATCTGAAAATAAATATACGTAATATACTAAATTTAGTTTCCTTTTTATTTATGTAATAATTGCACTTCCATTGCTTATATATTATTACGTATAAGATACATGTGAGGTTTATTAAAAAGTATTTATCTCAACGCTTCTTTATCCTTAAATGCACACATCTTATTTTATATTCTATAATTTTGTATGTTCCTATGCCTTCTTGGTGAAAAGTTTCAATTCAATATAAATACGAATTTTTAAGAAATTCTTAGTATGTATTTCTTTTTCAAAAAAAAAAAAAACAAGAACACCAACATGCAGATAAATTTGTATTTAAATCTTTTACAAAAATTAAAAGTATTGTATTTGTTAAATGTCACCAGAAAAAAAATCAATATTTATGTATGTAAATAATTGTTGGTATTAATAATACACATTATATATTATTCCAATTAATATAATATTAAATCATCTTTGTGTGATTTAAAATTAAAGTATGATTTTTTTACGAGAAAAAAAAACTTAAACTGTATCATATATCCAGTAAACAAACATTATAATGCAATAATGATAAAAAAACATACATAAATTTAAATTAAATAAAATCATGTAATGTTTGTGTAAAGAAATATTCTTTTGTTTGTGAATAAAAACGTAATATATTTTATCAATAGGGAAATGCAATGTTTTAAATTCATATTAGTAGACGTGATAGTTAATGCGGTAGGCTTGTCATGTCAAGGGTTCAAACTGTAGCCTGTGCCATCTAAAAAACTCGGAATATTTTTTTACAAGAAAATTGGCAAATTCTACAAGAGTATCTTTTTTCAAAAATAGGTATAGGTACGGAACTTATAGGAGAGGTGCGACGCCCACTTTTCTCAACCCGAGGTTTACTTGGAAACGCCTGCAACGAATTTTCAGAATTTGTGCCCGCTGCAGAAAAATCGTTGAAGCTGTTACCATGAAACAAAATAATAATAATTAAGTGTCCAAAATTTTTGTCTTCAACCAATTGGAATTGCAAATAAACTGATATAAAAACTAAGGGGTAAAAAAGAGAGAAGAGAAAGAGAATTTGTATGGTTTAGGCTTTCAGTAACAATAAAATTCAATATTTGGCGATGTATTGATTTTTAGATTGACTGTTGTACTAAGCAGAAGAGTGCTGAAATACTCCTTTATGCCTTTATAAGGCTCTCGAAGTTAATGACACGCTAAGCTAAACTTTTTGCTAGAAAACCAAATGTTTATGGACTTCAACTTCAAATAATTTATTTTACAGCTAATGTTCTGAAAAGATTTTCAAAAACTTCAAACAGCCTGTTTTGTGCAGTATCACCTTACTGTAACTTATTTGAAATGCTGTATTTAAAAATAGACAGTAGTAAAATTTAATTTGTTGATGCCAGTTGTGTAATGTAAATGAAATTGATTTAATCAAATTTTATTTATTTTTGCCTTGCTCGTAATGATGGTGTCGTGATGGTTAAAATAAAAATAATCACTAACTCATTGGATTATTGATTAACTGACTCATTGAATCAATGGATGAATTATTGAGTGAATGTTTAGGTGGTTGAAAGGATTTCATCTTGGTTGTTCCTGGACTAAATTGATTTTACACAACTTTTGTTTGCAGTACCTACACTTGTTTTAAGTAAAGTGGAAAATGGAAGGCAAGTAAAATTACAACCCATTAAATTCTTTCTCAATATTTTTGCAAGATTAAAAAAAGTTCCAAAAAGAATTTTGAGTAACAGCAGGAGGGTCTTTCTGCTCCTATTTAGGCATGAGCTGTATAGTGTTAAAATCTGTAGGAAATTAGCGCTTTTGGAATTCATAAAAATTTGCCTTGAAAAGATATTTTTTCGCTTCATAAATACAATGAAAACGTATAAAAATTTCTTTTTTATGGGTGTATCTTGAAAACCCGACCTGATGGAGCGATTCTGAACTTTAAAAATCGTATTTAAAAAATTCCTTCGCCCTGTTAAATAACATTAAATATACCGGAAAACGTGTTTTTCAATTTTCCAATGAGAATATCTCAAAAATCTGAGTGATGGATTTATTTTTTTGTGTTCAAATTCCATTTCAGCACACACAAATCTTCCTGAAAAGTATATTTTGTATTTTGTAAAAAAAAAAATTACTGGCAAGCAAATGCAAAACAAATGAATTACGGATTTTCGTTCACTGCCGTTGTTTCAAATTCAGAACTTTGAAGAAAAAAAGGAAAAAGTTGCTTTGTCTTCTACACGGCTGATTTATTTCGATAGAAGGTATGTATATAGAATTTGTATAATAAAAAACCTTCGTACGGAAATAAATTATAAATAAGAAAAACTATCATTTAGAATAAAAATCATAAAATGAACTAGTGAATAAGATACATATCTGAACTAAGTTCACTGAACTGTACTAGTTTATTGAACTCTTTAAATTGTGGAAATTGTGTGGAAATTGAAGAATTTCAATATTCTAGACACCTTTATATACGTAATAGGGTGGCCCTTAAAAAAATATTTCTTCCGTTTTGAATTAATAGTCATTTTTGAAAAAAAGCAATATTTTTTTTTCAAAAACTCAAAGATCTACATATTATGTAGCTTCCGTTTTTATTGATTCTATTAAAAACGTAGGTATTCGTTTTCTTATCAATAATTATTATAATCAATAAATTTTATTACCTATTAAAACCTCTTGATTTAATAATATAAAAAGAAAGAGCTTGAGGCTTACAAAAGGTATACTTAGCTATTTTACTTGTTCTTGTCAAAATCACATTTAGATACTTAAACCGGCTTACTAAGGCTTTATTCCTCCTGTTAATTAGGTTCAGCTTACTTCACCTCTATTCCTCGTATATTCTTTTATAAATAAGAATTTTTAGGTTTAGAGACGTTGTAAAGTAGGATTAACTTTACTACGCCTCTAAAACGTATTAAATATATAAATATTCAAAATACTTATGCTTAAATAATGCATTAAAAAACTTAACATCATGTGTAGGATGTAGGTCCAGCCTAACAGCGCAAACTTACCTGATTAACTGACCACTAAATAAGCTTAAACTTAGATCTTATGCTCCCCAACCGACGTAATATGATTTAAGACAGAAATCGACTCCACCTAAATTATGGTGCTTCATAATAATTGTTATGAATTTTTAAAACTTTCAATTATATCGAATGGTGTTCATTTCCACGTTTAATATCTTTCGATAACATCCAATCTTAAACCCTTTTTATATCCAATCAGCTATGGTTGCAATTCCATATCATACCCTATCATTTCATTGAAAAACATTAATTTTCTTATGCCTATATTTTGCAATTTGTTTCTGGTAGTTAAACCCACCCTAAAGCCATAGCCTTTTTCCGCTTTTATTTATTCAATACCATATTCATCGAGCACGTTTTAGCATCAACATATATTTATTCATACACAATTTCTAACTACCTACATAATTTGCCTGTTACTCTATCTTAAAGTAACCTTGCTATAGAATATGGCACCATATTTGCTTTTGCTCCATAGCTACTACCGACCAGTAATTGACATTTCCCTCAATTATCGTTAATCTCTACGAAACTCCACTTAGCAAAACGATACTCAATTGCCATTGTAAATCTATTATCTAACACCACAGCAACGCTGAACGCTGCCGCGGTCCTGTCTCTATGGATGTATGTAAGTTCTCGGTTCGCTGTAAAAAAACATGCTCCTTAAAACATCTCTAGAGGAGTAGGATGTAGGATACAGGCAGACCAGAAAAAGAAAATAAAATCTTACGCTCTGCAAACGAGCCAAAAACCACACCTACACCTCCATTTCTTTTTTTTTCCAAAAAAAAGAAGGATCTGTGAAGAAAAATGAACACGAAAATACACCTTGAAAAATAATGCCCATTTTGCCCTCCCATCCTACATCTGCTCACTGCTCCATTGCCATCGACTCCCATCGAATTGAGGCTGCGGGGATTGTTATTGCCAATTTGATATTCATAAGCGGGGCAATTTTCCCATTCCCTGAATATATGTATGCAATAAAATTATCCATTTAAGGAGCGATATGGCATGGAGATAAGGACTAAGGTACTTTCATATAGGCACTGAATTTGAAACCGTTATCCGAAATCACTTTAGAAAAAAGGATAAGGAATGGATTTGACGTGCTTATGACGCGGCACGCTTCAGGCAAGGGAAGGGGCAACACAAGGGAGGGGGTAGATTTAAGAGTCAAAGTTAAGCAGTTATGAGTGGGTGTGGGAGATGATAAGGATGAGCCATTCAAGATATCGATTTCGAACATAAAATTATGTTTTTTAAGTGAAAACCACAAAACGCACAAATATAGGCCAGTAGAACGAACATGGACTGGATCACCCCATCACCAGAGCAATGGCCCTCTTTCTTTTCTTTTATTATCAAAATGGCGTTGGTCGGTGTACCAGTGGAGAACAGCACCATCTACTCTCCATATTTTCACCATCACCTCACCATTAAGAGCCAGTGAAAGCAGCATCAGCAGCGAACAAACACAGAACTTTCAAGGTTTCCATGAATTTAAATGAAGCTATTATGGTTAGGTAGGTCATAGCCAGAGACCAAAGGAGATGGCTCAAAAAGTTTAGGTATAGGTAGGTATGCATAAGTACTAACACTCCTCGAGTAGTCGGTTCAATTCGGTCGAAATCGTAGTAGTTCTCACTCTATTGGCGGTATGTTTGCTTGCTGGCAGAGAACAGCATTAAGTCAGAATTAGGTCATTAAATTGTTTGGGCATCTGCCTGCACAAAGGCATCATGATTGCACCAGAGAGAGGGAGGTTTTCAAAACGCGCCATCAAGGCACATACGGTCGAAAATGCATGTATGTTAGGTACATTTAAAGCAATTTGAATGCATTTGCATGGAAGTTGGGGGGGTGGATCATATTTAAGAAGACGGGGATATGGGGGATGTATGACTTAGTGGCCGTGAGGTTATGATGAAAAGTCGTTTGGCATATTATCAATGTGTTTTAGGGGTAGTGTGGGATTGCTTTAGTTATGCTATAGGTATCCTTTCTATGAGGACAGACTTAACTGGTTTAGAATCGTTGGTGTGATGTCTTGATTAAAGCTGATTCATAAGGGTGTATTTACAGTTAGTTTGAGAAATAAAGCAGACAGTGCTGCGTCTGGCTATATGAAATGAAACAAAACATAAGGTACTTAAATTAAGTTAGGTTATGCGGGTGCACTTACCTACAGAAATGAGGTACATACTTTTATTTGAAACTAAGAATTTTTATACAGAGATAGAGGGCTATGGAGTAGGTATAACTCATGCATAAAAAGCTCTTGCTCGCCCTCTATATTTTGATACTTGATATTTCTCAAATCCGTGGGCCTCGGAAAGCACTGGTGGTGCTGCAAAATTTTAGGTTAAGAATTTGATTTGGGAAGTCTTCAAGCATCGGAAATTGGTAAAAGGAGCAAGAGGAGACTATTATTTCGATTATTGCAACCAAAAAATATGAATAAATATCAATTAAAACCTCTATAAGGGTTGCCTCCACTTTTTAGATATATTGCCCCATTCGACTTCCACCATGATGGTACTATGTTTTTCATATACAAAGAGGCAAAACAAAACAACAACAATAACAAAGAATATTAGGTTACAATTTCAGTAGTTCAGGAGATGTAAGTCGATGTATCCGGAGGTTGCAAAAAATAAAACCGATGAATTTTTATATGGCGGTCTTTTTTCATTTTGAAAATGAAATACAGACACTGCCATCTTAATGAGATATCTTGTACTTTTTCACCTCAAATCTACAGAGCATACAGATGCCTAAAATTGCAACCACAATAATTTAATTTATTTGTTTTTATATAATAAGATCGCGTTGCCAAATTTTTTTGTTTAATAATCATGATATACCTTCAAAATGAAAATAAAAGAAGACTGCATTGGTTGATCTCTAATTTAATTTTCGATTGCAACCTTTCAAGTGGCATTGTTTCCATCCTCAGGGTAATACTCTACTAAATATCTTTAACTCCAACCTTGTAGATGATAAATCTATAAAATACTGATTTTGATATTTTACATACTATTCAAACCTTTAGTACGAATTGAATGTGTGACACAGTTCAAACTAATTTGACACTTTTTTGACTCACTGTACTAGTTGCTATCGTAAGAAAACCAATAAAACGTCTATTATTATAAGCATTAAACTCCAACCAACCTCAACACGATTTCAAGAGCTTAAGACAACAAAAATAAAATGAACACACATTCAAGACCATGTTACCGCTTCCACCACTGTTCTTATATTGTATAGAACTAAAATCTTATCCTTATCCCTCTTACCAAAGACAGAGCGAAACGAACAGATAAAAGTGCTCTGCCCTGGTAATGGTAACTGGCATATATGTCAGTTAAATAGTCTCATGGGAGCTTTTAAAAACAATTACTTTTCCAGTTCTTCTTTAGTTGCAGAGCTAGTTCTTTTGCTCAGGCCCTCCCGTGGCTAGGTACTCGGAACTCGACATAATATGTATGTAGGTAGGTAGGTATGTTTGATAGATCCTCGAGCATACGTGACGATGACGACTACCAACCCGTCTTTATAGTAAATTTAAAAGGCATGGTCTTCAGTTTCAGTTTTGGTTTAGGTGTTATGTCATTGACTTTCCGTCCTTCCACCTCTCTACTCACTCATCATGGGTGAGATGGAATAGCTGGGGCTACTTTAATCAACTCGCAGTCACAGCACAGCATAGCATAGAAATGAATGTGTGAATTTCAGTTTGAATGCATTGCCTCTTTCCGCTTCCGCTTCGGCATCCCCCCACGCCCCACAGCGCAACCTAACATCCGCCATATTGACTGACTTTGCGGTAGAAAAGTGATGAGGGTGACTTTGTACGATATAAACTGTTCTTAGAACTATTTTCAAAAGGGTGAATGAATTTTTCATGTTATCCTGCGGTAAGCATTGATGGTGGAGTTTTATGTTTTCATTACACCATTACACCATACCACCTACAACTGCACACAATAATAAATTCCTCTTTCGTCTCTTATTCTGAATGAGAATGATGCTTTGCTGCTGCTGCTGCTACTGCTGTTTTATTTGAAAGGATTTACTTGCAATCTCTTTTAGAAAAGGATAGAGAGGTGAATGAATTGTGTGTGCAGTGCTGCGGGTAGAGGAATGACAAAGGAGGAAAATTGGGTTACACCCTTGATCCACTTTGGATACAACATGGTTAAAAATACGGTGGAAGTTTCTTTTTTTTTTTCGTTCGTTCGTTCGTTTTGTTATACTCTGCATAACGGGAAAAGGACCTTCATTTATTGTTTTATGCGTTGGAGGCATTTAATTACAAGGACTCTCCGTGGGGGTGTTCTGTTTTTTTTTTCCTTTATATATTTGTACAACGAACGAATGGTTTTGTAAAGTGTTTGAAGTGTAAAGCTTCTATAAGCTTTTAGGACTAAGAAAAAAAAAAAAATTCCATGGATGAAATTAATAAACAAAAAATATGAAAAAAAAAATAAATGAAATGGGAACGGTCTGTCTATGTTGTCCTTAAAAATAACTGCGGATGAGGTTTCAAGGATGATTGGGAGATATTTGCCTTAAGAATAAGTAATTATTTTTGCACAATGAAGCTTTAAATTATTTTTTCTTACAGTTAAATAGGTGTAGGTGTATTTCTTTTTATATTTTGATTGTTTTTCTAAAATCATTTGGATTTTTTAAGTTACTTTATGGACTTTTGATTGATGTATTCTTTCGGCCTTTGAATTTTAGGTATAACCTACCACTTGTCAGGTCAATATGAGTATTTTTTAGTTTACTTCGTCGTTTTTTATTGACACACACACCTATTAAGTCCTTGAGTTTCCTTTTAGCACAGGGCCTTTTTACTATTGCTTGTAGCCATAGTGTACGGTTCCTGCAGATGTATTTCAGAGTTCTCTTGAGATCTTCCTCAGTTGTGCTGATTCCGCTTTGAACATTCTTCGCCAAGTACTTCTAGGTTAGGCCGATTGCCTGCCTGCGTGAGAGAGTTCCATTGCTTAATTTAACTTGCAATTCCTTTCCCACCCCTTGGAAGCACCAGACCAATCTACTGCCACTTATTTCTTCGTTTGGTAGAATCAATGGGTTTCTGACCTGGGCACGTATGAAGTTCATCATTACCTAGACATTCGGTTGGTTTAAGAAATTTTTTAGAATGTTTCGCAAACATCTGCTGTGAATGTGACTTTCCAAGTGCTGAACACACAAAAGATTCCAGATTCAATATTAGAGCTGAGCATTCGTTGCTTGCACAGCTTTTGCACAGCATTCCAAAGACAGTCTTTGCTTTCCCGAAAATTACATTAATTAGAAACAATTAAACCGATTGAATAAAGACAAAGTAATTTATGTAGGTATTTATAATATAAACATGCATTATAATATTGTATGTATGTACTTACATATGAGGAGCTCATGGAATGATTTAAAAACATTTGTATCACATACTTTTTTGTCTTATTTTTTTTTGGCCAAATTTTTGTTAGGCATTTGAAAATGCGGTGGTTTAAAATTATAATGTGTGAATTTTTTTAAAACCAGATTTATTTTTTTCTTTAAAAAAATTTCTTTTAGGCGTCGTCGATTATAGCGAAAAGGATAATGAATCAGTAAAATCATGTATGTGTATGATTATTTTTGATGTTCTCATTATATTTAAAAAAAAACGTTTTAACAAAGATAAATTTAAAAATGAAAAAGTAAATATATATAATGCTAAACAACTCGAATTATTTGTTTGTACATTTTAATAATATTTTATAAGCAAAATATTAATTAATGCTTCAAATGGATATGATTATAAATTTCGTAAAATGTTTAAAAATATTGAAATGTTCTTAGAATCAGACTTTAAACTGCATCAACAAATCGTATGAAAGTCGATTTTGCAAAGTTAAGAAGTATTTTTTTAGAAACGGCAGTTCAAGCCACATGAATTAATATGGTTGTGCCCTTAGTTTTGGCACAATGAATTGTTTTCGAAAGAATTAAACCGCTTTATATTTTTAGAAATTTAAGCTTTAATTTATGATTTGAAAGATTATTGAAATACAAGTAGAAATTATTAGTCAGTCACTCTGCTACAGCCACGATCGAGAAACCAAGAGAATAAAAAATTGGAGGAAGTAAGAAAAATGGCGAAACTCGGTACGAGCGTGAGCGCTGTTGGTGGCGAGCTCAGAAAACAGTCAATGTTTGAATAAATTTTATTCAAAATTTTGTAACTTGTCACAATTTTTCAATATGAAGGTGTGTACTATTTTTTTTTAAAATATTTTTAAAGTTAATTTATTTTGTTTATATCGATTTTTTAATACCATGCCATACACCATATGGTGTATATATACCATATTTTTGAATAAAAACAAATGCTTCAGCTGAAACGAAAATGTTCTGTCTTTTTAGGTCTAAACGTTTTTGAAATTTATTTTATGATATTATTCAAAGTTTACAATTTTTTGAAACCTTCTAGTTTTAATTTTGGTATTAGTTATTCGTATGTTTATATGATCCGAAATTAAAAAAAATGCTTAATTTTTTTGAGTATGTTCCAATAAAAATAAAAAGTTCTAAAAATAGCATAATATATAGATTTAAGTGATTATTGGAACACAAAAATAGTTCCGTCCGGTTGGTTTATGCAAATATTGCAATGTGCCATGAAGCAAGTACATATACTTGTATTTTTTTTAGTATTCCAAAATTCAAAATAAATGGCGTCTATCAAGAACGTGAAGGTGCAATACAATTGTACACTGTGACGTATACGTACTTTTCTGTTATGTTTAATATTTTTCTTTGCGTTTTTTAATGTTTGGTATTGCAGGAAAGGAAAAACTAAAAAAAAAAATCAATTTGCGAGTTATAAATACATGTTTTCATTTTTCCCCTCAGAAAGCAGGAGAAAAATCAAAGCCACCCACTGGCTAACAAAAGCTATTATATTAAATTCATTTAAAATATGTAACTACCTAATACAGTTGAGTATAAAATTGTTGAGCTGAAAACTGATTTAGAGTATTGAAATATTTAGAGTAACTAATAATGCAAAATTGGGATATGTTTTGTATTCCATAAAAAACCCTAAAAATAAACATCAATCTTTTTTTTTTATTTTTCGGAAAAATTATGAAAAAGTGTTTAAAAGTAAATGCAAATAAAAACTATCGTCCTTTAAATATTTTTCGCATCTGCCTACATTTTTTTCTAGACTAAAGGTAAAATCTCAAAGACTTAATTGAAAATATTGATTAAATATATTTTCAGATGAAGCACGTATGTATAAGAATTAATAGTAATGCTTAATCATAACTTTAATCATCTTAACGAGAACTGCATTTATAACCCTTTAGTCATGAATTTTGTGGCTTTCAAAAACCAAAACCTAATGAACCGTACCAAAATGCAATTTCACTTTTCTTTATCAGAAACCATTAATTTTATTTCTTACTAAAAAAAAAAATGATATACAATTTTCTTAATTTTGTGCCACTGCCATTTTGAATTCCATTATTTTAAAGCCTCAACCATTTTAACCCAAATCACTTGTCAAAAACACATTAAACCTCGTGACTCCTATAACGAAATGTATTTTAATTTTTTTTTCTGTTCTTGTGTTCACTAATAAAAATGGATTTTTTAATAAAACTTGGTATGTAGATACGCGGGTCTCACCCCTCTCTCTCTTTTATCCTCTTTACCTAAATGGCTTAAGGGAACATAAACCTTGTGAAAATATAAATTACACATTTTCATTTACATACATATATCTGTACCTCTATAACAACCCATCAACCTACAAATTCTCAAAATCCCATCTCGCATATGCACTCCACATATGCGTGCATTGAACTGTCGCATTCAGTCGCGTTAAATTGCACATTGAACCACAAAAATCATCATAAGGACGAATATACTTATATCTCTTGCCATTTTTATGATACATATACTCTTGTTCAATATGTGTGCTGTGCAGCTCTACCCCCAGGACTCTGAAACATACATCAGTATAATATCTACCCCAGCATCGCACCTCGACACAAAGCCTTTCTTGAGGCAAATCCCCAATGTGATGGAGACTCCACGTCATACCAAACTTCAAAATATTCATCCTTCCATCCATTAACCTAAATACTCTGAATGCGATTGTCTTCCTCATTATTTTCTAGTTATATTCAGGCATTCTGGCTGCGTTTAGCAGTCCACGTCTACCAACACGTTCCTCTCATGCTTATAGCCCCATACATGTTTCCCTTTTGAGCGAAAAAAAAAAAAAATGGAAAATAATAATAAAAAAAAAGGAATAGCAAACACAACATCGTCAAGGACGTCATGATAGCACCACCATGCCACGAGGAACCAACCACCACCGTCATCGTCATTCTTTACCAACAACACCACCACCACCTCAATGGCACCTTGCTGTCGTCGTCGTCGTCGTAGTTCTCTCAACTCTTGCTCTTCCTCCTGCCTCTGGTCCTTTTACTCCTAATAGTCAACATCGTCATCATCCTCCTTCTCCTCCTCCTCCTTGTCGTCGTCGTCGTCGTCAACAGTCATCAACGTTTAAGGAGACCGCACTCTATATATCAGTGGGATCCTGGGATCTACTCAACTGCGTGATGTTGTTCTTGTGCTCTCACTATACGGCAGCAGCACCATGAGGAAGAGAAAATAACTACCTTAGAGTAAGACTGATTTTGACCTGTTATCCTGAAAAAGGTGTACTCCATACACCATCAGTGCGGGTGTTTCACGCATAAATCAAGCCAGGTGGACGTACTCAGTTGAGTTCTGAAGAAACTTTAAAGTTCTGTCGTAGCCAGATGAGTTACCATCATAGCCCTGATTTAATGGATTAAATAGATGTCCTGGGCTCTAAGTGGTGGATTGTGTTGTGGGCCATAAAGTAAATGGCAGAATGTGTTCGTGACGACTTCACTGAATGGGGTGATTATGTTGTTGAATTATTTAAGTGTTTTCATTTCAGGCTTTGACCCTTTGTTAAAAAAAAAGGGTTTTGGCTGACTAATAAAATAGAACGAATAGCTTGTTTTATAGAAACAGTTTTGCAGGTGTGTATATTTCATCTCTAATAGATTGTAAATCTGCTAATTGAAGTAAATTTACAAGTGAAATACTAAAATAGGACATTAAAGAAGGATAATAAGAAGAAAAACATGGCATTTCCTCTAGACCAGTTGGAAAATAGTTCGAGAATTTTTTTTTTTAAATAATCTTCCTAGCAAAAAATGTCTAGTACATTATCGAAATGGGTAAAAGAGAAGGGGTCATTTCATATTTCTTTGTTTCTTTACTTTATGATTGTTGCAACGTGTAAATTATAGAATGTGAATACACAGTTCACGTTGTTAGTCATGGAAAAAAATTTATTCATTAGTGCCATTTAACTAGAGCCACTGAAATTTGTATCAGAAACTTAAATCACTGTGGTAAACTGGATCTTAAGCACTTTTCACATGAGAGCGACCAACGAACGACGAATGAATTAACAAATTGGATTTAAAACGTTCCTAGACCAAAATTCTGCATAATATCCAGAAAAATGATAGAAACCTCATATATTTAAATGTTAAGATAATAAAATTAGAATTTAAATTGTTGAAATCAGAGAAATTTGATAAATAAAATTGTTCGTCGCGAATTGCAATTTTTTGTTACGAATTGTCAAACTCTATTCGCGTTCCACATACCATCCACAATACAACAAATGAATTGTTGGCGTGTGTTTAACCTCAAATTACTCTTGTTTTTGTTTTCTTCGTGGTTGGTCGCGAAGAGTAAAAAAAAGTCCATGTGAATGAAATGTCAAAATGGACGAATGTTCGTTCATTCGTGGTTCGTTGGTCGCTCTCATGTGAAAAGTACTTTAGTCTTGGAAGTGTACTAACGACTTTGGTATTAAAAGAACGGTGACGTTTGGTTAGTTCGATAAGTCCAAATATTAAGACAGTAGTTCATAGGAGTTGAGAGATATTTGAGACGAAGTTGAATAGTCAAACAAAAAAATTTAGTGTTTTTCGAAGAAAAAAATAACTATTCAACTATTGGCTGACTTTCACACACTGAAATCTTTAAAAATTGATTGATGATGTATACATTTTTTGCAAGTAAAAAGCTCAATATATCACCTTTAATTTTATGTGTAATTTGATGTTACCCACTAGCCTTTTTTTTAGCATAAATTAAGAAAAATGAACACAATCGATTTATACATCGATAATATAACAACTAACTAAAGGAAAGTTCTATTACTATCTCTCTGTTGAGCGAATCAAAAAAATAAAACGCCTAACTGAATCATACAATCTCGATGCTATGTTAAGAAATTTAGGATAAACAAAGAAAGAATTACAAAAACAACAATTCCGTTGCAGAAAAATATGAAACAGTACATGCGGTTGGAATGGATATGGACGAATTAAAAGCTAAACAAAAAATGGCGCATCCGTTGAAGTTGTGCGTTGGGCGCCATTTTGAGAAAATTGTGATTTAATCCATATCTCGATATTCTTACAAAAAATTTGTTAGCACTCTTAAAATAGGCAGGTATAGTCAATCAATTTTCTCTGTAGGGCATAACCTTAAAACCTTGAATTCCAATTTTGAAGAAAATCGCTTTAGTAACTTATGCCAGAAAATAAAATAATTCTATCATAATTTTAGAATAAATCTTAAAACAAATTTTGAGATTAAAAATTAATTTTTCAAGAACTGTTAACTGAAACTACTTAAATAAAAAATTGAAACTTTAAAAGGGATTTCTGGCCCTAAAAAATGTTTAAGCTTATAATTTTTCTATATTTCCTTCTTTTAGGTCAGAGATGCAATCCAAAATTTTAGATTTAATCCACTCATTCATATGTTCAAAAGTCCAAACCTATGTACGTTCAGACAATCAAAGGTTGTCACTTACCTTTTTTCTGTTCGCTTATTATAATAAAAAAAAACATCACATCGCACTAACATACAAAATGTATTTAAATGATGGATATTAATAAGGGTTCAATGGCCACACCATAATATATGATGATTTTTTTTATCTTCACAAAAAAAAAAAAAAATAAAATAATCGCTCGAATAAATAATTTAATTAATTTCAATTGATGTGATATTGATTAACATGCAAAAAAATCTACTCAATCATTTGTAATATTAATTAAGTAGGTATGTCTAAGTCATATCTGTTCAATCGTGCTCTTCAATTTTCAATCCGATTAATTGTATTACCTATACTACAACTCGTTAGCGAGCGAACACAAACTCATTGAAGCGAATTACAAAATTTTCTATATACAATATACATATACAAAAAAAAAACAACAAAACAAAATTCAACTTAATTTTCTTTCAGCAGTGAACTTTGTACACAAATCCAGATCTATAGACAAATATTGATTCCCCATCAACCAGAACGCTAAAGCAATATATACATACATACATACGAGTATATGATGTAGGTTCCAAATGACTGCATAATGAGAAGTCAAATCAACAACAATCACAACCAGTAACAGTAACAGAAACAGTTGCGTTCAATCCAAGGACCTCCATCATCAGCATCAGACACGTTTTATATGGCCGCCATTCAATGAATTTGCTTTACTATCAACCCCATCTCCTCATTATTTAGCCACCAGCTCCCGCTCCCGCTCACGCTTCGCCTTCTGTGTATTGTATCTTTCATCAACAACGTTGAGGCTCCCCCAGGCGAAGATTAAATGAACCAATTCAATGGCAAATCAATTGATGATAATTTTTGCTTACGTTTTTTTTTTTCCTAGGTATACCTACTCGTAGTGTGTACTTCTTGAGAATTCATTTCAAGCTTTGCGAATCCTTCTCCGCTTGTCAAAAAAAAAAAAAAAAAAAAGAAAAAATACACATAGTATAGATACGTTTTTATATCACGAAAAAAAAAAAAATTAAAGAAGAAAAACCTCTAAGGTAGGATCATCAGACAAATTTGTGGGAGGAAAGGAAAGACATCTGTGTTACGAATTTTCATTTTCTTCCTTCTTGCGTTAGATACTCGATTTTGATGCTGATTTTGATTATAGCATTGAAAATTAGGGAGACGGAAGGATGCTCATGTTGAGTTTGAAGGTTCCTTATAAGAAGATGTATCTTTACGCGAACCAGCAACGTCAAGGAAGGATACGTACTGTATTTTGATTTTCATTGCGTCGCTCGATGATATTTTTTTTTTTCTCAGCTAAATATAATATTCTTTGTAGTATAACGTATACGTGGTGTAGTGTATACAAAAGGTGGAATGAAGAGCAAATGAACTGGAGTTTTGTTGGTTTGTCTTGCATCTGTAGGGTATTTTCATTATTTCCAAAGAATATAAATTTTATTAAAGATTTAAATATACTTTGATTGCTATGTGTATACCTAGTCATAAATTTTGGAATTTAATATTTAGTAGGCATAGTTGTTATGGTAAAGATGAATTGATATGTAAGTTTCTACTTTAAGAACGAAAATAGAATTTGGAAAAAATAAATCAAATATTGTAATCATAATGTCTGACATTTGACATTTAAAAACCTATCCAATGATACATATTTTCAAAAGGAATCTATTTTTTGAAAGACGTTACTTTGTGGTTCACTGTTGCGTATACGTATTTTTTTTTGCAAATATTTAAAGTTCAGATTGATAGAGTGATTTGATTTTGTATATTTTATGAAGCATTCGAACATTAGCTACCCAGATATTATAGAGCTCCGAAAAGTGTCCTCCTCCATTTCTTCGTCTCCGCAGCCTCTACATAAGTCTGCAGGTCTTAGCCGCATTTTCTTTGTATGATACCTTAAGAGATTATGTCCTGCGATAATTCCTATCAGAAGATTCAAAGATCTCTTTTTTACAAGTTACGAGTAAGTTCCATCTGTCATTGGCAAGTTCCACTAACTTCTTACCAATTTTATGTTTGATGGCATAGGGTGGAATTTTGTCACTGGGGTCTTAGGAGACTAGCGATGAACCGCCAATCATTCCCAAAAACTCCAGTGCCCAGGGACCAAGCAGAGTTTGATGTTGTGCTGAATGTGTTTTTTCGGACAGTTTGAAACCAGATTAAATTTAATTCCTATGGCAGCTTTAAACGCTGCTTGGCTGTCAATGTAAAAGGTGGTATCCCCATTATTGATATTTGTTCAGCAGCCTTAATAACTGGCAGAACCTCCAATTGGAAGTCACATTCTGTAATCAGAGAATGTATGAGAGTTGGGTGAATTGAGTAAACCATCTTCTACCCATAAGTGTAAATTTCTATTACCGGTTCACCTGGTCGTTGTAAACCAGCATTTTATTCCTTTCTTATAGGAATGGATACAGAAAACGGTTTTTCAAAATCTGAACGGGTCCTTGTGGCCTGTGCATAGACAACGAAAAAATAAAAAATAAACAAATTTTGGACTTTTGTCTCACTCACTGCTGGCGTTACGGAAGGGGGTGATGGGGTTACGGGCTAGGACACCAAATTTAAGGGGGCGCGGGCTGTCTACGAATGCTTACAATCTTTAAACGGCTACAGAGCGTAACGCTAAGGGAAAGTTAAAATACTTTATAGGTACACCAATACATGTTCACATTACAAAAAAGTTCACAGCAAAAAATTAACACTCTATTTTGATTTTTATGAATGGGCGCCAAAATATTCTTTCCCGGGTTGTCAGTCACTCTAACGCCGCTGGCACTGGTCTCAGAAATCCCATTGGAATTTATGATCTCGAGACTTATGTATCTAGAGCCGAAATTTTATATTTCTATTAAAAACATTTTGAAGTAAATTTTTAATTTTGAACCTAATAAAAAATTTGATAAATGAAAATGTAAACGTTAGTTCCTTACCGCTAATCTCAGGAAGATCTTTATCGATTGCTTTGAAATTTTAACACAATGTTGGATTCGAAAACGAGCGGGTTTGTACATACTCAAGAAAAAAAAACCAGTGGGATATGTTGGACATAAAAACAACACTGAATAGAAAGTATATGTAACAGAAATTATATGTGCAGATAAAAAGTAAGTAAATGCTTTGTTTTTTACCCCGGAACAGTTTTAAAAAATTCTTTCAATAGAAAGTTTTCCAACTTACGGAAATAACCACTCAAAATGCAACTTCTTATATCAATTCAAATACAACTCTTGAAATCATCATAAAGCAAAACAAAATCTCTCGTTACTGTAGTATCTTGTGTTTTCAAAATGAATATTTAAGAAAACCACATAAACTCCTTAAAAGATTGATTATTCAAATGTCCTTAAAATACTTTTGTCGCCATAAGAACATAATAAAATAAGAATTTTCCAAAAATAAGATGAAACTGATTTCACCCAAACGGATTTCCATAAATACATCGAGTTTGATTGCAAAATTGGCCATTTCCCAATCAGACACTTCAGACCGCAATTTCCTTAACTTCTGGTGTGGTTTGCTTTCTCTGACTTTCTTTCGATAATTTTCCTCTATTTCAGCATCTTTATACTATGTACATTGTTCTCTGTTGGTTGTCGTTATTGCCTTGTACAAAACTTTAGTTTGAATAAAATTTTATATGCACACTTTACAATACCAATTTGTTTCATCTTTCTTCTATAGAAGTTGTTGGCCCTAACACCACCCCCACCCCTCCCCACAAAGGTCCAAGATGAATAGGCAATAGTGAAAAGAGTTCACTTCAAAAACTTCCAAATATGTATAAAATGTATGTTCTTACAACTATCTCTCTTCCTTATTTGAAACAACCCCCAGTTCGATGTATACATGTGGTAGCATCTACCATCCTTATAGTACCTTCAGGCAAAAAAAGTAGAACAGTATTGCAATTTTTCGACGCAGCCATTGCATCTTGGCAATAAGTGCTTTTGCCCGATCAAAGTGTTATGATAAAAATGTTTGCAAGGACACTATCTGTATTTTGTTGGGGATTTTTTTTTTCTTCGATGATGATGATGGTGTTCTATAGAGGGCTGCAGAAACTTTGACATTGCCAACATGTTATGTGTCTGTAAAACTAAAAATGTAATAGATGATAGTGTTTGGTATAGCGATGAAGGACTTTCTTGAATGTCGAAGTTATCGTTAAGCTATTATGGGTACTTTAACACTCTTGCATTGCATTGTATTTCGATTCTTTTTCTCATACAATTTGTGCAACTTAATGGAAAGAATACCAAATATTATGTATCGGATATTTGATTTTTATATGAGGAGAGTTATATGTTTTGGTAAAATAATATTTGATGTTTTAAGAGCATTTATTGAGAAATGTTTTCATTTTTGAAAGTTATGGAGAATGTGCAATATTGTTAAGCGTCCACATAGTTTTTCATGAATCCGAATGTATACAAGTCTAAGGGAGATAGATCTGGTGATCTAGGTAGACATTCTGTAGGATTTGTACTTCCGATTCAAATATCACTTAATGTAGTGTACTGGAGCTCGATGTTTCTAGTTGAATAAACTGTCCGCTGTGACCAAGGGAACGTTATCAATGATTTCGGACAGAAGGTCCTGTAAAAATTACAGATACGATTCTCCATTTACGAGTATAACTGAATTATCGAGCCGTGGCAAAATGACTGTCCAACAATAACAAGTCAAGTCTTTTCACTACCCGTTCGGGTATGGTATACCTCAGGGAACCCTTCTGATTTCTATTTTATCTAAACAAATGATGCAGCATCACGTTTTAGTGCCAATAAGATTCTTATATTTGCGGATAATACAAAAAATGTTCAAGTGAATAAAAACTAAACTAAAAATGTATGTCCATTTGTCAAAATCGAAATACGCAAGCCCATCCATCATCGTCATCGTCTCAACAACCGGGGTCCGTTCCTGGCCTTCTTCAACAAGTCTCTCCACCTATCCCGGACTCGAGCCGATGCCATCCAGTTACGCACTCCAAAGGTTTCGGGCGTCCTGGTCTACTCCATTTCTATAGCGCAAGTATCTACCACCTACCATAGAATGTACCACAGAGGACTTTAGGAGCCGGTTCCTCCACGCTTCCCAAATCCCCTTAAATTAAAATTTTATGGAGCAAAAATAAAATCGATTTTTCGCCAAAAAAATTCAGATTTTTTAGATGTTTCTTAATCCATCGAGATCGCAGCCATCATTCAAGGGAATTTAACCGTTTGTAGATTGAAGGGTAGGATATAAACAATGGGGCATACTCATAGTCGTCTGACAAGTTGTTTCTTTGTCTCTTCTTAGCTAACCTGGAGTTTATGTTTTTCATAGACAATTTAGACCCAGGTCCAAAAGATAGACTGGAGCTCACTCCTTAAAAACGGTTGACTCTTTGACTTAGTTGTTTTTTCTATCTGTCAAAAAATGGATTGGATTTCAATGGATTGACAGGCAATAGTACTAAAATTGTAGTAGAATTCTGTTTTTTACTAAATCTGAACATACATATCAACAATTTACATTCATTTTTATGTTCACTCTGATTACTGACCTAATTATATTCACTCTTGATGTTTTTATTGTTTTGCATGTAAAATTTTGCTAACTTGGTTATTCACTCTTTATAAAAACACGACTATTGATGAATCTTTGCTTCGTTGCACACCTCAATACAAGTTGTACTGGATAGTTCTAAGTCTGATATCTTTAAAATAGATGGTGGTGTTCCCCAAGGCTCTGTTTTGTCACTTAATCTGTTCGATTTCAAATAACTTTTAATAACATTTAGTCCACAGAAATTGGATTTTCTCACCAGCACCTTACATGGACTATTGAGTTAGCAGTTTATTAATTCAGTTCTTATTCTTTCCTTTCTTTCATTTCCGTTTTCAGATATACGTCCTTGAAAGGAATGTCCAAGGGGAAACCAAAAACATCGTAAAATTTAATGCTTCTAAAACTCAATTCAATTGTGTTTTTGAATATTCAGTAGACTCTACAAATATTGAAATCAGTTAAATTGTTGAATTCGTTTAAACCTCTGATAACTTGTTGCCATAAATACCATATTTGGCCCAGATTTTTGTAAATTACATTATAGATTCTTTATTATTTTTTGCTAGCATTGTTGTTTTTTTATCATTTTCAATTATTTTCATTCTCCCATAAAAGTCAACTGGGCTACAAATCAAAAGGAATTTCTTCCTTCACAAATATTTTTCAATTATTTTTCCATTATTGTTCATTTTTCATTTTTGGATCAACACCTTGATACGTTTAAATGTAAGATTTTTTTTTTTTCATTTCATAAAAATGCTGACAATCGAAAAATATTTTAACCATAAACTGAGCTACCACCATCAAGACATTAACCCCCACAACATACATCAAAATTCCTTTAAGTTTTGCTGGTATAACAATACCTTTTCGTTGGACTTGAAGGTACCTTCGTTTAAACTAAATCCAAGAGTAAAATCTTTAACAAAGTCGGTATAGGTAAGTAAATGTACGAGTACCTACCTACCCAATTTTTCCACTTCGTAAAACTTTCTTTGAGACCGTTTAATGAGGTGTTTATATACATACCAAAGTTTGCCTTTGGGCTTTGTTTAACAAGTGATACCAACTCAAAGTTCTTTGATTTTTACAAATTCCGCACTTTAGAGAGAAGTTTGATATTTTTTTTTGTGCTGTATTTTTAAGTATTCATAGCTTTTGCTATATATCCAAATAAATCAGACACTTTTAGTGTGAAACTTTAAAATAACTCCCCAGAGATGATAACCTTTGCTGCGCACTAACTAAGAAGATTTGATGCCGTTAAAGGACTTTCTAAAGAAGCCGCATAGACACGTTTTATGCTTTCACTTTTCTCCATCATACAGCTTATCCTACTTATCCATTAGTTATCTATATATGAAATAACTTTTGTTTGGTGGGTGGATGCGAGCAAAAAAAAAAAAGAAGCAGGCGAAATTTTCCGGAGCATGCATAATCTTTACCAAATCATCACCTTCAACTTTGTGTAATTACTTAGAGCAGAGGATTTTTATTTATGACTTTCGAAGAAAATTTGTCTTCCCAGTGTGTGCTTGTACATGTATGAAGAGCTGGAAATCCTTTGTGTTTGTATCTATGTATAGATATATTCTGTTTTTGTAGGAAAAGTCTTTGGTCCTGGGGCAAAATCAGCATTGGTTAAGAGGTGATAAATGACTGTATCAATGCCACTGTGGCAGAAATGACAAATGAATCTTTTTACTTGTTCAATTTTTTTTTTGTTTTTTTTTTTATTCATGATTCGTGAAGTACAGACTTTTTGGTTTGCTCCACGCGCTACTGAAGAAAGCACCCTTCAGTTTTTGAGATAATACGGTACCGGCAGTGAATATTAAGTATATACGTAAGCATGTATAGACACGGCTATATGTATACTTTTTTTTTATGTATTATTTCATTCACCGGAAATATGTAATTGAGATAAGGATTTCTTTTGTTGTGAATATGAAAAGTGGAAAATTTTTTTATAGCTCAATGTTTAAGAAGGAACGAACAAAAAAAAATATAGCTCGCTGGTATAAAGGAAAATTAAATGGAGTCGATGGGTAAAAGAGGAATTTTGTGAAGAGAGTTGATAACTTAACCGCATGGAAGAATGCTTAAGAAGAAGTGGATTTATTTTTTTTTATGGTCGTCGTCGAGGACTTAAGATATAAATTTTAAGTAGGATCCTTATGGTATCTGTTTTTTTATAACGAACAAAAAAAAATTGAGAGAGACGTCTTAATTAATTGATGTTTTTAATTTGACTGAAGAGAACCCTTCTATAAGTAGGAAGACGCCCGTAGAAAACTGGGGAATAAAGTCAGTAGGATATTATTTTTTTTTTCATTTTATTTCAATAAAAATGGTGTAGGCATATGAGATTGTGAAAACAGAAATTATAATTTTATTTCCGTATTATTTCATATAGAGTAAAAAAATTTTCTGGATATTTTTCAGGTTCTGTAAAAACAAATTTGGGTCAAATCATCGCATGTGTGCTTACTCTTCTAAGCATTAGTAGTTGAAACTTAAGGAACCTAATTTTTATGATATTATACAAATAATTATAATTTATTAGAGAAATACTTGAATTAATGAGCAAACATTAGAAATAAAACTAGAATGAATGTAGTAAAACTTTTTTCCAGAAAAAAATACGTATACGCCATAGTGAACAAACAACTACATTTTTTTTTCTTTTCTTTATAAAAAAAAACCTAGTCACTTTATTTCTAATGGATAAACAAATAAATTCAGAAAGTCAACGATGACAAGCTGATCATCATAGTCATTGAACTTGTTAATTCTGTAATCGATGATGTGACATAGACAATATAATAAATATTTTTCCTGGAAAAATCAATTGCTAATAAAAATAATATACATAATAATGTTATTGATGATGGAGATGTGCAGCTCATCCACGAAGACATAATTTAACTTTTGGTTCAAGAGAAATCTTTCATCTTCGTTTTTCAGAATCATAAACAAGATTACAGTAAATTGCTTTAAAGAGTTAAATTGTTCAGAAAAATGTATTTGCTAAACTTTTTTTTTTTAATATCATGCATTATTTTTGCATTAGTTTAAAGAGCGATTGGCTGTTTGTTGTTTGAATCCTAACATTGCCATAATGCTAGCTTTAAGGAACAGTTTATTTTTCTCTCTTTCACTTTATAAATGAAAGAATCTCGTTTGACAACTCACTGTCGATTTTTTCATTTCTTTTTCATAGGAAAATTTCAAATTTTTGAGGCTGATTCACAATCGACTCCAAATTTTTATTTGTCGGAATGCGTTTACCCAATTTCTTGCAAATTTTGTTAAACTATTATTCTTATGTTAGTGCTAAATTACAGGCCGCTATAATTCCAATAAAATTTTTATCAAAATATTTTTAAATAAATAAAAAAAAAATGTTCTATGAGAAATACTACCACTAAAATTATGCAGTCTTAAATGATTTCAATTCAATGCACGCGACAAATTTTATTAAAACGATTG
The DNA here is from genome assembly GCA_958431115.1 of Syrphus vitripennis. Lineage (NCBI taxonomy): Eukaryota > Metazoa > Arthropoda > Insecta > Diptera > Syrphidae > Syrphus > Syrphus vitripennis. The sequence goes on along the minus strand of OY288108.1, from coordinate 135,903,152 downwards.
AATCCGTTTTCAAAAAAATATAAAATTTCTTTTTAAATGTTTACAAAATTATGATGAAGGTACCGTTATTTTTAATCTAAAATTAATTTTTGGACAAAATATTTAAGACAGTATTAAAAAACTGTTAGCTGCTAAATATAAAAAAAATTGATCAAGTGTTTTCGAAATATTCCAAAAAATGTTTTTTTTTTCAAAATGGCGGCTTCTGGAAACAAAATTTATTGCAACAATTAAATCATTTTTAAGGAAAGCAAAAATTCAAAATAATCATTGCATGGGGGATAATATCACTTCCCATTTTCGGAAAACGAAAAAAAATTAAGCTTTTCCAAATGACCCAACCAATTTCTAGGGCAGGTGTAGTTAACATTGGTATTAAAAAGAGTGTAAAACAAACAACCTGTAACTACCCCAAAAACGATATAGGTACAAGACATTTGAAGTATTTTTTTTTTTATTGTAATTGTCAACTATTTTGACTATCGACAGATTTTAAGAACTAATTTTACAGTGTACACAAAATTTTTATTTGGCAACATTATAAATCTTAATTACTCAAAATTTTAAAAGACGTATGCAACAAAATTCTTCTAAAGCCCCTGTTAATAAATTCTAGTATTAGCTAAAAACATATTTGAAACTTTTTATTTACCCATTATATCTTTTTATTCCATATTTCATTAAAAAAAAAACAATAAAATGTAAGTATTTTGCAGAACGACAAAACAAAAAATACCAATGAAAAGTTGATCTCTTTAACCGAATACACCCCACAGCAATATCTAATATAATTTACCGTTTAAAGCATATTAAAAATAAAATAATTCTTGGCTCTAAAATAATATTTAATTATTCTGATTTACTGGTTTCAAAAGTGCTAATCCCAAGTATTTGGCAATTACTCAACCATACTTACGGCTATATCCCTTTTTTAGACTCCTTAACCCACACTTCCATTTTCGAAATGACTCCACCTTCACAGCCTATAAAACAACCATTACTCGCCATTCAAAAAATTAAAGGATTTTCCCAAATAATATGCCTTCTATCAAAAAAAGAAGGTTTATCCCCAGGAAAATAAAACCCAAATTACAAAAAAAAAAAAAAAACAGCAACAGCAACAACAACTCCTGCCTATTAAAAGTCCTTTTCATGAAACCATACGTACAAAGTTATAAATATATCTAGCTTAACGACGAATCATTATATGGTATATATTTTTTCAATCCATAAGGAGAATAACCGAAGGACACAAAGATACCAAAGGATGAAAAAAAAATGAAGAAAGAAACGAAGCTCTTTTACTGCATTTATTATGATACAACCAAACCTTCAGCATTAGGCTTCCCATAATATAGAACCCTCATATTCGAACCAACATCATCCCAAAACCAATGACATTACGCATAACTAATAAAAGGCAATACAAAAAAAAACCTTACTGCTCCAGACATTAAACCAAAGGGAAGAGGAGCTTAACCCATAGTCAAACCACTGGACACTCCCAGCAGCGTATAGTTCGAGACTTTATGACTTGACATTGACCCGATTGAATGTGGAGTAAGACCATAAGGATGGGATGACCAAATAGATGCCCCCAGGTAACTGGGATGGGGTGCCACACTATACCTACTGCCACACATGCCAGTGGTGGACTATACTCGTACCAACTGGATTTATGACCATCTATGAACGAAGAAACAGGTTTACGGTCGAATTAATGGTTTTACTTAAAGGATTTAACAGTAAATTTATAGGCAATAAAAATTTGTGTATCCAGCTCCTGGTTTTTGGCCCATTCCATGGTCTGGTCTGGTCTGGTCAGGTTGGCTGGATGTGTTCCATGTTCCATCTTTCGCACTGTTAAACACGATCAAAAACGTATACCTCCTATAAGAGAACGAATTATATTTGGGCCATCGCCACCACCACTGCCATCCCAAAAAATAAAAACCCACAACCCCTGATGATGATGGAAGTATGGCTTAAGCGAATAAAACAATAAAATATGAATTCAATATTTTTTTTGTGTTCTCCTCTCTTTTGCTTAATAAAATCAAAAAAATAAAATAAAAGAGAATCAGTAAGTGAGTTGTCAATAATAAAAAATCAATGAAACATATTTTTTTATGGACAAATTGATTAAAATGGCCTCCAACACTCGTTCTCTTTATACATATACCTATATACATAAATATTAAATTCTTTTGCACACAAATTGAAAAAACCGTTTTGTTAATTTTCTGTTTCGAACGCATAAATTTTATTTTAACGAATCCTTTGATATTGATTTAATTAAATCTAACAAAAAAAATTGTTGTATTTACTTTTCATGTTTGGTTCTTTTTTTTTTTTAACCCACATTTTAATTCATTCAAAATATTTACACTATAATAAGAGATAATAAATAATAAGATTAATTTGCGGTTAGGTAAATATAAAATTGTCACAAAATGTTTAATTCTTAGTTTTTTTTCGGTCAATTCATTTTATTTCCATTGCGATTTGTAAAGCAACGAAAAAAGATTTAAAATAAAATGTAGAAGGTAATTATTTGAATACATAATTTAAGTATAAATATTTTCGAAAATCGTGTATAATCTTTAATCTGGATTTGGAAGTGACAAAATATAATAATAAAATGTTTTTAAGAGCCTTAACTACACTATTGTAAATAAAGATAAAATAATTGCATTTCAAATTAAGTATCAATTATTTATGTTTTTATTCGCTGGATTATAGTCTTATGCTGACAACAAAAAAATTCTGTTTTCTAAATTTCTAATGGCAAAACTAAAAACAGAATTATTTAAAACTGAATTTCAAAAAATGAATTTCAGGTCATGTAGTGATATCTCAGAATAAAAAACTGGTTCGTACGAAATCGTTACGATTTAAGAGTAGGTACTTGAATTTTTTTTTGAAATCTGAGCAAATTCCTATTTTTAACCGGTTTTTGGTTTATGATTTTTAAATTGTTTGCATTAAAACATTAGTTTATATGTAAAAGTTATACCACTTTTGTGCAAAAAAACAGTTCACAGTTCTGAATTTTTGTGAAGAGTTTTATTTTTATGTCTGAAGCTGAATTTTGTCCAAAAAATTACGGTTTTCATGAAATTTTTCAAAATCTGGAATCTACTCCATTTTATTCCTCAATATAAAGTGTAAGAATAAAATTGTATTCTAATTCTTATGACTTTCAATTTACTTCAGACTTTGAAACATGGAAAGGTTTTAAAAGAGAATAGATTATCGAGTGATGGGATTTTTTTAGGGCTCCATTTTGAAATTCAATAAAAAAAATTTAGATTGCCAAAATCTAGCTGGAAACAGTATGAATATGAACCAATATGCTTAAATGTAAATTTTTCAATTTTTTTTTTATAACAAATTCTATACATCTACTATTGAAATAAATCAGCCACGTAGAAGACTTAGCACTATTTAATTGGACATTTCGAATTATTGATTTAAAATAACTTTTAACCAATAATAGGCTATGGGCAACTTCCAATTTTAATGGTTAGGAATTTTTACTTTGTGAGATATACTTTATAATAGATTTTTTTTCATATAATTTTCCATATAATTTACCATGAAAAGTAAAAATAAAATAGCTTGTACTTAAAAATAGTTATGATTAGGTATAAACAAGTACTATAGTCATGACATGGACTAGCCTTGATTTTCAATGGACTTATTTTCAAATTTCAAACGTTCATAAATCAAGTTGTGGATTTTTAATTCTTTTTTATTTACTATGAATTTTTATATTTACCAGAAATAGTCTATCGATTTCAAAACATAATAAATCATGATAATTTTTTCCATAGAAAATAGATTTTCTAGTTGGCACTTGTTTACCCAACTGAAACTCAACATTCTAAAAATCTACTTACACCCACTTACGTACATTAAATAAATTTATTTATTACATACATTTTTTAAAAATTAGTTTCCATATGAGCTCGTTCAGCTATTAAAAAAAAAATCCCAAAAAATAGACCTTTAATGACTGATTTGAGCACATTTCTCTATGCAGCCCATGAAAACATGTCTTTCCAAAGACTTGCAAAAAAGTTACTTGCGAATTAGTTAAGGAAATTAGTCAAGTTACTGCCTCAACTTTTTTTCGGTCTCATTAATTTTGGAATGATTCAAGACCCCCAAAACTCTTGGTAAGTCCCGATTCAAATATACGTTTTGGTCTCGTCTTGAATGCCTAGGAGTTAGGAGACAAGACCCAATGAACATTTGAACCTACTACGAGGACCCCCGTGGACTCACAACTTTACTTGAGAAACTCGAACCTGACACTTTAGACAGACAGACAATAAAACAAAACAACTAGACAGATATATTAAGATTTCCCCTAACTTACCTAACCTTGCCAAAAATATTTCCATCAGCTATAAGCTTCGTCAGCATTTTTGCATAAATTGCTTTTGTGAGTCACCGAAATTTTGGCAAACTTTCGCGTTTTTTTTTAAAATCTTTCTAAGACCTGCCAAAGGCCCCTTCTGCTATCGTTGCTAACACCAGCTACATGTCTGCCTAAAGGTGCAAGTAGACAATTTGTTCACCATCAGCATCAGTAGCTGGAGTATCGGTATACCTACCTACATAGACACTCAAGTGCATTTTTTTGCCTACCTATCCATACGTGAGCTAAGCACATTTTTATCCTCGAAAATTTAATTTTATAACCCACCAACCGTATAAGCTTCTCATACATAGCAGGTCTCCCCTCATGCTGCTGTCTTTCTCTCACTGTTAGCCCTCTGTAAACAGAACATAATATTCAGGTAGCGCAGACAATACCTACATACATATATATAGGCACAGAGTGCCATTCTTTTGCCAGCAGAAATATATAGAAGAGGATGAAAGATTGAAACAAAGTCATTGGCAATCTGGTCGTGTTTGCACACAAATACAAACATACACACACACAAACATACATATCTACTATACCTACTGTGAAAAGACGGATAAGAGGGGTAGCCTCTTTGTTGTCTTTAATCCTTGAAAGAAGTACCTACCTTATATGAGCACACATAACCACTAAAAAGGATATTTAATTAAAAACTGCACAAATTCCGCATTGAAGGCAATTATTTTGCGGAAGAGCACTGAACGGTTTCACCTGCGTTTGTATCCTTACAGTGGGCGTGCGGTACAGCGCGGAGATGGCGGTGACGGGTGAAAAGGATTCTTAACCTTTTAAGAGCTTATTGAAGGAGAAAGGAAGACTTGAGTTAAGTTTCGGCTTTCGATTGTGGAAAAGGATGAAATTAGTTACGTGGTCATGTTTATAAGAGAAAACGAAAAGTAATCGATAAGGGTAAACACTTACCTGTGCTATTAGTTGCTATGCTCGTCTATGATGTTTCCGCTTCCGTGTGTGTATTTGCGAAACGTTTTCCTTTGAGGTTATGTATAGTAGGTAGATAGATATGTTGTGCCTAGTGGGGTATTGACGTAAAATACAGTTATATCCTGGCAAACTAAGTAACCATACAATGAACGACCATCATCATCATATACGAAAGCATAAAATAGAGGTTTTCTTTGCTTAATTATTGCAAACGAAATTTGCTGAGTAAACAGGACATAAGGAGGTGAAATCAAAGAACCTTCACTGAGAGCGAAAAAAAAACAAGAACAAAAAAAAAAAAATAGAAAAAAAATACTGATTGTCATGTGGGCTTGTGTGGTTGATGGTACCTATATAGCCAGGCCCTTGGTCAACAATATGTACATACATACATATATACACTCTTGAATTACCTATTGAGAGGAGGATAATTGGGTTTTCTTTGCTTTCCAACAAGATGGGGTCGATTACTTAAGTGACTCTTGTATTGAAGCTTCAAATGTTATTATTATATGGCATGTCCATTTTGTTGACTACTAACAGCTTTCTCATCTCCTTATATGATATTCTCACATTTCAGCGCTGAGAGTGGTTTGAATTGCTAATGAAAAGAGATACCTACGTTGAGTGGAAAAGAGAAGGGCGAAATGTACATATATAAGAAGGGAATGCAATCATTTTTAGCATTATTGCTGCGGTTAATTGAATGAAAGAACTATAACTTCACTGAGGTAAATCAAAAACTAATTAACTATATATTTAGAAAGGTGTACATTAATTTGAATGTTTTCATTCAAATAATAATAACATTAAGGGTAGTTTTCATTGAACTTGTTTCAGAGCGAATTAAAGGGCACCTAGGTGAACAAACTCGACGCGGAATAGATTGGTTCTGCTTCTATGTAAACTCTAAGGATCATCAGAATGTTCCAATATTGATTGGCAATAAAATTACTTTCTACAGTTTCATTGGATAGTTTTTCTGGCTCTCTTGGTTCAGGGTTAATGTTCTAGAGGCAAATGGACATTGCATAAGAACGAAAAAGGTTAAATACTTATGCTGCCCATTTTCTGATCGGTCCTTTTGCGGGCATTTATTGGAAGAAAACAGTTCTTCCCAAGTTTGAAAAGTAAAAACCAATTGGATCTTTGATCAAAACTTTAATAGCATCGCGTAAAAACAGAATGAACGGAAAAACTCTACCATTTTCTGTGATTGAAAAATGCTAGCTACCTATCGAAGATGAAAGTCAAGCCCAAAAAACACCTGGACCAAACAAATGGAACGACACAATTAAGCCTCGAACATGGAACAATCTAAGATAGGGTATGGCCTGCCTACGGTTTTAGATTTGTTTTTTTAGGCGTTGCACCTATTAATTAACTCGGTTGCTCGGCTTTGTGAGTTTAAGAGGAAGAAGCAGGGGCCGCATACATACTGATTTTTTAAGTTCCATGAAATTTTCATATGGAGATGTATTTGTAAGCTTAAAACTACTTTTTTTTATAATTAGCGCGCACACAAGGGGATTTTATGCACCCTTTATGAGTTAGAGACACAGTGCGAGCTTTAGGTAAGTGGGAGTGGATTTGAAAGGAGATGTCGGTGAACATTATAGTCTTGAATTTCAGTTCATCACAATGAGAGGGAAAGACAGAGCGTAGAAGGGTATTCCAGATTCGCGTAGTACGGCTAAAGAACGAATCCCTGTACTTGACAGTACGACCGAAATTGCGTTCAGAGCAAACTGATGAGCATTTCTGGAAACGCGAGTATTACGGTTGAAACGTTTGAGGGGAGGAATGCAAATGGCTATTTCATTAGAGCACTTACCGTAAAAGTAACGATAAAAGAGTGAGAGACAGGAAACGTTACGTCGGTGTTCGAGTGACGTAAAAGTATCGATGATGTTCCTATCTCTGATCATCTTGAAGGCTCGTCTTTGTATACTGTCCAAGAGGCTTAAGTAAGTTGGTGGAACACCAGCCCAGAGATGGGAGTTATACTCAAGTTTTTGACGTATATAACTTGGTATATGGTGGTATGTCACGCTTTAACGACAGAAGGCAGCATTGAGTTTTCGAAGCATTAAATTCTTAGCAGTTTCTTAATCCCCATTGTACAATGCTGTCTAAGTCAGAATTTAATGTACTTAACTTATCATATTTAGCCGTTTCAGTTCCACGTCCGAAGAGCATGGATAATGGATTATTAGTTGCAGACAGGAGATCATTAATGAAAATGAGAAATAGGGTCGGAGACAAAACGGAACCCTGTGGCACACTAAACTAAACGCAAGTCTAAAATGAATTATGCAAACAAAACAATTCTAACTTTTACGAAAATTAATTTCTAAATATTTCTAGGTACATAATATATAAATAATAATAACCACACAAGCATATATCATTATTAAAATAACTGCAAAGAGTACTATACAAGCTGCACCAGCTTGTATAGGGTGAAAAATTAAGGTGTAATACTCTGGCACTATCAATCAGCTTAAACTTTGTTTTGGTATAACAAAAATTCATCTTCCTCTTAAACTCACTTTCATACACTCAAACAATGTTTTCAGTAATTTACGGAAATATTTCCCAAATCTCCTTTTGAATATAATGAAGCCCTAGCAATTACACCATAGAAAAAAAATACCATTTAAAGCGCAAAATGTTGACCGCGAAAAAGTGCCATTTAATCCTTGCCATCACATCTGTGAACGAGAACGAACAGGGACCATCTAAGCAGCACACCGCGCCATAAAACAAAAACAACTGCAAGAAGGAAAAGAAAAAAAAAATATTTCTGCTAGACAATCTAATATATCGTCCTACCTCGTGTGTTAATCTGTGCAATGAAAACATCCTGCTAAACTGGGGATGATATCCTGCCAGCTATATGTATATAAATTGCAAAGATAAATTTCTACCAATAAAGGAGACATTAAGCGAAACGTTGTCTCTGTCTGAAACTTTGGTAGGTATCTCTACTTGTTTCTTCTCGTTTTGTTCCCTCTCCCCGAATGTTTTTTTTTTTTTTTGTTTTGGCCAGGCCAGGCCAGCGCAAAGCAAGGCGGCCGGTTCGGCTCAGTGACTAATTGCCAACGATTAAGGGACCGTCCTACCTTCCTCCTGGATGCAGAACAAGGGCAAGCCTGTGTGAAAAAGGGTTTTATACTTATACATTTTTTTCGTACCCTCATTTTCGGGGGGACGAGATGGGATAATTAAGAGCTTTTGGTGTCATCTAATTTTCTCCATTTTTTTTTCTTTTTGTTCTTCCCCGGCGCGGAGCGGCTCGGCGTTGTCGTCGTGTAATTCCTTCATTTCACTCTGCAAGGCAGTGAAGAGATATCGGACAAACTTGCCATGAGGTACAGAAGGGCTCCATAACAGTTTAGAGATCTTTGCAAGGATTTATGTGTGATGCAAGTGAAGATTTATTTGAAAGATAAACGAAGCTTTTGATATGATGGTATATACTTTTTCACTGTTTTTTTTTTACAACTCATTCATCCAATGTGCTTCTTCCTTAACGACTTTATTCCTTTGAGGATTCATGTTACGTTCGTCTTAAATTTCAACAAGTTCGAGATTATTGCGTTTTCATTTTAAATTTATGAAAGTAAATAAGAGCATCAGCAGCAGCAGCAGAAAGCAAACTGAAGACCAAGACCACATTGTTTGCCTTAACTGATTTCGAAATCTGACACTAAGTGATGTATTAGAAGAAGACGAAGAAGTCTTTGGGGGATGAAGCTTTTTATAAACGTACGTAACTACAACCCATGATATGATTACAGTAAAACGAACGAGTAATGTCTGATGTACCTTCTCTTCTCGACGAGGACGAATCAATATAAAGGTGCACAGCACACAGAGCTCACAGAGGCTCTGGCAATTTATCATCTTTATGATGAAGGAAAGGCAGCAATATGCCTTAGGTCACAAAACCATTATTACATCCTTCCATAAAGAGGTTTTCATTCATATTTACCAAAAGATTACACCTGAAGACAAATTTCTACAGTTGAACCCTTTAAGATATCAGCTTTCCATTAATAGAATGTAAACAGACAGTTACCATATTTAACATTATACGGGCCAGGCCGGGCCGGGTGTACAGAACACAGTATGGCCTGATGATGGTACAAAACTCAAAACTTTAAAGTACCTTCCTTCTTTAAACATTTCACTCTTGAGGTACCTTTTGTATATAGAATTGTGTGTTGTGTATTTTGAAAGGATGTTTCTATACCTAACAACAGCTTCAACAAAAACGGAAATGATAAATGTTTCCTCTCTCAATGAGATTTTATTTAAGTCATTATAAATAAATGAAGTAACTCTGGTGGCAGGGTGATAATTTGGAGGCGAAACGCGCGTTAAACATTTAATATTTTTAGTCTTTCAATATTTTAAGTGATTTTTTTTTGTTGTACCTATCCTTAAAGCTCTTGTTGTGGATGCGGCAGAGAATATAATAAAATCAAATTGTATACAGGGACCGTTAACTTTGTTAATGGTGGCGTTTAGTATCTCTGGTGCTTTTGCTTCGATGTGAATAATTTACACTTTTTTTTTTGTTATTGTTATAGAATGGTTTGCCACGACGACGACGCGACGACGGTATGTCCCGATTGAGAGGTATATCCTTCAAGCAAAAGTGTCAAGTTGGTGCCCTCTGGATCAAACTTTTTATGATAAATGAGGCGTGTGCTCTGTATTTTTTTTTTTTTTCAAATTCTAATCTATTTTTGGGAAACATAATGTATAGCGTCTAGACAATTTATTAAATATTCAAGAGATTATAATGTGTGTTAAAAAATTTTGAGCTTTGAACAAATATTAAAATGAAATTCAAATTTTTGTTAACCAAATTGTCAAGTTGAGTTTTGATTTGATTTTATTCAAATAATTGATTTGCTTATAGAAAAAAGCTCAAACCTTTAATCAAAATTTACGTTCAGAATGGAACGTAAAATGTTATTGGAGTGAATTGTGATATAACTGATTTTGTAGATATTTTACAGGCGCATTGAATTGACTTGTCTGTGAGCATATGATGACAATATATTATAGAAGAAATAGGGAGTATTTGCTCCAATATTAAGAAATCAGGGAGCATTTGCTCCGATAAGAAAATTGTTACTATAGTAATCGGTGATATAAAACTTCTCTCAGTTATAAAAGTATATGTTTCTATATTAAGGTAGCAGGCAGATTTTGTTCCAATAAGATAATTGTAATTGGAGTAAATGCTGCTATAAAGTTTTTCTAGATCAGAAGCAGAGAGTATTTGTTTCGTTTTTGGAGTAAATGGTGGTATAACGTTTTTAAGGATATTTATTTGAATATTTACTCCAATTTTATAGAAGCATTTGGTATTTGCACTTTTATAATAAAATATGTCGACAGTTTCATCTTCGACGACATTTTAATTTTTTATGACGCCATTTTATATGAATTATTTTAAATTTAAGTATGACAGTAAAAAAATGAAGTTGAAATGTTCAAAGAGTAAGTATGTATGTATATTGTTTTTTTTTTTATCTAGGTATTGTAATTCCTTCATTGTAATTATTTTTTTAATGAATAAATAAAAATTAGTGTCATAAAAATGTTTTATATGAGAAAGAAGTTGATTAATTCAAGTGAGTGGTTAGCGCGTAAGACTTGCAGTGCGATAGGATCCGTTTACAAGGCTGGTGTGCTTATATTACACCAACCTTGTATTTTCATTTTCCAACTACTCCTATAAGATCTCTTTAATAGGGTTTTGTAAGTGCTTTTTTAGAACAACTGAATTTACCACATCAAGGTGCAATAGAAGTTTAAAAATTTTTCAGGATCTTTTTTTAAGGCGTCATATCTATCTTTTTAAGTCAGTTTTTAGTATTACCTCTTTTTCAAATACATATTTTCTAAAGAAAAAAAAATGACTTTTAAAAATTGAAGAAGAATTGAAAATAAGCCAAGAATTTGGAAGTTATGAAAAAAGTGCCAGAAAGTGAAATGGAAACAAGACAAGCAAAAAATTAAAATCATGACCTATTTTCCAAAATTTACTATGAAAAAAAAAAGAAAAAACAAATTTACTCCATTTATAAGTTTGTATTGATTTTGCATTCAGATCATATTTTCATTTAATTGCACGGTAACATCACGATGTTTGGCTTTAAAGGATCTTGCATATAACTTTCTTCTTTTTCATTGTCAAAAACGTTTTTTAAACTCTTTGTGCATTTTAAAAATTCCAAATGTAAAAAGTATACAAAATAGTTTAAACTATTTAACCATAACAACATTTTTCACGAACAACAAACAAATTTTTTAATTTAATCTTCTAATTAGAAAAATTGTAATTATAGTCGTTACAAACAAATATAACCTACTCCTACATAATACATCTACATATTTGTAGAATAAAATAAAATATTGATATGTCCCTTTCAAATTCATATTACCAAAGAAAGAGCCTTTTTTTTTTAAATTCTAAACCAATATTTCAATATCTCCTGCCCTTCTAGACCAATACTCACTGCAAAATATTAAATTTACAACTTTTGATCTTTCCTGTGGGAAAATCAATTAAATTTCAAAACACATAAGGGTTTGCTTCATTGCCTCGATTTTATAGTCCAAATGATGATGCTCTATAGACCTAGAGATTTGCTCAAAAATTGAATAAGAAACGAGATACCAATTTCCAATTATAAATTCAGTAAATACCGAACTCGCCGCCAGGATATTCAATTATGGCTTCCTTCCTTTTTGGTGGGTGTATACAATATTTATATGTATGTTTGTATCTGTGCATATCTCCGGTTCACCTCGTTCTCTGGATGAGGTCTGTAATTGAATGAGAAATTTAATTGAACCTCTGATCCTAAAATAACACAATTCATTTAGGTTGGTTGATTCCTGCCACAATCTATTTCAATGATTGGTTGAGTCTGTCTCTTTCTCCTCCATCTCCATCTCTCTCTTTCTTTGCAATAAGGTATACAATTTTGAAGAGTGTGCCACACGTTGACGACCGTTGATGGTACCTATTTACATTCTGCACAGTATTTGAATACCAGAAAAAGAATTTTAAAAAATATATACATAAATAAAACCAATGAGAATTTAATTAATTTCAGCATTTGCAATAAAACTCATGAAAAGTGTATTTTATAAAACATCCTTAAGTGAAAAATAATTTTCCAAAAAAAAAAGAACCAAAATAGCCAAGCACCCACTTGGTGCAATTTGCTGAAGCTATTTTAAATTACAATCGCAAAGCAGCACAGATAGCAATGATGATAAGTCCAGACAAATTAATTTTTATTTAAATCAAGCACCATAACTCCAGCAGCAAAAATGAAGAGATATTGTATAAATAAAAAGTCGAAGAAATTCAAAATGGAGGGTATTTAACGAAAACCAACCAAAACAAAGAAAGAATAAAAAAAAAAAAAAAAATCTCCGCAGTCGACGAGATTGAAATTCTGGCGTACGGATGTGGTTCTAGGGTAAATTTATGCGGATTTTCTTTGGCCGAAATCTTTTGGCTAAAGGATAACTCTTGGACAGCAGCCAGTATGTAATTAATTTCTGTTTTACTTTGGCCACAATCGTAAACTGCGCAATACATCTCTATAGTTATGTATATGCTTGCTTATATGCATAGATGAATTTTCGTTTGCATTTGTATTTTGAGAGTTTGATATGATAATATTACCGGACAATAATATTCTATATGTGCATGTGGAGAGTGATGCAGTGGACAATTAAATTTTATTTATTCATGTCAAAGTGAAGCTTGAAGTTATTACCCTTTATCGTTCAACCAAAGTAATTTGTTTTGATTAAAAATTATATTGGCAACAACGTTTTTGTGTGCACTCGGGCGTATACGTATTTTATTTATTCTCGTTTGTAGTTTCCACTTAATTGTTTTTTGTGCAAAATAACATTTGAACACAGCATAGCGGTGTTGTTATAATATTTTTTTTGTTATAATATTTAATTAAATTAAAAAAAAAACTTTGATAATAAATATTTACAAGTTTTGAATTGCGGACTATGCGAGTTTATAAAAGAACTAATGTTGGAATATTTTCACAATAACGTGGTTTATTATCGGGTTTTTATTTTTTTTAGTTCAAGGTTTTATTTTTTTTTAGAAAAATAAGCTACTAGGTTGAACAAATTAGTTGATCAATTGTGTACAGGCATTAATAACGAAAAGTTAACAAAAACGTCATCCCACAATAATAGCGAGTAATTATAACAATCAGTCGAGAATGAAAACAAATTAGTGTGTGTAAGGACCTCATAGAGTGCATGAGTATGCATTTATGAAAGCAATTAATGTTTTTCTATAATGTTTTGAATTTAAACACATTATAGCTGTAGATTTGAGCTTCAGAATTCAAGTTCTAAGTTACTACGATAGATGTTTTTTAAATTCTTACTCATAATTTTTTTTTAAACCCAATCAAATGCCATTATTATTTAAAAAAAAACTAGACTCATAAAATTCAAGTTTCACAAAAACAAAAAAAATAAAACTTTCGTGGGAGTGCAAGCCCTAGAAACGCTAGAAATTCTAGCAAATGCATGACTGGATTGAAGAGAGTTCCTCACATATTCCATAAATTGCTTTTTGGTTTTTAGAAAATATTTTGTAAGACTTTAGTATCTTCTTTTTTATAGTATTATAAGTATGACTATAGCCGATTCTTAAAAAATAATTTGATTTACACGGGGCTACACGAGGTATATTTTTTTCTAGCCCAAAATCTAAAAAAAAAAATTAGAGCTTTTCCTTCTATCTTATTTTTGAAAAAAGGTTTACGAGTAAAAAATGTGGGGCAAAAAAGCTAAGCCTTAAACTTTTTTTGTGTGAGCATTTTTAAATATTTCTTTTCTATTTTTGCTTGTAAGCATCTTTTTTTTTATATTCTTTGAAAGTATTTTAAAAAATAGATTGTAGTACGCAAGTCTTAATTTTTGAATAATATACACTTTAAATCCAAATTAAGAAAAAAATTGTTTTACCCGTTTTCAAAGTGTTCAGCTTTCAAAAAAAAAAAAATATATATGTATGTATCACCAAATTTTTTTAAATCCAAAAATATGTTTTGAAATCCAAAAACTATTTTTTCTAAAATTATAAAAAATACTTTTTAGCTTATGAGAAAAATGAAAAAACCAAAAACACATACCATCACAGGTAGCGTTACTAACGGTTTTTTGAAAAAAATATATTTTTTTACAAGAATAATATTAAATATTTACAAGCACACACTGAAAAAAAAACTCATCAAAATGGTCTGAGCTATTTTCGAGATATATATAAGTTTTTTCTCAGCGGTCGTATGGCAGTAATCGTTATTTTAGGGGCTAAACAAGATTCTAATTTTCCCCAATGGAATCATCTAAGAAACTTCACTATTGGGTCAAAGTTTGCGTAAATCAGTCTTTGTTCTTATGCTGGCAGACCAATTAACCGACAGACATGTGTATATGTAGATAGGCAGGAACAATTGTGATGACAATTTTTTTTGTGTTCAATAATCATCGTAATATCAAGTCTATTATTTAATACATCGAATTAGATAATTTTTTGTAATTCAAAAATTGCCCCATAACTGCAAGTAAAAAGAGACTAACAATACAAATCAAACAATCTTTTTTAAAAACAAAAGAGAGTCTAAAGCTTTCATATGACGGGTTGAAAAAACGTTTTCAGATATCTAAAGATCACAAAAATTGATTCCGCTACTGAAAGGATTTTTTCAATCTTAGAACTCTAGTTTTTTTGGTAAGGTTTCTGTGGGGGAAATTTTTTTTTATTTAGAGCCAAAAATAACGGTACTATTCGAATAACCGGTAAAAATATATTCAAAACGGCTCTAACGATTGTGATGAAATTTTTTAAGTAGTGTATAGCAAGCAATTAAAATTATTTAGTGGAAAAATATTTAAAAAAAAAACTATTATTAACGATACCTGTTATAGAATCGGATTTTTGGCTTTCGATTTTCTCAAAATCGGTTGACGACATATGATCAAAATTTTTATGAAAGATGATCTTACGTATTAAGATCGTATACGTATATTGCACACCAAAAGTTTTAAACAAATACTTTTTGGATTTTTGAAAAAAAAATCAATAAAAAGTTTGGAAAACTCAGTATTTGGAAAACAGAGTAAATGCTTAAAACTAAAATTGGCATACCAAATTTTTTAAATACAAAAAAATATATAACTGGCATACCAATTTTTTTAAATACTTTAAAAATTATATATTCTGAAAAACGGTTCTTCTAAAATATTTTTTTTATGATGGATCTATCTTATTTTCAATTTTGAGTAGTTCAGGTATTCCTTTTATTGAATTCTTGTTCTGTGTTCTCTTCTGTCAATTCTAAAGTACTTTAACATAATTTAATGTATAGTGTATACTACTTAAATATTTTATAAATATTAGAACACACACGTATAATTATTTTATATTGGACTAAACGAAAAAACTCAGAACATCAGTCTGAATTTGAACATGCACATTAATAGTTTTTGTTAAGAAACTTTTTGCCTCAAAAAAAAAAAAAACTTCAAGTGCATTAATGTATCCCATGTTTTCTTATTAAGTTGTCTAGGTACTATAGTATTAACTCTTCCATAGAGGTTAAATTTCCCAACAAAATAAAATAAAGATTTTTATCTAGTCCTATAATTTTATTTTTATCACCACTACTTTCAGTTAAAATTGTTATAAATTGTGTTGAATGAGTTTTTGTCATCATAAAATAACTATGTCTACGTCTTATTTGACAGCTGGATATAAATTTTTGCCATACAAATCTAATAAACAAACCCACAACAACAATAACAAAAAAAAAAAAAACAATATTAAGACTTGAATGTTTACGAGAAGTAAAAGAAAAGCCTAAACAAATAAAAATCTCAGCCGTCATGCAATTTATTCTTTCATTTTTTATTTAAGCACAAAGAAAAGTTTTTTTTTTTTTTCTTCGGATAGTATATACAAAGTAAATTTTACTGTAGACATATTTTCCACTTCTATATTGTGCCGACAAAATTGAGTTTCATTTTCTCCATTTCCTTTATATAGCTAGGCTATCAGCAGAGAGTGTTTTTACGAACAAAAAAAAAAAAAAAAAAAAACGAAAACAAAATAAAAATCAAAATGAGAGAAAACTTTTTCTTCTCACACGCTGAGTTGACTTCCTGACAAGGGTTCAGTTCAGGAGCCTTGGAATGTATTCTTGATATAATTTCCACATTCCTGTCCTGCCCTGTCCTGTCATTTCCCCCTAACCCCCCCCCCCACCCACTTTTTTCTAGTAGATCCACTATGCTGGCTGAAGTCTGAAGTGAAATTTCAAGCCCCTAAGTCAATTAAGTTCATACTTTATGCAGGCGCTCCCATCATGACATGACCAGACAAAACATTCTCACTGACCTAACCATCAAGACCACACTATACCACACAACAATTCAGTACACCTTAGCACATAGCCCAAAGTGATTTATACATTTCCTGGGCTCACTCTCTTCCCTATGTAGTTTGCCGGATTGTTGGTTCGTTAAAAGGTGAACAACAACTGGTCCATGATGGTAAACTCTGCTTCCAAGTTATATGGCTATTTTAATTTGCTTGTCAAAAAGTTCCACAACATAAGTGCTGGTTCCGACATAAGTATACGATACCTATCTCCCTCAAACAATAACAACAACAACAACAACAAAAATTAAGGTAAAGACAAGAAGCTTTCTTATCACATAGTTTGCAAGCATTTTGGGGCTACATAAATACAACATTAAATTTCTATTCAAATACTGGACATTAAAACGTATAAACTTTTTGCCGGATCATTGCGGAAGAAGATCCGGCACTATGGGGGCTGGGGGTTAAAGGCTAATGTTTGGAATAATAAGGTACATCACCAAGCCTCTAAAAATTCGACATGGGGGGTTGGTTTTTTGGCAAAAAAACTTTTAGCTAGCCAAACTTGTCGTATCTGTATATACATAAATGTTGGTGTTCAACTTCCAACAGCTGAAAACCAATAAAGTTAAATGGAAAATCCTAAAACTATAAATCATGGCTTTAAGTCCATTTCCTTGGTTGTCGATTTTGCATCCTTTCATCCGGACGAAAGGCGATTTATTTGAATTTTTCCTTCCACATCTTCTCTTCTCTTGATGGGGGGGCTGTGCAATATAAACACAGAGTAGTCTTCGGGTAAAAAAGTGTTATTTTTGGCCAGTGTCAGTAGGGTTCCTTCTCGTGGTGGTGCTGCAGGGTTGACGGACAAAAAAATAATAATGAAAACACAAATGGGAAAGTCTAAGAGATTTACTCGGATAGTTGCTTACAAGAAGTGAAGAAACACTATATAGAGTAGAATGTGGTTCTGTATAGTGAGCGGGTGGAATAAATGAATGAATGTGTTCATAGTCTCCCCGAACCACAGTTGAGTATTGAAAAGCAAGGATTTTGATTCTGATCTGGGGAAGATGTAAAATTGAATGTCTTTCCATTTCAATTGGTTATTTATTGTGTGGTTTTTGAATACATCGTGACTTGATGGTAAACAAAATTTAACACACAAAGAACAAGGAATTGAGAAAAGATTGAGAGAAGATTTTTTTTTATTTCCAAAAAAAAAAAAAAAAAAAAACATAAACAAGGACATGATAGCTGCTTAAAACAGATTGCTACATAAAAAAAAAAACAGAAAATACAACAATACTTTAGGATGACAAGATATACAATTTAGTTGAACATCTGCGTTTTCTTCTTTTGTTGTATTATGAAAGGAGTGTTTTGTTGTGTATTGTAAATTAACTGGAGCGAATTTGTGGTAGAGTTATGGATGTTAAATATTTTATAATAAGATTTATGGTACAATTGAATCGAAAAACAGAATCGGTGTATACTGAGCGTGGATGGTATATTTACGTAAGTAACTTAAGTAGGGTCATTATAGAGGTGCTTAATTTTAATGAAATAGGCGTTTTTCCAAAAATAAAGAAGAAATTGTCAGTGGACAAATTTTTGAATTAAAGTTTTAGGTCTGTTCGAATTAATTTTTCCTTAAATTTCTTAAACGATATTTTTTTCTGCACAAACTCGAAAAGATTTTATTACTTGGGAATAAATGTACCATAGAGCAAATTTAGGATTCCCAAAGTAAATGTAACTCCAGGTATTAATCAGTCGTGACAACGCGAATAAATGCGTCCCGCAACACTATTTGCCGTCTCTCTGTCTGTACCCGGACCGAAACACTTTGGACTTAAGTTTTTAAGACATATGTATACCTAATCGTTGGGACGTATTGCGGTACAAATTTTTATAGAAGAAGTCCTATAAAATTTTAGTTATATTCCATGTAAAAATTTTGAAAAATATTTCTGTGGCAGTATGAGAGAGTAGCTTATTAAAAAAAAGTTGTTTTGAAAAATTAACATTTTCGTTAAAATTTTGAATTGTTTTTTTTTTTTAAATCGAATTATTAAATAAGATAATTTTCTTAGTTTCGACAGAATAACTTATGTTAACATAAGTGCGTGTGACACTCAAAAAACAATTATACTAAGCAACTTAAGTCAACATAAGGGAAAATGTTAAATTAAAAAAATCGCACTGCTTATCTCTCCACACGATTTTCTGTTGAAATTCAAAATTTGATTTTTTTAGATTCAAAAAAATTGTTCGACATATAAAATATTCTGTTGGAACATTTTATAGTCATTCAAACATAAGTGATTAGGAAAGCAACAATATTTTCGCTCGGGAGAATGATTTTCAAATGGGAGTCAGACAGAATTGTACGGTACCATTTGTAGAGCATTAGCAGTAAAAAAAATAGAAAAACTATTATATACAGATATCGACATATTTTGCAAAAATTTGGAAAATTTTTTGAAAATTTGTTTTTAAAAGGATATTATTAAATACTAAAAATTTTCTTTTATGATTTGAATGATACATAAGATGACATCTTGTTTTTTTGTTTTTTTAGTAATTCAAATAAGGAATTTCATGCTTGTCATATTTCATATAAATATGTAAGGAGGTACGCTGACCTGACAAGTTGAGTTTCATTACACTTTTAGAACATGTTTTAAGATTCATTTTAGAAGTGTTTTAGACAGGTGGCAACACTGTACAAAGGGGTAACCACCCTATACAAAAAAGATTTTAAGTCAAATTTCAGTCTAATTCCATATATGTACATATGTAGTAATAATATTATATAATATAATTTACAAAAGACTTTCAAGAAGTGTTGCCATGAATTCAACACTGTTGATGTTCCAAAAATACTTCATACAGGACCCATAATCTCTTGGCCAACGGATATTTTCTTGCAATTTTTTTATAAACTCAAAAAACTATTTTTTTTCAAAATTGAAATTGATTTAAAATTTGTTTATTTAAAAAAAAATAGAAGGCCTTTTTTTGAAAATTAACTTCTTATTTTAAAATATCTTATTTAATCTGTAAATAGGAAAACAAATTGAAAACTGTTTAAAGTTTTCAGATTTTGATATACCTACACATAAACTTCGAAAAATCTCTCGCATTACTTCTAATAGAATATGAAGAAAATGCTAGTTTAGTTAATTTAGCTCATTTAAACAAAATGGTTTATTTAACAATTAAGAAATAATTCAAAATTTATAAATTCAAAAACATGAATTTATAAATTTTTTGCTAAGTTCCAAAAAAATATTTCCCCTTAATATCTATACATTTTATTTTATTTTTTTTTTATTTTATTTTATTTTATTTTATTTTATTTTATTTTATTTTATTTTATTTTATTTTATTTTATTTTATTTTATTTTATTTTATTTTATTTTATTTTATTTTATTTTATTTTATTTTATTTTATTTTATTTTATTTTATTTTATTTTATTTTATTTTATTTTATTTTATTTTATTTTATTTTATTTTATTTTATTTTATTTTATTTTATTTTATTTTATTTTATTTTATTTTATTTTATTTTATTTTATTTTATTTTATTTTATTTTATTTTATTTTATTTTATTTTCTTTTCTTTTCTTTTCTTTTCTTTTCTTTTCTTTTCTTTTATTTTATTTTATTTTATTTTATTTTATTTTATTTTATTTTATTTTGTATTACCTATTTTTTTATTTGAGTGTCAAAAAAAATTCTGGAAATCTAATAGTTTAGGACACTATTATAAATTTATAAGACACTTCAACTAATCTCCTAAAGGGATTACAATATTTTTGTTAGTTCAATATAGAACATTATCCAATTTCTTTTTGTGCAAGTATACAGTGGGTATATTGTGTTTTTGTTCAAGGAACATCGGATCCAAGTTACTCCTTTTTAAGGTCTGCAGAGATATATACATATCTAAAGGGATATCATTAATATTCACAGAAATTCCTTTTCCAATGCTTTTTTTCGAATTCTTGACTTCAAATAAAAAAAAAATGAATGATTTTATTTTATTTCTTGTTCGTTTTCGTTTTAGCACACAAAGTAAAGATCTGCATCGTAGTCATATCGTCGTTCTAGTCCTTATCCTTATACAAAAAATAAGAGTCAAATATACATACAAACAAAAAGCAAAAGGAAAAAAGATAAAAAAAAAGGAAAATAAGAAAAGAAAACTCTATTTTCTAAACACATTTAGTATGCAAACTGAGAACAAGAAATGCATCTTATGATAAGGAAAATTCCTTGTGAACTAAATGCAAAGAAAAATAGAAATCCTTCCAACTTTCTAACAATAAATCGCAAAAGTTGTTCCTGGCTTTCACCACTAAACGAACATAAAACTCTCTTGCATTTGGAGAAGTAGGTAATATGTACGATAAAAATGCTTCCATTTGACTAAACGTACGTAAACAAGAGTTAGGTACCTACGTACATTTCGTATCTCTATATCCTTTTTCTCACAAAAGTCATAGGATCAAAGTTAAGGTTAAAGAATTTCTGTATACATATATGTACCTCTATCAACATGTACTGAAAAACTTAAGAAAAAGAAAACAATTTTTTTTTTTTGGAAAATTTCTTGGTGCGAAACCTACATATGTCGTTTTTCGTTGCTTTTAAAACTTTCGCATCATCTCTCATTCTAAAGTCCTTTGCTCGGCTGCACGTAGAAACATTTATTGTGAAAAAGTAACTCGTTGCACACATTAATAGCCCAATTGCGATCGTTTATTCTGAAAGAAGATATTCGCGCGCGTGTTTCAACTACGCTTCCTTCTATATCTATACTCGTTTATGACAGAAAGTTAATGCACATCCTTTGCACTTACCCCATTCGCTCTGCCATTTTTCATTAATTAACGGAAATCATTTGTTTCCTTTTTGAGCGAGAGAGTGTATGATGATGATGATGCACTCGTCGCGTCTCGTCGTGAATCATGATACGGCAGCCAGCCAGTCGTAGTCGTAGTCGTCGTCGTGGCTTGGTAAGCCTGCTTCCGCTTCCTCGCTACTTGGTTGATGGTAGGTATGCAGCTTGTCACAGGATATTTGTAGAAGGCTTTAATTAAATTCACCCTGCAATGAAGAACGGTGCTGAATTAATTGCACACCTTCCAACTCTTACTCTCCCACATCCCTCCGCAACGCAGCACAGCAAAGTGGCAGGATATTTGAAGCTGAAAATTGACATTATGCCAATGAAACTGGAAAAATGTACAACCCCATGAGCTGAGCTGCTGTTTTGGATAGAGGTAGGGAGTTAGGTTCGAGGAAATTGGATGGGGCATCATTGATGTGCGCTCGAGCGCAAGAAAGCAATTCGAAACAGTTGAAAAGGGGGATTTTTACGTGCGGTAAATACGTCATTCAACCAAAATTCGAAACATATCAGCGGTTTTTTGAAGTACCATAATAGCAAACGACGACAACAGACGTTTACATACAAAAAAAGGAGAGAAATAAGAAGAATACGGAAGGGGCCGCACTGTTTGGAGAGGTGTTCGATTACAATTTTGGGTAAAGTATTTGTTTCATAAAATTTTTTTATAAAATATTTTGTCAATAATCCCGCATCATAAAATTTATCATAATAATAATTAGCATAACAATTATAGCTTACGCGAGCTATAACTTGTGTCAAGATCTACCGAAAAGTTACCAGAAGCATTATTAAAATTAAGTTTACCATAATTGCGCATTAAGAAGTTATTGACCATTATCTTCTGACAAATTAAAATTTAACTAAGAAATTGCAATGAGCCATTTCTGTCGTTCTTGCTTAGGATGGCTTAAGCTAGCAGACAAAAAAATCACTGAATTGGAATTTGAATTTAGAAAAAATTGTAGTTCTAAAAAATCAAGCTTTAAATGTTGAAAGTTGAAAAGTAGATGTTTTGCAAATATCAGGGTAACAACAACTTTTGATGATTTGAATATTTTTTGAAATGTAATAAGAAAACAAATTACCTATGCATGTACATATGCTTCAGGAAATTTCAATGGCCCTAAGTAATAAATTTAGCATAGATTCGACTTTCAAACTAATATCCCTCCGAAGGGAAATCTGAAATTTCAGCGTCAAATCGTTACAGATCCATAGACATAGACAAAGAATGAACATTCAATGCGGGCTACATGTAACTTCAAAAACCCTTATTTCTAAGGTACAATGTGATTTGTTTTTTGATTTATTATTATGTTACAAATTTTAACTGTCCGATCTTCAAGTCAAACCTTTTAACATAGAAATAATGTCAACTTATAAATACTATATATACTGTCAATTTATAAAATACTAGGCATCGGTAAACATATTATGTCCTACATCATCTACCAGTGAAGACACCATCAGTTCGATTTTCATTATTTAAAATTCAAAAGTTGATGAAAAATTTCCCAATTTAAAAAAAAAAAAATTAGCTTTCACATACCCAATAATCATAGATCATAAATTTAAAATTAATATTTAAAAACAATAAATAAAAAAAGAATTAAATAAAATGAAAATAAAATTAAAAAAAAGTAAAAAATAAGAAAATGAATAAAAACAAAAAAATTAGAACAAAACATAAAAAATGTTTACATACTATTAGAATTCCAAAGCCTCAGGAAGTTTGCTTGGAAATTTAATATCATTCTCTATTGATCGCTTTTTACATTGATGGTAATTGATAGTAATCTAATACCTAATTTTTTGAAGTTAAAGGTGAATGTTCTCCTACACGCAATAGGTTTCAGCTATGTTCAGAGTAAGCATATACCGTACTTTGCTTGACAACGGAAACTAGAGGTCACTTACATATTGATAAACAGCAATGGTCTTAACGCCGATCCTTGTGACACTTCATATACCATTTGCTCTTCTTGGTTTCCCAAGTTTTTCACGTTGAACGCTCTTTGTTTTTCTAGCAGTTTTATATTTTAACCAAACCTTTTTGAAGTTTACAAATAGTAAAGTAAAATAAAAGTATTTATTTGTAAGATGTGACTACATCGAACTGATTATTTAGCAAAAGCTTGTATTTTACTAACAGCTTCCTCAAGCACTTTATCTATCAATGAAAGAATGGGGATTGCTTTTCTATCACTAAGGCTTCTTTGGAGTTTGTTTAAGCATCATAAAATCTATATTTATAATATTCAGATTTCACTTTCTTTCTATTTTATTAATTTCGATGCATTTTAAATTCGTTTTCGTATTCCTGATTGAGTCTCCGATATAGTCTATCCCTTTCATTGCATTCGTTTTCTATTTAGTTGGTCATCCGGTTGTATTCATTATTTGTTTTTCCTTTTTTTGACATATCATATCTGTGACGATTCAATCAGTTTGGTAAACAAATTCTTAAAGCTAGCATATTATATTCATTGACATCTGTCAGATGTCAAAGTAAAGTTTTCCCCAAATCAGTACCGGTGCGAAACAGTCGCGACGACGAAAAACAATTACAACAACTTGTTACTGACAATCTTAGTAACGTTTTGTTATTGTTGTTTCATCGTCTATGCGAATGTTTCGCAGTGGTCTGCTACGATGCGACTTGATGGTGCTTTTGATTTTGTGTAGACTGACCCTTAAGACACGAAAAAAGGGATTGGGAATAAAAATAGATATAAAAGAAAGAGAATTGACGATTTTCGGTCGGTCGAAGAAAAACTGTCACTGCCTGATCGGACAATGTTCTTCACTTTCATCTATGATTCATTTTGATAAATGTATGCCTTTGAAGAAAATCAATCTTCATAAATCTTTTGTTCCGTCTTTCCCATACCAACCATTTAGTGCGACAAGCACATCACAGCCATTAGCTTTAGATTTTTCTTTGTGAAAACCGCAAAACCATTCACCCTTCACTATTTCAAACCAGAAAGACTTAACATGCTCCCATTGTAATGGAAAACAAAGGATTGATCGACCGACCTACGACGACGACGCTTTAACGCTGCCCTGGAAAGAGTTTTTCTTCACCACCTTTCTACCAACCTTTGATTGCCCACCAATAATTCAGGTATGGGTGCAAGAAGAGGTAGCATACTCGTAGGTATATAGGAAGACTGCTGCGTTCAATAGCTTTTCGAATCCTTTATAGAAGCTGATGCTCTTTCCGCCCGCCATTTCATGTCATGCACATGTGTTTTCTTCCCTTGAAGGGATTTAAATGAGTGACATTTTTAACTTTGCTCATTCTCTGATGTTGTTTTCAGCATTTTCAAAATCCGTGCGTTCTTGTGTCGTTACGTTACCCGGTGCCGGTATTCTCGACGTCATCGTCATCCTTCTCGATGTTTACGTCTTTTAGTCAAGCATCAGCAGCATATAATGTTGTCTTTCATATGTTTTTGTTTGTTGTTGTGTTTGATGCCGCAGATTTATGTATTTCGTTCGTTGCGCAATTTATTGTGCACGCTGTTGACAGATTTAAGCATATGACAAAATTTGATATTTATGTAAATTGAATGGTAATGTCTGCAGGTAAGAACCTAGTACAGAATGGATGAAAGATAGGGATAATTGGCTTTGGTTTTTGTGCCTCAGTGTATCTATGCATAGAGGGCTAACCTGGAAATAGAAAATTTGAAAATAATAGCTTGTGGTGCTTAGTGGAGAGGCTGCAGAATAAATGCCATATATTTATGCAGGACATAATGCAGGATGTAGGTTTGAGTGATGCGTGGGATGATATAGGTTTAGGTTTGAGCTGTACTGGCGTGCCGTTAAAATCCTATGTCAATATTGAGGTATTTTTTCTCAAAAACAATTCAACAAAAACACTGAAGGAGATGTGGCTATGACAACAACTTCAAGCTCGAGACGTGTTGAATTTTTATTCTATAAATCCAACAATGGACAAGAAAAGGAATGACATTATTCTACGAAATTAGATTAGCTTTAGAATTTACCTCACTTCTTATGATGCTGTCGTGAATCTTAAATATAATATGAAATTGTTTCTTCTAACAGTTTTTATGACAAAAGCAACGACGACAGCAACAATGTGTTAAGACCTACACAATTCACTCTTATCGGCATGAATAAAAGAAATACGTGGGGGCTGGTCATCACGTCGACGTTCTTTTATTAAGTTAGAAATTGCTTTTATTGTGAAAATGTTTAAAATTTCAAAGTCACATGAAATACATCTTAAAACAAAATTTTTGAAATGTCAGCATTTACTATTTTTAAATTTATTGAAGCACTTATCCCTATCAATGACTTACAACTAAAAAAAAGTGAAAATGTGCACATAGATTCATCAACTTTAATTGGGTATACAACTACTTCCTTTTAACTTGCTTTACTATGATATCTTATTAAGAAACACAAGATATAGGGTATTTTTACAGAGAAATCAGGTCGATTCCTTATTATAATCCCATCCGATACAATATACTCGAAACTAAATCTTCATTTGACTATGAATTGAAACTCATAAAATTGCAACTTTGGCGCCTTACCAAATTCTACGTATGATAGAGCCGAAGTAAAAAATGTGAGTCCGTAGTGGGACGAGACAAAGTTTTACTAGACCGAAATATTTCAATATTAAGGGATATTTTCAAACTTTTTTTGTTTAATTTAGGCGATCTTTTCAAGGTAAAATTTAAATGAAACTTATCGAAAAACATCGCCTTAGAATGTGTCTACAATTACATGTGGGATATACTTAATTAAATGTGGGACATACTTAATTACTAAAGTCCTCGGAGTCTCCCCTTGTGGGCATACTGCTTCTACGCTCCATCGCGTACGGTTTTTGGAATTGTATGTATTTCAGATCTTTCCAACTTTTCTTTTGAATACTCTTCGACAGTTCTTCGCCAAGTGCTTCTAGACAAGCCCGCTGATCTACCTGTCTGCCTGAGAAGGTTCCATTGTTTCACTTGTCGAGTAATGCACTCGTAGGGGTCAATAGGTTCCTGTCGTGTTTTTTCGTATGAAGTTCATTGGTTGGGAATCAAGATCACAGACATAATGCTGCACCCATTAAGAAGTATGGATTCAACATTGGAGTGGAATAGTCGTTGCTTGGCCTTTAAGCTTATACACTTGTATAAGGAAGATGAGGGAGATTGGCAGATGAGGAAGGGCAGATGAGGATTTTCCAAAGGTACTTTTTTTTTTGTTTTTACCTAATTGATATTTAGCCCTAGGATTTCTAATACTCTCTCCACTCTGCTATGAGAGAGTTAACATTCGTCATCTGCTTAGTCCAGTCTTTTGATGTTTGATTTGCACTCAAAACCACTGAATTCCCCCTTTTCCCGTCGTTAAAGCCACATGCAGTACATCACCGACAGAAACAGTATTGGTGACAGTATACAACCTTGACTAACACCACTTTGGATTTCTAAATTCTTTGACAACCTTCTTTTACGCTGAATGTGACATTTGGATCCATCATATGTAGCCAATTACACTGTTGAACCTTTTCGAAGTCAATGGACAGCAAGTGAAGTTGTGAGCGATATCAAACGATCTGTCCGATGATGATCTGTAAGGTGTTAGTGTTGTCCAAATAGGAAAATAAAGTGCGGAATTCTGCTTGTTCGGCCCAGAGTGTATCTTCAAGATGGTTTCTTATTCGCTCCAGAACGATTCTTGCTATTATCTTGGCTACTGCATGTAGCATGCAAATTCCACTGCGAAAGGTTTTATCTCTTTGGGAGCAAGAAAATCATTCCCATCTTTCTGTTTTCAGAGCTCTCTCAATGCCTGGCTGCAGCAGCTCGCTGTCATGTCCAATCAATTTTTTTTGTTCTTCAGTGCATTGATTGC
The DNA here is from genome assembly GCA_958431115.1 of Syrphus vitripennis. Lineage (NCBI taxonomy): Eukaryota > Metazoa > Arthropoda > Insecta > Diptera > Syrphidae > Syrphus > Syrphus vitripennis. Next base: position 135,875,488 of record OY288108.1, on the reverse strand, counting down.
AGTAAAAATTTCTTCTCTAAAGTGCGAAAAATGTTACACCTGATGTATCATTAAATTTTGGACTCACTTCACTGGTGAGAACGCTGTTTAATACAGCAGAAAAGTGCTGCCTCCACCTTTTGAGGTGGTCCTCATTTTATCATACAATTCAAATATGGTCAATCAAAATAAAAATTTTCTAAATCTCATACCGTCAATAGTAAACTTTCTTACTGGCATTGAAAATTTTAGAAAATCTGATAGTATGGATAAACAATCGATCTGTTTTTTTAAAGATCTGAAATATTAAGTTTGACAATCTGGGCGTTTCAAAATTTTGAAAAATGTAGAATATCAAAAATTGATGTAGTTTAACAGCTCTGAAACGGTAGAAATAAATGTTAAATGCATACTACTGAGTTTTACAAAAATTCTAGTAGGAGTGTCACTACCTATGTAGCTTTAAGAAAGGTACCGCTACTAGTTTTTGAAAACGAAATTTCTCCTAAAACACAGACTATTTTCCCAACAATATATTTTTATATACATATTTCGCATTTAAAAACCCGTTTCCAAAGTGAAAATTGAAAAAAGAAAATCTTTCTGTGAGTTGCTTAAAGTTAAATAAAATCCCTTGAGTCATTTGGGTTCACAAAAAATTAATTTAATTCTTAATCTCAAAGACAGCGAGTGAAAATCTCTGGATGATATAATTTGTTAAGCTTAAAGATAAAAAAAAAATTGTTGATCTTCTTTCAACAGTACCCATCCACCAAAAAAAAAAAAAACTTTTTTCCTTAAACTTTATAAATACAACAGCATTATATATTTTTTAAACAAAACTGACCTTATTCTTAATTAAATGCTTTAGCTTTCGAATTAACTTCTTTATATTTTTTTTATTTTTTTGGTGCTGCTGTTTTTGTTGTTGAAAAATGAATAGGCCACTTTATCGAAATGAAAAGGGTTTATAAAATCTGCCAACTGCGATTGCAACAATAATTGAATGAAGCTTCTTTCTTCTTAAGTTACAAAGAGAACACCAAAGAGGCTTTATTCTATAGCTACAAAAATATTTTCATTCTTCAATCGGCAAATGGTAAATGGTAAATCCTTTTAGCTTTGCCCTATTCGCAAAGTTGACTATGGCTGGTACAAGGGCAACCTTCTAAATCCCAATCCTTTTTCTCTCGCAATGAAAAATTTGGAAGAAAATAAAATTACCAGTCAAATAGAAATAAAAAAGAAAAAGAAAAAAAAATAAATCCCGGCCGAAAAAAAAAAATTCCAAAGAACCCTTGTCGAGAGCCTGAAACCATCAAGTGGGTGGATTCGTTCATATATACGTATATACACTTCCTACACCAATACACACAAAGACTTACATATATCTACACCAAAAATGCTGTTGTGCGAATTTAATTTTCCTAATGCATTCCATTACACACTTCCAGTTCCAGGGCCTTGATTTAGTGAGTCCTGGATACAAATTGGTCCTGGCTATATATTGCTATGTGTGGTATATAGAACGCTACAATTTGCTGGGTTATCCTCAATGGAATTCCATCTTATGCCGAGATAGATACTCTGCCCGCCGAGTGACAGAGTTAAAGCAAAGTCACGGAGAATTAAATCGGGGGTGGCTAAGGCTGAAGCTAAAGCTAAAGCTAAAGCTAAAGCAGCAACAGCACTTGGCTAACTTTTATTTTCATTTGATTGCATTTCAAATCTTCTTTCCTTTGGCTTTGTACGTGATGCTTTTTTTTCTTTTAACTATTTTATCTATTTTTTTTTATTTGAGCTTCTTTCTTCTCTTTGTTGTGACAGGAACAGTAGGTATTTTTCCTTGATGGACATTAAAGTGAGCGGCCGCCCGCTATCACACTAGCTCTATTTGCAAGAGTCCTATGGTTGGTAGGTAGGTATATAGGATTCAATTTAAAATTTAAGTCTCCTGATCCTTTGGCCACTTTAAGAAATTGGACGACAGTCGTCGAATCAAGTGCTTGAACAAAAAAATAAAAATAAAAAGAATTTAAAGAAAATCATTGACTGAGAAGCTATGAAGAGGCAGAGAGAATAAAAGAAGAAAATCTCTTTCATTTAAAGCCGATGCTCTAGTGCTCGTTGTCGTTGTGTAGATGGACTGCAAAATGGAAATGCATTTTTAATTTGCAATTGCAATTGAAAAATGGGAATGTCGTTTGCGATGTCGTTGGTATGAAGGTCGATTTTTTTTTTCTTCTCCATTTTGTCAGATCAATACGCTAATGGGTTTTGAATAGAATGATTTAGTAAATAATTGATTAATATTGAAATTAAATTGTTTGATTGTTTGAAGTGGAAAAGTTATGGATGATGGAAGAAGTGCGATTTAAGGAAAAAGAAAGAGAGAAACGATAAATGTTTGGTTTTGTCTAAATTTACTCGCAGATGGTTGATGCAGTTTTATATTGATATTTGATTTGGGTAATTTGAAGAAGAAATCGATTTAAAAGATCACCAAGCAGTGCAGTGGAATTTCTTAAAAATTGAAGTCCGGTATAGTTAAACTTTTTTTTTTTGATGATCTAGTCTTGGCTTGACCCAACTTTTTTCGGTCTCATCTTTTATTTTTGTGGGGAAAAATAATAAACAAAAATTGGAATATAGAAGCTGTCTAATACATATATACATTAAAATATTTTAGGTTTCAAAACACAATTTTGGTATAATTTCGGTAAATCTAGGTCCGAAATTACGTAAAATTCACGTTCGGATGCCTATAGGAGTCAGTCTAGTCTGAGTCTTGTATAGGCGAATTGAATTTGATGTTAATTTTTTTTATTTGCTAAATTTAATGTTTTGTAATTAATTTGTTAAAAACATAAACATTAGAAGAAAATTAATGTGTCATGCTCCGAATCTCGTTTTTCTATAAAATCCTTTCATTTTAAAACTGTCCATGGCTTTTCGGTTTTAGTTTTTATGAAATTTTAGGTTTTGGATTTAACGTGAGATTTTTCTTGTAGTTATTTCTTAACATAAATTTTTTCCCTGAGCTGAATTTCACTATACGATTAACAATAGTCTTTTTTCATTGGAAGTTATATTAAGAAACAATTTTTTTTGCAATATTATTTGTGTTGATTGACAAAATTGCTCCAGACACAGTGAAAGTAAAATTCAGGCAATTTTTTTTGATTTCGTACGGAATTCTTTAGTGTTTTAGAGCTTGTTCATAATTAAAAAAAAATTGTAAGAAAAAGAATTTTCCAAAGACTTAAATGTTTACTTTTGAGATAAAAACATTTTGAGGAGATTGCTTTCGACACCATAAACTTTTAAAAGTTTGTATTTTTCAAATATGTGCTATGAATTATTTTTTTTCGTTTTGAATCTTCTTTTGAATGATTAGACAGTTTTGCAAATATTGCTGCAATATTTTTTGAGTATTTTTGAACGGCATTTGATATTTCATAATTGATATAATCGCACTCCTCTTCTCTATAGGTTTTTTGTGTCAAAATATAAATCATTACTTTGCCGAGAAAGTCTTGACGTCTATGTTCTATAAACATAAATTGTATTTGTTTCAAAAAACACCATTCTATCCGTTTCAGATAAAAATTTTGCAAACTAAATATTAGTAAAGAAATAAAAATGGTTCAATCTGGGAATTTTTACTAGGGCATACAATTCTCAAAAAAATTTAATTCTACGTTCAGAGTGACCAGACCACTTCATGAAATTATATTTTCAATCACATCGCTCTATTTCAACATTAAAAGTCTTGAAAATTGCGAATTCAAAGACTAGTTAGCCCCTAGATAATATAATATAATGTTTTCGTTTTTTGTCTCTGTTTTTTAAGGCCACTCATCTGGGCTTTAGTTTTTAGAAAATGGCTGCCACCGTTATAATAATTTTCACTTCCACTAATTATTTCTTTTTAGTGGATTGTATAAAGACAAATCACTCAACAATTCTATACTTAAAAATCCCCAAAAAATGGTTTTCTTCCTATTTTATTTGAAATGTTTGCATTTCATGAATAAATTTTGGGCAGCCCCGAGCCCGAAGATCAGAAGAAAGTCTGCAGTCTCCAAATCAAAATACTACTGTTGGTAACCCCAAGCCACCATGACAGTTCTCATGGATTCTTCTCGTTAGAAATCCCGCCATGACCATTGAAATCTCAACCACAAACAAAAGCTCATCATGTTTTAAAGCACCTCTTATAAATTTGAATAAAGTGGCCCAAATAAATTTTTACTTGACGTATTCTGTTTAATTTTCAAACCATAAGAATGAGTATTGGAAATCTTTCAAGAATATTAGCAATTCTATTGTTTCCAATCAAACATACTTTTATAGACTATAATAATTATTTCACATAATGTTTGCCGTATTTATGAAAAATATGTGAACTCACATTATTCATACAGTGAGCATTAATTTTTCAATATCCCTACAAGCTTTAATAATATTTTCACTGTTTTCTTAAGATGAAATCAATGTGTGGGAACATATCAATTTTATTCAGCCGTGATGAATTTATTAACATGTTTTTATGTACAAATACATATTTATATATGTATGTAGAATAAATCTTTCTCAGATATCATCAGCCGTTAAGTCATAAGAATCACGAACAAATAAATCACTTTTTGGGGTCTGCGGTTAATAGGCTACTTAACTTAAGTGCCATACAAAAATTTCAAGCATTAATATAAGTTACAGTATAGTTGATGTGAGGTATATGAAAGTACATTCCAACAATAAGAAAATAAATAAATAAAAAAAAAAAATATGTAAGCCAAAATAATAAATTAATGTCGTTCATAAAAATATCCTTGAAAACACAACTAATCTTAGTATTTGGTTGTACTCATTCATCAGAAGTTATTTATTGGCGTACTTGTATTAGGTTTAGTCTTAAATTTTTATTATTTCTTTTTATTTTTTTTTTTTATTTATAACGGATCCTTTTGCTTCAATTCTTTAAGTTGTCCATTATCTCCGACAACAGCTGTGCTTTTTCTCAATACCAACTACTTATTGCCATTCCTCTTGCTCGAGATATCCTCCATTGTATTAAGGAACATAAAGTACGACACTGAAGATTTCATTGCCTGGGAAGAAGAGAATCAAAAACAAAAAAAAAAAAATGTCAGACAGACAAAAACAATAAGGACACTGAAATAGAAAAAACAATTCATTCAATGAATTTGTTCTCAGAACAGTGAAGATAGTAGTTCTTATCAGTAGGTACATCCATTCTAGTTGAACACACTCTATACGTCTTCTATTCTCAATACCCAGACCATACTTGCTTCCTGCCATATCGTTGTCATCATTATCTACTCACGTTCCATCGCCCTCTCTTTATTCACTTACCGTACCAATACTGCTGAGAGATAAAATCACAAATTTCATTCCATTAAGATGAACAGATTTCTGAGATCGATAAATTGCAAAGCTTATGTCTCTTATAAGTTGAGCATTGGCCTTAACATCACCAAAGGCTAGCAGTGATTCCCAGTTGCACATGTAATAGGAATTGGCCATCTTTGCAGCCTAAAAGGACCAAAAAAAGAAAAAAGAAAAGATTTTCATGTAAAAACAAATGGGATGAAAGGGGATTATATGGTTTTGCTGCTGCTTAGATTACCGCATCTGTACAGCGTTGTCCGAATATCCCAACAACAAGAAATTCCAAACATTGCGACACCAACCAGATGAAATATTTAAATGTTTCAATACTTATATCATTCTATAATAGGGGTTGGGAAGATAGAAATAAAAAAAAAGTAAATTATTTGAAATATTTTTGGGATGGATTTAAATTTTGGTATGACCTTTGCTAATTGAAATGCCAGAACACAAAGGAGAAAAACTCCAAATGAAATAAGAATGAAAAGTGTTACACTCACGAATGACTGCAGGTCTGGCAAGAATCTGAAAGAAAAGAACGAAATGGGGGATTTAAAGGAAAGGGAAATTATTATTGAAAGACTTATTTTGGTTTTCTATGGTGCATGGGACGCCTCCGGAGACGGTACAATCATGAATTGTACGCAATCTACCTTGAAGTAGACATAATGAGAAAAATTAAGCTCGGTAGACTCCGGTGGGCAGGGCACAAGGTACCTAGCTCGCATGAGCGAAGAGGAAACGGCTGGGAAAGTCCTTTGTGGATAGACTTTTTGAAGGAGGCCAGGACCGGACCCCGATTGTCGAGCCGATGATGATGATGGTGCATAATTATTTGTTAGGATTAAGTCTCATTAAGAGGTCGAGATGACCCTAACTCTTAGGCTTCCGAGACGAGACCGAGACAAGCGTGTATTTTTTGGCTTGAGACTTACCGGGAGTCTCGGCATTCGTTTTAAAACTGTCTTCAAAATGTTTGATCACTTTTTCCAACATTTTTGTGGCCTCGTTTATAGGCAATAACGCGGCGAATGTTGTCCTGCAAGTGTTCGATCGTTTCGGGCTCATAGACATAGACTAGCGATATCAAAAATCTCCACAAAAAATGTACACGCGACGGTCAATTCACGGTTCCGAAATGTGAAACTATGCGGTTACCAAACGTTTCCTTCAATAAATAACTTGTGGCACGAACTGTATGATATGTTGCGGCGGCTTGATGAAACCATAGCTCCTGTCATGATATCATGGTTTTTCAATTGAGGAACGAAAAAGTCAGTAATCATTGACTGTAACCAAAGAGTCAGTTCTTCTTGGTGTAACGGTGTCTCAACAAACACTTTATCTTCACTCCTAATACGGCCATTGACACAGCCATTCAACCAATTTGAAATGCCAAAGCAAACTAATCACAAATCACTTAACAACTGCTAAAATGGCCGCCAGTTGAAAAAGTGTTGCCAACTTAAAGTTCTGTAATTCTAAAGGAACTGCTTACCTATCCAAAATTTGATGTTTTCGTATAATAATTCTCAATTTTCGCTGAAATATTTGATGCAAGTTATTTTGTTCATCAGAATTCGACTTGTAAGCCCAACTTTGTATTGATCGTTCATATAATGTGTCCAACTCATTTTGCAACATATCATAACGTACAGCACAATAAGTCAATGTTGTACCAATAAAACAATCCTGAGCGGCAATAAGTGTCACCGAAGCAAATCCAACCCATCCTGTGTAAAAAGTTGTGAAGGCATAATTCCAAGGAGCTTGTGAATCATAAGCAAAGCGCATCTTATAAAGATACGGTTTTGAATTAGAATAAGGATCTCGAATCACCAATATCGCAACTGCAGTGAACATAAGAGCAAGAGTCACAAAGAACGTACAAGACATCAAATAGACAAGTCTTAAGCTCCTCTCACATGCATCGTGAAGTTCTTTGTTTTCTGATCTAAATTTTTACATAGGTAATAATAAATTTTCAAAACAGGACAATTCAATACTCATACTTACTTATGAACATATATATCTTTGTAGAATTTCTGCAAGACATCCTTCATCTGATGACGCCGAAATATTAAATGAAGAATTCTAATTATAAACTGTAGTCCTATAAATGTCGTACAAAGACACTCAGCTATTTTAGCAACATCACCTTCATGGTCGTTTATAAAAAGAAACTCAGCATAAACCGTTCCGAAGAAGCATGAAAGAAACAACAAAGCCAAGAAGTTCACCACAATTTTTTGCCATACCGTACTATCCGAAGCTAACGGCCAAACCCAGCTGAATTTGAAAAACCAAAATTGAAATGATTTTATTTCCTCGCCTTTTGCGGTGACAGGAATAAAAAGATTCATGAGGAAGGAAATTCCAAAAAAAAAAGAAAAAAAAATAAACACTCCGAAATATTCTGAGCTAAAATGAAACAACAAACCAGAAGTTTGTTTGCAGCGGTGGTGTCGGTGTCAGGCCTTTATATATGCTGCACTTTCAGTCAGTCTTAATTTATTGGAAATGGCCGAAATGAATTTTTAATGGTTGCACGAAATGGAATTAAAATTTGTTAATTGTTTTTCATTTTATGGATTTCAAATAAATTATTAGTAAAACGGATTCATTTGGAGAGCGGTGATGGCCATTTTTGGGCTCATAAATGTTTAATTAATGCATTTGAATGGAAAATTTGTTAAGAGAAGCCAAATGAACATTAAATTAAGGGGATACAACGACCGAGGTGATGCGATGAAGAAGGCCTGTTTCGGTAAATTTATAATTTATATATGAAAGGACTGAGTGAAATAAGGCCGCGATTGATTTTGAATACATGGCGCAAAATCGGGGTCTTATTTTGTTCCAAAATTGAAATAGGGCCGCTAGTGGAAAATTTATTTTGAAAAAAAATAAGGAGATTTTAGTCGCGCGGTCCATATTCATTTTTCGATCTTATTGCACTTTGCCTTATTCTTTGAAACAAGACAGCGGCCTTTATTATGAAACTAGGCCGCGGAAATTTTGAAGAATTGTCTTGTGATTTTCTCACCTCCACTCGACAGAGTTTACAGCTGCCTAGCATTATAACCACAATAATCCACCTAATAATCATTTCAGTTGGGAAGATTGTTTTATTGAATCGCGGCCCAGTTTCATTTTTTTTTTTTCAAATGAAATAAGACCACGCGGTCCAGTTTCATTTTTCGATGCAGTCTCATTTCATTTCAAAATGAAATAGACCGCGTGACCTAACTTCATTTTTTCAATTGCCATTTTTCAATTCATTTTTCAAAATGAAATTACAAATAAGGCCGCGCGGTCTAATTTCATTTTTAGATCGCGACCTGATTTCATTTTAAAATAAAATGACCTAACATTTTTCAATTACGACCGACGTCATTTCATTTTTCGAAATAAAATCAGGCCTCGACGTCTAGTTATACTTTTCGATCGCGGCCTCATTTCATTTTCAAAATGAAATAAGACCGCGATGTTGAGCCCCATATGAAAGGTATGTTTGTTTTATGAATATTTGGATTATTGGGAACTACCAAATAATAGGAAACTGTTAGGCAGACGAATAATTTTGGAAATTACAATTCGACTGATGGAAATGAGTTCGAGTGTATATTTTTCTTTAAAGTTTCAGGTCGTTCTATTCAGTTACACCCTTCTTCCCTTAAATTTGGACAGTTACCATAAATTATGTGATTTATGTAGATTTAATTAATTTCATTTGTTTTGATATTTCAAAGTTTTATTTTTTAAAAATTAAGAAAATTTAAATTTTGTGCGTGTGCATTTTAATATAATCATTCAATTGCTTGGCCATGGTCACGTCTGTATGACCTTTATTTAAAAAAAAAACAAGAAATAAAAACATTTATCATCCCCTAACAAAAATGTATATTCCCTCTATAGAGCAAAATTGAAGCAAAACAAGTCTAACCTATAAACCAGAGACCGTAAAAAGGTCAAGTGAAAATAAAAATGAAAAAAAAAACTAAAAACCCCTTTGTATAGAATTAATTTAAATTTTGATTAATTCACAATTATTTGCAAAAAGGAAAATTTCTTCGTTCCAAAAAAAAAAAAAAAAAAAATCCATTAGTGTGTGACAAAACTTTAAATGAAATAAAATCAAATAATAATTCAAGAAACTCAGTAAACCATAAAATTAACTTAAAAAAAAATTTAATCTCCTAATGTTTTTGGAATACTGAACTGAGTGTAGAAAAATATATGAGTGGGTTAAAATAAATTTGAATTAAGAAAATTCAATTATGTACCTGTACCTACCTACTTTATTTAAATATTGAAAATTTAATTCTATTGAAAATGATAGGGTCTATTGAACTATTTCATTTATTTTAATTTTATTTAAAAGATGTAATTGCAATGAAGGGTTTTTATTCTTTCTCTCACTCCAATTTGAAATGGCGTATACCTAAGTGTCCTGTAGTTCTTTTGTGAATTTTCAAAAAAAGAACATATTTGTTTAAGGTCAATGTAAATTTTTTATTTTTGATGAAGTTAAAAACTCAAAACCTTTTACAAAAACCGGACTTAGCTTTTTCGGGTTCGCGTTCAGAATATTCTATAGTGGATGATACATTTATTTAAATATTAATCATCTATAAATATCTTTTTCTATTTTTTATCGACCATAAGTTCCTTCCCTTGGCCAACGACAAACACCTTAAGCCATTAAAAAACATTGCTGCTATGATGATGATAAATTTAAAATAATTTCAAACTTAAAACAACAAAAAATAAAAAAATAAAGTTTCTTAATTTACTTTAACCTTAAATAATATCATTTGTAGCAAGGAGAGCCATCTTGCAACGTTCATTTGAGGACAACATCTTTTATTTGAACACCTACTATAATATAATCCCTTCCAAAGGCCACCCCTAAAGTCACGATCCTCCAGCTGGATAAAACTTTATCAAAGTGTTATCTAAATTATGACGTGATTTCTGCTTCTTTAATGACATTTATTTTGGCGTTCATGACAAACAGTTACAACCATCAGGGTAAACGTACTCTCCTACATGCTTACTTTAATCCCAAAGAAAGTGTTTAGAGAGCATCATCCCCATACGAACGAATATTTGTATGTAGAAGGTGTTATCTACCGACATTATATATATGTATGTATATTACCTGCATCCCTCTGAGGTATTTTCGGTTATACTATATCTCCCCCTTTTTTTGCTAGATGTGGTGTATGGATGAAGTATAAGTTAGTGTATGGAAAAACTTTCTCTATCCTCAAAGCTCAATCGGGGATGATCACAGCATCATGACCTTTTTGTGGTAAAACGATGCCAAAACCAAATATATACAAAAGCACACACACCCACACCACACCGCAACGCAGCCAAACCTTAAACCAAAATCGTATATAGTGAAAATGTAAAATTTCAAAAAAATAGGGATAAAAGGGATGAGCTGAGCAGAGGAGCACATAAAAAACGGCTACGACGATGACGACGACATAGAAAAAAATGAAGCGCAAACTTCGATGAAAACGTTCCCTGAATTTTCATACTGATGCTTTTTACTTGATATAGAAACGTTTGGTAAGTGTTAATACTTCTTTTTATCCAGCCAAGCCAGGATATCAAGGATCAAATTATAAATTCAAGCAAAAGTTTTTTAGGTACTTGTATACCTACTTCTTATATCCACCACCCCCTCTCTCTCTCTCTCTTTCTATATAATGTACATGTATTTACTCACGAATTAACATAATCAGATTTTATGTTTCAGTTCTATATCTTTCTTGATTGAGCATTTTGCGAAAAGCTAAATTTTAAAGTCTTCGTTTTTTTTTTGCGCCGAAAGATGTTTAGAGAGAGTTTGCTTTGGAAATTACTTTACCTAAATAAAGGATAACTTGTGATGGTTTGTTTATATTATAAAAGACATAATAAACACATTCAAATATCAATTTTTGAATAATGAAAGAAATTTATTTATGAAAAATTTTTATAGACATGGGTAGATGCAGTCAAACTAGGTTTTGATATTGCGAACATTTTATAACAGGCTTTACTTTGATCACCTCGAGAAACATTTTTTTTTAATTTTTGAAAATTTTTTTTTTTTATTTTCAAGTTTTTATTGAAAAATTACCGTTATTAACAATACTATAATATAAAAGAACCATACTTTAAAATCGAAATAAATCTTTGTCATTTTTAAACTATGTAAATCGTGTTTTTCAAAATTTTAGTAATTTTAAAAACTGTCCGCTTTATATTGTGTTGTCGTTAATAATGGTTATTTTTATAAACTTCAACACTAAAAAAAAATTAAACAAGAAAATTAAAAATAAATATAAATGACGGTCTATTGAATCCAATAAATAAATTTTCAAAATTGATTTTCTTGAAAATTGTGGGTGGTCAAAAAATAGTCTTTAAAAGCTTCACGTTTTCTTCAATTTTCGAATAATAATTTGAAAAAATACCATATTTAAATTTTCTTAAATTATATCCGAGTACAACTTAAAGTAGTAGCAGCCGATAATAACATAAAAGAATATAGAAGAAGAAATACGCGGGCGGCTGCTCAATTCCAACAGAGCCCACTACAGTCTGTCAAAGCTCTTCAAATCCAGAAATCACCATAACTTCAAAACTGCTTTGTACAGGACCATGGTCCTGCCAGTACTCACATATGGATCCGAGACATGGGTGCTTAGCAAAAGACACTCCGACCTCTTAGCCGCGTTCGAGAGAAAAGTTTTAAGGAAAATTGTTGGCCCCATATGTGAGGAAGGACAATTCCGGAGACGGTACAATCATGAATTGAACGCAATCTACCTTGAAGCAGGCATAGGGACAAAATTAAGCACGGTAGACTGCGGTGGAAAAGAAACCGGTTCGAAAAGTCCTCGAATGTACCACTTCTATGGTAGACGGTAGCGTGGTAGACTATGCTTGCGCTGGAGAGATGGTGTAGACCAGGACTCCCGGAGCCTTGGGGTGAGCAACTGGATGGCGTCGGCTCGAGACCGGGATAGGTGGAGAGACTTGTTGAAGGAGGCCAGGACCGGACCCCGGTTTTCGAACCGATGATGATGATGATGATGACAACTCAAAGTAAATAAAACTTCCAATGAACTGAAGTTGTTTTTCTGTCAAGCCCGCACACATTTTTCCTCAGAAAGCGTTTAAAGCCAACTTTTTAAGTTGAGATAAAAAATGTCAAATTTCCGAGAATCTTTGATTTTGTTCTAGAAGAACCAACCACATATTGGCTAAAAACATAGCGACTTCCCAACGGACGTTTTTCTGGAGAAACCATGTTTCAAAGAAGTCTATAAGAAAAATCCTTACGCTTAATAAAACCAAGCATCGAATTCCTGTTATTGACAATTTTCTCAATGTGGACGGACAATTCTGGATATCTCGATAAGTGTTCAACCTAGATCGCAAGTTATTTCAAACTTAGTTAGACTAACGGACTAACGGACACCGAATCGGACTTGTTTCTGCGAATTTTCAATAGTTTAATATCATCTTCATTGATAAGAACCCTTCATATATTGTCTATCGAATGATCGTCATTGACTGATACTATAAAAAGTAGTGACCCAAGATGACTACCTTGTGGTAAACCATTATTCTAGAGAAAAACATTCCATTCAAATACTAAATGATCGGTTGGATAAGCACTGAAAGGAAACTGAGAAATGAAAGCTTAAACAAAATGAGGCCTTGAGATACCTTATCAAAGACATTACTGAAATCTGTGTAGCCGCAGCAAACTTTATGATCTTTATTAACAGTTCTATTTGGTATTGATTTTTATTGAATTTCATAATAACATAAAAATAGTTTCTTGTGACAAAAAGTAGTGACCAAATTTCTTTGTTGGTCTTTGCCTAGTTTAAGAATTAAACGCAATGGATCAAAGTAAAACGTTTATCATTAAAAATAAAACTTTGCCAAGATGTCCAGAACAAACGAATGTACTGTTATGTATGGTTGAATTTGTCCACTGGCCTATATTAGTACAGAAACTGTATTGCTTTTGAAAAGGCAAAAGTTATATGTATGCCTACCTCACACTCGCACGTCTTCCTAAAATTGTGTTATTATTTAACTCTGATATAATTCTTCATCAACAACAACTTGAACATGCTTTCATGGCCTATATGTCAATACGAAGTTATACCTACATAAAAATAGAAATAAAGCAACTTATCAATGTGAAAACGTGCCAGCTTACTGCCTCCATATACATTCTGCTATAGCGTAAATTGATTTTACACACATATTGTACTTTGAAATACAATATCATGAATACAGAATAGAGAATACATCTTACAAGAAAAAAAAAAATAAATAAAAAATGCAAAAAAAAAAGAACTCAATTGAAATCGCACCTTGAATGTAAATTACAAGAAATCAAATTCCAAACACCACTTTTGTGGCATATAAAAATCAATATCAAGGATCCTTGACAACACCAACACCAACCCAACAACAACAAAACACGCAACACCCTTTTGTCTGATGAATCTGTGGGAATACTTCACCTTCTTCGTAAGCTATACGGATCAATGTAGACCTGATTCTATTTATTGTGTGTTATGTTCAGTATTTCGCTTTCTTCCTGTCTTCACAATCGAGGTGCAATTTTTAATAGAATCAGAAAGAAATATACAACCAGCACACATTCTATAAGTTTTCCCTTTTGATTTTCATCTCATCCGGGTCCAGAGGACCCGATGATGATGGGTGGTGGTGTTGTGTGTGTCCGTATAACGATGGTTATCCTTTTTCCTGTGCTCACTAATAACAGACCATTCTTCTACTTCACTTTCCGGGAGATATAAATTGATATGGAATCTAATAGAAAACACGTGTTGGTTATGGGTTTAAGTTGGAGAGCTGTGTAGCCGCATCCCAGGCATGCCTGGCCTCAATGGAGCACTTTTAAAATGGCCCCTGGGATCAAGTTGAACCTGATGATTCTAACTTTGGCGGTGTGGTAGTGTTGGCAGCGGCTGCGGAGGAATTCCAAACCGTATATATTGCATTTCAGCTTCTTCCGCCATCCGCCTTCACTGAACTTTCATTCCAGGGTTGGTGTTGGATCTTCCCAGGGCACTCTATGGTCATGTGGGTATCCTCCAGTTTGTTTTGTATTCAAAGCGAACCACAATATTTGGGTAACAATCAAATCAATGCCTTGATTGTTTCGGTCCGGAATCACAAGTGTATAGAAGATTCTTCTTCTTTTTTTTTTGTTTGGTTGTTGTGTTGTTCTAAATTTATGACCAGTTGGGGATATAGGCTCTTTGTCAAGTATTGGCGCCTGTTTCATCACCGAGGGAGATGGACGTCATGAATGGCAATCAGAATTGGGAGAGCAGTTATTTGCCTGATTTCCCTTGTTCGCATAAACGTATTTTCGAAGCGAAAATCGTTTATTCCCAGGAGCTACATATATAGCTGGCTGGCCTCTGTTTTCAGGTGTTTATGGTGTTAATTTAAGTAGTTGAGTTTGGGTGTCGAGGATGTTTCAATAAGGCTGATTTTCCTATCGATAAGTCCAAAGTGGATGACTATGTACCTACTCAAAGAAACTCATTTTTTTGTTGTTGTTTTTATTATTAGGATCTATCCTGTGCGTTTCTGTATAATATTTGTGTGTGTGGGTCGACTCTAAGCTCCACTAAATAAACTGTAGGAGCTATGCCTTGTACTCGCCTCTGCCTTTGCACAACAAAAACAGTAATACACAGCAAAAAAAAAAAATGAAAATGAAAATAAATCGTTTGTGCTCTGAGACAGAAGGATAATTGAAATTTTTAATCAAAAGAAAATCCTTTGAAAGTCTTCAGGGCCTTGAATGAGTGGACGGACCAAGGAAGAAAAAAAATAAAATAAAACACAAAAAAAAAAAAACTAAACGAAATCAAGGAAACAACAATATTTTTCTTGCTAAAGTGGAGAAGGTTATTTTTATTTTTATATGTTTGGAAAAATATTGTTACGCCTGACGAGGACATAGAAATACTATGTGTAAAAGAGAGACACAAATAGAAATGGAAGACCTTGAAATAGAAAAATGTCATGAGTTTCATATTAAATAAATGAAATCTAAGCTACCTACAATTTGAGGAACCTGTGTCCTGTGTAAAATGATGAAGAAAAAGCTCAGGGATGTTATGGGATAGAATGGTGTTGAGTGTTGACAGCCGCAAAGACAATGGCGAATGCTTTGTTAATTTCTGTAATGCCAGTCGCATTCAAAGGAGGGACCATGTTTAAGCACTGGTCAATTGAATGTCGACGGGCAGACAAGCGCTTTCCAATCAAAGTGACCACTTTGTGATTATTCAGCATTTTTGATTAGAAGAAGTCTTCTAGACGTCCGAAACAGAAGAGGTCGAGACAGGGGAATAGCTTGGGATCACCATCTTCATTACCGATAGACTAAGAGATCCCGCAGTCCGGCAACACCTAGGGGACTTTATTTCACAAGGATTGATGACAATCAATAACACGGAGCCCACTTCGTCGATAACAACTGGTGCGCTATGCAAAAATCTCTTCATATCCTTTGCTTTAAAGTAAAACTGATCGGTCGCACAGAAGTCATAGTCCTTGACTTTCTGAAGATATTCTGCATGAAGATCTGAGAAATTAAACGAATTAACGCATTGGCTACAGAAGCAGGAGAGACCGCAAGCAGGTGTTACAGCAGGACCTTCTACAGAACTACCAAAGATCTCACAAGTTACCACAGCTCTCAACAGCACCTGGTAAAAGACACAGAAGGTGGATCAGTGCTAGTTTCGGATGAGGACTAGCTTAAAAGGTGGAAAGAACACTTTCCCGCAGTCTTAGAGTCTTGAAGTGTGGAGTTTTTATGAGAATGTTTTTTTTTTGTGACAGCGTGTGAACAAAAGGAGCACTAGATAAATGCTTCCTAAATGCCTTGAATAAGAAAGTAGACGACAACTTCTTATGGCTATCTTATTCCTCATAATTAACAATTCAAAAAGCCACTCCCCTGAACTGCTTTTTCTCTTTTTCTTAAAATTTTATCACTTTATCAAAACACAATAGAATTTTATTTTTATCTTGAGTTCAATTTTTTTTTTCTTAAGTTTTCCCACCTCTTTGAAGTGTATAATATTTGATAACTTATAGGAAACTTATTGAGTGAAAAAGCTGTTTCCTTTTTTTTATTTCTCTAAAAGTCCTTGAAGTTTGGCCTTAACTTTTGAAAACTATTTTCCGTTAAACCATTGAACTTTTGCCACCAAAAGTTAAAAAATAAAGGAAACACAAAAAAAAAAACAAAGATGAACAAAAAACATTGAGGAAATTCCTTTAAAGTTCCTTCGTTAACATAAAACCCCAGCCTCAAAGTAAGAGCCTTGCATTTTTGATATTCAAATTAAGAGAGTCTATACTTTATGATGTAGAATCAAAAAAAAAAAAAAAAAAAAAAAACGAATATAAATCCTTGGCCATGATGGATCATAGAATACGATGTTGCTGGCGACAGTATTTTTTTTTTTCTTGATTTTTTTTACAAGGAGTTTTATTTTTTGAATATGTACATACGTATGTACGTATGTAAGGTTGAATAAAGGCACACCATGCTAGAGGTATTGCTTCCTTTGGAAGAAATATGAAAGCTTAAAATCATTAGGTGTGTGGTTGGGTCGCACGTATATTCTCTTATATATTTATTTTTCTCCAGACACTTATGCCCTCATTACATAGATATAAATATTTTATGTAATCATTACAATAAAATGTATCCGTGTACCGTTTACGTGTTAAAAGTACCTACATGATTTGATTGTGCAGCAAGATCTACATTATTATATATGCAATCAACGCATAAGTCATAATGTAGTGAATACACAGACACTTCAGATATTCATTGCATGGTTATGGAATTGAATTGCTCAAAAAGACACTTTGTTCATTTTATAACCAGGCCATAAGTATATATTACAGTCTGATTTAACGTTATATATAATTATGGAGTCCAAATTTAGACGTGTATGTACTCATTACATATTTTGTGGACCGAATACATATTGTTTAAATGGATTTCATTACATAAATTGTTGTGATATGATTACTGCAGTTTTTTATTGTTAATCTGTGTAATCCAAATATTTATGTATTCATTACATTTTTCAGTGTAGCGGATCCATAATTATGTATCGAGTACTTTTTATTTGTACTCAATACAAGTGGACAATTTCAATATACTGACTACAAAAATGTTGACTTTGTACTCAGAACAAATTAAAATAAATTTGAAATGTTACCACTACAAAACAAATAGAACATTCGGTATCACCGACTTATTCTAAGTTCTAAAAATTACAATATTATTTTCTGATTGCCATGTACAGCCAAAGCCTGAAAAGTGTGCCCAACATATTTTATAAAAATCTACAATTCTGAAAAATTGAATGATATGACCCAAATATACGATTTAACCTTTTCTTATATTCTTCATTTTCCCTTTAAAAATATGGCCACCGTACCGTTATCTTAACTTAATAAAAAAAAAAACAAAAACCCATGCCCCTTAGCCGTCATTTCACTCCGCATAACCTTAAATTTATTTGAAAGATTCTTTTTTATTTTTTAGTTTCTGCATGGCGGGAACTTAATTTCATGCATTTTGAACATCCCAAACGTGGCGGTATGATCTCCTCCAAGTTTTTTTTCCACATTTTTTTTTTGGTTTGTTTGTTGTTGTATTTTCTATGTTAGTCAGTAGATTTATTAAGAAGTATAGTCTCTTGTAAGGTAATGAGTTTCTGGCTAATATTATTAAGTGTTAAGCGAAGTGTGCACGTAAAGCGTGAGTTATTAACTGTGGAAAACTTGATAATATTAACATAGAATTATGTGAAAATGGGGGTAGTAAAATAATAGGGGAATCATTTAATTTGAAAGAGAAATGTTTTTTCTATGGAAATATAAAATTCGTCCTTTTTGATATTCTACACGTGCTAGATAGATTATACACCTCATACACCTACTATATAGTATTAAAGCCTCAGAGCAATAACGAAAGAGACTTGTGATTTTTTCTTCATCTAACTGTAAATCGGAGATCCTTTAAATGTCCAAGACTCAACCCCTAAGTCAACAACATTCGATTTATCGTTTTCAATATAAACAATAGATTTCGACATTGGAATGGCTTCGCGCCCTTGCCGTGATGGTCGAATTCGTTTTCGTTGTCGACTGTGTCGGTAAGGATAAAACCTAACAAAGGACACATTTCTTTTTTTTTGTTTGTTTTCTTTGGGGGCTTTGCTTTCTATTTCTAATCATTATCGGTTCACGAGTATATATGTATGTATCTACAAAGTGTGTGCTGCAAGGACACTTGAAGGAAATTTTCATAAAATTTGCATGAGCTTATAGCTTCTTCTTCTTTTTCTTCTATTTCGTTTTTTTTTTCTTTTCCTTGTGCTACACGCATAGTAATCAAAAGGATATACATTTTCGTTAGCATAATCAAATCGTTGTTTCGGGTTTGTATGCGTGTGATGGAGAATGTGGGCTCTGTATATGTGGTGGACAGGGGGAGGGGGGGAGTGTTTTTGATGATGTTGAAAGCGTTTTTCGTTTCATTGTCAAGTTAAATCTGCTTTTATGGATTTTATATTTACATTTGTTTGGGTTTTTGCTGTCACATAGAAATGGGAAAAAGTATTGTATTCGATGTCATTAGAGATATTAATGGTTATTTTCAAAGTGACCCTAAAGCATAAGAGTATAATGTTAATGTAGTATAATTTATTTTTTTTTTCTGGAAGGGAACAAATAACAATTATTATTATGTTATGTTTGTATACATTTAAATTTCAGTCAAGCATATTTTGTCCTTTGTATGGGAGACTGTGGAGTGGGTGCTTTGTGCTTGAATTTGTTTATATTTGATGATAAGGACTTTCTTAAAATATTTATGTATCTATGTGTATGTAAATGTATTAACATATGGATATAGATTCGTATAGATTTATCGAATTTTTTATTTGTTCAGGGTATGGGTAAAGGGAAAATTTATAATGTACATCAGAATAGTCCTTGCAAAAAAGTTTCTTTTCACACCCCTTAACAATTCCAAAATGGTTCCAATTTTTTTTTTTAAATAAATCAGAGCAAGTTAAATTTTTAATGATTTTTAGAAAAAAATTCAAAAACCAAATTTTTCATTTCTTATAACGTGTTTGATATTTAAATTTATTATCCATTTTGAAGGACTTAGTGAAAATTCATTTGAAGAAGAATCGGGCAATTACATACGATGTGTGACGTTGGACAGGTATTTTTATTTAATACGATAGTTGTTATTGGGATACAATCAAATTGCTGCGTGAAAAAAGTTATTCGCCAACGCTGGCAATTCAATGCACGATCGTAATAAGTGATTGACTTTTTTCAAACAGCAATTTGAAAGGGACTGCCGTATTAAGAGCATTCCGAAATATAGTGAAGATTTTATGAGTAAGATTGTGAAGCTTGTAAATTAGATAAGATTTTAATTAAATATCCTACAATCGTTTTTACTATTTAAATAAACAATCATTAAAGCATGGTTTTGCGTAAATTTAGTAAGCAGTTAATTAATTAACCTATTTTGGGGAAAAAAAACTACGATAGTTTCTTTGTCTTGTCAAAAATTAGTTGCGATATTTTTTTAGATTTTTTTTTTATTTGACTAAAAGATTTTCAAAAACCACCAAAAAAAAAATTAACTAAAAACACATTGACCTTCTGTAATAATTAATCAATTTGGGAAAAAAGTGGATTTTATCAAAAATTAAGTAAGTATTTTTTTTGTGGTTTTAAAATTTATTATTAGGTACAACAGTTACAGAATGTAATTTTTTTTCAAATGAATTTTTTTGGTGGTTTTTGAACCTTTCGGCCATAACTTTTCAATCGGCCAAATAAAAGAAAACTAAAAAATTTTTTAAGCGATTTTTGGTGGCTGCCAAAAATTATTGTCTGCAAATTTCAGGATCATTAAAAATGGAGGTATAGAAAAGCGTTTACGTAATATTGTTCAAATGTAGATCTTCGAGTTCACGGAACTCATTTAATCGGACAGTAAAATAGCTTATGACGCTTCCTAATTGAATGGTTCGGATCGTTACGAACAGACTGGCTTACACTCGAATACTGCAAAACTCTCGCACGCGCAAGGCGTGGTTTGCTCCCGAGAAAAGCTCCATAGCGGCTGAATTCCCATAGGCCGGACTACCGATTGACATAACCTCGGACCAAATAAATATGAACTTTCTTCTGAATGAAAGAAAACAATATTTTCAACGAATTCATAGAATTTAAAAACAATAATGTAAGCGAATTTTACAACAAACTTTTGAAAATTTTATTTAAAAATCTAATAATCAATCGCAATGTTCAATCAATTGAATAATAATTTTCGTTTTATGAGAAAGACTAGGCCAAAGTGAAATTATTTATTGATTTCAAGTTCTGAGTATCTTAAACTTAACAACGACGTGTTTACAGCTGCATTGTAAGTAAATCTAATAAAGACAAACAAAATTGAAAATTTCCACTAACCGTCGAAACTATTTTTCACTTTCATAGCTTTTTCTCAAAAACATAACAAAAAAAATTAAGGCTTCCTTATATCAAGTATATAAAACATATGGCCATCTATACTACACAAAATGTGATTTAAGGCTAAAAATGTCTATACCTCTAAGTTTTGAAAATATTAATGTCTCAATTTATCCTCCCATGCCAATTAAATATAAATCATAATAAAGCCTCCTTAGTTTTACGAACTTTAACGTCCATTAGAGTCTTGAAGTTCACAATACCGACATACCTATATATATAAAGCCATTAAGAAAACATTAATGTCTTTAGAATAAAGCCCCTTTATGAATTAAGTTTTGTAGAAAATTATCAATTCAACAAGCAGCAAAATCAACAACAATAATTAACAATCATATCTACACATTATTATTACTTCCGTTTTGTTGAGAACCATATAAAAAATTCATTGTGCGAATAAATAATTAGGACATCGCATAAAATGAACGCACATATAAAATGGCGGTGTAATCTATCTTCCGATATTACAATTAATTCAAAGCTATTTCCTTCCTGTGGGCCATGATGAAGTTTTTCATTCCAATCACTGCTAAAGGGGAACAACTCAAATCTGTCCTATTTTGGCTTTTCAAATTGAGCTGGGTTTGGCCAATGAATCCAGATAGTTCGGGATATCAGACTTTTGTGGTTAATTGTTTGGCTTTGTTGTTTCTTAGTTGCTTTTTTGGAACTGTTTATGCTGAGTATTTGTTCATTACTGAACATGAAGGTGATATTGCTAAAATAGCTGAGTGCTTGTGTACAACAATTGTTGGAACACAATTGATTATAAGGATTCTTCATTTGATTATACGGCGCAATCAAATGAGGGCTGTTTTGCAGAAATTCTACAACGAAATTTATATACACAAGTAAGCTTACACTAAATTAAGGCATTTGACCAATTGGTTGATGGAATTCGTACCATTTTTTTTCGACTGCAGTACCGAAGACGAGAAACGACACAAAGACTGCGAAAGTGACCTGCGATTGGTCTATTTTATGTCGATAACATTCTTTCTAACTTTGTTCTTCATGTATCTAAGCGTGGCAATTGTCGTAGCTAGAGATCCGACTTCACGTTCGAAACCGTACTTATATCAAATGCAATTCAGCTATGATTCACAATTGCCTTGGAACTATGCCTTTACAACACTGTATACAGGATGGGTTGGAATTTCGACGGTGACAATTATTTCAGCTGAAGATTGTTTAATTGGATTAACACTTAGATATTGTGAGATGCGCTATGTCATGTTGCATGAAGATTTGGATAAATTGTATAAAACTTCAATGAATGCGTTGGCCAAGAAGCCGAAACCCCATCAAACGAATGATTTGTATAAGATTTTTAATCGGGGATTAAAAGTTATTATTGGAAAACAACAAGCTATAGATAGGTGAGTTGTTGGTTCAGAAATATCTGTATATTGTTTACAGAGACAAATAGGGTTATAGTTAAACGACCCTAATGAACAGAAATAGGCTGATTAACTTAATCCATGATTAACTATAAAAACAAGCAGCTGTGAAGAAACTATATTCCCAAAGTGCTTTTTATAAATAACTAGCATTAACAAATGAACAATAATTGATTTCTTTTGCAGATTCTTTGAAGAAATTCAATCGTTTCTTAGCATTCCAATATTTTTTGTGGTTTCATTTGGAGTATTTCTGCTCTGCACTGTGGCTTTTCAGTTGCAAAAGGTATGTTTATTAAACTAATGTATTTTTAAATGAATTTGAAATATTCTTTTATTAATTTAAAAAATAGTTCCGCACAATACTGGATGACGGCTCTTTTTTGTGATAAAACTTTCTTTCCTCCTAATTTTTGTTTTGATACATTTTTTTTTAAGACGAACATTGTTTACTTTTTTTTCGTAATTTATTTTTTGAACACTTTATTGTCGGGGTTCAAAAAAATTTCCACTTGGTTGTTCCTTACAATTTTTTTTTGACAGAATTTTTGACAAAATTTTTGTTTGTCAATTGATTTTCTGTAATATTTACTTGTTTTCAAAATTTAAATTTTTACCAAGTTCTATTCTTCAAGTTCTAAAAAATTGCATTTGGTTGTTTTCTGACAATTTTTATTGTTCAGTTTTTTAACAAATTTGTTTTTGGCACATTTTTTGCCTAATTTTTCAACCATTTTTTTCTAAAAAACTTTCTTCCAACAATTATTGATTTTCAAAGTTCAAAATCATTTCAACTTGGTTATTCCCATACAGTTTTTTTATGCAATTTGTTTTGACAACTTGTTTAAATTTTTATTTTGTGACAATTTTTTGTTTGACTTAAATTATTTTTAGAAAACAATTTTTATAGACAAAAAATCAATTAACTTTTTTTTTAAATTTATTATTTTGGCATTTAGCACCATGGATTTTTAAATTAATATACATTAAAAATTTTGAGATGCAGAGTAAATTTTAAAAAAGGGTTGGTGCGTCATTTTTGAGAACGCGTTTTAACAAATATCTTCGGAAGAGCCCATCATAAATGTTTGTTATATTATATGTATGCTACTGTAATTTTAAACTTGTAAATTTTAGTTTTAAAAATACTTTTCTTCTTGAAAGTTCGATAGAACTTTCGAAACGTTTTAAGTAAGGAACTTTAAATAAAAGACAATAAATTTACCAATGCTTCTATAAAATTTAATTATTTTGGGAACTTCAGTAAAGTTACAGTTTTAAGATCCCGATTAAAGCTCTGTTACCCAAATATAATTTTTATTGGTTTGCTAATTCTTTTTAAGAAATTTTTTTTAAAGGATTATGCTCAAAAGAGTTTATTTTTTAAATCAAATGTACATTAAATCAAATTCTAGAACGACCTGAGTGTGGAAACTCTAAAATATTTCTTTTGGCTGGTATCACAATGTTTAGAGTTTCTGGTGATTGGTTTCTTTGGACAACGATGTACTGACGCTGTAAGTTAACACTTAAAAAAAAAAAGAAGTTCAATAACATTCAATTAATCTCTAATCAGGCTGCACAAATGGCTGACTCATACTACATGTGCAATTGGGAATCCCTTTTAGTTCACAACGACAGCAAAACCAATGCCAAACTTATCAAAGACATAACTTTTGCAATTTATCGATCACAAAAATCCGTTCATCTAAATGGAATGAGTTTTATGATTTTATCTCTCGACAGTATTGGTTCGGTAAGTGAATGTAGTGTAAGATATGCGTCTGGAGAAGTTATAATAATATGATTATGAGATGAAGATAAAACCATAATATGAAAAAGAAAAGCCAAAATAATAAAAAGAAAAAAAAAAACTGTTACCAACGTGGATGTTGGATGTACTGATAACGACAAACAAATTCACTAAATAAGATCTTATTTTTTTTCTTTTGGATTTTGTTTTTGTTTGTTTTTTTTTTTCTTCGTTTATCCTCGTTTCAGGCAATGAGCTCATCGGTGTCGTATTTTATGTTCCTTAATACGATGGAGGATATCTCAAATAAAAAGAACGCCAATAAGTAGATTGGCTTGAGAAGTTGCACATCTGGTCTGATGAGGGTGACGATGATGAGCTTTTAAAAACAACACCCAGGAACATAAACCCATTATTTTGCGGAGATGACAAAAAAAAAAAAAAATCGCGAACATAATAAGCTCTTTCTAAAACACTTAGCATTCGCACTTTTTTTTTTGTGTTGTTTTTTTTTTCCCTCGTACAGCACGTTCAAAATATTAAATTAGGTACATATACTGTACCAGTTTTAATAAGCATATAACCAATATACCACATCCTTACAAGAAGGGAGCTCTTCTTTTGTGTGCGGGAAGATTTAATAAATAATATCATGTATTTTGTATATCAGATGATTTTTTTTTTTGGAATAATGAAAGTAGGTATAGAGGTACATTAAGGAGGAAGAAAAAAGTTTAGCATTAGGTGGGAAAGATTTGGCTCCCGTGGAATGAAATTAAGTAAGTAGGTACTTTAAAAATGTAAAAACAAAAAAAAGTTATATTCAATATCTATTTAAACATTTATATTTAGTTGAAAATCTTGTTTGATACTTTATTAAATTAACAATTATAAATTTAAGAGGAGAAACCTCAAAAATGCTTATGTAAAAGGTCCACCATGTAAGGTTTTTTTTTATAACTAGTGCTTATTTCGTGAATGGTAACACTTAGCTCATGCCTGATTTGACAGATATTGGTAAGTTTTATCCTTCCGCTACGCTTGAACAACGCTGGGAAGTATTGCGACATTACTTTGAAAATCATGGTAATGTTGCAGAATGTGTGAATGTGATTTTGCCAAAAAAAATCATCTTTTCAGATGAAGCTCATTTTGATTTTGGCGGGTATGTAAAAAAAAACAAAATTGTCGCATTTGGGGCACAGAAAACCCGCACGCATACATTGAAAAGCCGATACACTCAAAACGGGTCACTGTTTGGTGCGAATTTTGGTCCAGGGGCATAATTGGGCGATTTTTCTTTGAAAATGAGAAGGATATTGGCAACATTTGGTTTCAACAGGACGGCACTACGTGCCACACATCCAAAGCTACACTAAATTTTTTGCGCGCTGTTTTTGAAGATCGCATTATCAGCCGCCGAGGTGATGTCGTTTGGCCACCTCGGAGCTGCGATTTGACCCTATTGGACTACTATTTATGGGGTGCCATAAAAGATAAGTGTTACGCCGACAAGCCAGAGACAATTGACGCTTTAAAGGACAATATTCATGAAGCCATTGGTGAAATACAGGTGCACACAATCTATAATGTGCTTAAAAATTGGACAGATCGTGTAGGCTACTGCATGACCAGCCGAGGCAGTCATTTGAATGAAATTATTTTCCATTATTAACCGGAAGGATTTTACTTTCAAATAAAAAAATAAATTTGGGAAAATATTCAGTATTTTTTTTTATAGCATTTTAAAAAAAAAGAAGTTATTTGGCGGACCCTTATTATTTTTTGGTTGGTCTAAAAATAAATTGTGGAAAAAAAATTCTCTTCCTCACAAAAAAAAATGGTTGACTAATATGCTATATACTAATATGCTATACAGAGTGTTTTCTCTTTCTTGGAAAGAATTACAAATTTAGAAAAACCAAAAAACAAAAAAAAAACGTGGCACGCCAAATTGTTTACTTCACAGCTAATTAACGACAACAGAAATGCTATTATGAATCTCAGAAATGCTAGAGATATTTATAAAGTTAAAAAGTGGGCCAGTAGAGATTTGTATGTTTTAAACACCATTAAAAAAAACCATTGAAAACCCTTTTTTCTTTTTGACTTATTTTATCAAAATCGATTTTTTTTTTCAAAATCTGTGAATTGCTAAGGGAAGTTCAAAAATGCACTTTTAAATCATCATTTTTCAACAAAAAAAAAAAACTTAGAAATATAGGACATTTTTTTTGGGATAAGGTAACCTACGCTCTGCTGTGTACATGATTAAGGAAAGTAAAAAATTGTGTCACTCATTTATTTTTCTTTTCGATTGTAAAGTTTTTGGCAGTACCTACATTCAAGTTGATATATTGAATCTATTTTTAAAACCACCAACTCATTCTATCTTATTTTTAAAACTACAAAAAAGAAACAATTAAACTTTCCTAGTGATTGATTTTGTGTGTTGAAATGACATAAGTTGTTAAAATAAAACCGATTTAAACTAAAACTTCGTATATCATATGGAATTTAATTAAAAACAACACTTCATGACTTAAAGTTCTTGTTTTTTTTTCTTCCAACAACAACAACTGTCCACTTTAAATTGCTTTGCTTTAAAGACCCCTACATAACCTTAAAGGAGAAAAACCTCTCCTTAAGCATCATCACATGAAAATACACGTTTAAAGGACAAAAATGATAATGGCTATCTTGGGATTCCGATACACGTCATCACCGAAAAGGGCAATCCTACCTACATACGAGTATATAATATATGTTTTGGCTCCTTATAGAGATAGGTATTTTTATACCCTAACGGTGTATACGAGCGAGCATTATACAATAGTTTCGGTTTCGTAAATGAAAATTTATTACCTCAGACGTGTTTTGTTTACTTTTCCATTCACATACTATCTTTAATCTCGCTCCTGGTGATGTGCGGTTGAGTTTTTTTCTTCTTTCTCAAGTGCCTATTTAGGTCCTTCCTTAATGGGTCCCACTCTCTTATGGTTATAATGG
Source organism: Syrphus vitripennis (assembly GCA_958431115.1). Lineage (NCBI taxonomy): Eukaryota > Metazoa > Arthropoda > Insecta > Diptera > Syrphidae > Syrphus > Syrphus vitripennis. Next base: position 135,848,263 of record OY288108.1, on the reverse strand, counting down.
CTTATATACCTCTTAATAGGTGTTGTATCCTGTCCTGATTCCTGTATGCCTCCTATGTTGTTTCCACAATATTATAGCTTTAAAAAAGAAAAAACCGTTTTCCTGGTAAAAGTTCAATTTTCATTTCTTACAACGATCATATTCGATTTGATGCCACATTTAGGAGTAAGCTAAATTGTATGACCATAATATTAAGCAATATTTTATAAACCATGGAATTTCTATACAATACACATATATAACATTGGACCAAGGACCAAGAAATTAGTTGTTGGCATCGGCTCACTCACTTTCTCCATATCTCCCTCTCTACTTTTGGAATACATACTGCGAAGAGGTATCCTTTTGGTGTTTCTCGTGGGTTAAACCAATGGATTGGAAATCTTTCTACGCCATTTAATATGCTCCGGCTCCAGAGGGTGGCAGGTCTGTGAATGGAGGAAATGGTTGTTCTCCCTCAGCCTTAAGTCTGGAAATTCAATACAAGAAATGGTAATGTCCTTGCTAGTGCTGTACAAAAGTGAAGGTAGGAAGGGGGAGGGGATGACTATTTGTGTATAGTGTGTTGGTTGGAATGGTGTGTGTTTGTTTGTACGAAATTGAAAATTTACATTGATTGTTAATTTATAGAAGTTGAACTGTGTAATCGATAAATATGAGAATTTTCTTATGGAACTAGAGGGAAACAGGCAAAACAACTTCGAGAGAGGAGGATGATGCGGTGCTGTGGCAGCGGTCGCCGACTCTATCTTTGTACAAGATGCCAAACTCAGAGAAAGTTTTGTTTAGGTATATACAGAATAATTCACCATTTAGTTTATCCTAAGCAGGATTGTAACTATTGGTGATAAGGATAAAGTTATCGTTGTTGGCTGTTGGCTTTATTTTTCGTTGGGGCTGAAAAGGAGATGCGGTATGATGGTGTATAGACTCTTCGTGTTTATTTCTTATTACGAAAACTTTGATCATAATATTGAGTGGAAATTCTAATGCATTCTATTTATTGACTGGGTTCATAAAGTAGTTTAGTTAAATATATACATAAGTAAAGTTATACAAATTACAAACATTCATTGATTCAGCATTGTAAGCATTTGTATACGTTTTTTGGCGATGAACATCTGGTAGGTAAATATAGAAATATCGGTAAGGTGCTTTGACTTAATCCTTTTTGTTACTTTGTTAATTTAAAAATAAAAATAAATAAAATAAAAATTGCTATAGCATGACAGCTCGTGAAAAAACTATAGTTACTTACTAAATTCTCAACAATTTCTGTGTGCATATTTTGAATTCGCAGGGATTAGATGAAAGGCATTTTACTTTAGCGGTAAATATTTTCTTTTTCATTGGTATTTCGAAATTGGAGTGGAATTCAAAGAAGCCAACTATTGCAACGCAGATATGTACTTTAGTTTGAATATTGCAAAAGCCATAAGTTCCGACCGCCATTTCTAATATTTCAAAAAATATGTTTGTGTCCAATTTATACTGCTATGCTATAGCTGCTAGAAGTAGCTGTCAATATTTCCAAATATTATGGAAATTTGCAATGGTGCCATTTTTTGATGTTTTTTTGTTTAAATCGAAAATAGCGGTTATAATCAGGAGTTTTGAAATACTGGAGAAAATATTTTATTTGTAAATGTGTACAGTAAAATTTTGTTTTCGCTTCAGAAATTTAAAAACAAATTTTTAATTTTTATCATTTCGAAAATCTAGTTCAAAAATTTCTTAAGATTGAGGCAGTGCTATTTCGTCGTCCTGCCTACGTGACGATTCGCAATCCACATCCATTTACGTTTTCTAGATAGAGTCAATTTCATCCTATGAAGTCGTTTATTGGATATACTTTGGCCCAGATGTTTTGCAGACATTTACATGCGAGTTTTGTTGTGACAGCGAAGGTGACTTTTCAAGTGCTGCATCCATAAAGAAACACTGATTCAAAATTGCAGCAGAACAGTCGTAGCTTTGTATTTAATCTTATAGAGTTGAATCTTCATGTTTTGGACAGCATTCCGAACGTAGCCTTTGCTTTCCTATTCGGTTTCATCATCAGCAGCGACAGTACTCCCAAAAATATTTATATTTATTTATGCAGAAGTTCTGGGTTTGATTCCCAGCCTCGTCCACCTGAAAATAGAAATATTGTTTTCACGAGCTGATGTCACTTAGACCCTAGTTCTTCATGGATTGTCGCGCCATAAAATTTTTAGATGAGGAGTTTTCAAGGCCGAGTTGATCTTTGGCCAAACGATTTCTGCTTTTTTTCCATGATCCTATTTCTATGAGAGAGTTACCATACGCCGTATGCGAAGTCCAAGTGTTTGAGGTGTCATTGTGGAAATGGATGTATTCAGTGTACTCTGCCTCCATTTCCAGTCGACAATGCTGTGTCCAGTACATCACTAATCAACAAAAGGAACATTATTGGTGAGAGTATACAACCTTGCCTAACGCCACTATCTTAATGTTTTTTGATAATTTTGTTTAAGTATTATTTGCTCAAAAATTAAAGCACCCGAGCATAACCCCTTCCCTGGTTAATTAAAACAAAATCTTAGCTGCGAAGCATTTATCAGCTGACAAGCTAGCAAGTTGCTGCTGCTAAATAAAATATGTTTGCACATTTTTAAAAATCTTTCACTTAATTTAATAACATTAAAATTTATAATAATGTCTTCACATTTAGATACTTGTTCACAATATACATATACACTCACATACACATACAACATCACACATGTACTTAAAAAAATGACATTGCATACATCTTCTTTGTATAAAGTATCTTCGGAAATGCCATCTTCAGGGTGCTGCTAGAGAGTGTGGACTGGCATCTCGCAAGGCAGTATAACAACCATTTATATTATTTATACTTCTACATGGGCAATTGCGAGGCACGAAAGGCAATAAGGGTATAATTTATGACAAAAAGTAAATAATAGCAAAATGATGTATGATAATTTTATGTTAAAAATGAAGTGAAATCCACTTCGCACTCTGTTTCCTTCTATAGTATATACCATATCATCAAACAACCCATATATTTTCAATGGGGTGTCTTTTTTTTATATTTTTTTTCTGGTGACGAGGGTTTTCTATTTACGGATATAAAAAAAGCATCCTATTTTTATATACAGCCGAACATTTTATCACGGCAAAGGTATTTGGGCAGCTAAGAAGATCGAACATAAAAAAGAATTATAGGCATTTTGATGAGATACAAGGTATTTCCGGTGTCAATAAAAGCCGTTAAATTATGAATTCGATTATATCGAATATAATATCGACAGTCAATGAAGGGGAAACCTGCAAAATATAACTTGTTGCGCCACACATAAAAAATATTCTTACCTTTTTTATTGGTTTTGAGAAATAAATAAATAATAAATAAATTGTCAATAATGACAGGACACGCGGAGATTATTTAAAAATAAATCACAAAAAGCGGCCGCACATTACTAAATCGTTTTTATGATATGGTATTTTTTTTTTATTAATACGAAGTTCAAAAAGTAAAATTTTTTAAATAAAAATCAAAAATAATTGGCTTCTGAGGAAGTTATACATATTCGCAGGTTTTAAAACTTTTATCTCATGAACACACATAATATATGAAAACTGGATTTTGGTTTAAAAATTTCCATTTTATTTGTAGTTCATGAAAATATAAATCTTAAGATTTGAAGTCCTCATACACATCATTATAAAAAAAATTATATTTCACCCTTGACTTTTCTTTCAGAAAAATGTCAATTCAAAGATTGAAGTTAACCTTAAAAAAAAGTTTATACCTCATCGCTAACTTCACGGGGAATTTAAAATTTAATGCCTTTTTCTCAGGAGCTCTTTGAGCTAGAAACTGTCTTTTTGCAGTTTAAGAAATCATTTTGATGTCCTTTTTAAAAAATTAAAAGAAGTCATATTTTACCAAAACTTCAGTGTTCTTTTCTCGGCAACCGACGGAGCTTCAAATATGGCTTCAAATTTGCTTTCAAAAAGATTTAAACTCAAAATTTGAAGTCGTCAAAAGAGTAGCGTCGTACTTAAGTCGGGGGTAAAATGTGTTTTTTTTTTTTGATTTTTTTATGTTAGGTTAGGTAAGTGGGCTGATCTTATTTCCGTCACACTTAGATCAATGTAGATCCATTGTGATACTGAGTAACCTATCACAAATCCTATGAAAGATTTCATTTGTGGTGTATGTAAATGAGGTTCCGGCGAACTATAGCCCGAAAAGTCGAAAAGTGCCTACAAGTCAGTCACATTTGGGTTTCTGTCGTCACAAGATCACCTTGGTTAGGAGAGGTTTACGCGTCAAGATTATTCTTGGGTGTGTTCCTCTTCTTTACCCTTCTAGGTTAGATCATCCCTCCCCCATAGAGGCAGTGGCCTCATTCAACGTCTGGTGGATGGGTTAGATAAACCGGTGGTTGGTGTGTCTGTTTCATCTATCCTATAAGCTATGCCATACCTGGATAATGAGAGGTTAGCATGCCAAGATGAATTTTCAGGAAATGCTTTCCCCATTTATCCCCACAGCGGAGATCAGTCCTCCCCCAGGCTCGTAGGGTCAATGGCCCATGCAACGTCTGGTGATTTTTTTAAGAGGACTTCGAAAATTTCAATCAATCATTAGATGAAATCTTTTTGATGCATCCCAATTGTTTGGAAAAATTTTTGAAATCTTTTTGATTAACTTCAATCTTGAAGTCTTTTGATTGCAATTAAAACCTTTTTAACACAAAAAACATCTGATTTTGAGAAAAAGACGTACTAGTTATTAGAGTATAGAAAAACAAAAAAAATTGAAGAAAAAAAAACACATTTTTGAAAAGAAAAATTCTTGGACATCCCTGATGACAAATGTTTTTAACAATAATTCATAAGATTGTAATAAAATTATTAGATAATCTTATTTCCTTGTTTTGTGTTTTTTGATCAAATCATTGCAGTGCTAAAAAGATTGTATTTTTTTAAATATCATGTACGCAGAAAAACTGCAAAATTTGGAGCCTTGTACTACTTACTTCACGTTGAAGATAGCAGTTGAAATCTTTTTCTGATGAACTGCAAAATCGGTATTCAAAAAACAAAAGAATTCAAAAAAGACTACTTTAGGTGTCTAAAACTCGATTGAAAAATGATCAGCCAACTTCATACTTTCGAATTCAAATGTCTTTAATGAAATGACTATTACACTCCCTCCTTCCAGAAAAATTGTTTCTTTTTAAAAGTTTTTCTTTTCTTCGAATTCAAAGCCGTTGTCATATAGTCAAGACTAATATACTAATATATGTACATAGTACAAGAGTAAAGAAGTAACAAAAAACAAAAAAACTTAAACATCAATATTCATTTTCGAGTCAGGTCTCAGGTAAAAAAGTTAAACATTTCTGACTCTATTTAATTTTGTTTTTCATTTACTCATGTCAATTCTCTACATATCCAACATAAAAGGTAAAAGAAGAAAAACCGTAATCGAAATAGGAAAAAGGTTGGTTGGTTGGTTGGCACTCTTGAATTATCCAAGAGCCCAAACAAGCACCATCTGGATCCAATATTCTAACATCAGAAAATGTTTTCCAATGTTTTTCTCCGCATAAAGGAGCAGGTTAGGTATACGGTCGGTGAGTGGGGTGGTTGGTCCTGGTCCTGGTCCTGGTGATGCTTTCAATTATATTTTCTTTTTTTCCAATATTTATTTAGGACCTTTCGATGTTGTGCAAACATTCCTTCTGGTCGGTTCGTAATTTCCAGGGGGGGGGAAGTTGCCTCTGGTCTGAATTATACATACATTACATATCCGGATCCCAAATTGTTGTCATTACTGCGGCCAGATGGAATTCCTTTTCAAGTTGACCATCGTCGTTGTTAGCTTTTAACCGATTTGACGCACGACATGGTACACCACACGTATACACATTACACACATCATGATAAATGCCATGTATATATATATAAAAGCAATTGGATGAGTGTGGTCATTTTAATTGGCCTTGCTCTTGAAGCATATAACACTTTGGATGAGGAATGAGGAAAATGGTGACGGCGGCGACGGCAACGGCCAGCACCAGCGGCGCGGCGGTTGAACCAAATTATTTATACTTGGCGTCAGAGGACCAGACAGTTGAATGAAAGGTCATTTATATTTTTGTTAGTACGTATATACTCGTAATTAAATATTCGATGGCTTTGTGGATAGGGAAATTAACAAATACATTTTAATACAAGTTAATTTGAATGTTTTTTTTTTGTAGCATCATTTGTCCAGCTAATACACAGCTGCTGGATTTTCGGTAAATAAACTTTTGAATTTTAAATTGAGTTGAGGTTTGGGTTTTTTTTTAAAGATTTTGTAAATCAGCTCTGTTGATTAAATCTTTTTCACAAAAATACGAGATAGGAGAGGGAAACGTTATGGGATTTCAAAAACGTAGAAAAATTCGTTATCAACATTAAAATTTGAGTCTAGATTTTATTGAAATAATTAATTAACGAACATATAAAGTGAAAAATGAATTTGATGTTTTCTTTTTTTTTAATAATGAATAGTTTGGAATTCCATATGGCTATTTTGTGCATATCGATATGTTTTAAAACATTAATGTTCTTTTATTTGTTGCATAATATTCACATTTATGCTTCTGGCATTATGTTGAGGAGGGCGGTATTTGAGTATTTTATGTAATACAAAATTCTATGGAATCTGCAGATTAATTATATGTATGATAGTTATTTCATTTTGTCATCATCCTACTTGTTTAATTTTTTTTTATTGAATTGCTCATACTATTTTTCGAAAAAAGCTAGGCTACGACATCTTCTCATAAAAAAAAGTACAGACTTTCAATATGGTTTCTAGAGAAAAAAAATGTTTTATTCAAAGGAGATGACGGACTTTTGGGCCATGAGCGTGCAGAGACAAAAGTGATACCAAAAGAAAGGTGAATACTTATACATGTGAAGTTTTAGGAAAATCGTAAGTGGTGATTTCGAGATTTTCACTTTTGCAAGTCATCGATCAAATGTACTTTTTGATTTTTTTTTGCCATTTAGTAGAAAATAAACTCAAATATCATATAGGAACCGCGAGATATACGCATATGTTTTTGGTATCAAATAAAAGGTATGCTTTCAATCTTTCAAATGACATAAGATCATGAGCCTAAAATTTTTAGTTTTTAAAATATTGAATTAAACTCTTCAAGCTTTGTACTAGGTTTTTTTTTACAAATCAGTAATTTCATCATACCTTTTTTACCGTTATGTGAAAGAATGATTTTTTTTTAATTGCATTTATAATTGTATTTAAGATTCATTCCACAATAATTAAGAAGCGCACCTTCAAAAGCCCAGCTTTGACATTTAGGATACATTTCCTAGGAGGTAGGTCACTCTGGCGTATACGTACTTATTATTTTTATTTATTTTATTTTATTTTATTTTATTTTATTTTATTTTATTTTATTTTATTTTATTTTATTTTATTTTATTTTATTTTATTTTATTTTATTTTATTTTATTTTATTTTATTTTATTTTATTTTATTTTATTTTATTTTATTTTATTTTATTTTATTTTATTTTATTTTATTTTATTTTATTTTATTTTATTTTATTTTATTTTATTTTATTTTATTTTATTTTATTTTATTTTATTTTATTTTATTTTATTTTATTTTATTTTATTTTATTTTATTTTATTTCATTTTATTTTATTTTATTTTATTTTATTTTATTTTATTTTATTTTATTTTATTTTATTTTATTTTATTTTATTTTATTTTATTTTATTTTATTTTATTTTATTTTATTTTATTTTATTTTATTTTATTTTATTTTATTTTATATTATTTTATTTTATTTTATTTTATTTTATTTTATTTTATTTTATTTTATTTTATTTTATTTTATTTTATTTTATTTTATTTTATTTTATTTTATTTTATTTTATTTTATTTTATTTTATTTTATTTTATTTTATTTTATTTTATTTTATTTTATTTTATTTTATTTTATTTCATTTTATTTTATTTTATTTTATTTTATTTTATTTTATTTTATTTTATTTTATTTTATTTTATTTTATTTCATTTTATTTTATTTTATTTTATTTTATTTTATTTTATTTTATTTTATTTTATTTTATTTTATTTTATTTTATTTTATTTTATTTTATTTTATTTTATTTTATTTTATTTTATTTTATTTTATTTTATTTTATTTTATTTTATTTTATTTTATTTTATTTTATTTTATTTTATTTAACAATAGTTAAATAAAAAAGTTTAGTTTGTGAACACAATTTAAGTAAAAGCTATTTTGTTAAACGAGAACACTTTCTACAAATCTGTTACCTAACACTCAAGTAAAAACTACAAATTTATTGTGTTAGAAGTTTTTGAAGCCTTTTGTGCGCAATTAAGAACTTTCATTGCTTGATGAAAGTCTCAAGAATATGATAAATTAAATTTTTGTTATCAAATAGTGGATGTGAAATAAAACTAAAAAAACAGAAAAAGCGAATAATAAAAACATAAAATAATTATAATATGTCTAACCTTGAAATTTTGTTGAATTTCATATAAATAATAAAAAGAAAATAACTTTATCAATATAATGAGGAGTTTATTTTTTTACAAGTTTGATGAATATGCATAAGATTGTTGAAAGTTTTGCCACTTTTGTTATCATAATTTTTGTTTGGGAACATTTTGATGAACTATAAAATTTTGGTTGCCAAAAAGTTTATTAATTAAGTTTTTACTGTTTTGGTTTATAACTTTTGTTTCACAGATGTTGTATGTGTATATTCCAGTGTCTAGACTAACTTTTCTATTCTTGTGCATAAAATTAATTTTATTACAGTATATCTTCTATAGTTGGAAGAACTAAAGTTATCAAGACATTTTTGTACTAACAATCAAAGAACAAAAAAAAAACCTGGTTATAATAGATTTTGTTGAAGAGTCTATATTTTTATACTCCTTCAAGAGTCCCATACTGCTTATCATCATCATCATTATCTACTCCACTTCATCATTTCCTTTCATTCAGCAAAACAAATAAATACGAGTACATATATATATATATATCTGCAGCAAAAGATAAAATCACAAATTTCATTCCATTAAGACGAACAGACTTCTGGGATCGATAAATTGCAAAACTTATGTCCTTAATGAGTTGAGTGTTGTTTAGCTATAACATCAGTATAAGGACCAGAAGTGATTCCCAATTGCAAATGGAATATAATATGTTAGTAGAGATGTAGACTACATATAGACCATAATACAAGTGGCTCATAATACGCGGCTTGTTAAATGGAATATTACACGCGTGGGAGTAATATATTAAATGTTCTACTTCGTTTTTTTTTTTGCTGCGAGGCTTTTTTCTTTATTTCAAGAATTTGCCAGAATTATTTTATGCGAAGCTGGCCAAATATTAGATAGAAAACGTTTTTATGGGTGGGTACTGGGTATGGGTATACAAACATACATTAACCGGAACTTTTGGCATTTTGGATGTTAACCAAATTGATTAAGTGCTAAAATTTGACCATCTTAATGTTTGTTCGATATGAAGGTATAATAAAGTTAGTTTGAATAAGCTTTAGCCTTTAGTGTTCTGACATTATTATTTATTTATTCTGATTTTTCACTGGAAGTGCTTGGAAGCATGATTATTAAGGACTTACGTATCCACTTTCAAAGCTTTAATCAAGAGTGTTGATGGAATTATAGGAAACAGGGGTTAAGAATATTTATTTTTGAAAATGGAACATCCACTGCCGCACCGTAGTAAGGTGCCTGTTGAAAAACTGAAGATTTCAGATTGTTAGCGGAAAGGAGGTGTATGGGTATTATAATGTTCTCTATGATGAAAATTTTGAATATATATAATTCAAAAATTCTGTGTGGATATAGTTCTGCCTTCCATCATTGTTTGTGTTTTTGTTGTGTTTCACAAAAAAATGTCTGACTGTCGATCTGTTCTTCTCGACTTAGTTCAGCAATATATTTGTGTGCCCGTTTTGCATAATCTTATCCCATAATCGAATCAAAATAAGGAAGGCCACATTTGTTCATACAAGACGAAATAGAACAATTTTGGCTTCCGAAAATCCGTAAATGTTGTCTCACAGGCTTCAATCAGTAAGAGGGACAGCTGTGAATGCTCAAACGGTGAGGCGGCGGCGCGGCGTTTAGCTGAGAGTGGCCTTGGAGCGAGAAGAACTGCTGGTGTACCAAGACTCACGGTACAGCACAAGTGACGTCGGATAAAATTTGCTCGCCTTCATCAAGGTTGGACCGATGCCGACTGGGCTAGAGTTCTATTCATTGATGAGACCAGGTTTTGTCTACGCTCACCATGGACGCATAGCAGAGTGTGGAGATGATCAGGTGCGAGATACTTTTCGGCACCAGTTGCCCAGCGGGAACATTTCTGGGGAGGTTCCGTCACGGTGTGGGCAGGAATTTCTATGCACGGAAAAACTGAGCTGTACATCGTGGAAGGATAGGTAAACTCCAATTACTATTTCAGCAGCATTCTGGATGAATATGTAATTCCGTTCGCACCATTTATTGGTGAAGAATTCTTTGCTGATTAAGGTCAATACTAGATCTCACGTTGCCAGGTGCGTTACGGGCTACTTGGAAGAAGTGGAAATCGATGTGATGGCTTGGCCTGCGCCATGGGCCCACCAATGAATCTCATCAAACATTTTTAGGACCTGCCTTTCTGAGGCACTCCTTCCTGAGGCTGATTTCTGCTCTGATTGAGGAGTGGGATAATTTGGACGATTCAACCCTAAAAAACCTTATTAAAGGTATGCCAAGGCGAATTGCAGCTTTGATTGATGCTATTGGAGGCAGTACCCAGAAAATAAAATAAAAGATTTATATGTTAAGTTATGAAGTTTTTGCTCATTTTCTTTATTTTACGTTTTATTCCATTTATTTTTATTTTTCATAGGAATTACTTATGATAAATGTTAATAAACAACACTGTATTAAAAAAAAAACTTTTTTTTTATGTATTCGAAATTGATGATGATTCCTTAGAAGCAAAAGTGATTTTCTTCTTACCTCCCAAAATAACGGTACTTGCTGTATAGTGTATAATCTTTGAAAAAAAACCTATATTTATCTCAAAAACAGATCCATCTATTTCGATGAAATTTATTTTGTTGTTAAAAATTATTTGTTCAAAAAATATTTTAATAAACCAATATTCGCCTAAACAGTTTTAATGGTGATCAAACTTTTTATGGAAGAGGTCCTACATAGTTTTAATAATATTGCATATCAGGATTTTCTAAAATGTATTTTTAAAAACTCAATATTTTGGAAACGGGTCTATATATTTGTTTAAATGTTTGATATTTTGAATAAAAACCGTTATATCAAAAGCAACTGAAGTTATTTTTTCATTCAGCTCCAAAAAATACCGCTTTCTGCCATGCAGCCGTTTACGAAAGAACTTTATTTGTCTATCTCAAAAATAGATCTTACCATTTTGTAAAAAAAATCGGTTAACAACTCGTAAAAAAGCATAGAACAGTACAGAACAGTATTTTCTCATGAAAGTTATAAGGGATTACAAATTAAAATTTTATGAAAGAGGTCCTTTTTTATCCAAATAATATTGCATTTCAAAATATCATAAAAAAATAATTTGTGGCTTAAAAAAAATTATTTTTTATTGAAAATTAAGTTAAATGTTATCCTATTTAATTCAATACTTAATATTGCATATCATTTTTTTCTAGGAATAATAACAAAAAAAAAATACTGCGGTAGTTATAAAGGTACACATAAAAAATAATAAAAAAAAAATTGTTATCTAAAAGGTATCTATTCAATCAATATGGTTTCCTGTAAAATAAGCTTATCCTCCTTGAAGCCCTGGCTGACCCATCATGCGGGTTAATATTTATTGCCACCGTCGAATTTTCATTTATATTTTTATTTGAAAAATTAAATTAAAACAAAGATGTTCAATGAAACAAAAGCCTTTCAATTGATAAAAATGTAAAAAGAGAATATTAATTGGTTTATGATTCAAATATATTTATTTTCTTTTTTATTGTTGTTGTTTTTTTTTTCACTGAGTGGATCAATCGAAATTGTTCATTTTACTGAATTATTAAAATGGAAATAAAAGGACTTAGCCAGCGGCGACAACAACAGCGGTGACCGTGGTGTTGTGGCAATTGTAATATCGATGGTTGTTCTTTTTTGAAGAGATATAAATTTATAAATGTTTTATTTATTGACACATTTTAATTGAGGTTTATTGAAAATAAAATTTAAATGAACTACATTCATTTATTCATATAATTTGACAATACATCAGTCAGCTGAAATGCTATAGAAACTGAGTTGTTGTATATGCAAGTAATATGTGTATATTAATTTAACTTTTGATTAATAAGGAAAACTTATTTAAAAAAGATTAAAATGTCTTTTGTTGAAACCTGTGGGGTTGAACTTTTGGTTTGATTATTTTTTTTTAAGCTTAATGCAACAGTTAAATTAACCATACCCTCAGGTGACATTTAATTGAATTTTCCATAAATAACAACATACGAGCCTAAAGGAGGAAAACATATATTATTAAATTTTAAATATGAACATTTTAAAAGAAAATAATTAGGTTAGTGTGAAAGCTGATAAGTTGAAAATGAAAAAATCGTTTAATTTATTTTTGTAAGCCCAACAGCTTGATTTAGCATACAGCGCCATCTTGTATAGTTAGTTATAAGATTTTTGTAAGTAGGCAAGATTTTCAGGAATTTTTCAATGTATTTCTTATTTTCTTCACTGTGAAATATACGAGTGCACGATATTTTAATTGGTTTCGCTTTAGCTCGAAGCTTAGAACTTGCAGGTCAAATCGCAAACACCTAATTCTTGTGTCTTACCTCTGATCCTGATGAAAATACTGTTCGTGTTTTCTCGCCTTTAGACCCATAAGACCATTGTGTCATGTCTCCTAATTTCTCTTCCCAAGTAAATCTCGTTAGAGAAAGGACTCCTAAGAAAACTGTTAAGCCGTACGAGGAAAGCAAATGGAATGGTCTTCCTCCATGAATTGGTCACTATGATTCCTTTTTAATGAATATTTTTTTGTGCTCGTGCAGTTGTAGGAGTTTTGAGATATCTACAAGAATCCACCGACCCAGATTGTAGTACTCCCATAGTTCTGAGGAGAGAGGCTTTTCCATCTGTCTTATTTTGCTGGTCTATATTGCTCAATGTTGTGCCTCAGGGCTCCGCTTTGTCTCCGATTCTTTTCCTGAAATCTAATCCATTAAACTCTCTTTCTGATGATAGCCTCTCAGATTTTCATCCCTTTTCTTTGGCTGTAGAACTAGAACGACAGCGTATATTTAGCTTATTAAATTCTGATCTTGACTGTATAGGCCAATGGGGATTCAAAAACGGTGTAGTATTTAATGCTTCCAAAATTTAGTGTTATTCTCTAAAAGCCAATAACATTCCCCCTGTTAAGCAATTAAACAGTAATACTCTCGTTTTTAGGAATGACCCCAATTTTGGACATAGCCGCACATTAGGAATGTGAAATGCTCTGCCCGGATGTATCGCTTTCTCATATATCAATATGTAGAGCTTTAATAGCAATGTGTACCAGTGTCTCACCTTTATCCAAAGGCTGCACTTTTTTGCGAGCGCACAAGGGGATTTTTGAAGTACCCTTTATATGTTTCAACACAGCGCCGCGGGCGTGAAGGATAGGTTAGGATGAGAAGGGAAAGGTGTATGGAAAGGTGTGTGGTAAGTGTGTGGCGCGAGGTACTGAGACTGAAGGTGGTGGTTGTTTCAGATTTTATCTGCAGGGTTGGCGGCTGGGCTAAAGCGGAGAAATGCCGTGTCTTATATATCAATGTCCCTTTATAATTCACATTATTTTGTTCGTTGTCATATTTGTTGGGCATACTAGTATTTACTCAATCACATGATGTTAGTGCTATGCCTGAACAACATGTGATGAGTAAATCAGCGGACCAACAATGATAATTTAAAGAGATTATAATGGAATAAAAACATGACATAGACTACCGCACGGATCGAACCTGTGACCATGAGGTTGACATGCGACCACGCAAACCATCGCGCCACAACCAACTGTGTTTAATAATTTTAAGGGTATTCATAACCCCATCAAAAACTGGATCAAAGAGGAGTTTATGCAGATGCAAAATATAAATCGATGTTCAAAAAATATTATCTAACTTCATACTCTAGGTAGATAATAATAAAAAGGTAAATTCAGAGTTTCATTACCTAAAATTGTAAGTATGTAAATTGTTTTCTCTTATAAAAAATTTCGAAGCACTCAATCACAAAGAAAAATAAGTAACGCATTTACATATGGCGCAAAGTTTGATATTATTTTATCAGTAAATTCATTTTATTTGAAGAATTGTATTGAAGTTACCTCCTGTGCGAAATAAGCAATAAATTTCTAGCCGACACATTTTTCTAATTTTCGCTCAATCTGTTCACTAAGCTTAAAGGTCTTAGACTTCTTAAAAGTCAATTTAAACTGCTAGATGATAAAACAATTGACTTTCAAAAATAAGACACACTTAATCTCATGAGAATTCAAAGAGCACTAAGTACACAACATCACACCGAAAAAAAAAATGTAAAAAACCACCGTAAAAGTGATAGTTTTCGCTTACATTTTCCAGCTGATGTTGCGCAATGTTACTTTTGATAAGACTGTCATATCACTTTTGATATTGCAAATGTACTTTCAACATTATATACTTGTCAAATGTACATTGACATTTCATACAATTTTTGGATTAAAACTGTAGATATGATATGAATTCAACGTTATCCGGACATGAACAATGTCATCTTGACATTGCATTTTGGGATAAAAATGTAAAAATGATATGAACTCAATGTTATCCGGACATGAACAATGTCAAAAAATGATATTGAAATGTTATTTTGACATTGTTTCATGTCGAATTGACATTGATATTTTACATTAAAAATGTAGAAATGACATGAACTCAACGTTAAATTGACATGACCAAATGTTGTTTTGACATTATTTCATATCAAATTGACATTGAATTTTTACATTAAAAATGTAGAAATGACATGTTAAATTGACATTATTTCATATCAAATTGACATTGAGTTTTTACATTGAAAATGTTGAATTGACATGAACACAATTGACATGACCAAATGTTATTTTGACGTTATTTCATGTCGAATATTATATTGAATTTTCGCAAATTTCTTATTTTAAACACATTACTTAAACCTTGCTCTATCAGTGTTAACCTTCTTTGATTGATATTTTTGTTCGTCAACGACCAAAGAAAATCCCCAACAGCTTTTATTTATGTCTGGTAACACAAATATTCATTTCATAGGAAGAACAATACTTACATTCATGATTACATTGATTTCGTAATTACTTAAATCAGTTTTTTTTAAATAAAAAAGGATTTGTTAAATTTTTTTCATAACACTTTATTTGGTAATAAACAGAATCAATTTGATAACTTCTAAAATTAAAAAATCAAAATTTATTTTTTCGAAGGAATAGCATTAGGATAAGATAAGATTAGATGAATCTTTACTGTTGTCATGAACAAAATATGCTTATTAACTATTATAATATAATTATAAATATGATATATCTACATTTTTTTAACAATTGTTTTTAAAATAAATTACATCACATCTTACGGAACAGAAAATTATGATTTATTGTTATTGTTATTGTTGGCAAATATCCAATTTTGTGAACAGACCCTTTAAATGTCAAGGAATTAAAAAGATTAATTGTGGAGTTTAACCAAAGCTTAAAATTTTTTTAATTGAGGTTTTCTTAAGTTTGCTTGTTAAAGATAGATCAATGAGTCTTAGAGCCGATTTTTTAATCATCAATTAAACTATCAGAGGAAAAATTAGTATAGCAACATAAACAAAGATGAAGTACTATCTGAGGTTTAACTGGCTATTGAAAAATTGGCCCTTAACAAAGTTAGGAAAAGTGCCTATAGTTCATTTCTTGTAGGGATAAGATCATTAATAATAATAATAAGTGGAAATGGAAAAATCCTATAATTTCATAAATTGTGTATATACAAAAGATATACTGGCTGACTTATTATGGTGTAATGAACTTTGAAATAATTAATATTCCGATTTTATTTCTTCGAAAGGGTTTGCACAGACATTTAAATAATTTAAGAACTCTTCTTTCTCTGAATCTGGAATAAATTTTAAGACTCTTTGTTTTATTGTTTCTGTATTGTTACTCGAAGTTATTGAAGAAACACCTTGTTGGATGTCTAAAACATCTTTTCGTGTAATATTGTTTCTTTTATGTAAATTCATGCAAAATTCCTTGCTTTTCTTCGAAATTAAACATTTCGATTCGATAAAGTTAATTATTTTTAGGTATATCGCATGAAAGTAAATCATCACTTTTTAAATTAATACATTCTGAATTTATATTTTCTGAATTTCGTTCTTCGTTAACATTAATACTCTGTAACATATTCTTTAAATGGCTTTTCGTGTGTCTTTGAAATGAACTTATGTTTGAAAAAATTTGATTACAGTCTGCAAAAATGCATTTAAATTCACTATAAGAGTCTAACCCATGAATAAGTTTAAAATGTTTGCAAAGAAGGGATAGTTCTTGAAAGCTTGTATTACCAACAAAACAATTTAAAGTCATTATGAATCTAATATTTTATAATTTTAAGAAATATTCAGAATTAACATCAACCATTTTTGAAATTTCGAAAACTTTTTTGAATAACAAGTAATAATAAGTTTTTTTTAAAGTAAGGATAGTTCTTAGAACTTGAAACGTAAGGATAGTTCTTTGAACTTGGATGCTGTCATAGCAAAGTTGAGATTAAAAATTTAATGTTTCTTAAAAGTAAGGATAGTTCTTAGGGTTTGAAAAGTAAGGATAGTTCTTTGAACTTGGATGCTGTCATAGCAAAGTTGAGATTAAAAGCTTAAAGTTTTTTAAAAGTAAAGATAGTTCTTAGAACTTGAAACGTAAGTATAGTTCTTAGAAATTGAAAAGTAGGGATATTTTAGATTTGAGAGGAATGAAGGATTTTAGTTTTTTAAATCTTGTATAAACACGGCTAATGTCGGGCTCTTTTCATCGAAGATTGTCGAAATTTCAAATATATGGTTTTTAATGAAAAGCCAACTCAGTGCTGATTCTTTTAGATATTTTAGTTGGAATATTTGAAAAACCTTAAAACATATATCGAGAGCCGATAAAAAAGAATTAAATTTCAGTATATTGTTGCTGAAACTTACATAAAACTCTTTCAATGTTGTTATCTCTGATCCTACTACGAAAATGTACGGTTGGATCGTATTTTTGTTGAGAATCGATGTCTTCAATTTGTTTTCTCTCTCCAGCTCCAAGTCGTTAATGGTTCTCAGTTGGATAATACTACTGTTGATGGCATCGGTAACAGTAGTCTTATGTACTACTGACTTCCCTTCTTTTTTTGCAACGAATCTCACCGTTGGTTTCAAAATTGCGTTCAGCAACATTGTCAAAATACAATCTCTAGAATCTGAAAATGAATATGGCTTAGTAAATATAAAAAAATATTTTATAGTATTGCTGACTTACTTTTGTTGACATTTTCGTAGCTCGAAGTATCCAACAAACTGCGGAATCTTTTATTCTTGATGTTTGCGTCGTAATACGCAAAAAGATTGTTGTCGAATTCATCCCATTTGTTTATTAATTCATAGGATTTGTTGGAAAAAAATAATCCCAAAGTCGTAATTGATCTGTTATAAAGATATTAAGATAAGTTTGAGATAAAATTTGCAATAGATATTTGATAAAAGATTATATTAATTAATAATCATCCTATTTTTAAGTTTTTAAGAATTTGACCAAATCGTTTTCAAAATATTGATATTGATACTATAATGTGAAAACGACATTTTTTTTTAATATGAATCAATATATTTGAGATACATATATATTTGAGATGTGAAAATGACATTCTTTTTACATGAATCAATTTTCCCATTTAAGATACTAATATAATGTCAAAATGACACTATGTGTGCTTTTAAAGGAATAATTTATAAATAAATACCCTGCCTTTAACTTAATTATACTTATCACCAATTCTATTATAATACTACTTCTTGCTTTGGTTTTACTAATATTTTTAAAACAACAATTTGAAGAACACGATCACGGTACGCGATGTCTTGTTTCATATATTATGTATAATGTATATTTTCAATTTTTTGCTAGTTTCTTTTTAAAATAACAATTTCAAGAAAAGACTGTACTGATCTCGGCGTCTGCCCCCACTAACAGTAAATGAAGGATGGAAATGAAATTTATGAATTCATTTAGAAGCATACCCACAGACAATGTCATTTTCACATTATTGGGTATCCCAAATACATTGACTCATGTAAAAATGGCATTGTGTGAGCGTGTATATATTACATTAAGTGTGTATTTGTGATGCTTGTATTCTGAATTTTGGTGAAATAAAATAGGTACTAACTGTAAATGAAGAATGGGAATGGAATTTATGAATTATTCAAAATAGAAGAATACAGAAAATTTAATTTTCACATTATAGATTATCCCAAATACATACATACCTACATTAAATCAAAAGAAAAGACTGTACTGATCACGGCGGCGCGGCGCGGCGTCTCTCGCCACAAACAGAAAATGAGGGATGGAAATAGAATTTATGAATTCATTTAGAAGCATACCTACAGACAATGTCATTTTCACATTATTGGGTATCCCAAATTCGTTGAATCATGTAAAAATGACATTGTGTGAGAGTTTTTATATTAAATTAAGTGTGTATTTGTGACGCTTTGTCGTCTGAATTTTGGCGGTTATGATATTTTATTTTTCATTTTCACAATCAAATAATTAAAAATTTATAAAATGTAGGTACTTACTTCTTTGAAAATCCACTAGTAGGTATACTGCCGAAGCCAGTTCTCGTTTTTTTTATTACTGGTGTCGAAAGGGAAGCACTTATTGTTTTTTTTTTCAAAATAATCAGGGCGCACAAACGGGACCGATCGCGGCACAAGAAAAACACCCAATCCTTCGCTTTTTTTGTAATTGTTTTTATTCTTTAGTTTTTTTTTTACAAAATTATAAGAAAACGATCACGCTTCACAAGTTCACGGACTAGCACTGAAACTGGACTGATCACGACGAAAGAGAAACACTAACTGAGAGTTGAGCTACATATATGCAATTTATAATTTCCTGTTAGCACACAACAGACAACACGCATACAATGTTGTTTTTACATTGTTAGAGTACAAAATACGTTGATTCATGTAAATATTACATTTCTGTGTGCGTGTATATACATTAAAAATATGGAAACGACATTTTTTCGTGTAAAAGTAACATTTTTGTGTTCGTTTGCATAGAAAATTCCAGAAAATATTCGTGACTCCCTATCACAGTGTTGCCAATAAGATATTATTTTGCACCATACGTTAGTTATAGTTTTTATATTTTTAAACTCAAAGGCGTAATATTCTGATAATATATGCATTTTTTTTGACGATCTTAACACACCAAAACAAGCCAATAACAATATAAAACGTCAAATCTCAAACGATACGTCAAAATTTTTCCCAAGTTATCAAGTTTATTTAAAATTTGTGAAATAATTTTACATGCTATGGCAGATTATTTTGTCCATACAAAGTTGACAGTCCATTTATGCAGAGATATACATAATTAACCTGGTTTCTCAGGTTTATCGCCATTGAACTCTAATTATGGTGGATTTCAGGATGTTAAGTGTATTCTAGTTCGGAAAACGTATTGCTGAAAGATTTCAAAATATATATTTTCTTTGTAGCATTTAATTCATCATTTAATTTTTGTAAATCGTGAACATCAATTTGTGGATCTATGCCCGACCGATGGACTCTAGTTTTCTTTTAGATCTGTTAAGTTTTTCATTGGAAACTAAGAATAAAGAGAAATACGAATTTTATGTTTCTGGCAACACTACATTTACGTCTGAAATTTGGCGGTTAGAGAGATTTTGAAATAATTAATGTTCTTTTCACATTGAAAATATCCCAAAGACGTTGATTCTTGTTAAAATTACATTTTTTTTTGCGTGTGAAGTTGCCATAAGTACAGATTTGTTTGCATTTTAAATATTGGTAGATTTGGTTGGCATAAAATAAAAACAAGTTACGCGCTAGTTGTATATTTGTTTAAACATTATAAATTATTGTAGTATGTTGTTAACTCTCTTTATGTGAACACGATATAAATATTAGTTGAAATGGTTTTCGCTGATGAAGATTTTTATTAAATAAGTTAATCCATTGGCCACCTATAGGTAGGATAAAAATGAACTTAACGAAAATTGTTGAAAATTTAGCAATTATCTACAGCCTTACTTATAATCTTAAGATGCATACAAAAAATTGTGTGCAAAATTAGTTTCACACCTTTATACTTTATTCGCGTTTTAACATAAATTGTTTTCAGGTATCTTCATCAATTTTTGGGATTGGAAGGAGCAAAAGAAATTCAAACATAAATAATTTTTAGATAAAAGTCAAAAATGAGTGAGATATTTAAAAAAATAATTTTTAATGAAGCTGGTGGCCAAAGTTAAGAGGTTTATTTTTATAACAAAAATGCTCAAAACTAATACGCTTAACTTGACAATAAATAAAATTAAATGATCACAATCTTATTCTTCACTAAGTGGAAAATTAAATCATTAATTTATTGAAAAAAAACTTCAATTGTGAAAATAGCATTTTGAACAATTTTTGTTAGGTTAATATTTAGTCAAAAAACGAATAGAAACGCGAGTTATTTAGCAAACGGATTAAGTAGGTACCTATATATTTTGGTAAGATGAGCCAGAAGCTTGGTCCACCCACATAACATCAACAAGCCATGTGTGTGCCTTTAATAATCAATAAGATCCATTGGTCTGGCAATGATACTACGGAAAGTATATTTTTAAATGATATTTTACTGATGCTAGGTCCACTGTATCTCTGCCAGACTGATGGATTCTAGTTTTCTTTTGGATTTGTTCGGTTTTTGAATTAGAAACTAAGAACCCAGAGAAATACGAATTTTATGTTTCTGGCAACACTACATTTACGTCTGAAATTTGGCGGTTACAGAGATTTTGATATAATTAATGTCCTTTTCACATTTATAATTATCCCAACGACGTTGATTCTTGTTAAAATTACATTTTGTTTGTATTTGAAGTTGCCATATGAACAGATTTGTTTACATTTTGAAGATTTTTGAAACAGGTGCAAATTTTAGAAAATCAAAAATCAGAAATGAAGAAAGAAAAAAATTATTTCGATATTTTATCTCGCTCTTTCTTAAGACAAAGAAGTCTAAAGAACAAATTGCAGTCAAAATAAATCCAGTTGTTGAGTTCTATGTGTATAGATATTTGTACATTAAACATCTCACACACATTCTTGTGTGCGTTTAAATACAAATGTGCATTGATAATTTGCAAGCCTTCGTGACGGTTCGACGTCTTAAATTTGGCGCTTTGATATTTTTAATGTTCATTTCACAATTTGTATATGAATGCCAATTTAACATTCATAATATCTCATCTACAATGCTTCATGCAAAAATTACATTTTTTATCGGTGAAAATTTTAATGTTCTTTTCACAATTCGGATATAAATGCCAAT
The DNA here is from genome assembly GCA_958431115.1 of Syrphus vitripennis. Lineage (NCBI taxonomy): Eukaryota > Metazoa > Arthropoda > Insecta > Diptera > Syrphidae > Syrphus > Syrphus vitripennis. The sequence continues at coordinate 135,826,481 of OY288108.1, read as the reverse complement.
TTAACATTAAAAATGTCTCATCTAAAATAAACATTTAAAAAATGTGAAAATGATGTTGTAGATTCTAAAAAAATAAATTGATAAGAATTTTTGATATTGCAACGTAAATTACACACTGCAAAAGTGTAAGCGTTTAATGTAGTTCTGACATAAAAACTATAAAACGGACATTTTTTCATGTCAGTATTACATTTTTTTCCGTTATTTTCAAATTTTTGAACAAAATTGAATTTGATATGACAAAAATGTCAATTTTACATGTCACTTTTTTTTCAGTGCAGTATTTCAGGATGGTGATGTTGAAAAATTTCACCCATCAGTCTCCCAAACGATTGCATCAGCTTTCAAACATAGATGTCAGAGTTGTTGTTACTCTTTAGGCAAAGTCTCTTATCTATGTATATTTTTATATAGCAAAAATGTACACGGAATACCATAGGAAGAATATAAAAAAAAAGTGTTAAATCTCTTACCCTTGTAAGGAACAAAGCTCTTTGCTAGCTATATTATACTTTCCACAAGAATTTTCGAAAAAATTCCCTTCACTCTCTCGCTGGAAAATTTCACAGAAACGGAACCATTAAAATAAATGAATATATCTTAATGAGGATCCCTGAACTGAAACGTTCTTATTATAGAAGAATCAGATTCTCCTATGTAGCTGATGGAGCTAATTTATTAGTACACATTGTCGTGATACATTATTTTCTCTTCCCTCTCGTCCAAAGCTTTACCATCTGTTAACTCTTTCTGCAGTGATGTGTTGTTCTTCAACTCTCTAAATAATGCCATCAATTGCCCCTTAATTACTCACAGTCCTTTTCGCACCTTCAATTAAAAAGTCGGACACAGTGAAGAGTGAAGTGAAATAAAAGTTTTTCAACCAAAACCCCAGAAAAACCAAAAAAAAAAAAAAAAATATGTAATGCCATGGAAAAGTTTATTCAACAGTGATGTTTGAAAAATTTTGAATAAAAGGATATTTTTTTTTTTGTGAAATATCAGACCAAATTTCTCATTTTCTTCTTGGTGGATCTAACAAAAAATTTCCCAAGACCAATGTTCCCTGAGCTTGATTGAATAATTCAATAACGGTTTGAAATGCGTTGCGTATTGACTTTTGAACATGCCTGAAGGCAAAACAGCGAACTTGCTACATTCAAGAAAATATAAAATGCTCCAATAAGTAATTTTTTATTGGAGTATATGCTGCTACTTATATTAAAAAAGCAGGGAGTATCAATAGTGGTGAGAGCTATATCTTCATCAACTTTTGAGACAGTCGCCGCTCCGATTTAATCGGAAGCAGTAGTGTTGTATTGTTGTTGTATCCTAAAGCAAGGTCTTGGTCTCGTCGCGGTTTCTTTTTGGTTTCATTTTGGTCTGCTCTTGGAGTCAACTAGATTTTTATGTAGTCTAGTTTTGATCTCGTCGCCATCTCGTCCTCATCTTGTCGTCATCACATCGTTATCTGGTCTTGGTCTGGTCTTGTGCCATCTCATCTATATGGTTCTGGTTTCGTCTCGGCTCGGTTTTCTGTTTTTCCTGGTCTTGTCGCACTCTTAGTGTCGTCATGGTTTCATATTGGTTGCATCTTAGTCTCATCTTGGTCTCATCTTGTTCTTATCTTGGTCTCATTTTGGTCTAATCTTGGGCTCATATTGGTATACTCTTCGTCTCATCTTGATCTCATCAATCTAGCCTTTGTTTCTCGTTGGTCTCGACTTGTTTTCAACTTCGTCTTATCTTAGTCCCTTCTTGGTTCCATCTAGGTCTCCTCCTTGATTATTCTTGATATTTCTTGATTCATCTTAATCTCACTTCATCTCTTCTTGGTCACGTCATGGTCACATTTCAGTTTCACTTTGGTATCTTCGTAATTTTGCATTAATCTCTTCTGAGTGTTTCCTTGGTCTCATCTTAGTGTCGTTTTGGTTTCATCTAGGGCTCGTCTTTAGACTTGCGTTGGTCTCGTCTTAGTTTTATTTTAATTTCCTATTGGTCTCGTTTTGGTATTTTTTAGCCTCGTATCGGTTTAGATTTTGGCTCTCATCTTGGGCTTGTCTTATTCTGATTTTCGTATACATTTCCTATGTCCTTGGGTTTTTTTTTGTAGAAAAAATTTGGAGAAATAGAATTTGAATCAAAATATTATCATTGAAAAACTCAATTTCTACATATTCAAAATATTGGTTTTCCAGGACGATCAAGATATCAGGACTTTTCTTATCCATCGTTGCAAGACCAAGTATGAGTTACATTTACAACCGCGAGTAATGATTATTTTTTTTCACAGCACTGTATACTAAATAAATGACTACCCCTATAACTCGCTGGTTATTTTAGCCTTGTCATGTTGGGTAGATCGATTGGGATTTCTGTTTATTTTTTTGTTTTTACTTTTCTATCTACTCTCCCTCAAGCACCAGCACGATTAATGTCTTCCTATATCCTTTTTTTGTGTGCCTCAGCTAAAAATTGAAAACCACAGCTTGAATCCTTAAGGATGGGCTATAAAAATGACCATTTTTAAAAGCGAATCCAGCGCCCTCTTTTTATGTTAGGGTTATAATCCTTTATCCACCTTCTCCTATAAAATATAGAGCTACATATTACATACATAGCTCTCGCTTTCTCTATAAAATGAATCGCGAGGTTTTGCCATTTTTCGAAGGCGTGATGAAAAATCGAGTAATTTCTGGAATTCCTTTTTCTTTTCTTGTTTAGTGTCCTTTCCAGTTATACGTATAGTCGATTCTGGTATTCTATATACATTCGCGGGGGCGAGTATACCCTAATATTGGGGTTTAATTAATGACTGTTAATTTGGGTGATTCCGGCAAATAGCTCAATCAACTGAAACGATCTTACCTACTCTAACAGTGAGATTGTAAGTATAGATATCCTTCACTGATGAATGTGCGATTTAAGTCACTCTACGCGAGTGTTAACAATTTTTATAAAAAAAAAAAATAAACATTTCCTTTTATAATTCCTTGTCCAATTAAAGTAGATAATGGCACAAGGGGAACAAGCAGAGGGGTTATCCTTTTATTTGGAAAAGTTAATTAGTTCGTTGTCTTGGCTATTAAAAGAGAGAAAAGTCGAGAGAAAACTCTCAATTGAATCTACTTCTTGCCATCCACCACCGAACTAACAGCCAACACCTTCTCATATCAAAATATACATATACGTCTGTATACCTTCACTATGGGAGATGTTGACATAAAACACAGCAAAAAGACAACAATATACTTTTCAACAAGACACAATGAATAACGGAAACAATGAAACAACTAGAGGAAATAAACTATGTCAACATTTGCAATTTCTTGTTGTTTTTGAATGGAAGAGAACAGCAGCACTTTTGCTACACCTTTTCGTCTTGCTATGAGTTGAAACTGAAAGGACATGTACCTACCAGGTACCTACCTCTATTTTATAGCAAGCTAGAATTTCTCAAGAATAAAGGATGTCTCTTATCGTTTGTATACCAACTATTATAGCCAAGGAGATTTGCATTCGCCTCTACCTATATTATATACATATGTATGTATGAATTTACTAAGTGCGTCTCAAAGACAAAAGCCAACACTTTAAGACACGAAACACACACTCACCTGCAGTCCCGGAACCTTGTCAGCCCGTTGTCGTTGTCGTTCGTGTCCTGTTACATTTATAGCCTTAAAGCTAAATTAACTCTTTAAATCCATCTCTCTTTTTGTCTTTTGCAATGTCTTGCATCCTTTTGTGCTCTGAAAACTGAAATGCCATGACAGAAAAGAATTCAAATCCCAACACGGAATTATAAAAGGCATCCTTTCCTTACAATAAGGTGTGGGTGTGTGTTATGGTTGCCAGGTTTGGGTTGTTAAGCTAAAGCAATATTTTCAAATCGTTTCGTCGTTGCCAAGGGTACTAATTTGAAGTAGTTGTTATTTATTCTTGGAAACAATTGACGCAAAATTGTATAGTGTTGCGATTTTAAAAGTAAGGGAAGCTTTGCTAATTATAAATAAAATATACCTAAAGCGTTTAGAGATAGATGAGGTTTGGTGACAGTTAAAAGAAAAACTAGTAATTTTTTTCGCCCGACTGAAAATGGCAGAGATTACATTACATTATATACATACATTCCTCTGCAATGGTTTTTGAAAAACTTAATTTTTTTTTTGAAAAACTCTTATAAAAATTGCTGCATGACTGCACATTTTTAAAGAGCATTTTGAAAATTTTATTTCTTCAGCGCAAATTATTATGAAAATTATATAACAGAATTTTTGAAAAATTCACGCGACTTTTGAAAAATACTTAACAACATAAAAAAATTTAATCACTTGTCGAAATAATGTTAACTGCTCACAGAAAACCACAGAAAAATTTAATCAATATCATTACAACTATTTACGACTAACGTAACGGTTTTATGAGCTGACGTAACGGTCATTTGAAGCTAAAATATATTCAGTTTTGTCTTTCAATTACTTAAAAACCTTCAGTTAAACATTTGAAGAAAATCGCTTCAGTAATTTAAGTTGCAGGTTTGGGACCCTTTTTTGCATACTCTTTTATCGTTGTTGTAAGGTCCGGCCTATAACACAACAAGTCAACTAGTAAAAACTACTTGTTTAACTATCCTTGTTTAACAAGTGAAAATTACATTTGTAACACAATAAAAACCGCAACAATTGTCAAAAAAAAATCCTTTCACCTGTTGGATCAGTTTAACAAGTCAAGCTACCAAAATGAGTAGCAAAATTTCCGAAGAAAAAATAAGCATTTTGTCCAAAATCAGAGAATCAGGGGCTTTCTCTGATTCATTGCCTGAAAAAGAAAAAAGTGATAAATGGCAGGCGAAATTTCCTTTGTCCATGAGTTTGAACATAGTTCCACCAAGAATAAATTGGACTTACATTAGACATGGTTTCTGGCAAAATTGTAAGAATTATGGCCCTGGTAACTACAGAACGCAAAAATATTTTATCCAAAATTATTATAACCAAACAATTTTTTTGTTGATAGGCTAAAGTATAGATAACACCAAGAAAACAGGGTTCTACAGGGGGAAGGATTGCAAGCTCAATTCATGTAATAATATCGTGCTTCATATTATTGGACGAGAGTCTAATGTAATTATTCGGCGTTTAAGAGTCTATATATGGACTTGTTGACTTCTATCAAGTCTTCGACAGTCGTCGTCGTTTGAAATTTATCAACAATTCGACAAGTTTATCTCTTTTTTTCTTAACACTTGTTGTTTCCAGTTACAAAAACTGTGAGAATTCAAAATTTCCCACTTGTTGAAAGAAGCCTAAACAATTGTTATAGTTCTCTTAGACTTGTTCTTCCATGTTACACAAATTTTAAAAAGTTGTTGAATTTTACTTCTTCAACAAGCGCTTTTTGTATTGTGTTATAAGTCCCTGATCTCCAACTGGAGTTCGATTTTTTGACGAATCCGAAAATTTCACTACTTGTATATTCGCAAGTTAACAAAATTTGGTGTCTTTCACAATTTCAGAATATTTGAAAATATTAAAATTTAACATTTGAAGTTCAAAATGTGGTTCTTTTGCTCAAGAACTTCTATAGTCCTCCTGAATGGAAGTAAAAATGTTATTGGAGACATTCTTGATAAGAACTGCTCCTTAGATATCTTCTATAACATACTACATCAACGTTACAGGCATGTTTTGAAAGCGCACTACTAACTATAAACCTGGATAAAAGCTGTAATACTAAAGAATCACGGAGTATTAGCTTCGATAGAAAAATTGTTATTGGAGTTAATACTGATTTAACGCAAACTTTAGAAATTTATTGGAGAATTTTATCGAATATTGAAATAAAGCAGGAAATAGTTGATCCACTATTAAAGAAGCAGAACAAGGCTTATTGGATTCAACGTTGATTTAACCCTAACCTCAGATATGTATTGAACTTTTTAAGTGATACAATATAAAAAAACATGGAGAAAGAGTATCCACTTCTATCTTTTACTACGTGTCAAAGTTTGAGAAAATACGCTTTTTAAGAATCTTGGAAGTTCTCAGCATCTTAAGCAGAATTCTCAGCGTCTTATTTGTATGTGTCCTGGGCATCTTGGGCATATAGAGCTTCCTAACCGTCTTGTTTGTTTTGGCCTCTTATTGGGAGTGCCTTATGAGATTTACGTGATTTGCGCCTTGGACTCTCTCAAGAGTGTCCTGTGTTGTGTATTTTATATTTTGAGTATCTTGTACGTCTTGGTCGCTCGGGCCAGAACTTAGAAAAAAAAACCGGAAAGTTCTTAGCCTTTTTCTAACCTTCACCACCCGTGCTCAACTAGTTTTATGGTACATAGATGCGATTAAATATTTCTTAGCAATTAAGTAACATTCTTAAATTCGCAAAAACGACATTACAGAAAAGTAAAAGAAGCTCTCAAAAACTTAACATCTACTTTTGACATCACTGTTGCTTGATTGACTAAGAATTCAATGCATTATTCAAAATTAAATATTAACTTAATTTTGTATTTTCTTTCTACAGAATTACAAAATCATTTCATACACTCGGTAACCATTTGAATATTATGATATAAAATATATACGTACCCTGTAGGCATCATGCAAGAAACTCCATGTTGGATAATGAGTGTTTGAGGACGACTACGAACGACAACGACGAGATTGAAATAAGAAGAAAAAAAAAGAGAATAAAAGTCAACTGTACGGAATTATTATATGAACCGCAATACGGATGTGTAAGTGACCCAAATTGCATACATTTATCATTTGTGTCGCCAGCGCCACCATCATCAGCCAAAGCCAACATGTCCAACATGGAACATAGTCCAACGCCATCATCAGATATAGCTGCATATACGAAATACGATACGATATTCACAGTATCGTTTAATTCCTTTTGCTGCTTTGCTCAGATTTTGGATTCGGTTCAGGGTGCTTGGAGGAGCTGAAGCACGGACGGACGAACGACGGATGTTATTTCCGTGCTTCATTTTATGACGTATGTGTGTGTGTGTGGGAATGTGTGAGAGAGAATTGGTGTTTCTTTTCCTTCTTCATTCCCATTTAAATGAATGCAAGAATGCCACAGGGCAAGGACCCTTTTTGAACTATTTCACATCCTGGAATTTGGACAGCACAGCCAGCAGAGCACTATGGCACTATGCAAGCAGCAAAGCACAAGGAACAAATGTTCTAACACATAAACCTCAAGATTGAAAGTGATGGTTAAGTTACATGCTTTTATGTGCAAAAATTACTGTGATAGTTTTTCTTTTCTTTTATTTATTTTTTTTGTTTTGTTTGTTCTATCCTTTTGTAACGGCATGGTTATTGTGGTAATTTTCTTTTTTTCTGTGTATTTAAATGAGAAGCTTGTTTGTTTATTACAGAGTAAACTGGTTTCCTTTTATTTAACAATAAAGAAATATTAATTCGTTGCTTGAAGGCTTTTAGAAACGATTTTTTGTGCAATGGCAGAAAAAATTATGACTTTGGCGCATTAAGCATAGATGCTTTAAAGTAGCTCATGTCATAAAGCATTTTCAGAATATAATGTATTTGCTGACAAAAGGTAACCCTTGGTAAAATTTGAGTGGAAAACAAAAAGACTTAAGGTTACCATACACGGCCCAGTTATAGAATTCGTGGAATTCGGTCTTTCCATCTTCTAATTTTACTGATGGTCTAGAGTCTCCTGTCTAGAAGACTGGGGCCACAACTTTCACGATTCACCCCAAGAATCCTCCACAGGCCTACCGGTTTTTGATGATCCCGTGCCTAAGGCCAACTAAATACAGGTGTCGTTGCATTTGTTTGAACCACGTGTTTCTGGGCCTGCATTTCTTTCGCGATGTTGTTGAAACGTCATGTGCCAGGACTCCGGTGGGCAGGGCACCTATGTAGCTCGCATGAGTGAAGAGGAACCGGCTCGGAAAGTCCTTTGTGGTACATTCTATGGTAGACGGCAGCGTGGTGGACCATGCTTGCGCCGAAGCCTCGGGGTGCGCAACTGGATGGCGTCGGCTCAAGACCGGGATAGGAGGAAGAAGTCTCCAAGTTTTCGTCTTTGTGGCAGGGTGGGACAAGTGAAAGGTAGATAAGAGACTGTCTCTTCTTTCTCTTCGTCCCTGCAACCCCTGCCAAGGGGCTCCAAGTCGAAGTGCATGTCTATACCTATTTAGCAGTATCCAGTCAGGACACCTATAACTTAGCTAATATGCAATCTACTCAGAGAGATCAATTGTTTAGAGCGTTTGGCATCCAAACTAGTCTTTTCGCTAAATAGGTGGTGATGTGTGGCCTGGCTCTCTGAGAAGATGCGTATATCGGATGTTGACATAACGTTTTCTTTGAGCCAGGAAAGGACTTCTTTAATAGCCAGGATTTCAGCTTGGAACACGCTACAATGTTCATGATGAAAGGAGAGACTTAAGTTTATTCTATCGGAGTATACGCCTCCACCAACCCCATTATCCTTGGCGTTGTTAATGAATTTTGGTGAACCAATCTCCTGAGCATTTTTCCTTCCCTGTGCGGATATTTTAAAAATAGTAGTTGTCAAACTCGATGGAACTACAGACTCGATGACAAAAAGGCAAATTTGTTCACAGCCGATACAAAATATCAGAAGTTGCAAATAAAAAAAAATTCAATGTTTTCTTCCAAAGTATACAAAATATATTTCAAAAAAGAACTAAGAACTAATTCTAAATAGAGAACTTAGAATTTTCTTTAAAATCATTTCTCTAGACGAGACCTGTACAATACCAGGACTTGCCTTTGTCTTGTGGATAGCCATATTTTAAATAAAGAACTAGTACAGGTCTAACTGTTTTGAAAAAGTTTTCAGGTTTTCTACATTTCTGGAAATATATTTTTTGTGCTTTGGAATTATCAGTTTTTTTTGACAAACAATTAAAATTGACTTCTGGGTGGTCCTGTATTCGGTTAATTTTTTTCCACAAAGACTATGCCTATTAGAACCTAAGACCGCCAAATAACTTTTCGTTAGAATTTGCTCTTGAAAAAATCTTAAATTAAGTGTTTTATTATTTATCAGGAGCGCAGTAAATTTTAAATGGAAAAAAGTAGTGCGAATATACGAGGGAAAAAAAAGTGCAGATAATTGTCTGGATGAAGTTTCGGAATACTTCGAATGAAAAGAAACTGAATCGGGTGGCAGTTTACCATTAAAAAACACCTATTGATTCATCAATATGAAATCCTTGTTCCCAGCGATCAAATTCCACTTTCTGGATGAACAATCCTGCAAAATTTATAGTTCCTTTAAAACTTAAACTTTCTTTTATCAAATACATTCAGATTGTGAAAATAAACTGTTCATCTTTAACATCACCTAATAAAAACTAATTGGAAAAATTTCAAAATTTAATTTGCCAAATGGATTTCCATTCCAAATCCAAATTTCCAAAAAGAAATTGCCCAATTTTAACTTATATTTAAGTTTCTTCTATAAATTCACTCAAATCAAATACAAATATCATAGAATTCCAATTTCTGTGTTGAGTGATCAAAGTGAATTTCATTACAATTAGCCAAAGGAACCATAATACTAAAAATCTTCTAAGGTTCGAACTGGCTCCCTAAGCAAAAACTTAATTTTCCAAAAATACCATGAACACCAATCAAAGTAATATATATATTTATAAAATAGCTTAATCTGAAATAGAAATCACAAATAATCTTAAATAGCATGGCTATAATTTTATCTCTCTTTACCCTTTTAATTGAAACAAGATAAACTGCCGCAACTATTCTGGTTTTTTTTTTTGCTTTGTTTTTAATGAAACGACCAGACCAACCATCCAAATAAATATCCTTTTAGATGTGTACGAACAAAACAAAGAGATATAGTAAAATAGATTGAATGTACGTATAGATGGTCTTTCGAAGATATAGTCGAAGCAATCAACCCTCATGAGTAATTCAAAGGTTTTATTGCAAATAAAGGGGAACAACATCATCAAGCAAGAGCAAGAGCACCCATCCCCATCCCCATCTCCAGCCCATGTTCCATCAAGTGCTTGAAAATGTCTTCATCCGTGGCAAGCATTTATACGCTAACGGGCCTAATTGCCAAACGAAGGGCTATAACCCATCAAACTTCTACACAAACCCCTTGCTCGACTTCATACAACCATCAGAATCGCACCGAAATTTCTTCGTTTCACATCAGAATCGTAGTCAATTAGGTACATTTTTCGATTGTCTATACTTTGCTTGGGTCTTTATGGGGCCCATCTCCCCCTCAGCCCTTAGCTGTACATCAACACTTCGACGCAATTACAAATGGCAGTTTGATTGTCCGAATTGACAATTACAGCCACCGCAATTATGGCAACTTGGTAATTCGTGCCACATCCAAGGAGCAATAAAGCCCAACTTGTCCAATAACAATATCTCGTTGTAGCTTTTCTTCCAGCTACCACCAGTTCCCAGCCAGAAACATCAGATTGAGCCGTCGTCGTCATCCTCGTCTGTTGTCGGTCGTTGGTCGTTGGTCGTCCTTGTGATTCAACCACGACTGCTTCTGCTGCTTTCACTCTATGTGGCTGCAAATGAGATGGCGATGGCGGTGGACGGTGGACGGTGGATGATATATTTCACAACCTTTTTGGAAGCAATTTTTATGCCTCAACGAAAGGTATAATTAGCTGACGCTTCGACTTGACTCAACTTTGTGTTTGAGTTGAGGAAGGTTGCGTTTTGGCCATCACCTTTCTTCTAGACTATGCCTCGGATTTGTGTGTACAGTAATGGGTTATGTTGTACCTACTCTAGAGTTCATGTATAGCCCAGGATATGCCATAAATAGTGTGATTCCTAACTGCCTGTGGATAATGTGGGTCAAATTTAATTGCCATCTGCTTTGCAAACCGTTCGTTCGTCCTTGTGTCCGGCTGGCTGGCTTACTGGTCGACTAGTTGGCTGTCCTGTCCGGTCCATGCGTTTATTCGTTCGCATTCGTATATTTATCTAGCGACAACCATTTTATTATCCTTGTCCTTGCCAGGTGAACAAAATGGGTACATGATGGTATTATGTTGTAGTTGGTGGTTGTGTTTGAGGATCTGAGCGTTTTTTTTTTTTTGTGTGTGTGTTGTGCACAAAGGCCCAGTGCCACAAGCCCAGGCTGGGTGGGTTGTGAAGCTTTGGTGTAAAATAGATTTTGTTCTATCTCGACCGGTGACACAAACTCTGAGATTTATTGGTTGTTCATTGTTTTGCGTGGACAGGTTCCTGTTAACAGAAATGAATATAAACTAAGGAGACAAAAGAGCATAGGGTTTTTGGTTTTGGTTGTATATTTTATTGTGGGTATGAGGGTACAGTTATATAATTATAGAAAATGGTATTAATGTTGTATTTATTGGAATAGATTATGAATGTCGTTTTGTATAGTGGTTTATTATTAGACATGAACGTGTTTAAGAAATTCGATTTAGGAAAAACTATCTGGCCCTATAGACTTTAATCTGGCTTCCTATGCTGGTGGCAAGATAAATTTTATTTTGGAAAATCTATTATATTCTACAAAGTTATGTTTTTCAAGATTAAGAGAATGTTAATTTGAGGATGACAAAAATTTGTTTTGCAATAACGAATATAAATATTTACAAAAAATAGTGGGAAGGTATACGCCACTGTTTCACTGTTTTCTATTTGTCTTTTTTTTGATATAAAAACATGTATTTTGACTTCTCTTTATTTTATATAGAGTTACTATGACCTACATCACAGCATTGCCATCCCTCCAAAAATAGAAAACAGCAACACTATAAGGCAACACAACTTCGAACGTTTTCAAAATTAAGCGTCTGGAATGAAATACCAAAAACCTAAATTTCAGAATTTACAAAAACATATGGATTGTATGTTGTTATTGTAAATTTTGTCATTTTTATCAGTAAAACTTCATTTTGCATAGTCTAACATTAATACACTTTAAATCTGGGAACCTCATTTCCGAAGTTGAAGCATGTTCTTGACATTATTCGCAAAGTGTTACATTTCAGTTTCGATTAAGCCTTAAAGAATATGATTTCTGTTTTAATTAATGCATTTGCAAAATTTTGCTTAACATTAAAAGTACAACATTTGGATGCTTAGTAACCTTTTTAAAACTTCTATAAGGCCACTAATAGACATCTTAGAGAAACTCACATTTGACAATTTTTTTTTTTTAGAATTTGATATACAACTCTTACCGAAGTTGTAGGTACTCTATAAAGAACGAATCCAGTACAACCGAAATTGGATTCAAGAGTAAACTGATGAGCATTCCCGGAAACTCCTTCTGTCATACGAAGCGTGAGTGTCATTTCAGCTACTGACAACTTACTCCCATACTTTATGTTCATTGTAAAATCTATGTAAGCGCTAACCGAAGAACTGCCGTGTAAGACTTTTAGTTTCAAATTAGAGGGCATTCACGCTACAAACATTTTTTTGAATGTACATCTTTTTTTCCCAATTTGTTCAGATTTTTTTTTATAAGGACAAATATTTTTTACAATTTTTTTTGGGCAAAATTATTTTTTTGTGTTTTTTTTACCTTTTTTGTTTTTGAGCGACGAAATATTTTCGAAATTCTTTTTTTCTACAATTTATTTTTAACATTATTTGGCATAATTTTGACAAAATTTTTATTGACAAAACTTTTACTGCCCGCCACTTCATATTTTGGTTTTGTTTTGTAATTTGTAACTTTCTTTTTTATTTGGTTTAATAAGCAGCAGTTTTGTATAAGCATCAAATAAAAAAGAATTTATCAAATCAGTAAAATAAATACAAATTTGTATATATGTAGGTACCATCATAATATAATCAAAAATAATAATATAACCTGACAGACATTGTTTTTAATTGAATTTAAATGAATTGAACTTTATTCTTTTCATGAAACTATATTTTTCTATAATTCATATTTTCCATTTAACCTCTTCAAAGCCCGCATATCTACCCACAGACAAAAAAAATCAACACTTTGAATTTGATGACAAATATTGAGTCTGAATGAACCGCAATGCATTTTATTAATATTTCATATGCGTCTATATTGTATAAAGTATGTATAATAAATAGAGCTAGTCTGGATATTATTGTTTGATCAAAAATTTATTTATTTGTTCACAATGCTTGTTTTAAACCCTTTAAAAAAATCCCTATACGTAACTACGAACAAAAAACGGTTTCAGAAGTTCTTTTTTTTTAAGTAGAGACTACCAAAATAAACACTCTATTTACATTTATTTTTGTTTTGTTTTTTTATTTCACATGTCAGCCAGGAGATCTCTCCAGTAGTTGTTATGGAATCACCCTGGATGCCTGGATAGCCCGATGTACTTCCAAATAATATCTGTCCAAAGCTATTTTGTTGACTTTGCACCTCACTGTTATACCACCCAGCAGCATACAATTCGATGTACCATCGATTTCTGAAAATTAAAAAAAAAACTGTACCCAGCAAAAGTATTCAAATCGGTTCCATATAGCAACAACAACAACATACATAAATATACGTATGGAATGGTATATTGGGCCACTTTGACACTGCAGCTGTTTTATTAAAAAAAAAAAGTAAAAATGTGAAACATCTCGTCCCTTTCCAAAAAATAAAAAATGGCAGCAAATAGCTTGAAGGGTTTTTTTTCTGTTGTTGTAAATGGTAAATCCTTGGGGCCAAAGCACTTTACTTTCTCTCTGGCACCGAACTTTGGTAATATTTGCACAAATTGATCATCATTCGTTGACATATTGCATTGCAAATTGTTTTGCAATTGTCTTCGTATTTCAAATGACGACGACGACGAGCGACGCAACCAACAAAATGTACGAGTGTTCACTTCGATGATGACGGCGGGGGTCAATTCCCCCATTCGAACAACAGCAGCTGCTGTCAAGCTCATCAAAAAGTAATAGTCCTTTATTCATATTTTTTTTGTTGTTGTTGTTTTGCTAGAGGAGAAGAGAGGGGAAGGGGGAATCAAATCAGATGCCAAAATGCCGAACGTTTTCGATTTTATATTTTGCAAGAAAATACAAAAAAATCATCTATAATAATAGTCCAGTAAAATAGAAGAATAGGAAAAAGAACATCGGTATGCGTTGAATTGGAGGCATTGTAATTTAACTTCGGCTAGGGGGACTCGGCGGAACACTTTAACTCAGTTCCCAGCATCAAGAATTTAAAATTCGATAAAAGATTAAGTCGATTACCCTGGCAAATATTGGTATGTATTTACTACGTTTTCAATAGAGCCGAAATGAGGTTATCTCGTAAATTACAGAAAAAAAGTTTTCACTGAAAATGAGCTATTTTCATTTTCTGTTCCATAGAGCTTCTATTAGGTCTTTCCGAAGCTTTGGTTCCTGGCAATTTTTTTAAACAAATATTTTATGAGGACGGAGATTTTTTTCGACTGTTTTTTCTCAATTTATTTTTGGGCAAATTTTTGTTTCGTTATTTTTGTCAAGAAGATTTCGAAGATTAAAATTTTTTTCCACAATTTGTTTGCTAAGTTTTTATTCTCATTAAAAAATTTTTCCACTATGTTGTTCCCAGACAAGTTTTTTTGACGATTTTTATTTTTGAAAAAAGAATAATTTTAAGAACAAAATTTTTATTCAAAAATCTTGAAAATAGCTTTATATTTTTCTGGCTTATTTATAAGTACATACTTCTGGCTTCTATAAAATTTTCAGTGATGTATTGAAAAAAAAAAATGCCTCTACTGTATTTTTTTTTACAAAAATCATCGTCTAAGCTATGGAACTTGTTCCGAAAAAGTGACTTTGGGCGGTGTGTTGTGGTGATAACTTTAGTTAAAATGTCAATGGACCCTGATTTTACCCAAACAAAAATACTATTTGACTGGGCTATAAATCCAAAGCAGCGTACGAAAACAGAGGAAATAAATAGCGCACAGAAAGAAAAAAAAGAATTTCGAATTCGTATCTATTGACTGCGCCGACAGTTGGGGATTTTTGTGTTCCTCAATAACAAATACCCAACCCCCACAGCCTCACATCCGTTCTAACCAAAGATTAGATTAAAGTCTGTTACCATGGTGGAAGTAAATTGCATGTCTGCTAAAGACTATGTTTTGGATCGGATACCACCATCAGCCAGTAGCTGAATTTGCTCGAGGTTCCGGTAATTCGGTGAGAGGAAGCTTCAGCAAAAAAGAAAACTCTTTACCTTAAATGCGGTTTTCAAATAGACAGACAGTTACAAGTCTACCGGAAGTACACAACACATACAAGTGTCAGAGAAATAGCATCATTGTAAAGTGTATTTTAATAAACAGACAGACAGACAGACAGACAGCAAAGAAAGCGAGGTGTGGCAGTGGAAATGATGTTTTCCCGAGAAATTACATTTAAGTGCTAAAATGAAAACTGAAGAACCAAAAAGTTCGTGTGATTTTCAGTTTGGTGCCGACACTTTTCTTTTGCCATAGAAAATGTAAGCAAAAGAATATAAAAATAAATAAGCTTTCAAACAATATTCGTGTCCTAACCATTTGCTATGGTATTATAGCGTTTTTATTCAGCAGATTTCTTCCTTTTGTAGCTGGTTGGTTGTACAGGTTAGAAGTGTAGGTATACTCTCCAAAAAGAAGGCGATGGCTGATGATGTTGGACTTGAAGTAGAGAGCGCGTTAATGCAGTGTAAATACTTTGTTTCGTGCTTGGATGTGTATTGAATTTTCAATTGCTTGGCAAGTTTTTTCTTATTTTTTACTTCATCTTTTATGTGTTATTTCTTGACAACAAAGGTAATCTTTTGTGCATAATACCCATTTAAATGTTCCATCCAACCCTGAATTCAGAATTCACAAAGTTTGTAGATATTTTTACAAAAAAAAAAAAGAAAGTTAGAAATTATGTAAATCATCTCGTTTTTATTTTTATTTTGCACACGAGAAAAAAAAATAAATATTTAATCTAGTTTAGAAAAGTTAGCAACACCTTTAGAATGTATATGGGTAAGGTACCTTAACAACACGGCATAGCTTCAATCTGAAGATTATCTCAAAGGACTATAGGGACTTAGCTACACACAATTTTCCAGGTAGATTGTTGATATTCCTAAATTTAACAAGTAATGCTTAGCCAAGTTCATGGACACTCATAAGCAGGGTTTTTTTTTTACTTATTTAAACCTAAGGCGACCTAAGACGAAGATTAGGATACATACCGAACCCAAATGAAGATTATTTTTAAGTTCAATGTCTTGTGTGAGGATGTTGTAGGAGAGGAGCTATTATAGAATGTTTATTTTCAATTAAGAAGCAATTAAGTTATTTTGGGTATCTGAGCATAGGTCTATAAGATGAAAGAACCTAAAGTAATTTATTATTATTTGGTGATTGAAGATTAAAAAATATTTTTTTTTTTGTAAATCAATCAGTGGATAAGATGTTATTATAATTTTTATAATCAAACACATAAATATTTATGTAAACATCATTATTTAACTTTTCAACAGTTGGAAGAAAAGAAAGAAAAGAAAAGAAAGTTTTCTTTTTTGCCATCATTTGTGGGTCTTTCGTCTCTGCAACTAATATTTTTGTTTTAAAGAAAAATCAAGTTAAATTCAAATTACCAGATCCTTTGGCCGCTGATGATGGTCCGATTAACAATTGTCTATACCATCCATAAAGCTGGAAAAAAAAAAAATACTCAGAGCCCATTTAAATGCATGAATTTTTACGTCTAGACATAATAATGCCAAGTGAAGATTTTAAATTTGTTTAAATCAAAATATTTACATAAAATATTGGTATTATGCTGCAGGACATTTTATTTTATGTCTACAAGTATATTATCTTACAGTTAATTCCCGAAATTTTGAGGTAAAAACTTTTCTGAAACGATGTTTTCATAATTCACTTTAAGACCATGTACTTTGATAGATTTTAGTTTTAAAAGGAACATCTATGTCTGAAAATTTCTTGGAATCAGCGAAGCGTTTATAATTATCATAATCCTTAATAGAAAAGAAAATTCTTTGCTTTGGCGGTTGCTTAGGGACTGAAAATATACTCTAAAAAGAGCAATTGTGAGCGGGTAGTGCCTCAAAAAAGGGAGATTCGTGTACATTATGATTGGGAAGTCGATTAATGTGAGTCTCAAAATTCTTTGTGATATGTACCTGTTTGTCTAATGATCCTAAGCGTGTTTTTGAGTCGTAAGTACTAATTTTTTTTTTTGAAAAATTCGATTTTTTCGAAAATGGATTCGACTATTAAAAAAATGGGTGTTGGCTCACTTTAAAAGAAAAAAAAAAAGAAAAAATATGGGACACTCATAGGATCAGCTTTTTGATTTGCGATTGTAATAATGTCCAAATTTTATATTGTGGGTACATAAATTAAAATTTTTTTGAGTTTTGAAAAAATGTTTTTTTTTGCCAATTACCTGAAATTTCGACAAACCCCTGTTTTTTTTTCATCTGCTTCCATAATTGGAATTATATTTTTGATATGTTTCCAAGCCTAAGTGAAAGTGAATGGAACGAAAACCTGTGACTCGATACTTGATGTATTCCGTAGATGTTTTGAGAAAGAAAGAAAGTCGACTAGACCGAAAACTAGATCAAAGTATAGGGATTCGTAAAATTCCAAAAAAAACAACAACTCCCCATTTTTTCTTTTAATAATACAACCTTAAATCATAATGTAAATTTACTATGTCAATGCCAATTCTAGTTTATTCGCTTCTGATTATTTTTAATAAATTTCTTTCAACTGGAATATTCTTAGATCAATGGAAATTTTCATATGTAAGTCCTATTTATACATCAGGCCAAAAAATTGGATAGTGCAATTTCTAAGATCTCTGCTATACCTAAATTATTTGAGCTAATTGTTAAAGATCATCTTTTTAATATTAAAGAACACATTTGTGTCGAAAAGCACAGATTTTGTCAAAGCTTTCGCCTCAATTTGCCACAAAATTCTTATAGCTAAGCTCAAAATGTTTGGAATTCATGGTTTGCTGCTGAAATGGATCTCCAGTTATCTTTATGATTATGTGTAAAACTTTCTCTCTAGTACCATACAAGTTTCATCTGGAGTTCCTCAAGGAAGTCATCTTGGGCCACTCCTTTTTAATATTTTCGTTAACGATATCCCATTTCTTCTTAAAAATGCTTTGTGTTTGATGTATGCTGACGACATAAAAATATATCTATGTATAAAAATAGAATTGATCTTCAAAACCTTCCTTTAAATATATAGAAATCGGTTTACATGTCTTTAGTTCGTCCTATTCTCGAGTATTGTTCAACTGTGTGGTGTCCTTCTTCTCCAATGGGATTAAACGTATTGAAAGAGTGCAAAGGGCTTTTACCAGATTTGTAGTAAGGCAACTAAGATGGAGAATTGACTCACCTTCATACGCATCTACATGTGCATTGATTGGACTTGATTCCTTGAAAAAAATATATTTATATAAAATAAAATTAAAATATTTAATATGCAATGCATATATTTATGAAATATTATACTTTAAATTCTTAAGTAAATTTTGTTCAGGTAAATGTCAAGTCTTTGCTCTTTAAACTTTAAAACTATTAGAATAAACAAACAAAACTAATGACTAAGAATAGACAGGAAACAGTCCAAATGCGTATCAGTACCTACAAATGATCTGAGAATATTTAAGTTCAATTTATCTGACCTTTGCCAATGCAAAAGTTATAAATTTGTATGTCATGGTCAAAGAACAATTTGAAGTCAACCTTTGAATCTTTTGGTTAAGAAGAAGAATAAAAAGAGAAAATGGAGAAAAAGAAGAAGAATAAGAATAAGAAGAAAATGGAGAAAAAGAAGAAGAAGAAGAAAAGAAGAGAAGAAGAAGAAGAAGAAGAAGAAGAAGAAGAAGAGAAGAAGAAGAAGAAGAAGAAGAAGAAGAAGAAGAAGAAGAAGAAGAAGAAGAAGAGAAGAAGAAGAAGAAGAAGAAGAAGAAGAAGAAGAAGAAGAAGAAGAAGAAGAAGAAGAAGAAGAAGTAGAAGAAGAAGAAGAAGAAGAAGAAGAAGAAGAAGAAGAAGAAGAAGAAGAAGAAGAAGAAGAAGAAGAAGAAGAAGAAGAGAAGAAGAAGAAGAAGAAGAAGAAGAAGAAGAAGAAGAAGAAGAAGAAGAAGAAGAAGAAGAAGAAGAAGAAGAAGAAGAAGAAGAAGAAGAAGAAGAAGAAGAAGAAGAAGAAGAGAAGAAGAAGAAGAAGAAGAAGAAGAAGAAGAAGAAGAAGAAGAAGAAGAAGAAGACAAAGAAGAAACAAGTGTTTATTGTATGAAATTGAAAATTTTCCAAAAATACATCAGCCTTTGACGATATTCTATCTTTAGTATATCTATGTATGTATATCTCTTTATATGACATCATTATTTACCTCAGCTTACCGTGCATCGGTCGTCGTCAGCATATCTCTTTCGATTTAATTGCTTTAAATAATCCACACTTAAACCACAGACATTGGAAACAGATATTGGAAACCTCATTAAAATCCAAGCACAAGAAGAGTGTCCCTTTGGCCCCTACTGCCTGGCTGGCTTCTATACTTCTTCAGCCCGTGTTGTCGGTTGTAAATATATAATGTTTTTCACGCACCATTCCCTGCTAAGCAACATAATCCACACTCAATGGCATACTAAACCTAAGAAAGTTATTTGTATTCTCCCAGAGTAATCGTATATTGCCAATTTTTGTTTATTTTCCCAATTTAAATCCGATACGCATACACATCTATTCCATTAAATCAGAAAGGACTCTTCAAGTAAAAGCATCAGAGAGCTTCAACAGCCCAGCAAAAATGCAGAGAAACAGGGAGAGAGAGAGAGATGGGAAGGATATGAAATTTTCCACACTCATATTATACCTTCAAGTTTATTGTTATGTTGGTACGAGTTCGAGTGGGTATCTTTTTGTTCGGTGTTCGTCCCCACAATATCAATCAAGGAATTAAATTTTACCATTCTCCAGCCTGTTCGTTGAGAAGAAACAATCCTCGTGCTCTCACACTTCGTCTGCTATCGAAGAAGAAGATGTCTCCTGAAGGGTAGGAACTGGAAGGAGGCGTGCTGAGTATTTTTTTTTTTTTGGTATCCATCTCCATACACATTCGCCCTTTGTCCCTAGACGGTTGATAAGGCAGTGCAAGACATTTAAGATACCCATCCACGATGTATGACTGTACCTAAACATAATACCTCTATATCTAATGTAGGTATCTGTATGTACATTTGCTGTGTGGAGAAAGCTGGAAATATCCCGAAAGACAAATTGCTCCTGTGCGTGCTTTAATTTATTTCCCGGGATTTACCTCCGTTTTATTTCCAAGGGGTGTTCCCTGTTTGCCATTTAAGTGTTCGCACAACCTTAATATGCCTGCGGCGAATGACTTATACCCATATTATTACCAGGACCATCGTGTCTTTCAGCTTCAAGACATTTGGTTTTCTGATTGCGTCCACGCGGCCATCACACCACCGCACCGCGACGCACCATGTCAACTTCAATTGAACACATCTTGGGTTTACCTGGAGAAAACTGGGTTTCTGCACGTGTCCTTTATACTTAAGGTAGTAATTCACTGTTGCCAGGTAAGTTATTTTGACAACATTATTTATTTTGTCTGGGGACAAGTTATATTTAGATAGTTTTAGTATACTTAATTATGAAAAATTGTACCCACTTAAGTTTTTGAAACCTGTATTTGTATTAATGGTCACCTGTATGGTTGGTCACGAGACGAGTAAAGTATTGGTCCCGTTCCATTTACCCTTCTAAAGTAAACGAGACTCACTCAAAGTAAATTCGAAGTATTTTAAAATTCGAAATTCTAGAACTGAGAATTTAAAATCAGAGATCATTAGCGTAGTGTGGCAGGGACAGAGGGTGCAAACGCCCTAGGCCGCAATTTTTCTAAGATATTATTGACAGTATAGACAAAGACAAAATTTTCCATTAAAAAATATTTTTTGAAAAATTCGATTTCTTAAGAACGACTTGGTTAGCGCTGGTTAGGAGATTGATATGGCTTTCTAGTTCTAGTATAGTCTTGATATGAGACATGTGTAATTTTTTGACCACAAATTAAATTTAGTATTTTTTTCAGTAAAGAGAATAATTTTCAAAATTGTACTTCAAAAACAAAAAATTGATTGAATTCATAAAATGGCGTTTTATCCCAGCGACCTCACTTGGATTTTTCAATTGAGTTTTTTATCGCAATCAATAGACTCAAGAGTCTGTCTATAAAATGGTTGTTTCTCATTTTACTCCCACAAAACTAAGCCTCGCGGCCTTTTATCGGAAAAAAACGCGTCAAATGTTTTCCTCCAAGCGGTCGATAGTTTCGGACTTATCGGCGTAGATTAGCGACTTCAAATATCCCCACCGAAAATAGCCTAGGTCCGAAATGTGAAACTTGGTGGTTACCAAACGTTTCGTTCAATAAATCAAATGTGGCCCAAGCTGTGTGACATGTTGTGCCGTCTTGTTGAAGTTTGAAACCACAACTCCAGCATATCATGGTTGTTCAATTGAGGAACGAAAAAGTTATTAATCACTGCTCTATAACGGTCACGATTGACTGTTACATTCTGGCCAGCATCGTGATTCCACCAGCCCATAAAGGACACCAAACAGTCAGTTTTTCTAAATGTAATGGTGTCTCAACATACATTTGAGGATTGTCTCCACTCCAAATACAAACCAAAGTGAGCTTCATCGCTAAACAAAATACCGTTATGAAACTCGGGATCAACGGAATTTTGATTCCATTCACGGTTGTTGTTCGGGCGTCATGTCAATCTGTTCATGTTCAAACAAAACGCAAATGGCCGCCAGCTAAAAAAATGTTGCCAACTTAAATTTCTA
Source organism: Syrphus vitripennis (assembly GCA_958431115.1). Classification (NCBI taxonomy): domain Eukaryota; kingdom Metazoa; phylum Arthropoda; class Insecta; order Diptera; family Syrphidae; genus Syrphus; species Syrphus vitripennis. The sequence goes on along the minus strand of OY288108.1, from coordinate 135,804,566 downwards.
TGTGTCTGATTAGATTTGTTAAGTTATTGACTCAAAATCCAGTTGTGGACTAAATGCTTATTGGTGTTTTTAAAAACTTAAAAGGATTTATTCTATTACGTCATCCTAGGGCTGTATGAGTTAGTACACGAGGTATTCGGTTTGGTTTTTCTTCAAACTTTTGACCCCATAGGGGGGAAAATAGAATTTGTTTAGTTCCTTAAATAAAAACACCTTCGAAAAAATTTGTTGACCGTTTTTTTTTAGTTGTTTTTTAGGGGGTGCATACACAAATTCGATCATAAAGTAAAGTTATGAGACACTTTTGAGATGCAGTACTTCAAGACCTTTTAAACGCGATATCAAAAAACCAACCAACCCAAGTCGCTTTCATACAAAATAAAAAAATATTTAATTTTATTTGTATGGTTTTTCTCTTTTGCATTGTTTAAGTTTTTAAAATAATTAATCGCTTTTTGGCATTCAATGAAATTCTTACCCGGAAAATTTGTTTTCTATCTCTCATCTTTTAGAAAGACTCGTAGACCTATTACTACTTACATATATATAAAATATATATAATTAAAACGTTTTTAGCAAAATCGATATGGTAGTTTTCAAAATAGAAAAAGTGAGACACTTACAGAACATGGAAATATTAAAAACAGTTTTTTCACCGCACCTAATTTTTTTCAGTGTGTAGTAAATAGATTTGAATTTTTGGTTGCTACACAAAATATACTGTACTCATACTCATGACTACTCATACTCATACATACACCTTGACCTTCTGTTGTAATTAGTTAACGAGAGAACTTCGTGGTTAACTGTATACATAAATAATACATCATTTGCTCGTTTTTGAAACCCTTTAAAATTAAAATTTACAAACACAAAATCCTATTTATTTTAATCCCAGCGATGCATTTAATTAATTCTAAACAAAGTCCCCCTTCTATAACTACTGACTTTGCATAAATAAAAAAAATCCCCAACCACATTGACTTCTATAAATGTCATTTTATAAATAACAACAGCACAAAAAAAACTCAATCGGATAAAAAATTAATTTATAAATAAAAAAAAAAAAAAAATAGTCGTTAACAATTTAAACTGGATCAATATTATACAGCAAATGCTGATTAAATGACCGCATATTAATTTATTTGCCATCATCACAGCACAAAGTTTTTGTGGTTTTATTTTATAAATCTAGTTATTTATGTTTAAATATTCAAACCCAACCATCATCAGGAAAAACTTTGCGCCCTCGACCGCAAACCAAATCGACAGCTTGCTTCGTTTACCGCATTTGACCAGAAACCGAATAAAAATATCCCTACTAATTAATCAAATCCTCTATTGCTTTTTTGTTGCTCAAAAAGTATACCAACCATCAAACAACAACAACAAAATACCAAACTACTAACTCAGGTCGACAATAATAAATCTAATTGCTCATTTTGACAAATTTACCAAACAATTTCATTACAAGTTAGTACAGAAAAGGTATATCCAAGTATCACCTTGAGTGTCTTTTGGGAACGAAGAATAAACCTGAGCGAGCATCCTTCATATTCTTCAATTTTCCACTCTCCTGATTTTTGGATCCTGGCGGGTGGCGCGCGGCGTCATCGTCGTCGTCCTACTCTCAAGTAGGATCATATTTCATGGCCGTTCTAGTTGTCGTTGTCGCCAGTCTCCACCATCGACGACAACGTTGCTTTCGCATTGATTAATCCGCTACCACTTAACACAGACCAAGGATGAAGGACGCACTCTCTTTTCAGAATGCAGGATCTTCTCTATATCTGTTACTCGTATATGTGAGGGGAAGAGAAGAGCATCTTGGTTGAGCTCAGTGATACTGAAATGAAAAATGATTATTATGCTTTCATGCCGGTGGCATTTATCTCGCACTTGTCATCTGGGAATCATTACCACCCACATATCGCCCCTCCGCCCATCTCACATCTCACACTTCGTACAACATTTTCAATCGTATTTTATGGTAATTTCAGGAAACTTCCCGGGTTTTAGTGGCTCATTACTGTATGGAGGTAAGAGTGTTTTTTGGCGGAGAGGGGACTTTTCAGCTTTTCAATTGATGTGCTTCGGATGGGTGGCTTACATTTTAAAACTAAGGAACCTAAATTGTAGTTTATCTATGGCGAGTGTATTAAAAGTAATAGTCCAGAATGAAATGTTTTCTGGATTAAAAACGAAAAAAAATAGTAATTTTGTAAAACATTTTTCAAGCCAATATTATTTTGGAACATCGAGTAAATTTTTTTTTCGATAAAACATTTTTTTCACAATTTATTTTTTGACCAGTTTTTAACCTGGTGGGTGGTTTAAAATAATGTGATCGGGCTGTGTCCTCGAAAAGTGATTTAAAAGTAAAAAAAAAAAACAAGCGGGTAGGGCTACCAAATATGGCGCTTGGACTTAACGATCTTGACGTCAACAAATGGAAGAATTCAGTGGGATCTGAATTCACACCTCAAGCATTTAGACTGCACGGAAGACATGACGTATACGAGAGTAACTCTCATGGGATCATGGATCTTCATCAAATGACAACAAGGGTGGAGAGAGACGCTGGAACCGTTAGGAGAAGATAAAGGTTGATAGGTATTAGCCAACTAGATATTTCTGGTCAATTAGTAGAGATAATAGAAAATGTTCAATATCTCGGGAACCTGGAAAACAAAGTCCGTTTTCTGAATATCAACTTAGAAAGCCAAATCTAATGTCACTGAGTAGCTGCAAGTTCTAGTGAATAGATGTCTACAAAACATCTTGAGGATTGTGTGGCCCAACCGCATCTCGAAGAAGTAATTGGACCCAGGCGTCAAAAGGGTAACACGTGTATTTCGGTGTAATGGAACCCACTCGTACAAGCCGGCAGAAGGGTTTGGTGAAAGGTGGTCAATGAGGAATCAGAACAATTAAGGAAGAGTGCTGAAATACATCTTCAGTTAGCATAACCTCGCTAACACATCATATGGATAAGAGAAAAGCGCATGAAATTTCTCCAGAGACCCCTATTTCAAAAAAGACACAATCATCTTTAAAAATGTCATCTGAATTGGTGGGTGATATGTCTAAAAATGATCTTTTAAATATGCTGGGAATGCTTTTGGATTCTAAAATGGCAGAAGTTGCAAAGAAAAGTGATATTGAATCCATCACAATTGTTAACCAACAAATAATCGCAACGAACGTTCATCTGTCAAAAAAACTCGATGTACTTGAAAAAAAATACGAACAATTGGAGAACAAAATTGAAGTGATGGAAAAGAAAAATACTGAAAAAAATTTATTGCTACGGGTAGCAATCCGAGAAAATCAGGATGAGAAAGAGTTTGTTAAAAACATATGCACGAATGTAATTAAACCGCCACCATCTAATGAAAACTTGCAAATTCACGAGATTCGATCAAAAAACGTTAATCTTAAGAACTTTTTGGTCAAACTTGACTCCAAACAACAAGTTATTGATGCACTTAAATCGTTTAGCACACTACGTAACACCGGAATCACGATGTCGAAGGATCTTCCAGCCTCGGTTCGACAAAAAAGATACAAATTGATGTGTATTAAAAAACGACTTAACGAATTTAATTCGCAAATTAAAATACTTGTTAGGGATGATTTAATGTTTATCAATAAAAACGTTTTCCGCTGGAGCCCGACGCTTGGTTTGATACACAACAATCATAACAAAAACACCGATGGAGTTAAGGTTCTTAGTGACATTTACAATGCAGATGTAGTACAACAGCTGGGTTCTCTTATTGACACTGATGACAATGCAAGTCCAAGTGTTGCCAACATAAATAATGAAAACCATGCGACACCTAGCTGTCAGGATAGAAGCAGCCTAGCAGATCCATCAACCAACAACATTTATTCTAAAGCATAGGGTGATCTTGCCGTCTGCAATAACATTGACAAAATAATTAATGAATTTAGAACCTTTAAAATAATTAGTTATAATATATCAGGATTAAGTAATAAATCTCTATTTGTGAACTTTTTTAATTTTATAAATAATTATGATTTCGTGTTTTTATATGAAACATTTATAGTTGAAGAGGAATGTAATCTTTATGAAAATAATTTTATTAATTTTAAGTTTATATGGATTCCGGCAACAAAATTAAATACGAGAGGAAGAGCTAGTGGTGGATGCTATTTTGGCTTCAAAAAAGATTTGACAAATGTTAAATGTGAATTCAAAGTAGAAGATGAAATTCACCTATTTAAAATGAAAATAGGTACTACGAATTTGATTATAATACCATCCTACATAAACTGTAATCACTGGGATCGAGATTTCAATGCACTCAGTAGTTTTTTAGAACACAATAATAGTGACGAAGTTATGATAATTGGAGACCTCAACGCAAGAATTGGAAGTAATTATGGAAATGAAAACAAGTTTGCGGGAAAAGTAAGGAATTCAAAAGACACTACAGTTAATGCACGAGGCACTAAATTGCTAAACCTTTGCGATGCTTTTGGATTTCGAATATTAAATGGCGTTTCTGAGTCCGATAAGTTTGGAGAGTATACCTTCATAGGCCAGCAAGGATGTTCAGTGGTTGACTACTGCCTAATAAGAGGAAATTGGATTCCTATGATTTCAGATTTTAAGGTCACAAGTGTCCCATATTCCGATCACTTGCCATTAGTAGTGGAATTTGGATTTAACTGCCCAGACAATGACAATATAACGGTTTTAAAGATGCCACCAAAGTTAAAGTGGAAAGAAGAAAAAGCGCTGGAGTATCGATGCAACCTTGACCTAAATCTTTCAACTAATACTCAACTTTCATTAGGCGACATCGAAGAAAAAATAAAACTATCTTGCCCCGAACCCAGCAATTACCAGGGAAAGGTGCTCAAACTAAAAGAAAAATGGTTTGATGTTGAGTGTGTTAAAGCAAGAAAAAAATCATTTGCATGGCTGAAAGTCTTCAGGAAATTCAGCTGCGACTACTTTAAACAAATGTATATTGTAGCAAACGTTGAATTCAAAAAGTTATGCAAAGAAAAAAAAACAAAATTTTACGAAACTGAGGCTCTAAAACTAACGAACTGCAAGGACTCCAAGGAATTCTGGATGGCAATAAATAAATTAAATGGAACCAAGCTAAAAATAAGTTCGAAAATAAACATTGATGTACTGCACGATCACTTTAACTTGCTTTTGAATCCGGAGAGTCCCACATATCCTGTCCAATACGCAAAACCTGCTTACTATAATGATATTTTAGATAGCGTTATCACTTATGACGAGGTAAATAATGTATTGAAAAAGATGAAAGACGGAAAAGCTCCAGGACCCGACAGTATTCCACTGGAGTTCCTCAAATACGGAACGGAGAAGTTAACTTTACAACTAACATCGGCTTTCAATACTATTCTGGATACGGGAATACTACCCAAGCAGTTAAAAAACTCCTTTATTTTCCCCATACACAAGAAAGGCAACATTGACGATCCATCTAATTATCGCGGAATATCCTTCCTAAATGCATCATACAAGATATTCGCAACATTATTGAATAATCGACTGACTAGTTGGATACACGACAAAAAGCTACTTGGGGAATTCCAAGCAGGATTTAGAAGTGGTTACTCGACCATCGACAATATTTTTGTACTCCAAAGCATAGCGGCAACGTTTATTGAGCAAAAAAAGAAGCTGTACGTATTTTACGTCGACTTTAAAGCAGCCTTTGATACAGTCGAGCGACGATCACTATTTTATAAACTCTATAATTTTGGAATGTCAGGAAAGTTTGGACAGGTTCTTGAAAACATGTATGATAGAAATTTGGCAGCTGTCTGGAATGGGTCTGAAAAGTCAGAGTGGTTTGAATCAAAGATGGGAGTCAAACAAGGATGCACTCTAAGTCCAAATCTTTTTGCTCTGTTCATAGAGGACCTAATAGAGTTTCTGCCAGGTGGAATTGAAATTTCGAGGACTCACATCAAAGCCTTGCTATTCGCGGATGACGTCATATTATTTGCTTATTCACCTGAATCCCTACAGTTGATGATAAACCGACTGGAAGTGTACTGCCGGTTATGGAATCTAAGGGTCAACTTGACTAAATCAAAAGTGATGATATTCCGCAAAGGTTCTGGTAGAGCAGCCAGGAATGAGAAATGGCACTTTGATCGAGAACCAATCGAGGTCGTGAAAGCCTACAAATATCTGGGATTTACCATTACTAGCAACCTTAATATGGAAACGCATTTCAAAGAAAAGCTGGTAAAAGCCAAAAGCGCAATTTCTGCCACATGGAAGAAATGCTTCTCAAACCAGTCAATATCACATAGTGTTAAGTACAAGGTGTTTGTCGCAGTGGCTGAATCCATTTTGATGTATGCTGCTCAGGTCTGGGGAGGTGAAAAGTACGAAACGGTGGAAAAACTTCAGAGGTTCTTCATTAAAAGATGCTTTCGATTACCGAAAAACACCCCGAACTACATGATCACAATCGAAACAGGACTTTCACCACTCTTCATTAAAACTTTTAAGTGCCATGTTGATTATATAACTAAAATTTTTAATATGGAAGATGGAAGACTTCCAAAAACACTAGCATTACAAACATTTGCAAAGAAAAACTTATGGTATAAGAAGATAAAAGAGCATGCTGATTATTGCAGAACCAACGTTCGAATATTTGATGAAAATGGAAGATTTTATAATGGTGACCTCCTAAGTCTTATTTCCAAAGTAGACGAGCATTTTAGAGCTGACGCTATAAGTGAGGCTACTTCTTCGGTGCATAGGTCAACATACAACCATCTTAATCACAATTTATGCGAGCGTAATTACTTCCGAAACGAAAATAAGATGGAGCTTATCTCAGCGATATTTAAATTAAGAGGAGAGCTGGTAAATCTTCATTACATACCACATCGTGATGATCTACCTATCTACTGCAGTTTATGTAATTTTAGAGAAAGGGAAGATGTCATCCATTTCATTGGAAAGTGCCCAGTTTTAGGTGAAATTCGCAGACTTTTTTTGGGCAGCAATGTGAAGTCACCGGATGAAGTAGTGGCTCTTCTCAACTGTGAAGGAACTATAAATGAACTCTTCAATTATTTTCGAACTGCGATGTCTTACCGCAACCAAATTATAAACGAATCCTTTTAAAATGAAACTTAATGTACATATGTATTTATTTTTTTATTTTAAATACTATTACCTTTGTATTAACAAACTTCAAATATATAAACTATTATTATTTTTTTTTTAATCAGATGTCAATCGGGCAGACGGCAAAGCCAAGCCTTTACGATTTTAGTAAATATTTTTTTTGTAAATCAATGTATCTGAATTAATGATAATAAATCGAACATCTATCTATCTATCTATCTATCTATCTATCTTCAGAAACACGATAGTGTGTTGAAATAGTTGGACCCTTTATTTAGGGGAAACCCATCTCGGACCTATTACCGAGGATCTTAATTGAAGTAGTAGTAAGTAAAGTTACCAATTACATGCAAAAAATATTAATTTTTTCTGAGTCTGAGAAAAGTCTTTGAAGATTTTCTTTCGAAAGTTTTTGGTAATACTTTACTACTAATACTACGTTAATATGTTTCATCTCAAAAAAAAAATTCTCTAAGCGACTTAAAATACGCTTTTGCTTTGTCCAACAATACTCTTTTACCAAATTTGGGTGCAATTTTGTTGTACCAATGTCTCAATGATGCCTCATTAAAATCAAGCCACGAAGCCTGGACTAATTAATTTACATTTTGAATGAAACAAGCTAAGCTAGCTCTTAAAAGTTCTGGGGACATAACTTTAGCCAAGAGAGAGAGATGGGTCACCAGTTTATTTGCATATACTAGTTCAAGATAAAAATATGCAAACTTCTTGTTATTTCTAAAAAGACGATTTTATAAAAAGAGGAAGAACTTATCAAATTCAACCACCGTAAATTGCAACTTTACATCCCTGAACTATACAACTAGACAAGATTCCTCCTCTTCCTTTGTGTATTTCTATATCATTTAACCCCATAACCCATTTAAAGATATTTATTGTAGAACTTTATTACTCTGGTTCCGGTTGGAAGGAAATCTCCAACTATTCATCCCTATCCCTATTTTACCACCCAACTCTCTTTTCTATCCATAAACTTTGCAAAATTGCAAATATGACCAAAGAATGCAGAAGAGGTGTGTGGATGAAAACTATCCAAAGAGGATATTACCAGGGAATAAGGGATGAGAATGTTGTGATGTGTGCGTGCAACATTAGAGCACTTTACCCCCACAATAGATTGTGTATATTTTTGAATTTAAAATTGCAATCAAGGAAAATGGAGTTTCATATAACAAGAAGGTTTACTTTTATAATAATAATAGGTTACATTTGCAGGGCAAATTGCGTGATGTATAAAGTCCATTTGGCTCCTTTTATACATAGTTCGTGTTGAATAACATTTTTTTTTTACTTTTCCATAATATCAACATGGCGGACGCGGTCGGTGCGATGGTTAAAAAGGAAAAGTACAAATATTTTCAAAGAAATTAACTGCAATTGTGAAGAAGGGTTGCTTATGGGTGATGTGTTGTGGGAGTGGGAGTGTATAATAGGGACAAGATTGGGGTGAACGTGTAGCGGAACAGGAGATGATTTATTGGAATTTCTTTATTGTTGTGGGAAATGATTTACGGGATGTAGAAATAGATTATTTTCAGGCAATTTTCTTGCTTGATTTCGTTTTGTAGAAAAATATCATTACATTCCTGTGATGCATACATGAACTTACACAACTATCCAAAAATATTAAGGTCAGTTAAAATTAAATTGAATTAGTCCTCTTTTTTAGGGAAGGATTTATTAGGAGAGACCATTCACATGGTTTTAAATTTCTGGACGTTACAATAGGAATGAATATTAAAGCTGGGTTAAGCATTTCACATTCGTGTTGTGCTGTTAAAAAAAGAACCGCCATACCTGACGTGCATCCGAAGCTGGGCTCAAAGCTACTTCTTGCAAGGCGTGTATTACGGTTCAATTGTTTTTAGAGGATGAATTTAGCTGGACATTTGAATAAAGCTCTGCTGCAGCGATGTTCAAGAGATATAAACGTTTCCGTCATTTTTAAAGCTCTTTTTGAGTTTATCTTAAACATCTAAATGAGCTATAGGATTATAGAAATGAGAGTTATACTCAACTTTTTTTACTTGTAACTTTTTTTGTAGATTAAAACAATATCAGAAGTGGGAAGGAATTTCTTGCGTCGTCAGAGAAAACCTTAGACCACAGATAGTGGTCTGTGCTGCTAATTTCGAAAACTTACAGTTGAACAGTTTCCACAGTGCAAGTGCCACTCATGGCAAGGATGGCAAGGTCTATGGGTTTTGCTTTGACAAAAAAAAAGCGTTCAGTTGCACTGACAGCAAAACAATTCAAAATATTAGAGAAGAAGTCCTAAGATCATTGTAATGATATTAGGAAGAGAGTGGGTGACAAAACGGAGCCCTGTGGCACACCAACGTTTACTTTATGGACAACAGACATGAAACCGTACAATACAACATGTATTGAGTGATCAGAAAGGTAATTTCTATTCCGACGAAGAACAGATTCATCGATAACAAATGGACCTATTTTCAATAAGATGATGCCTTACTCTCTCAAACGCTTTTGAAATATCAAGTGTAATTATGAATCTTACGATGTAAAGATTTGTTCCACTGTTTGTGTATCAGATCACCAATACTGGTGGACCGTTTACTTTTGTTCCTCGATATAATGTTTGAACTGAAAATAATCAGCGTTTCTATGACCTTGGAAGGAAGGGGTGTAAATGCAATTGGTCGATAATTTGACAGTGAAGAAGATTCGCCCTTTTTAGGGACAGGCTGGGCAAATGCTGTTTTCCATTCAGTATGAAATAGAACAGTAGGATGGAACATTTTACACAGTGGCTTTGTCAGCAAAGAAGTACACCTCTTCAGAACAATAGGAAGGTTAATATTTAAGCCAGAGGATCCGTGTTTTTTTATAGGTGCAGCATTTGGAAAGTTAAAACCGCTGTGACTAGAAATCTGTAGATCTTCGTAAAAAAAATTTATGCGCAATATCTTGAGGATTTTCTGTCCAAATCGTATCTCGAATGATGAACTTTATGTGAGAACAGTACAGGAACCTATTGTATCTGTCATACTGGCTTGGCCAAACACTTCAAGTAGGTATCGAGTGCATTGCAATTTAAAGCCATGCAATGCAACCCTTTTCACTCAGGCAGCTAGACTATCACGACCTAGAAGCGAAGAACGGTCGAAGAAGAATCAGCGCAATTGGGTCAGAGTTGGAGAAAGTAGAAATGCCACACCAGATACCGGAGTTTCCCCGGAGGACGGAGGGGAAACAAACTGATAAGTCCGAGGACCTTAGTAAGTAAGAAGGAGTTATGCTGTGCTTCAGCAAATTGGCTTTCTCTAGCAAGCTTACAGCAGGAGTACCATTGTAGAAGACCATTTGAACCATGGTCAAAATAGTATTTCAGATTTGAAAAATGACCAAAATTTTTCACTAACTTTGTTTTTTTTTGCCGCCATTTTCGGTGATGAAAAACTTTTCCTTTTTGTAATCCTTTAAGGAGCAAATTTAAATTCACTCAATAATCCTTTAAGCTCATACAATAATTATATAAAGCACAATGTAGCTTGTATAGCTACATATTTGTATATAATTATTCCAAAACATAACATTTCCGCAGATTGATTGTACATAATAGTTCAAGTGGAAATATATGCAATTTCTATGGCTTTTCAGTAATTCATGAACTGATTTAATTACCTATATAAACCTTGAATAGAGTATACTTATCCTCATCATTGACTAAAGTATCTAGTTGTAGATATATTGCTGTTCAATGATAAACATAGTTTGAGGCCACATTTATTTTTTGACAAATTGCATTCGCTTTCAACATTTTGATCAACTCAAAGTTATAAAAACGAACACAATGATCCAATTAAATCAACTTCAATCATTTCGGAAATGCGTTACCTTATAATTTCAATTTCCAACATCGTACAATAGCATCACAGGAAGTATACCTCCTCTACTTATATTATTTATACCATCCAATGATGATTGAATGTTGGAAAATTTGAATTGCAATTATTGATGATATTCAGTTTCGTATCCGTTTTCATATAATATAGTGAATGCATATAAAATGCAGACTGAGAATGATGGCAACATTACCACATTATAAGTTCAGTTGGTATATCGATGGATGGTCCTCCCCTTTATATGAACTCTCCATATCGTTAAAAACGAATTGTTGTGTTGAAATTGTATATCATGATGATGGATGGTTAAATTGACTAGCAACGATGTTGTTAAACATGCTCTTTTGTGTTGCTATATAGTTTTGCAATTTTTTTTTTTTAAGTATTTTTATTCGATTTTATTAATTTATCAGGAATATCGAAAGGAGAAGGAAAAATTGAAACAATTTCTGATTTCCTTTATTGAAAATCTTTTTTTAATCTGTAAGACGTTATGAATTGGCCATTTTTTATGATACCTGAAACGTACGAGTACAAGGTGTGCATTTTTCATAAATCAAAACTGGAATAATGAAAAAAATTTTGCAAGTACTGTCATGCCGGGTTCAATTCCCAACTTCGTCCATCCGAAGGAGGAAATGTTTTTTCAAGGGCTGCTGCCTCTTGTGAGATATTGATGAGTGACTCTAGCCATTTGGATTCGACATACAATTGTAGGTCTGCTCCATTCTTGCAATATCAGGCACACAGGAATGGTTGAAAGTTTTAAGTTTATAAAAAATATTTCTCTGGAAAAATTGGATTGATTAACACTGAATAAAAAAAGTGTATTGGCATTCAGTAAGTTTTATGATTAGTACCTACCACTTGTTTCAAAAAGTTAACTTATTAAAATTCAATCTTTCCATCAAATGCAAATGAAAAGTTCAGGCTCAGATAGAGAGATGTTTCTTTTGTTTGTTGTTTAAAGTGATTAACTTTTGATATTCGAATTTCCAATTGAAATTGGTACAGAAGATTGCTGACTGGGAATTTTAAGTTCTCAGATTCAATACTTGGGACAAAAAAGGGAGAAGTGACATGTTGAAAAAATAATGAAACTAAGTTGTAAAGAGTAGGTTTATAAAAAAAACTGTTGGCGGCCATTTTTATAGATTCATCAATAAGATTTTCTACTTTGTTTTAGTATAAACCTCTTTTTGAATAAAAACCATAGAGAAATCTTTTGTTTTCTTTTATTTTATGTTTTTTTTATTCTCTTTGCGTGCATCACTGTTCCGTATATAATTCATATGAACACCTAATTTGACAATATTCAAAATTGTAGTTTACGAACAAAGATTTTAAGAATAACGTTTTGGTTGTAAATATAAGACTCTGAGTTGACGCACCATCGAATTTATTATTGTTCGACATCATTTGCTACAAGATGTCCTACTATAGTCTGTCAAAGCTCTTCAAATCCAGAAATCTCACCACAACTTTAAAACTGCTGCTGTACAGGACCATGGTCCTGCCAGTAGTCACGTATGGATCCGAGAATTGGGTGCTTAGCAAAAGACACTCCGACCTCTTAGCCGCGTTCGAGAGAAAAGTCTTAAGGAGAATTGTTGGCCCCATATGTGAGGAAGGACGATTCCGGAGACGGTACAATCATGAACTGTACGCAATCTACCTTGAAGCAGACACAGTGACAAAAATTGAACTCGGTAGACTCCGGTGGGCAGGGCACCTAGCTCGCATGAGCGAAGAGGAACCGACTCGGAAAGCCCTTTGTGGAACATTTTATGGTAGACGGCAGCGTGGTAGACCATGCTTGCGCTGGAGAGATGGCGTAGACCAGGACGCCCGAAGCTTTGGGGTGCGCAACTGGATGGCGTCGGCTCAAGACCGGGATAGGTGGAGAGACTTGTTGAAGGAGGCCATCAGGACCGGACCCCGGTTGTCAAGCCGATGATGATGATGATTTTGCTATAATTTAAAAAAAAAATTATTATTTATACTAAAGTAACACGACCGAAATTTAAAGTCCTTAGAATAGTTAAGGGACAAAGTTTCTGAAAAAAAACCAAAGTAAAAAACAATTTGTTCTTGCTCTTATTTTTATAAAAAAAACTCTTTTGCTTTCATTAATTATTATTAACATAAACTTTTTTAATATAATAAAATAAATCTAATTCAAATTCAATGAAATAATTAATACTGGCTAAATGAAGTCTCATCGGTGTATCTATTTCAACAAATCCAGAATAACATTAATCATTCATGCTGAAAATAAATGTAACCCACAGCTGGCAAAAGAGAAATTGAAATGTATTACATTCTGTATGGAAGAAGGCGGCATCGGCATAGGCAAAAAAAAATAGAAAGAAAGACAACATTCTCTACTATCTTAACATCCGGTGATTCCCATCATACCATCTAGTATCTCCCTAGAATTTCTTAAAACACTCTTTAAGGATAAATATATACCGAGTATTCAAAGACACGCATACGAAATATTTATCACAGACAATTTCACATAGAACACAACACAGCTCAAGTGACAAATTCTAACATTCATCTGATGATGAATTGTTTTGTATATAGCCAAAAAAAAAAGGAGGAGCTCATAAGCCTTCCCAAATGCACAAATAAACAGAAGTTGCTTTTAGGGAGAATTGTATCGCCATTAATATGACCATGTGATACTCTAGTATTTTTTTTTTTTTTGGAAGAGTGATAATGAAGATACTTTACTGTCAGCTGGTCTTCTTTTTCATTTCTGTCATTTTAATTGTATCGTGTTCATTATTATATTGACCAACAAATGATACTTTAGAAATTCTTACTATTTCGTGAATTGTGAGATGTGTACATGAGATTTTTGCTATTTTTATATGAATAAAAAATTAATTTAATTAAAAAAAAAAACTATTAAAATTTATTAGGATTTTCTTATTATTTTAAGGAGAATGCCTATTAAAATATACGACAGTAAAACAGAAATTAGTGTTTTACAAAATTTACGTATTAAAATTTATTCACTAAAAATGCAAATTCAAAATTTAGGCTCAGACAGAGACAATGTTTCTTTTGTCTGTGGTTTAACGTTGGTAGAGGGCTCTGCTGTCAATCAGTCAATGTCCATGTTCAATACTTAGAGAAAAAATCATCGAAAAAATGCCATTAGAGAAAAATTTTAAAAAGTATAAAATTCATTATTAAAATTGCTAAAATGGGTCTTAAAAGAATTTTGAATTCAAAATTGAAGATGTCATCTGATGTATCCTAAAAATAAAAATGTTTGAAGAAAAAATCACAAAAAAATTTGAAGAAATTTTTTTTTCAAATACCTATATTAGGTCGTAGTGTGTTAATTAACATCTTAACACCGCCCAGACCCATTAGGCCAAATACCTCAAGGTTGACATTTAGTTCCTATACTTTTTATTTTATTCTTAAATGACTGTTGCAACAACTTATGAATCCCCGAATTTCCCAAATTATAATTTTCTTTTAAAATAATATCGTGTTAAATATAAAACATTATTAAAAAATATTGTTTGAAAATTTAGTTAACTTACCTTGCTATAACAGAAAATGAAAATGAAGAAAACATGTTGCATGTGATGCGATAAAAAGCTTTGTTTATAAATGAATATTGTATATATGTGAAAATTTTATGGGGACTTAACTATATTACATATACCTACCGTTTCAGTATTTTTCATTCTAAAATCCGGATGCAACGTAATTATATCTACCAATACTCGTAGGTATATCGTACGACAACAGTGGCAACGACGAGCGACGTTTGTGTAAACGACGATGAATGTTTGCTAATAAGTTTTCCAAGATTTTAATTAAGCTGGGAAATTCTGCTTGTATACCTATACATATGTAGGTATGCTTCTAAGGAGGCAGGAAATTAATTACAACTCCTTGTGCACACACCAGGATGCTTTTCATCCTTTTCGTATATATATACCTACCGCACTCAGGTTTATTGTTTTGTAATTTCGAGAGCTAAATAAGTGTACTTTTCTACATATAGAGGGATAGCTTCTAGGGTACTTTTTTTTTGTATCTAAAGGTCCCTGATGCACAACAATAACAACATACAAAAGATTCAAAAAATATTAGTACAAACCGTATACTGAGCTACCAATATGTGATGTGCCTGTGCATATGTGAAAGAATGCAAAATTTTGCAATGAAAAGATTCAAAATATTTGTACCTATGTAGGATGTGATTGTGAAAAAAAAAAAAATATCAAACCATAAAGGAAAATGTGAAAAAGCTAAGGTTTGTGTTTATCCCAGTTTACGCACGCTTCTGTAGCAGTAAAAAGGTGGAAAGGTGGGAGGTGGGAGGCGTGGCAATCAGAAAGCTGGGCCTCAAGGATGTATTCCAACTAAAGTATCTTACCGTTCGTTGCTTGCTACATCCTGCTGTACAGCACAGCACAGTTTTTTTTTCTTCTTACCGTTACACGCTACCAACAGCTCCAAAGGTAGACAAAAGCTTCGACGACGACATATTGTTCGAATCCGGGAGGATATAAGAGCTACATTGAAAAGCCTTAGCCACACAATGGTGCGGTATCAATTTGCCTGGATTGAGATAGCAAACAAACAATACGTTAGAAGGCAGTATAGGCGTTAAAAACGAAACGAAAAAAAGGATAACATACATACAAACAATACGTTTAGCATATCTCATATAAACGGATCGCTACAACTTCTAAGTAAAAAAAAAAAAAACGAAACCTTCAAATGCGAAAAAGTACAAAATGTTCTGATGGAAAAAAGGAAATGTTAACATGAGGTTTTTTGTGTAACTTTTTTTTTTCATTTTTATTTTTCAGGAGACGTGTGCATTTTGCATAAATAAGTTTTATTTGCTTTTAGTGGGTAGACAGACATGGCTACGATGACGACAACGACAACGACAACGACAACGACGACAACGACGACGAAGACGAGTGTTTTTATACTTATATTTTTATTTTCTATATTAACATGTCTTGAGAGTTGTATCTTCACTGTGAGTATATGGTAAGGACATGAGTTTTTGAAAATTTATTTACATTTCCTTGGGTAGTAGTACTACTTCCTGGGAAGTGAGTTGTGTCGACAGCAACACTATAAAGTACAAAGTAGAAATAAGAAATAAATTCGTGACGGACTGGTAGATACTTGAGACTTCAGATTCTTGCTTATTTTTTTTTTTTAAGCACACTGGCATCAACTACTAGTAAACTTTTACAGGTTTGAACTATTGAATTATATTTTTTTAGACCAAAAACAAAAAAAAAATATAGTCGAATGCTGATGTTTTATGAAGGTTCTTTTTAACACATCGTTACTCAATTTTGTGTTTGTAGTTTTGAATTTTATGTGCTTTTCTGTGAATAACTCAAGATGGAGGTTTGGGATTTTAAAAACAATTTTTTTTATTGATAAACAACAAAGTAACGGATGTATAAATTTATAGATATGCATTTGATATCACATGACACTCGAAAAGCGTGATTTTTTGTTTTTGGAAACTATATAATATCAATACAGGGTGATTTAAATAACATAGTTAGTTGTGACATCAGTCCGTTTCGAAGGCTTGTTGTCGGTCTCGTAATTCTCTTAAAAGGCTTGTTTTTAGCGGCCCCCGCGAAGAGGATATGATCACACTTCCACCAGTCCCAAAGAGTTACTCCCTTCATTCGGCTGATGGCTGACCGCTTTCCTATATGTGAGGAAGGACGACGGTACATATACGCAATTTACCCTGAAGTAGATATAGTGACAAAAATTAAGCTGGGTAGGCTCCGGTGGGAAGGGCACCTACATAGCTCGCATGAGTAAACATGAACGGGCTTGGACATTCTATGCTAGACGACAGCGTGGTAGACCATGCTTACCATCTCTCCGATGGCGTGGACCAGGACGCCCGAGGCCTTGGGTTATACGCAACTGGATGTCGTCGGCTAGAGACCGGGATAGGGGGAGAGATTTGTTGAAAGAGGCCAGGACCAGACCACGGTCGACTCGATGAAGAGTTAGTTCTGACCAAAGAAAGAGGCAAATTTTGGCAAAGCGTTTTTGAAAAAAAAATTATTTAAAAAGTGAATTTTTTTTCAAAATTTAAAACATAATTTTTTTTTGTTCTTGAGGACCTGCATCGTGTTCGGGAAACGTTTGACTGCCCAGACTTAGTTTTGTTTTACGGAAAAGGAATAACAACCGTGTTGATTACATTTGGAACGATTGTTCCCGGACAAAGATTGGTTTCTGGTAAGCGAGGACATTTCTCGACGGTAAGAATGAAGGTCCTCAAAATGCCAGATTTCTATAGTTAGAGAAGGCCTTCATGCGGTATTAAATGGACATTGAAGATGGTTGAGCTAGGGAAGTTTAGGTCTCCGAATCGTGGCAACTACTCTATTCTGGAAAGACACCTGGAAGCTCTCTGGAGTCAGGCGTTGGATTTGCTAATCTCTAAAACATTCTCATGACAGGCTCTTAGAAGGTTTCGGATTGAAGTACTTCTTTTGTTATGTACTGTACGCAGCTTTGTCTACGTGACGACGTATGCTTACTCTCACATATTATCATAAATCTCCAGCTCATGGCAACAGAGTTATGAGAGAAACAGAAATCGTTAGGATAGAGATCAACTCGGCAAAAAATATAATCATCTGCTCAAGTAAATATTTAGGGGCAACCAGAAGTACAGTCTCTACTGATGGTGGAACCGAACTAGATATTAAAAGTTGGATCGGGAAAGCAAAGGCTGCGTTCGGATTGCTGCCAAAAATATGGAGAAACAACTATTTGAGCTTAGGGAAAGGCTATGACTTTTTCGCTCGAATGTTGAATCCATGCTCCTGTATGGATGCAGCGTTTGGAAAGTCTATATGGATTTTGGTAAATAGATTTCTGCGAAATGTTTTGAGATTTACTTGTCCAATTGTTTCTCCAATTATGAACTTAATACGAGAACACACCAAGAAAACATTGACTTTATCATACTTTATCACTATCTTCCGAGTAAAGCGATGCAATGGAATCCTCTAACGTAGGCTTTTGAGCCAATAAACCGTCAGGGCGAAAGAGTTAGAGAGAGATGAAATACATCTCCCAGGACCAGTGCACGATGGTGCGTAGGAGCAGTGGAGGCCCTATTCCTGCAAAAAGAAACTCACGGACATAATTCTGAAGACCTAAGTAAGTAAGTTTCAAAATGGCCGTCCACATTGATATGTTGCAAGAAAAGAAATCACAGATTCCGGTAACAATTTTGTTTAAACCGCGTTTCTACAAACACTTATGACAAGCAGCAAATTTTCAAATAATTATCTTCAATTAGCTTTTAACTCATGGAATCCATTTTCCTTTTGTTTTAATTTATTTGCAATGTTAACTATTCCTCGAAATGTTAACTATTCACTTTTGAATCCGCGAGAAACATGAAACTACTTATCTTAGCAGGTAGTCTGAGTTGTAAATTGAAAAGCTCTATACATCGTCGCCTCTATAAATAGTCATACTTCGATTAAGGAGTGATAAATTGCATTGTTTGTTTGCTCGCTCATAGTTTATACGGTGCTATACTATTACGGCAACACCTCATTCACAAAGCCACGTCATTGTTCATTGATCCCGATGTGTGTTCCAATAAACCGTTCAGTGTTCATATAAGCCGCCATATCGACGACTCCCCAAAAGCCCATTATGCTTTATCTGCTGTTAACCGTGTGTGCAACAATGCTTGATTCAAATTTCTCAACAATACCGACACCACCAGAATTTGAGATGAGATGTGAACTGCCGTCACTTCTACCCGCCGCGTCGCCGCCACTACTCTCTTTTCCACCGAATTCCATAGGCTAATTGTGAATTAACCGCACTGTGATGGAATCTCCCAATCCCAACACTGAAATCCATCAATCTTTCTTGCCCGGCCACCTGCACCGCACCGCTCGAAATTCCGACAATGTCATTTTAATCGGACCCAATAGGCCAGTGAGCAGGTTCCCGTGGTTAATGTCTATTCGTGTATGTTGATTGTTTTTAGCAAATAATGTCAACACGCAAACAAGGACTCCTAAAGAAAATTTATTTAGCCCTTGCTGACACCGTGCGTTGGCAGTGGTGGGGCAGTGGCGGCCGGCGCGGCGTATCCGTCGTCGTGTCGACTTCGGTGTCACAATTATCAACAATATCCAGGCAGCACCCCTCCCCAGCCCTAAGCTTGTTGTGTTCATGTTCATTGAATTTAATTTTAAACTCTCTTGCTCGTCCCGCATCGCGGCTGATCGCAAGCGTTTCAATCGAGTTTCATAGGTCTGGGGTTGTTTTTCCAGAAAAACATGTAACCTTTACCGAACTCATTGTATCGAAGTTTTCTGGGTATGGGGAAGGGTTGGGACAAATGCGGGACTAAAAAGTGTAATGTTGTTTTTCACACAGGCTACATTATCGAGTTGTAAATGCGCACATCCTAAATTTTCAACTGAATAGAGCTGACCCGCACCCGCGCTTTACCAAACGAACGGACCCGTTTTTCGGCATGTTTATCCTCTGAACGGGAATTAAAACATTGGTTATTGCCATTGTGCTGTGTTCTGTGGTCACCAAACTTCAAAATTTTCCCAAAAATTCCTCCCGTTCTGCTATACATCTGTATCGCCACCCAATGTGTGCCTGGCTGGCTCTCGCTCGATGTGAATTTCTAAAATTTTATTTTTCCAGCAGCTTAATACGAACACAACATATGGTGAGAGTCTGTGCGCTGAAAATGGGAATAATGGAAAATCGACAGGATATATTATGCTTAGATAGGGTCAGAAAAAGGGAAGGTTTTTGGTTCGCCTCGTTTTTGTTTGTATTCGAGATCGTTATCCTGGGGATAGTTTAATTTGGCGTTGCGGTATTTTTGGTAGAAAACTCATTTATTTGTTTGATGTTTTAACTAAGTTTCTAGGTATAGACGAATATATGTATGTACTATGGAAAATTGTGTTATATAAATCGCACTGGAGAAGTGGCAAAATTTAGTGATGAAATGCGAAAAGGGATTTCAAATGAACGCGATAAAATGTACAAATGCAATGTTTTTGAATGCTCTTGCTAAATTATATGCAGGTAGAAATTGAAGCTTTGAGAATTTTGCTAAACATCACAATGTGTACTACATCAAAGCAATGAATCAAGGGGCCAACAAAACTATGCTCGTGTTTTTTTTTTAAAGACACAATTGACCTATTAGTGCATTTGTATGTTGTCCCTAAAATGTCTGCAAAATGGAAAATAATTAATGAATGCTATGTTTTAAGGGACGAATGTTTTTAGCCTTTAATTTATATATGTTGTATACAGATACACATAATGTATATGAGTGTGACTTTTTTTTAAAGTGTGAAGAAAAATTGTTAAGGGTTTTGGATGTCTTTTAAGACTGAAGTGTTTTGAAATGACTGAAGAATGAAATACACAGAGAATCGCTTTCTTAGATCTGTGGTAGATGCTAAAAACTGAAAAATACCTAAAACTAAATTGCAGTTCAACGAATCCATTTTATGTCATTCCGCATTTATTCAGAATATTTGTTATATTTTTGAAGAAAAAACGAATTAGAAATAATTCAAAGTTTTTCGTGGTAAAGTCACAGCAAAATACATAAATATCTTAAATTTAAAAAAATATTAATGGAAAATTATTCAAAAAATCAAAGTCAAATAATTTTTTTATTAGAAATCTATTGGTAAAAATTGAGTTCAATATGGCGCAGGTGGAATATTTTATTTTGTGCCACAAGTTGTTTCACATTGAAAATCGTTTAAAAGGTTGATTTTCTAATCTAAAAATTGATGGGCATGAAAATTGTGTACAGTTCAAAATTGCATTGAAAAATTCAAGCTTGGAGACGGTCAAAACTGATAGGATGATAGACCGAAGTGTAAGTAGTCGAACAACAGTTTTTTGAAATTTTTTTAACAGAATTTTGTTGACAAATGCTTTTTTTGTCGATTTTTTTTATTCATTTTTTTAAGGGCGAATGTTTTTTCACAATTTATTTATTGAATTATTTTGTTCACCAAATTAAAAAAAAAAATTTTTGGGACGAAAATTTTGCTCATATTTTTTTTTACTTTTTGACCAATTTTTACTCGCAATTCAAAAAAATTTGACTAACTCGTAAAAATTTTTTCAGAACTTGTCTTTGACAGTTTGCTGTGGTAAACATTTTGTTCGCCATTTTATAAAAAAATTTTTCAACTATTTATTTTTGAAAAAAAAATTTTCCGAATTAATTTTAACCATTCTTTTTGAGGAGGAACATTTTTTTGACAAAACTTTTTTCATACTTTTTATTCTCGGGGTTCAAAAAACCTGACAATTTTATTTTGACAGTTTCTTTAACATTTTTTATTCTCACAGTTCAAAAAAATGTCCACTTTGTCGTTCCGTGATAATTTTTTTTGAAAATTTTCTTACACAACTTTTTTGACGAATTTTTTTTTGGTGACGTTTTGTTTTCGCCGTTTTTTCAATTATTTGTTTTACATTTTAACTAGTGTTCACCTCGAGACCGAGACAAGACTAACTTTAAGACATCCGAGACGAGACGAGACGAGACTTAGTCAATGAGTTCGAGACGATACAGAAGTTTTTCAATTTTGACGAGACTTCAAAAGTCTGGTCTCGGTCTCGTCTCCTGGTCTGCTTTTTTTTCAAGAATTTACTGAACAATTTAACCCAACATTTGCTTATAGTTTTTATTTTAGCACTAAGCATGGATTTTTTTAAAGCGTTAAAATACATTTTTGTTTGAAAATTCATTCGAACTACCTGATTCAATAACAATCTGTTACAATCAGGACACAAATTCATAAAATTACAAGACAAATACTCATTCGTGAATCACTTGAAGGTTGAAATTTTTTATTGTTTTCTGTTCCAATTCTGTATGTTAAAGAGATTTTCAAAATAAATTTCGAGCAACAAATAAATACCTATTGGTCTTGAAATGATGCCTTAGGACACAATGATTCAATTTTCAACTCTTTCACAACAATTTTTTTTGAATATACTGATCAAATTTAAAACTAAAATGTATTATTTCCTTACCATGAGAAATATTTGAAAGCTTCTTAATAACATTTTCCAGGACAGCTGCGACAACTTTTCAAGAAATCCCGAACAGCTTCTACAACTTCTTACTAAACGTCACTATAGTTACAAACTTCTAACTACATTTATCCAAATAACTTGAATTTCCCTGCATTTTCATTTACTTTATTTAACACCTACAACTATCTAGCTAAGGTATTTTGACACATTGATGAGAAATTAAATAATGATAAAAGTTCAAAAATAATTTAATTTACTGTCAAAAGTTTCGAACGCTTCAAGCCTGTAACTCTACAAAACACACATACTCAAATAATAATTAAAACTTGTTCAAAAACTTCACTTGAATTCCAATGGTCCTTCAGGACTAAATGACAAATATGTTCACTGCGCTGCGCGCGTAACCTATTTAATCGTCTAACTGTTTTTAACATTCCACATATGTAGCATCAAATTTGGTGTGATTTCTATAGTTGACTTAACAACGTTCATTTGAACTTCTCTATCTATTGGGACCTTTCCACCTATCTATAAAATGTGTTGTACAAGTACTCGTTTATACGATGTTCGATTCGAAGTAGCCTAATATCATCACAGGAAAACCAGTTATATCAGCGCATCCAAAGCCACAGTTAGGTACATGCATAGAATTTGAAGCTAATCAAATTTGCTGAAACTTTTCGTTGTCCCTTTTAAGGCTTTCCTCCCGAGTTTCAATAGAAATCCAATCAATAGATTGCAGAGGTGGCTGCAAAAAGGATTTTTCTATACAGATACCAACGTTACGGGTCGATATGGATGCACATTTGAGAAGGGATAGGATGCCACACACTGTGGCATAGATTCAAAAAACTTCATCGATTTCTAGATATTGAGTTGATCCAAATATATTGAAAAAGAAAATATAAGAACGCTAAATGATGACTGCCAGTACTCACGTATGGATCCGAGACTTGGGTGCTTAGCAAAAGACACTCCGACCTCTTAGCCGCGTTCGAAAGAAAAGTCTTATGTACATATATGAGGAAGGACGATTCCGGAGACGGTACAATAATGAATTGTACGAAATCTACCTTGAAGCAGACATAGTGACAAAAATTAATCTGGGTAGGCTCCGGTGGGAAGGGCACCTAGCTCGCATGAGTGAACAGGAACGGGCTTGGAAAGCCCTTTGTGGTACATTCTATGGTAGACGGCAGCGTGGTAGACCATGCTTGCTCTGGAGAGATTGCGTAGACCAGGACGCTCGAAGCCTTGGGGTGCGCAACTGGATGACGTCGGCTCAAGACCGGGATAGGTGGAGAGACTTGTTGAAGGAGGCCAGGACCGGACCCCGGTTGTCGAGCCGATGATGTAATGATGACTGCGTCAAGCTTGAGTTTCCCGGTATCTAAAGGTGAAAAAGCTTAGAGAAAAATTATCAAACTCTTGTACTAAGCCGTAGGTACTGATATCGTTTCAAAAAGACAAAGAAATATTATTTTAATGGTCTTTAATTTGTAGTATAGCTAGCTCTAGTATTTCTCTTCGACCGTTGTCTGCCAAGTATTTCTACCTGCTTCTTCTGCCTACCTGCGCACAATGGGGAGAGTTTTATTGTATCGCTCGACTCGCATTGCACTTAATACCGTTTCCAAGAGTCAATCTTACGACTTCGTGTGCAAGAGCCAATGAGTCCCTGATCTGTTCTCTAATACAGTTCAGAGATTTCTTTTTCTATATTTTGTACAACATTTCGAACGCAGCCTTTGCTTTCACGATTCAACTGTTAACATCGAGTTCGGTTCCGCAATCAGTAGAGAAAGTACCAAATTCTCTATCATTTCTACTGGCTGTCCACAAATTTGTAGATGAGGAAGTTCTAAGGCTTATCCTTACGTGCTCCTCTAAAAATCTTCCCTAATGCAGAAAGTATGAATGAATGAATGTATTGGGTAAACATTTGCACTGCGACCTTAAGATCTATTGTACCCCCCTTTTCATGTGGATGAGGTTTCTCATCTACAATTCATCCTCCAAATTCGTTTCTTTGAGGAATTTAATGATTTGGGGTATTTTTAGAGAATGTAATTCATTCTCTTCTATATGGTACTTGCCCAGATATTTGTGTCTATGATGCATTAGTGCATCACATTTTCCTATTATGTGGTCCGGTGTCTCCTCTTGAGCGTTGCAGAATCTGCAGGAAGCGCTGCTCACTAGACCCAGGATACTGAGGTGTCTTCTCAGTTTGCAATGGCCGGAGAGGAGACCCGTTACTCTCCTAAGATTGTTCCTACTTAGGCTGATGCAGGATAGGAAACGCTCTCGGAAAGTAACACTTAGATCCATCGTTTGCAGCCCTCCTGAGCAAAGCATTCAAATAAATTCTCTATTGACGCTGTCAAATGACTTTACGAAGTCTATAAAAAAAAGTGAAGCGGTGGTTAATATTTAACGGCCTGTTCTATTCAGTGCGGAAGCTTGATTGCCTTCCAGACGATTGTTTACTCTTTCCAGGAAAGTTTGGCTAATGCAGCACACGTAAATTCCTCTTCAATTTTTGCATTGCGTTAGACGTCCTTTCTTTGTGAGCTTTATAATCTAACACTGGTTTCAAGATGTGCTTCCCATTAAGATCCGTTGCAAAACGCTCTTCAAGACACTCTCTCCTCAGCAGGCTTCATTATGTATCACTTCCTGAATTGGCGTACGAATAGTGCCAAATGATGCACTTGCTTCATAATGGGCACGGTATTAAATCCATCAACTTTAATATCTCTATGTTTGAAATGATATCAAAATAAAGTTTTCGTTCTAGATACCCAAGGTCCTGGACAATATTGTGTGATTTTATACCACATTCTATTCGAACTCATGTCAAAGAATTTACAATCAAAGAATTCCAAATGATATTGAATCTTCTTTATGGCAATGATGTGCAATGGCGGTGTGACAAAGACGATGAAGGGCGCCCGCCATCTTATTTCAACAACATTTCAGAGAATTCCGATTGCACTGTGTGTGGAGTTATATATCCTTGGCACATTTACAAATTCAAGGAAAATGCATTGAATCCTTTTTCTTTGTGCGGTGCGGTGAGTGTAGGACGTATAGGTACCTATACTGTTTACCCATTGTGACCTTTAATCTGCTTAATGTTACATCAGTTGTTGAACTAGATGAAAATAAAAATGTCAAGACAGGGCGTTCCAAGGAACTTATCTCTTTGTCTTCTTTGGCTGTGAAGCTTATGGCGTGTGTCAGTTAAACACTCTGCTTGTTTTTACTTCGTGGTATGATTTTTCAAGAAAAATCGCTGCAAGTGTTCCCTCTAAGCCTCTTTACATATTCAACACAAAAAAAAAGTAAAGGAACTATGAACATGTCTGCAAATGTGCTTTCAATAAAAAAAAAAATCCAAAGCCTTTTATAAGACTTACTTAATATCCTGCCATACAGAATTGATATACCTTTGATAAAAACGTGTTTTCATTTTCACACAAAAAGGAAATGAACAGTTTTTCTTTTGAATTGAAAATACTTTTATTCACGAGGCGACATTATTTCGCTAAAGTGCACATATATCTTTTTTTTTTGTTTTACTAAAACCTCCAAAATTTAGTCATCGCTTTGCTTTCTAGATATTTTTGTATATTTAAAACATTGCCTGCCATGAATATAGCAATGCCAAAATTTTAACTAAAAATAAATCACAGTGACTGTTATATCCTTCCTTGCATTTTTCAAAGCAAAATCCCCAAGCACACGATATGTATAATGTTTCATCACTTTCACCATATCACAATGGCTTGTTGTGGAAAATGGGCGAGAGATATCCTTTACATTTTCAGTTTGGCCATATATCAGATTGCCAGAATGTGTGAATCAACACCACATAGTTCTTCCGGTCGCCGAGAATAAAAAAAAGGAGTCCAAACTTTTGCAAAAGCAAATGCTTCCGCCTCATTCATTTGCGCTGTTTTTAATTTTTTTTTCTTTGAATCTTTTTGGTGGTTTTTAATGGTTTTTGTTTATTTTTTCAACATTAAACTTCCCCCTGTGGTGGTCTCAGGGCTTATTTTTATTAGTTAAAAGTTTTTTTAAAGACATTTATTTTATGAAAGAAGGTACTAGAAACTTATATATACTTGCGTATACTTACTATGACATCGCTGAAAGATGAAGAAAACTTTTCTTAAAATATGTAACAATGCCTAGTTATTCTAAAATCACAATTGATATGTGATTTCTTTTTTGAAGAAGAAGTGTGCCCTAGTTATGAGAATCGGCTGATGCAAAACATGGGGCTATTCAGGAACTGTGACATATCACCATAACCGAGGGTGCAAATGGCTGTTTTTAAAATGTTTGCACAGAGAAGGAGAAATGCTAAACAGATTCGTCCACCAAGTTCTTGTGAGTGATAACAAAATTCTTCACGAGTGTTGACAGTGACGGATTTTCAATTAACAATGGTGATAAATTAAGTAACAATGAAAAAGTTCTCGATATCACAGTCGAAGAAGTTCAAAAAAGGGAAAAGTAATTGGTTCAGATAGAAAACAGCGAAGGTAGTGCTTAACTGCTACGCTACCCTGAATGTGTGGGTTCGATAATTCAATATTCCCTCAACTGAACGCCACTCCTTTGATATAATGAGAAAGTCAAAACCTAATTTCTCAATCCACTTTGCCAATAAAAAATCTGTCCTACCGTTCTATTACTTCTAACATTACCTAATTTATAAGACCCTAGGTCTTACTGGCATAGTGTGTATGTTTTTTTAGAGATGGGAGGCATTGGGCTTAGATGGCTTCTGATTCTCATTTCCAAACTTATCTGCAGTGATCAAATGCCTAATCAATGGAGAAAAAGTTACTTCGTCCAGTCTACAATTGAAGGAAATACACAAAATTGAGATAGCTAACGTTCAATTAAACTTAAACGTCACACACCATGAAGATCGTAGCATGGCTGTCTTTAAACATTTATACGGCTATCTGACGACCAGTGCGCATTTATACCACAGGATTCCTCAATAGGTCTGGTGTGCAACAAGGAAGCATCTTGGGTCCTTTACTCTTTATTAAAGCACTTGATTTTTTGCTTTAAGACAAAGCGACGGACCCAAAAATGAATAACTTATTCTTTGCTGACGATGAAGCCCAAAATTTCATAGCTGTTGCAATCTGTGCTTTAACCATTTTGGTTTGTTGGCTTTGGTTTGTGGATTTTAGATTGTGGGTTTTAATTTGCGGAAGAAGGACAAATGCAAAAATTCTTGGTATCAACAAATCCAACAATACATACATTCAGTTAGTTAGGAAGGTGTCTAAGTTTCCGGAAGTCGGTGAACTCTACAAGTGGAGCCTCAGGCTGAAGCAGTTTAGTCAAAAAGTCTCAGTCAAACAATTTTGAGTCCTTTAAAGAAGAAGATGACATTGGTCTCTGTGGGACGCCTTTTCACCAAAATTACTAAATCTAAACAAATCCCAAAACGTGTCCTATTGTATCTATTTAGCTGGTAAAAATCAAAAGCCAATAAAAACTGGTTGAAAGTCGGATTTTTTTATTTGAGATGATATGGGATGAACACTTATTAAATACTTAGAAGCCATGACCTGGACTTTTACCATGTACAGTTTCGTAGTTTTTACTGGGAAACCTGTGTTAATAATACACTGATAATTTTTGGAAATCGAAATATACCTTTTTCCTACAAAACTACTTAGCGTCAGTATCATCGTAAATTTGTATCAAATAAATAAAATTTGTTCCGTATTAATCAGTATTGATTTCAAATCGGTTTACATAGTTTCAAATCAAAAGTGCCACAACAAGAACAAATATTTCAGAAAACAATAACAATACTAGTTTTTTTTTTTTAAATTTTACTGACAGTGAATGTGGGCGTATATGGAACATTTAGATTTAGATTTAGATTTTTTACCTGTGAAAAATATAATATAACATTCCAACACAACACCAATTGAAAATTTATCGTTAAATTTTACTTCAGATTTGAATAGATTTTCTAGTGATTGAATTTCAAAAACACAACTTCAATAAATGATTTAGAATGAAATTCATTATAATCCAAATATTATCATAATTAATTTTTTTACCTTTTACCTAAAATAATAAAATCAATCTCACATACCTACCAATTCGTTGAAACATTGTGCCCTCTATGTAGAATGGAGTGTAATCAATGACATTTCCAGTAAATTACAGAATGGCAGGACATTACCTTCATTCAATACGATGGAAAATAACTGACAGATCTTCCCAATCCCATCCTTTAGTTCAGTATACTTATTTTGGCATAATTCATCTATAAAGGATCTAAATAAACGAATGTGAATATGACCCATATACAAATGGTGTTGTTTTTTTTTTGTTTTGTTTTTGCTTACATTTTTATCTATTTGTTTGTTTTTTTTTGTGTATGCTTGATATATCTGTTAGCTGTCATGAATTTCTATATCGTAATAAAATACGTGATATGAAATCATAAATCCCTTCCTCTTTCCCATATTCACACAAAAACGTAGATGCAAAAGAAAAAAACAAAATAACAGAAGAAAAAAAAAAGATACGGCTGGCACCAACGTCTCGTATCAGTTGGCTCCACTCCGAGGACCTAGAGCTTCATGTTTGTGTTGCGACTTGCGATTGCGATAGAAGCACAGCCTGGTTTTGTGTGCTGCAGTCTTCTGATACGTATGCATGTTGTTAGTACAAGGAAGAAATAGATTTTCAGTGCCACTATCGTCTTATAGTTCTTTTGAGTACCTAACCTACCTTACGAACTTATTTTCGAAGGAGAAATCCATAACTTGTCGGGAGAGAGAAAAATATAAATAATACCAACGATAGGTAGGTACTTATAGCGTTTAGGTGTATACCTTTGTGAAAGATGAATTGCGAACGAAAGGTTAAACTTATAGCTGGATGTATAAAGCTCTTCTCGAGGAACATATTGAAGGAAGTTGTGTTATATGGGAAAATAAATCGGAACCAAATTGAATATTCGACGAAAAATTGAATTTTCCAAGATTTATCATACTTTGCCGAATATGTATTGTGTCAACTGTAATTTTATATGCAACTTACACATGGCATTAAGGAAATCGCGTGCGTCGTGTCATCATTAATGTTGGCATTCAATTTGGCACTGGTATGAGTTGACAGTTCCGACTCACTGTGTATAAAGTGGAATGAAGATAAAATCCAAGATCACAATGAAGGACTTTAACGTTTACATAAATATATCAGAAAAATTCTAAAATTTTGAAAAGCAGAATACTTTGATCTTGACCGGTGAAAGATTGGAAAACTGGAAATAGCTTCAAAGCAAACAACTGAAACTGATGAAGAACATCAAGATTTGTACTACAAAACACAGCTGTGTTTGCATTGAGCAAAACAAGAAATTATTCATGAATTTCAAGGCTGCCTTTAATACCCATGGATTGAAGAGCTCTGTTCTACAAGAGTTATAATGCAGGAATGAGTCATAAATTTGAAAAGATTCAAAATAAGAACATGGTAAACAAAGGTGGTATTAACATCTCTGTATACAGGGTGGGCCAACTAATTATTCTGGTTTTAAGATTTCAAAAAAATTTAATAAAATTTTATAATATTCCACACTCATTGCAAGAAAAAGTAAAAATTTTGAATTTTATTATGTTTCCGAAGGACCAGTTCAAACATAATAAGAAGCTTAATGACCTGTTTTGAGATTTGAGGTGCAATAATGAACATATGAAGAAATGTTGCTCCAAATGTTCGCACTGAATAAGCTCTAGATGCTTCATGAACAAGTGTCCAGAACATCGCTGACGTGACAATCCGAGTGTGTTTCCTCAAAAAATTCTATTAGTTCACTCCAAGTTGGCTCACCCTGTACACGAATGAACTCATAGATCCAATTATGAAATCTCACGTAGTAAATCTCAATTAATCAAAAGATCTGAAAGGTTGTGGTGAAACCAAAAATGAGAGCTTAACGGTGAATCTATTGACGTCGTAAAAAGCTGAGGACATCTTGAAGTTATGATCATCATCTTAAAATAAAAGCTTGTTAAAATAAACTTACTGAGCAAATAGTGAATTAGTAGTAGAAGAACTGTTTTCAATGGTACATTAAAAAATGGAAAACCTGCAAATGATATGCTCTATAGACTTATTGCAAACTTTTGAAAAAAATTCAAAAATCGTTAGTGACGTTTTTTCAAAAAATAATTTTTCACATGTAAAGTTTTTTTTAAGTATTTTTGTAAAAAAATAGCTGTACAAGTTTTTAGTATTTATTTAAATATGAACATTTAAAACAAATATAATGTATAACCATTTTCAAAATACCGGGTTTTGATTTTTGTTTTTAATTTCCAAAAAATATTTTTTAGAAAATTTTGATATAATAATACTATTTCTTGGATCTATTTCAAAAAAAATTTCACAGCATTTTCACCGTTTATGATGAAATAAAAGGTCAAAAATCCAGTTCCGGTTCCTAATAAATCAAATTGTTTAAAAAAAAACTTAATGAAAATATTCATCAAAATCGTTAAAACGTTTTCGAGATAAATATACGTTCTTGCCATGATAATTTACCCTCCAGGGAATCTTCTTAAAACATTGAGTAAAAAGTTTAAAGAAAATCGGTTTAATAGTTTTGGTTTTAGGTCGAGGTATAGTCAGACAGACAGACAGACCCGCAGACCGATAGACAAATAGACCGATAGACCGACAGTCCCGGCAGAATTGCTGGACAAATTTTTTTTCGCGTTCTTTGTCTTAAGATAAGACGTCCAGAGCAATTAATTAGACTTGATAAATTCAATAACAGGAGACGACAAGTGGTATTTTTCTTAACGCTTTATTACAACTAATCATTTGTTCTTAAAATAAGTTATACAATAGCTGTTTCTGTATGCCTATGTTATACATATTTTAAATCTGTAACATCGTACGAATGATGAAAAGATAAATGGTATTTACTTCTTAATATAATGAGGAATACAATAGTAAATACATAAGCGAATATGCAGGTGCACGGATCTAGGAGATGGATGAAATATGACATTTTAAACATAGAAAAGGTCCCTTACAATATCGATTTTTTTACGAATCCCGTATTATCTATATAATCGCAAGTAAAAATCAGCTGTTACTTTTTAAATTTTTATATCATGTTTGAAGTTGAAAATGTATATACATAGTTCAGAATGCTTGTGTTTTTCAACAAAATGTTTTCATTATTTCCGGTCAGTTCTCGTGTTAAATCTACACCCTGCACAAAACTCATTTTGTATGTGTTTTTGTCATTTTTTAATAGTAATTAACTTCCCAGTAGTGTTTGTAGTCTTCTGCATCCAAAAAAATATTATAAAGCAAAAATCAAATATTAATAGATTCTTGAGAATCTTGAGGTTTAGTTGACTCCAAAACAACGTGCATAATTTGGAATTTCTCTTCCTTGGGTCTACTAACCATATACTTACACTATACAACCACCTATCATATTTTTTAATTCCAATCATAAAATCCAATCCATATAAATATTTAAATTTTTTATTTCCCATATTTTCCGCCGCCTTATTTCTAAATTTTGTGAGTTATTACTTTCAAAAGACAGCCCGCTTCGGTAAAAAAAAAAAAAATTAAATTGTGAATCAAGCACTGATCTCTTTTTGGGTTTTCATCAGGATTATTTTATTACATCAACCTCAATTCCGAACGAATGTTTAATAATGCCACTTTAACTTCCAGATTGCTCCTCTGGTTTTTTTTTGTTTCATTTTTATCATCATCAGTCTCTCTCCTCCCTACTTGAATATTCAGAAACGTCAACGCATATATGTACCATCAGCAAAAATAAAGAAAAAAAAAATAAAAATGTGCTACGTTGAAATCTGGAAAAAGGTTACCTAACCAGCTATAAATCCCATTCAATCTTTGCCATGATACAGATCCTAAGATATATACTCTCTACTCATGTGGTTGGTTGTGATATGTAGGTTATGGACATAAATATATAACGCACGAATAGCTACGTTGATATCACTCGGTTGCTTTTTTTTCCCTCCGATGACGAAGATGAATCATTATACCAAGTGTTCCGGCACATCTTTCTGAAAGATGACTCAATGGATGAGAGTGGAGTCATCTTGTATATAGCTCTATACAGTAGTACGTCCATTCAATTCCATTATAAGATGAGTTACATGGGTAGGTTAGGTATACTATATGTGAATTATTTGGTTAAAGGACTATAGCAAACTCTCAAAACGCCAGGAAGCCTTGAACATCACTTTTATTTTTCACCGCACCTCCGCCGCCGCCGATACCGGAATGTGTGCGTCTCTAACCAACCGATTCCATTTTAACATTATAAGATCTATCGTAAAATTGTGATGAAATTTACCGGAATCATCAGAAAATTTAAGCAGTCATCTAACTTGAAGGTCGGTTAAGTATACGAAAGACAGTACGAATGCTGAAAGGTGTCAAGAAAAATTGACTTCTGGAAAAACGTAAAACACTGATGGTTGGGTATGCAAATGGAAATAAAACGAAACCACATAAAGTTGCTATTCTGGCAACAAAAAGAAATACGAGTATAGGTATAGATTTGGTAATAGGTGAATTTTAGATGATTAATAAATTAAACTGTTTTCATTCATTATTAAGACATGAACTTATAAAGAACCATTTCCTTACTTCAAGGATTAACAAAAAAATTAATTTCGATTTTGAAATGTGCTGTACTATGTTCCCCCTTTTTTGAATCTTTAAAATAAATCTTATAACACCAAAGCCAGATACATTTTTTTTATATTTAAAAACAAGAAATTCTAAAATTTCAACTCAAATCCAACTGAAACTTTGACGTTTTACTTGCAACTTATGGAACATTTTTATTTTTAAACTTGGGTTTAATTCCTTAATAAGATTATAGCGAAACGATTCGACGATAGTCCCGCTTCATGTAAAAAGGTATTCGTCAAAAGTCTGTAGTCAAAATGATATAATCGTGATTGTAAATAATAAATAAGTTAAAATATTTGGTTACAATAACTAAACGAAATTTTGTAAAGAATAATCAAATGAATTTGGTGAATCGGAATGGTCCTCTATTAAATTTATTAAAATTTCAAATAATTTTTTTAAATATTAAAACTTTTGTTTTATTTATAACCATTTTCAATATCAAATTCAAAATTGTACATATTGAGTTTTTTGAAATAAAACAGAAATTTGCAAAAAATATTTTTGAAAAATTCACTTTATGCATAATTTTATTTCAAAATCAAACGTCAAGAATTAAAAAAAAAATTCAATTCTTTCCCTGAAGTAGAACCAAAGTAAGCAAAAAAGTATTTTTTTTACTATATAATTTTGAATCTGAAATTCTAATTTTAAAATAAATTAGAAGCTAACAAAAAAATCTAATAGCACAATTCTATTAATTTTTAATGAAATTTTTGATGTTGGGGCTAATTTGAAAAAAGAAATCAAGCAAAAATTGAGAATAATAAATATATTTACATTTTTTTAATGAATTATTTTCAATTCGAAATTCAAATTTGAAAAAAAGAAAGTTTTTGCTAAAATAAAATGAAGTTAAAATAATAAAACTAAATGATTTTGTTTTTATTAAAGTTGTTGGAAAAATGTTTAAAAAAAAATTCAATCCCTTTTAATAATAAACTAAGAAAAGAAGGATTTTTTTTTTACAAATTTTTCTTCAAATCTTAATCAACTGGCAATAGTTAATTCGCTTATTTCAACCCGCTAAGCGAAGATTTCGTTAAAGTTTCTTTGCATTGTTTCTATATCGCATAGTCGGCAATCTTATTAGATTTAATTTAGTAGAATTTCATTTCCCTTTATATTCGACTGTTTCCTAACGCTTAGTTGTCTAACAGTTCGTTATTATTTTTGTTCTCCGAAATAATGATTTTTCGAAGCCATAACCAAAAAAATATTGCGAAATGGTAAAATGGAGAAACAAGAAATTGCGAAATGAAAAACGACAAAAAATATCCCCCAAATGAAAACAAAATTTTAAAAAATTGTTTTTTATTAACGAATAAATTTTTTTGTTTGACTATGGAACATTTTTATTTTTAAA
The DNA here is from genome assembly GCA_958431115.1 of Syrphus vitripennis. NCBI lineage: Eukaryota > Metazoa > Arthropoda > Insecta > Diptera > Syrphidae > Syrphus > Syrphus vitripennis. Next base: position 135,770,263 of record OY288108.1, on the reverse strand, counting down.
TTAAAATTTAATTAAATAAAATTGAAGCAAAAATTTTAAACTTTAGTGGAAGATTCGAAAAAAAATTAATCATTTTTTTTTGACTTTGGATGAATGATTTTTTGAGAAATACGTCCGTCTGGTACCGTTACTTATGTCTCAATTAGTTTTAATTTTGTATTATTTAATGGTAGGTCGCACTAATAATTTGGACAAATTAAATTTTTCAAAAAGGTAAAAAATGGCCCGCTACACAAACCACAGGCAAAACAAAATCAGCATTTCCATTTGTAAGAATTTATCTTTGATAAGTAAAATTTTTCTAAAATGATAAGTTTTTCGTACTATGCGGAATTGACAATCCAAATTTAATTATTTTTTTTTGTGCAGATACCAAGTTTAAAGTAAATCTACCAACCCTTCAAGCTGTAGGTCAACAGGGAAACAGGCAGACAGAATTGTGAGACACACTTTATTCAACTTTCCTACAGTAATGATGCCAAATTTAACAAAATGTTCTAACTTTTACCAAAACTGCTAAAGAATTCAAGGTCTTAAATTAAATTCTTCGTTAAATTCTAGAATTTCCCCAATTCGGAAATTTACAGTAATACATACGGTCGGTGGATCAAAACCATGAATGAATATTTAAATACAATAAATGAGTGACACGAATCTGTTGCCACCAAGTTTAAAAATTCGTGATCAACAAAAAAAAGAATACTCTTTGGCGAAATTCACATTTCTTAAAAATCTCTTTGAATGATGATCAACTTAAAGTGGGGTTTGATTTTTACCTGTTTATAGGCAAACACAGTACTTAAACTCTAAGACACTCGTCGTATCTCATGAGAAATGATAATCGCCCATAAAAAAGTTAGAGAGGTGATAAAGTATATACTGCACAAGGAGCCAACAAAAAAAAAAAAGAAGAACAAGAACAAGGACTAATTTTCACATTTGATTTATCCACTGTACCATGGTGACATTGTGAAAAATTTAACACTCTGACAGTGATGAACCAATGATGAAGTAAGCTGAGACACCATCAGGAGCAGGGCATAATGGAAAAAGCCTTTTGAAAAACGTAAAATCAAAGGCAAAATAAGAGAAAGGACAAAGGAATGTTGTTGATGGCTGACCGAGCATTGCATTCAGATTGTCCACATAGCTTATGGGCTGACACTTTACAAGAGAACACCATTTGGGGCATCGCTTCTGCCACCTTAATCACTCAAGCCACCCAATATATTGGCACGGTCCAGTCCGGTCCGGTCCGGTCAGGCGCGGTCCGACCCAACCGACCATTCTGTGATATGCTTTTCGATTGATGTCTATTGCGTTGCATTGATGACGATGACGATGACGATGAGTGTGCTCGAGGAGAAGTAGTATTCGTGCAGTCAATCTCGATGATAGAAAGCCGATGGATCTAATAGACACTGATGGCACATCATATAGTGGTTCTGCTTATAGCGGATTGAACATCATATAAAGAAAAGTTATGAAGGGGGATGAATATTTTACAACAATGTCAAGTCATCAGAGACAGCCGTGTCCTGGATTTGACAATGCGACACCGATATATCGATGGATGACAAACGAGATTTTCCACTTGGCTTAATGGAAGCATTGTGTCGGACCATGTGCACTCAACAAACGCATCTATACCACCAGGACGACACACGGTCTAGGATCACATCACAGAAGGACATCACACAGCACATAGCATCACAAATATCCTTGCAACACTACAGGCCACTCCATTTATACATTCTGTATATTGGATGCAAGGATGCAGAGAAACAGAGATTGGTCGTTGGGTGTGTTCCTTGAAGGCATCGAGGTGTATATGGATTTCGATACAAACAGAGGATAGCTTGGACTGGCAGACACAAAATGGCAGGATATTACATTCGAGTTATTCGACAGTTTTTTTGGTTAGAGGGTTCTAGTTTCGTTCTTCGTTGAGGTAGGTATACACTTTACACTACACACAGAATCAGAAACATATGGACCAACTAAAAGAACCAAAATAAAGCTTCAGCTTGTGAAAATAAAAAAAAAGAAGCTTATAAGGTCCTACGGCGGTGTATAGCTAGCTCATGATACAAGTTGCACTCAGTTTTGTGGTTTCTGTCCTGTTCTATCTGGGATAGCTAGTTTTGCCCGTTATTTTTTTTCTGTTCTCTCTCTCTCTCTTTCCCACTCTCGTCTGGCAGTAGTTGTTCGTGTTCTTAAATCGTTCCACGTTTACAATGTCCTTTAGTTTTATTGACTGTGAAAAAACAAAGGCGAATATATGTTTAAAAGGGGGTGGGTGAGGGTTTTGGGGGGTGAGTAGGTAAATTGCCACCGGGAAGGTGGAGAAAAAGAGTTCTGAACTATTAATTCTACATGAAAGAACGCCGCCGACTATACGACAATGGTTGGGGTTGAGCTTTTGGGGGTGATGGTGAAAATTGTACTGTAAAAACTGCAAAGCAAAAAATATAAATAAAAAAAAAATGTTGCAATGCTGCCGGCGTTTTTTGCTCTTTGGCATTGAACAAATGTCTTCTACCCTGGGTTTTTTTTTTATTTTACAATTTTATTTTATGTTTGTATCCCTTGAATTCTTTTCATTTTGCAACTTGACCTGGAATGTCCTTTACGTTTCAGGAAATTGAAAACAGAACGATTATTTAAAAGGCTGAATAACGACTTTTGCACGGTGGAGTTGTCAACTTTTTTACGGAATGGTGGTTCCTAATTGAATAGCTTTCAAGCAAAAGAATTGCATCGACCATGCGGATTGGGGGAGCATAATATTTTTTTATTTACCTACCTTTTTTTTATACATGGATGTAATTTTGAAGTTGGTTCATAACTTTATTTTTTTTTCGTTATTAATTGTTTTTTTTTTTTTTTAGTTTGGAAGCATGTTAAGGGAGATGAGGATTTATTTTATTAAGACAAAAAGTTTTATTAAAATTGTGAAGGGTTTTGTTTAACTTATGTACCTACTTGTATATGGAATAAGTGACATCAACCATCCACGCCGAGAAAGTGAACCATCGGCAGAAAAAAATTGTCAACTTTTTAATTCTTATAAGAACAGTTGTCAAACACTCAAGGTAGCGGAGCACGAATTTGAAGTGGTGCAGTTCTTTTCGATACCTTTGGTCAATAAGAGTAGCCGATAATAATATAGAAGAAGAAATACGTGGGTAGCTGCTCAAATCCAACAGAGTCTACTATAGTCTGTCAAAGCTCTTTAAATCCAGAAATCTCACCATAACTTCAAAACTGCTGATGAACAGGTCCATGGTCCTTCCAGTACTCACGTATGGATCCGAGACTTAGGTACTTAGCCAAGTTTGAGAGAAAAGTCTCATGGATAGTTCTTGGCCCCATATGTGAGGAAGGACGATTCCGGAGACTTGCTAGCATGAGTGAAGAGGAACCGGCTCAGAAAGTCCTTTGTGGTACATTCTTTAGTACACGAAAGCGTGATAGACCATGCTTGTGCTGGAGAGATGGCGTAGACCAGGACGCCCGAAGCCTTGCGGTGTGGAACTGGATGGCTTCGGCTAAAGACCGGGATAGGTGGAGAGTTGTTGAAAGAGGCCAGGACTGGACCCTGGTTGTCGAGAAGATGATGAAGAGCTATGATTTTTGCAACCAAGAAAGTAAATATGGCCCTCTTCTGTGGGGTACCTCACATCCATTTAGTAACTAACCTGACTCAAAATGGAAGCAAAGATTTTGAACTGAAATATTTATTAAAGGACTTTTCAAAAAAATCAATGAAAAATGTAATAATAATGTTATTTTTCTTCGCAAGCACAGCAAATAATAATAATTCATTAAATGCCCATTTCATACCCTACCCATAGGCGAATCAATAAAACCCCTCATTTTCACACCCCCAAAAAATACCTGAATTGCTATATGGATTTTGCTCGAAATATGATATTTATTCCACTTCTCTTTAATTAAATTGTGCAACCTGATTGACATTTATACGGTCAATATTAAATTTCAATAACTCAATTTTCAATTAAAAAAAAAAAATACACATACATTTCTTGAATTGAAAGCAATCCATTTTGAAATACATTTTTTTTTTTTATAAAATAAATAAATCATCCAAAATGAATAAATTGATAGCTGCTAACCATAATTGATATTCAAACAAAAGCGTTACGTCCAATTGGCAATTAAGTGCAATTCCCCGTTTATACTATACTCATAGTCATTAAAAAGTGCTTTTCTTTTTGCAGCTAACAGACGGGAACATAATTTCAAAAATTTCATTTGTCCTCGCCATATGATGCTGATACAAACTGATACACGCCAACATCCTCCACAAACAACAGCGTTCAGCAACATCACAGCACGAATAAGCTAAAGAGAGTAACGTTGCTTTATATGTACATATATAAAGTAAACAAATGAATCCTACTTTTGGACTGATTCTGACAATTAAATGAATGTTAATAAATTAATTAAGTTTTAATTTAACTTTCCGTAATGGCAGCTGATGTCAGTGCACAAAGTAATGGATTACTCACTGTATACTGTGTTGCGTTCTATAAGTCCATATTAAACAAAATACTATTTAATGCAAAATAATTGTTAATCGGGAGACGCTCTGGATGCTGTATCCTTTTTTGTCTTTTTTTTCCAGTTCATCGAACTCGATGTCCCAGAAATTTATTCGAATTTAATTTGTTGCAAATGATAGCGATACACGACACATTGCTTGACCCATGACATTTATAATGTTCTTGGGGGGTATTGCACGTGCAATCATAAATCACGGGAGCCCCAATCGAAAAACACTGTTTCGTTGGGTCATTAAAATAATGTCCTTTACATCTGGATAGGATGGGGTTTCTATATACGCAGTAAATGCCAGGAGCGTATAGCACCTTCACCGCGCACCAGCCACTAAATGTTTCAGAACTTAAGCTCTACTTGTAACCAAGATAATGAATTCAGTTAAAAGTCCTGAATTTTCAGTTGAATCCAATCAATGAATCCTTACATTATTCCCCTGGATAATGGCTGATGGTTGGTAGTATGCGGTGTTCCTTGCGCTATTATAAAGGACTCGTAGATTCATTATACATAGAGCAGAATGTCAGGTCACGTTGCCGTTGGTTGGTCGGTCAGTGAGAGAAGCCCTTTGGAATTGAAAATTAATTTTCCATGCCGTCGAATATCCTTCTGCCTTCCGCCTTCCGCGCCTTGTATACTTACCTACCTAGATGATAGAGATATGGGTGTGACGGTGAGGTCTGGAGGTACTACGGTGTATCGTAATACAATATGTTTTGTTTAGGCGATAACCCATTGTGGTTTTTAGCAAAAAACAGTTGCACCATTGTTAGTTTAACAATAATAGCTATTTTTCGCTATACAAACTCTATACGTGATGCTGGCGTTGGTATTACACTGGACTACACTCTCGGTTGGTTGGTTTACGCTCTGATGTTTGCTCATAGTCGCTATTGTTCAATCAGCTATTGTTGGATGAGCGTTTGGAATCATGTTCCATGCTACGAATCCGCACAAATTCTATTCTCTTCGCGAATTTTTAGTTAGTTTTATATGTCATGCGTATAGGTAGAGGTACGTATATTTCCATACAGTGTCCAGTGTTCCCGTTTTTGTGTAGTATATGTTTACTTTGATGGCTGAACAAGAGATGGCTTAGAAATATTGTAAAAAAGTTGTGTTTACATTGGGATGATTGGATGTGACTATTAAGCTGAAAGGACTTTTGAAACCACTAAAATTGCCAATCGATCTAAATAAAGATAAAAGATTAGTCATCTATGTTTTCTTTTCAAAAAAAAAACATGTTCATGTTTTCTATTATCTAGGATAGTACTGTAGTATACATAATAGTGGCGAATATTAGCTGTACAACATTTTGGTGTATTGGTATGATACCAGACATGTTTTAATCGATTGAGCTGAATCATTTGCCTAACAGCTTTGGCTGGTTTTTGTTTTTATATAATTTTTGTAAGAATTTAAAAAAACAGAGTTTTTAAAAGCAATTTAATTTTTTCAAAAAAATTTAAAAACAAACAAAATAGTTGATGGCAAAGTTGCCACTACTATAAGTTCGACATGAATGTTGAGATATAAAGCAGTGGGAGCTAAAAATTGAAATTAACTTTTTTGAAGAGAGCTTGGCTAGTTCTTTGATCATACCACTATAGAAAATAATCATAAAAATGCCCCAACTCCTATGTGCGGCGTTATGGACATGATGATTTCGATAGTGACGCTTCTTAATTATGATAGCGAAAAAGTGATTTCCATGTTGTCCGAAATCGGTTTCGATAGATTAGATAGGATAAAATTAATCCTTAATCGTTGATCTTATAATTGGCCAAGATTGTTGTTTAAAAAAATGTTTTTTTTTTGGAAAATTAATTTTGAAACTTAAAATTTTGAAAAATGAACTTTAATTTTTTGTTCAAGCTTATTTTTTTTTTCAGATAATCCTATGATTTATTAAATTTTGATAAGGAATGACATAAAATTAAAATTAATAAAATGCACTACTGTCCACTGCACGTACATCTTGGTTTTAAAGTCTGAGTATGAAAACAAATTTATTTGAAAAGAATCATAATATTTACATATTTTTGTCACAAATAAACATATGAAAAAGCTTGAAATTCATTATTTTAATTGATAAAATAGGCCAAACAAGAAGTTTAATCTTAAAACACTGAAGATGCGATCTTATATGTATATCATAAAAATTCAAATTTTTGAACAAAAAATTTCAAGAATCGTTAGAGCTGTAATAATTTATTAAGTATTTTTATAAAAAAATTTAGATTGCACATTTTTAATATTCGAAAACATACACTTAAAACCAAATTAAAAAAAATATAATATTTATTAGTTTTCAAAATATTGAGTTTTCAAAAAAAAAAATTGATTTTTTTTTTAAATACAAAAAATATTTTTTTGAGAATTTTGATTATTTTATATTATTAAGATTTTATAGGACCTCTTTTAGAAATTTTTTTATCGAAATCCGTCCAATAGTTTACGAGAACACCGAAAACCAAAAATTCGGTTCTATATGGCAAGTACCGTTAATAACGGTTTTTTCAAAAATAAGTTTTTTACTAAATTATTAAAGTTACTTGACAAACCCGATTTAAAAAATTTATCAAAATCGTTTTGAGATAAAAGTGTTTTGTCTAAACGGTACTACATTATGACAGGTACCGTTATTTCTGGAGTTAAGCAAAAAATTCTCTGTCATCGTAATATTAGGTGCAGGTTTCCAAAACCTGTAAAAATTAGCTTTAAAAAAAGAATTAAAGTTAACTTTTCAATATTTTGAGTTTTAATTAATTTCTCAAACGCACGGAAGCAACTTTCTTTAAAAAGTGAATTGAATCAATGAGTTTTGATTTTAAAATTAACTATATTAACTAATTGTTAATATTTACGTTATTCTAAAAGGTAAAAAAAATATTTTTTGTTTTCAAAAATTTTTATTTACTCACATTTAAGTTTTTTCAATTCGTTAAACAATTCCAAAAATCAATTTCATGTTTTTGTCATTTTTAATTATGAAATTTCTTTTTTTTGTTTTCAAGTCTTAGAAGTATAAAAAGAGTATTAATTAATTTGGAACAAAAAACTCAAAAAGCATTTTTGAAAATACCGTTTACCTAGAAGTATTTTTGTCTTCTTTAGATAAAAACCCAGGTGAAGTAAAAAAAAGTTTGTTCTTTCATAGGAATTATTTAAAGAAACAACAATTATGTTTTTAGGCTAAATATCATAATGTATACATACATATACATCTTTCATGACATCAAAATCAATAAAATCATCACTTAGGTACGAGTATATAATTTTACTTAATCCTTTTTCGCGCAATTTTTCAATAACCTTCAACAAACTGAGCAAAATTTCAAAGAATTTCATAAACATCCACATTTAAATAATTTATGTAAGAAGGAGTCATAAATTATAATTAAATAACACAAAAATAAAATACTCGGTTTTAAACAAAACAAAAAGTATATACAAAAACACACAAACAATTTTAAATTTCAACAAAAAATGAAAAAAAAAAAAACAGAAACAAAAAGATAAAAAACAGAACAATCAAACAAAATATAAAATCAACTTTCGCCGAAAACGAAACAACAAAAAGTTTCAATTTCAATTGGGAGGGATGTGGTGGGGGGATAAATTATTATTAAATCTCTCTTGAAGCCAGAAAGGAGACGAATTGTTTGGCTTACTTCCGGTTTATTTTTTTTTCTAGAATAATAAAAACCAAAAAAGTTTGTACCCTAACATAATAGAATGAAACAAAAAAAAAAAAAATAAAATAGCAAAAAATAAAAACATAAAAATAAAAAGCAACGGTGCAAAATCTTCGTGGTATACATACGTATACACTTATACAAAGGTCCTGGCATTGGCTGTGATGGCTCCAGATCCGGATCCGGCTCCGACTTCGACTTCGACTCGGGATGAGATTACTTCTTCTTGTTGAATTGTTTTCTACGTGCAGCATATAAAAACCTAAGGCGGATATAAATTGAACAATAAATTTAGCGTTGTTGCTTTCGGTTGATTTTTTTTTGTCAGCCATTTTTTTTTTTTGCTTATTTTACTCAACAATAGCAAAAACTTTTCCAATTGACCTTGATGACTGTGGTATATATTTAGGCATGTATAAGGCGTAGGGTGAATGAAATGAGTCTAAAGTCGACGTCTTCGTCACAGATGAGAAAAAGAAAAGAAGTACGCCAGAGACTTTCTGAGCGAAAAAAAATTTAATATACTTTTATAAGCAACGTTCTTTTTTTTTTTTCTTAAAACCTTAGATGATTTTCATTTCTTGTTTTGTGTAGGGACTTTTGAAATTTAATATTGGAGTCGAGCTGCAGACCATCATTGCACATGGTAATTCCGAAATAAATAAACTATAATGAACAAATTTGGCCAAAATCAAAATTATATTCAACGACCTTGGAATATGGCAGATACTACCTAAATTGTTCTTCAAAATTTAATAGAAAACATTTTTGTCGGTTTTCTACACATTTATACGGTTACCATTTGCTCTCTATCTTTATTGTAAGAAATAAGTTGCGGATAACTTGTTGCAACAATTTTAATTCTTAATATGGATGCTGTCTTTATCGCTATCGAAATGATAATCGTTATCGATTTACAATATGTCGATATTGCTATCGCTGTCACTTTCTATTCGGATTTGCCTCTCACTATCCAAATTGATGTTATTACAAGTATGGTTATCGGTATGACTGGTCTTAAGAATTATCGATATGTATATCTATTATTATCGTTCTTGCAATCGATAACACAGGCGTTATATCTGTTTCTCTTAGTATTGGTATCTCATGATTGCTGTCACAATAGCTGTGATTATCGATATCATTCCTGATATCACTATCGCCTATCGGCGAGTCACTAAACAAATTTTAGTGCGGCAAAAGAAAAAAATCGGAACTCCGAAAGTTAGGTCTTTTTTCAAAATGGCTGTGGGTAACCTTAGAATCAAAGTGAGTTTTCAAAAAAATTAAAAATATTTTACTGATAATGTTGATGTGCAATTTTAATAAGATTGTGATTTATGAGAAAATCAAAAACCACAAATCTGTTTCTATAGCAGGTACCGTTAATTACGGTTTTTTGAAATCTTACCTTCAAAACTAATAAAATTTTTGTCAAAATCATTAAAGTCGTTTTCGAGATGAATATCCTTAGTATTTACGGTTCATATTGAATTGTCTACTGTTAAACAAAAATTTAACTTAATTTAAAAATTCACAGTTATAACTGAATTTTGCGTATGGTCACCATCACCATACATATCAAAGAATAAAAACACTACCCCCAAAACCCACAGAAAAAAAAGGAAACTTAGAACGTCAAAAACTAATTCTGTCGCAGAGTGTTCTGAGATATTTTTCGAAGGCCTCTGGGGTGAACATAATTCTCAATGGAATGAACAGCTTGCACAATTTGAGTTTGGATAAAACGTTGGTTGGTTGGTTTTGGTTGCTTCTTTGGTTTGACCAAGAATTGAGCAAAAAACTGGAAGTGAACATCGTCGTCGGCGGGCGGATGAAGAACAAAAAAAAAAAAAAAAAAACGGGAAAGAAAAAATTCAAGTACGAAAAAAAAAATAATAAAATTGCGGCAAGACGTTATGTCCGTTCAAGGTACACATAACTATAATGCCATTGGCAGCATTGCAATCAGTGAATTTAAATAAAAGAACTGAAGTTTTTAAACAAAAATGGAGGTCACGGAAGTTAGTTTTTTTTTTTCTTTCTCTCCTCTCTCAATTTTTTTTGTTTTATGGGAAATATCCTCTTTGTGTGTGATTTCTATTTCAGCGAACTCTTTTGTCGTTTATAAAACTTTAAGCAAAAAAAAAAAAAAGGGTTAAAAACTATTTGGTAAACTGGTTTAGTTAGCTGGAGTTTCTTTTTCTAAGTTTGCTTTAATACTTTGTGGTTTTGTGTGGAAGAAGTTTTTATTAAAGAATTCCTTGTGAGTTTATCATCTTCTTGGTGAGATTCAATGTGAGCTGGATTAAGGAAGTAGCTCAGTTCTAAGTAGAGATATAAGAGTTTGTTGAGTATAGAAGTAAAAGAATTATTTAACGCAGTGTCATTTTTGACAAAATGTGTATTAAGGTTTTGAAATATAGCTTTTGTGGAAAGTGACCTATCGTTTTGGAAAAATGAGGTTTTTGAAAATATTAAAAAAAGGTATTTCTCGCCCTAGACAAGTTATTAGTAGGTATACTTAGGGGTTATCTGTCACCTTGGTTGAATGAAAGACTTTAAAAAAGCCGCCACAAAATTTTGAAAAGTTGGCTTAGAAAGGATGTAAAATATTTTCTCACTTTTCTTAGAGAACCTCTTAAGCAATATGTCAAAAACCGCAACACTTAAACGCAGACAGATATTATAAATATTATGGCAACTGGAATCCTTATTTCCTGTGACAGATACGATATTACTTTACCTTAGTTTACATATAATGTATATTTATATTTGCTGTGTGAAGTGGTGCATTCTTCCGACACTCTATAATATCTTTCAACACAATATTCGACCTAATCCACCCTTCCATCGCTATCACCACCACCACCTCCACCACCACCGACCGCCGTTACTGTTCGTTCGTTGTCCTTGTCATCTTAGCTTGGAGCAAACAAATTGCTAAAAGCGACACTTTCTTAAAGGATTCCAAGGATCGGTGTACCAGAGTGAATCGACGACTTTCACAAGGACCTTCAACTGAAGTGTGGTAACTGCTAACTGCATGAGTTTTATGAAAGTATATAATATATGAACTGCAACCTATTAGATGGTTATAAACACTCATATACATAATCTTCGTTACATATTTAAGGACACTTTATAAAATGTGTGTAATATAACATCTTTAACAGAAGAAAACGTTGGTTTTGTGGCAAACAAAGTAAAATAAATCGTTCCTTGAGTTGGCAAGAGAAAATGTAAATTGTTTATAATATGATGTATTTAATTGATGTTTATAATGAGTTTTATGACGTACGAATTACTATGCAGTAATTACTATGTATGGTTTTTTTTGTATATATTTTTGTTCAAGAATTAAAGAATTAGTAAGTCACTTTAAAAATGCGAAATACAAGATTTAGAATTTTTCAGTAATATTTTTTTTATTTATTATTTTCTGTGTTTTCCTTGTAGGTACATTTGGTAAGAGTTCAGTTTAACACACATTTTTGTCTGAAAATGTCTATGAACTCGAGTAGTGTGCCATCAGGCAATGTACAACAAATATCACCCAAAAATGGTTTTTCTAAAATTAATAATTCTAATTTAAAAAAAGAAATTATTTGGAAAAAAATGTCTAACCATTATAATAACTAGGTGGTTGCAAGGCGCCTGAGGTGCCCGTGGATATTGATCGCGGATCACTTCAATTAAACAAAACAAAATATTTATTAAAAAAATTAATTTTCTTTTTTTCTTTGTATTTTAACAATAATTGCAAAAGTATTGTTTCTTAAAAGTATGTATATATAAAACTATAATAATTCATATAATGTATAAAAACGCATCGTTGACTTATTAAGTCACTGATAACAAGATGGAATGATTGATTCATAAAATGATTGCATGATTCAGTCCAGGCAATATTTCTTTTTGGCAATCTTTTTGACACAAACTTTTTTTTGACAATTTTTTTCTTTTTCTTCTCTATGGAAGAAATTTTTCTTTATAATATATTTTTGAAATTTTTTTTTCTTTAAATTATTATTTTGTAATTTCTTTCGAATTCTTTTTTATTTTTAACATTTTTGTTTTTCCGAAAAAAGTGTTTCCCGCAATTCGGTCCGACAACCTACAGCTTTAACTACAGGAGGGATTTTCTTCAATATTGGACTTGGCTTTAAGAAGATGCTTAGCGGGAATTCAGCAATTCCAATAACAAATTTTATGCTTTTTTATATTTATATTTTTTAAAAAAGGAAAAAAATTAACAAATGAAAAATACAAAAAATGTCATAAAAAAATAATTGGAGAAACAATTTTTCTAAATGCTATACAAAAATAAAATTTAGATAAAAAAATTTAAATACAATTGCTTGGATTCTACAATGATACTTAAAACACTAGAACTATCAACAATAATTTTGGAATATTATACTAAAGCCATAATTTTGTTTACCAAACTGTTTAAGACATATGCGCAAATAATTTTTTCCTTTTTGAAGTTTTTCAAATCTCAAGTCGTTGATTTCGGAAAACATGAAAAATGTTTAAGATGTTTTTTTTTTTTTTTTTTTTTTTTTATATTTAGCGGGCACAAAAGGGGATTTTATGTACACTTTACATGTCGAAACATAGTGCGAGCTTTAGGTAAGTAGGAGGGAATGTGAAAGGTGATGTCGGTGAACATTAGTCTTCAATTTCAGTATATCACAATGAGAGGGAAAGACAGAGCGTGGAAGGTAATTCCACATTCGCGTAGTACGGCTAAAGAACGAATCCCTGTACTTGACAGTACGGCTGAAATTGGGTTCAAGAGCAAACTGATGAGCATTCCTGGAAGCGCGAGTATTACGGTTGAAACGTTTAAGGGGAGGAATGCAACTGGCTATTTCATTTGAGCACTTACCGTAAAAGTAACGATAAAAGAGCGAGAGACAAGAAACATTACGCCGGTGTTCGAGTGACGTAAAAGTATCGATGATGTTCCTGTCTCCGATCATTTTGAAGGCTCGTCTTTATATACTGTCCAAAAGGCTTAAGTAAGTTGCTGGAGCACCAGCCCAGAGATGGGAGTTATACTCAAGCTTTGCACGTTTATAGCTTTTGTAAATAATAGCCAGATCAGAAGGGGGAAAGAATTTCTTGCATCTCCAAAGGAAACCTAAACATCTTGCGGCATTTTTGGCGACGTTTAGTATGTTATCATTCCACAAAAGATGGTTTGTGATACACATACCTAAAATCGCAAGCTGATTAGTTTCTTCGATGCAAGTGCCACTAAAGCCACAAATGTACATACACTAAGTCACGAAAGTCAGTATACACTATACCTAATAGAAAGCCGATTTATGGTAAGACTGAATTCAGAAAAACGGTTTATTTTTTTGGAAAACAAGCTTCAGATTTGAAGTATGTTTTTGGCAAAAGAGACAGCGTTTTTCGGTCTTATTATAAATTTGTTTTCTATTAGGTCTAGTGTTTACCTACTTTCGTGACTTAGTGTATGTAGTGTACCTACCTAAAAATACGCTTACAATACTGGCTAACATTTTTTTTTTTTTCGGTGAATACCAGCCTAAGAGAAATCTGAGTAATAAGGCCTAGATACCGGTTTTATAATATTTCAATACGAGTCTTTCTTATCTTTCAAAATCGGGATTGGGAATGATGGTCTCGTAATTTCTTGTTGTTCGCTTTGAGAGTTCCAGTGGAAACCCAAACCTACATCCCACATGTTCAAAATGGCGGTAAAAATTCTTCAGGAAAGACAAAAAACTAAATGCTAAAACAGGAATACAAATAAAGATACATATTTACGTGTAATGTCATAAAATTCAAAATTCATTTCTAGTAAATTTCGAACAAATTATAATTTCCCACTATTTATTCCACCATGAAATTTTTTTATATTAATTGTTTGATTGTCATTGGAAATGTCGATTTAACTGCAAATTGAATGCGTCTGAACTCAATTGGAAAGTCTGTGGGAATTATTGGGACTTTATCATTCTCCATGTCCATATTGCACTGTTTTCCATACAAATGTTGCCATCATTATACTAAACACAAAGGATCAATAATCTCAATATCAACTGCTTATATGAAACTTATACCACTGCTGTTTAATTATAAATCTTCCATTGACCCAAAAGCAAACAAGCTGCGCCCCTTCTATTTCCACTAAAGTTACCTACATATATGCGCTTAGAATGTTAATCGTGCATTCAATATCAATTTACTAATAGCCTTTAATCCTCTACACAACGCTTGTACACATTTCGCCATCGCCAGTCAATCAGAAGAGCTTTACCTGCTTCTGATTAGAGGAACAAAGGATTTGTGTGCTGATGTTGTCCTCGCCAAAGTAATTCATTATAAGAACACACCTCCATATATATCCATATAAATTGTTCATTTTGTTTGGGGCTAAATTCGAACGAACGCAAACCCCAGTCAGAGAACCAGAGACATCTCACGAAAAAGACTTAATCTAAATAGAATTTGTAATCTATAAGTTAATTATGATGGCACCAACTGACTCAATGACTACGACGAGCAGGACAACGACGACGACGACGACGACGATGACATCGACGAAATGAAATGAACTCTATAGCCAACTAATTCGGGTGAAAGGACAAAGCAAAGTATCGCGTGCGAAGGTGTCTAGTTCTAGTGGACCTACAACAATAGAACAAATGAAAGTCTTCTCTATCCCAACGGTATTGATGGTGTGGTGGGATGTTGGTGTTGGTATTGGCGTGTCATGGTCTAGCGCAAAAGGACGAAACCATCACACAAAATGGATTATACTTGGCGCACACAAAAGATTTTCAAGACTTTAGTGAGTTCCCTAATGTCCTTTTTTTAAATAAAAGAAAGAGGGAATAATAAAGCTTAGAGTGACGTGGGGCACAGCGGTGCATTTTACTTTAAAATGTGAGCTGAAAATTTTGGATTTGAGCAACTATGGGCATATACAATATTTTTGTTTTATTTATTAATTTCTTCCCTTTTTCTGTCTCTCCGGTTCTTTGGGTTTTGACTTCTGAAGAATATAGCGATGTGATGCACCACAGACCGGACGAGCCGAAGATAGACTCGATTCCACTGCCTCGATGCCATAAGTTCAATACTTGTTGGCCCCTCTATAGTCGAAGCTGTAACCAAATTGACCGTCGGAAGGCACTCTCTAGCATATTAGGGATCAATATGCCTGCAGGAAACCTTACTATAGATCATATGAGCCCAGAAACCCACTGGTATAAAGACATTAGGGTAGCTGCTGAAGGGTGTTAGCTGCTTCCAAGGAAACCCCAAGCCTGACTTGGAATCAAATTGAAATGTCCTGAGACAAACAAATGAAAAACGGTTACTTGAGGTTTGTGGCAGTAAAAGAAGAACAGGGTTTCCCCCGAGACAGAGAATTCCTGTCAACTTTCTCAGAAAAGACAGCAAGGATTTAGGTCGATACAGAAGTGCTTTAGTAAGAAACAGATCTTCAGAAGAGTCAAAAAGAAATCAATAGCATTCTCTACGAAGTCACCCTGTAGACTGAAGAGATAAGGAAGAAAATACGCTAGTGGAAACGCAGTCAATATTAAAAACTCTGGAGAGATCACTGTGTCAGTCAGGTCCTCCTTGTGGAGCGTGAAGGGCTTTCTTTCATTCCTTGACTAGGGCTATAAAATTCCCAAGATGTTTCGCTGACATCTATTTACCAATATTTTCAGTTTTCTTGTGACGACGCGACGGATGTGATTTTCAAAGCCCTGCCTGCACCAATAGGAAGCATGTATTCAACATTGAATAGTAGCTTAGTCTTTAAGCCTATACAATTCTGTCTCCATATGTTGGACATAATTTCGAACGCAGCCATTGCTTCTAGTTATCTAGTTTGGTTCTGCTATCAGTAGAGACAGTACTCCCAGCATATTGAAAATGTTCTACCCAAAATACCTCCTTGAATTTTGACAAAATCCAAGGCTGATCGTTAACACAACGATTAAAGTTTCTTTCTCTCTATTGATGTCATTGGATAGAGATCCATGATCATAATGAGAGAGTAAGCATACAGCAAACGCCTAATTATTTTAAGTGCTTGAGGTGTGTGCCTATATGCAGAAGCTACTGAATTCCTCCGTTTCCAGTGGACATTATATGCGTGTAGTAATCACCAAGAACAGCAGTTCGTACCAACAAGAACAGTACCTCTCTGACAATCTTCTTTTATGCAGAACATGAAATTATGAATGAATAATAGCAACGAATTTATCGCGCACGCCCTCCTACGCAGAGCGAAGCATATAAATGTTCAATTCAAACTTTTGATCGCCTTTTCGAAGTCGAAGCAATAAGGTTGAGTGGTGATCGATATATGATGATCCAGTGTAGAATCCTGCTTGTTCCATACAATTCTTAATTTTACTATAGCTAAGACCAACCTGTAACAACCTTAACAGTTACCTAGTATTTTCATTATAATATTATGTCACTTTAGCAAGCTATGTGATGAGTGCAAGACGTAACACGTACTGAGTACGTAGCTCTTATTGAATACAGGCGATATATATTCATCAGTCTATAATCTATTTAAAACCAGCAAGAAATTCAAATATAAATAGTAATATTCAAAGCAAGTCATGAATGCGCTCAGTACAAGCACCACATACCGAGTCAATATTGAATTTTATTGAATGCAGCCACTATATAGACAAAAGGTACCTAGATAACATCTAAAGAACAAGTAAGCCATCCAAATATAAAACTACGTTAATCAGAATAAGCTATTTGCATTGAGCACAAGCACATTGTATTGAATACAAATTGGCATTGTTTTGAAAACAGACGGTATGTAATCACTACATCTTGTTTTTTAACTCCCTAGCCACCCAAATAATGACTGTAGTGAAAAAAATAAAGTATGTACTGAGTACAAGTACCTTTTATTGATTCTATATTGACATTGTATTGAATACAAACGAATGTTTTAAATTATTATTATAAATTAATAATTAAGTATGTACTCGTAGGTATACATTTTCAGAGTTTGTGCCACTGTTTGGACGTGAAGTATTGGCAGATTTGGATTCCGTTGCATATTTGATGTTAAAAACGGTAAGACTTGTACGCTCTATTTATGGTTATAGTTAGCTTTGATGCAGGATCTTAAAAGTTGATAGATAAATTAATTAATCGGGTATGAGCTCACCCGGGTTAGCACTTAAACTTACAAAAGCCAATATTGTATAACCTCCCATAAAATGGCATTCCTCTGTGTAATGTGGAATGTCTTTTTCTATAGAAAAAAAAATTCATTGGTACTTTTTCCTCTCTCCCTTAAAACACACAAAAGAGTGTTAATTTTGTTGATTGGCCAAGCTATCTGTATATATTTTTAGTCCTAGCCTTACCTTGGACGAGCTTCGAATAGATTTATTTTGTAAGGTTGTAATTATCTAGCCGCAAAGAAACTTTTCCTCTCTCCAACACCACTGCTAGTTTACACCTTAACGCCGCCGGCCGGTCACAAAAAAAGGGGTGCGCGCAACACCTAAAAAGAAAATTAAACCAAAAACAACGGCAAATACAAAAAAAAGGTAATTTTAATAAACTGTAATCAAATAAGAGGATTGGTTTGCTGTTTGCGTGTACACGAAACAGTGTTGCCTTTCGGCTAATTCCATAGGGTTAGATCGGTGATTAAAAAAAAAAAACAAAAAAAAAACCATTTTAATTGTCAGTTGATGTTGGGTTGGGTTGGGTATTTTTGGTTGGCTTTTTGTGTGACTGAATATTGGCTCAAAGGAATTGGGGAATTGGTTTGGGTATGGATAAACACATATAGCGATTATTTTAAAATTCAAATAAGTCGCAAAGTAAATGCTGTGCAATTAACATGCGGCTCAAGGTAATTGTTCTTTTTTGCCATACCTTGTGTTTGGTGACAATTGTTTTGACAAGTCGGACACGTTGTTCTCTTTTTTTTTTATGGAATTTTCTGTATGCAAAGAGTCTTTTGTGTTTTTGAATGTTAATTTTTTTTTTGTTGTGTGATGTTGCCATTTGAAAAAAAAAATTATGATAAGCACAATAAGGTTTATTTTATTTTGAGGATAATCACTTTTGCGATAAAAAAAGAGAGCTATGGGTATATATGTTTATAAGGATTCAAAGGGAAATTTTGATGTTGGATTTAATGGCGGTTGCAAAAATAAACCAACATCTTATCATAAAAAAATCCTTTTCTGACACAAAAAAAAAAGGAAGAGATTTTAATCATTGTTGTGAAAGGGTCAACCGTTTTATGGCAGCAAGAGCTGAGGTTGTTTTTTTTGGGTGCTTTTAATTTTTATATTTTTTTTATTCAAAGGCTGTCGGGTATATCATATCTAAAAAAAAAACCTTTTTTGTGCGTATTTTATACAGGGTGCTATGAAAATGTAGAAGCTTAAAATTCAATGTAAAATATTTCTAAACTATTTTCTTAAATGAGTAGTAAAAAAATTATTTAAATGGAATGGAAATACTTACAATACTTTCTTACAAATTGTGTGAAAGTTAAAAGCCTAATATTTTATTTAAGTTTTAAAATTATAACTTTGTCTTATAGAGTTCATAAAGAAGAGCTGAAAATTAGACGGCTCTTAAAGTTTTTGAGAAAATTGAAAATTGTAAAAACACAAAAGTTAGTTGTATTGTGAGCTGTGTTAACTTGAGGCCCAAAAATTTTCGATTTTACACATTTTGGGCTGAAGATGCACATTTTAATGACCACTTTTGACCAACCCTTTAATTTTTTTTCACCACTCTTTTCTGAATTTTGAAATAAAAAATTAATATTTTTTTGATCATTGTACAAAATATGATTATCTAAAATGATCACATTGGGCATTTCTCTAACTTATCAAAAAATATTTTTTTTCGATTTTAGAAATCCTTATTTTTGTTTTCATGTTCAAAGAAAATATTTCTAGTGGTCATTAAAATAGTCATATTTGAGTCAAAAACTAGAAAAATCTTACATTTTGGAGGCAAAGTTAGCACAGCTAGTTTTTTTTATCTTTTATGTTTTTTTTTCCTTAAAACATTGCTTTTTCCAAAAATATGATCATATTTTTTTATTGGAAATTTAATTTTCTGTGAGATGCTTTTTGTCAAAGGCTGAAATGCTTGTTGTTACAATTTTAATGTCTTACTTAATTAGTTTATACATTATACAATTTCAAAATTCAAACAATTTTATACTAGAGGACTGAGATAGCAGCAGTTGTCACGATAAACCGCAGTCTGAGATAGCAGAAGTGACTAACTTACTAATTTAAAACCTGGGCTTCCACTGTCAACTCTGGAACTTTAGTCTCTGCTAAAGTTGGAGCTCAACCCGGTTTTTGAAGATCGCAAAATCAGCCGCAGAGCTGAAATCGTTTGGCCACCTCGGAGCTGCGATTTGACTACGTTGGACTATTATTTGTGGGGTGCCGTAAAAGATAAGTGTTACGCCGACAAGCCAGAGACAATTGACGCTTTAAAGGACAATATTCATGAAGCCATTGGTGAAATACAGCTGCACACAATCGATAATGTGCTTAAAAATTGGACCGATCGTTTAGGCTACTGCATGGCCAGCCGAGGCAGCCATTTGAATGAAATTATTTTCCATTATTAACCGGAAGGATTGTACTTTCAAATAAAAAAAGAAATTTGAGAAAATATTCAGTAGTTTTTTTTTAGCATTTTCAAAAAAATAAAGTTATTTGGAGGACCCATTATAACTATTTGGACTTTATACCAAATAGAGAACTCTGGCTATAGAGTCAATTTAACGGTCAGGATTGCTTAAGTGCAATTAAGGAAACGGCGGCGGCAGGTAAAGGTGTAATGTATCATTACATTTCTTTCCTTAGTTTTCACAGAGAACTCCAAAAGAAGATCTTCAAGTCAGCCCTTGGTCTTGGCTACAATTTAAAACAGAATTTAGAAGACCACTATTTTCTATTTTAATAATTTGTCCTTTCCTACAATTTTTGACTTTTAAAAGCGTTCGCTTATAATTTTTTTTTTTTGAAAAAATGAGTTTTGGGATTTTGTTTTCACTTTTGAAAAAAAAAATTTTAGATCAATCTTCTTTTTTTATAAAAATATAATTTTTTACATCACTTTTTATTGTTTATTTTTGATAATGTTATTAATTTAAACTTTTTATTTTTAAACTTAGTTTAATTTTTTTTGTATGGTAAGAGAATTGCAATAGGCCGGTACTGCTTTCCAATTTTTTTTTTTAAATGAAATCACCCTGTATTTTAGTTTGATAATTCCACCAACTTAAATGTGAGATTCATATCTAAAAAGTGGTACTTTTTTTGTGGAAAAATAAATCTCTTTTTTTATTCAAAAATTTAAATATGTAGGTACATAATATGTCAGTCGGTAAGCGATTACGATTCAAAAGTTGACAATTTTCTTTTTTTCTTTTTGATATAGGATATGAGATTATAGGCTTATAATTTTATGTAATAAAATACATTTTATTTATATGGTTTGACACTTAAAACTTTTCCTTTGACCAAAATGAACAAAAGAATTCATTTATAATTTCATGGCTTTAGCATATGTAATAAATTAACTTTAGGGTTAAATTTAATTTAATTCCAAAGTTTTTTAGTTTAACCAGGCTAAAGGCAAGAAGACTTGATGACATTATTGGAAAATGGTCATTTAAGGCTTCATTACTTTATTGATTATTGGCGGCCCCTATTTTATATGAATTTCTAAAAAAAATACCAAAATCAATTTTGAAGAAGCATATCAAGTAGGAAAGTCAGTTGTTTAAAGTAAAACAACGCTGAAACCGAAGATGAAGTCTTCTTCCTTTTTCTTAAGTAAAATAAAGTTCTTGATGCAGAATTTTTTTTTTTATTTTTTTCCATCCTAAACTTGAGGGTTCAAAATAATTTGACTTGAAAAGTTTTGGTAGTGGTGAGGGTATGACTACTTGGGAAACTATACCTACACAGTTTTCATAGATATTTTCCAATAACCCAAAATAAATTTCTGAAGCATCAGAACTTTCCAAATATTTACCAAAACAATATATTAATATTTTTTTTTTGTTTCTAAAATCAAATTTATATACATAGCTTTATAAATAAATACCCAATCTTGCTTGAAGCTTTTTGAATATTTTCCATAAATTCCTTATAGAAACTTAACATATAGTTTCTTATATGCACTTAATTTGTGGATGTATTATACTCTTTATAATAACTTAATTTGCATCTTATTTATGATAGTACCTATTTTAATTTAAACATTGCCTGGGAGGATTGAAGAATTCTAATACATAACTTATATTCACACCACATCTTGTTCAACTATAATTTTCTACTATAAACCACAATAAAACATCCTTAATCCTGATTTCATTAATGTGAAGCAATATACTCGTACATCATGCATGAGGATAATCTTTCTTTTTGTCTAGACTCCAGACGTCTTTGAGTCTATGGAATATCCAAAGATTTTTGAAAAATCATCATAACACAATAATTTAGTGCATCTATTATCGAGGGAATTTTGAAGTGTAAGTCAAATCCCCAATTAATAGAAACCCCTGGAGAGACAGCTGCGTACTTGTCGATAGTAACATATAACACTATCGACAAAAGGACTTATCTCTATAACTACTCGTCGTAGTACATCCCAAAATCTGGCAGTGCCTTTTGTTTGCTATTTTATTTGATTGCCAAATATTAAAGTATGTTTACTATGCATTGATTGATGTTGCAGGATGTAAAGTGGGCGTAAAAGAGACTTGTAGTGGGCCAAAACTTTAGTCCCTCTGTGAGTATTATATATCTCAACTATACAACCCAACATTTATCTGTAGGGAACAAAAACAGAGTTTTGGTATTTTAATATCATCAAACTGACAAGGATGTTATTCTCCCCAAAGGATGTGTTTAATACATTAGAATTTCAAAGAGGTCCTTCTATTGACTACGTATAGGGTATATAGTATAGGTATATCTATAGAAAATAAATAACATTCTCTAAAGTTTATGAGGAAACTTCGTAATTTGATGTTAGCCCTCTCAAACTGCCAATCCTATCTTGTTCGTTGAATGCCCATATTGAAAAAGGGATATCTCTCTTTTCTCTGACCCCATATATAATACAATGAATGTCTGGAGGACATGTTTTGCAGTTTTGTGCTGTCTAAATTTTGCGGTTAAGGAGAATAATCCCTTCTTCAAAATCTGCTATCTGTGGATGTTTTTTGTGTGTCAAAAGTGTTTTGTAAATAAAATTCAAAGTTGATTACTTTTGAAGTGGTGATGATGATGATGATGATGAATGGAATGTTCATGAAAATTGGCTTTAATTTTTTTTTTTTTTTTGGCATCATCAGGTGAGAGTTTAAACATCTTGAGGCGATCAAATGATTTTTCTAATTTCAACTTTTGGTTTTGAAGATGACATTTTGAGGTAAATAATTCAAAAAGTTACTTTAGATAAAATAGTTTTGTTGTCAGTTTTAAAGTTTAGTTTAATTTTTAGTCGGTCTTTAGGGCAAAATATTGGTTTCCTGAGAATAAACAATTTCGAAACTAAAACAATACATGATGGCCAAGTTCAAAACCTTGGTGTGTGTAATTTCAGACATTTGTTCACATTGGGTAGAATGATCCCCAACTATATAGAATATTGGTATTACCCTTTTAAACATCGACCAAGAAGTTAATATCAATACACACCACCTATTTATCGATTTTAGAGCAGCTTATGACAGAGTTAGTAGAGAAGAGCTGTACCGTGCCATGTCGAGTTTTGGTATCCCTGCCAAACTGATGATGACGTTGGAAAATGCGGATGACTTCGACAAGTGAGCGGTTGTGATCACCTTTTCTAGTATGGAGTCAGAAGCGTAAAAAATGCCATCAAATAGAGATTCCCATCGCAGACTTCTTGATCAGAACGTGACTATTGATATATTTAACTTGGAGGTGGTCAAAGAATTTGTCTTTACCTGGGTACCGCTGTGAACTCTGCAAATGACATTAGTGCTGAAATCAAACGTAGATTAAATCTTGCAAATCGCTGTTTCTTTGCAGTATGTAAGCAATAGAGCAATAAAGCCCTATCCAGAAATACCAAGGAGACGCTGTACCAAACCCTGATCATCCCGGTCTTGCTACATATATTGTGCAGGAGCATGGACCTTTTCCCTTGGTCTCTTCGAGAAGAAGGTTCTACGCATGATTTATGGTCCAATTTGTGTTGATAGGCAAAATAACATTTGGCGAAGACGATACAATCATGAATTGCACGGGATGTGTCCCTAGTCAAGAAAACACATATTCAGCGGTTAAGATGGGTATATGTAGAGCAAATGAAGAGAACATCAACACTTCATCCCGTAAGGTATTCAACGTAGGGCTGATGATACCCGGGTACCCAAGTAATTGGGGAAATCCCTGAGTACCCAGGTACTACCCGGGTACCCGACTACCCGATTAACAGATCACCCGGGTACAGCAAAAAAAAAAGAAAGCAAATATATGAACTGGGTGCAAACCACAGCCATTTGTAACTAATAAACTTTATGTCTCATAAAGATGTTGGAGACAATAATTAAACCCTATTAAATAAAATATATCAGGGCGGATGATACCCGGGTGCCCGGTTACCCAGGTAATTTACTACCCGGATACAAGCAACCCGGGTAGATGATTTCCCGGGTGGAATCATCATCCCTAATTCAACGCTATGCCAGATGGAACAAGAAACAGATCTAATCTCCTTTCCCCTAATGAACTACATTTCAAGAAAATTCTGAATTCTCCTCTACTTTTCAAAACTAAAGCAAAATGATTAAAATTGAAATTATTAAAAATGGGTGCCGTTGCAATATTTTCATTCCTAAAAATTACATCCGAATTAGAAGTTATTCATAGTTCTTATGGAATTTTTCATTCTCTGATAAATATACTAAGGGTACTGTATAATCGGATGGATCCATCAAAAATCCTCACAGCTCCTGTTTCTGAATATTTATATAAACATTTGAAAAAAAAATATTTGCTATAAAATTATATGTATGTACCGTTACACAAACATAATAAACTGCGTAAATAGAAAATACAAGTATAGGTTCGTAAATAGTTAATCCCAAAACTCAAAACATTTTATTTATTTTGAAAATGTGAAAATATTTTCGAATAAAACTTAAAATAATATTTCTGAACTATGGGGTTCTCCGGCTTAACAAATATACAAACAAAATGAAAAAAAAAAAAAATCAAGAGAAAATTTTACGAAGGTACCTTATTGTATTCATTAGTAAATGTCGAATACCTATACGAGATACTACTCAGTTTACCTGCATTTATTGACCATTCATGTGAATTTTCAAATAAACATATTTTATCCTTGCATAAAGGCTGCATTGCATTCATTCAACAGAGAGAAAAGAATCATCCAAGAACCCAAGAACTTGTGTTTATATTTTAGTTAAGTCCTTTTAATAACCCATTTCATAAGGACGCCGCCGTAACCTTAATCTATGGCCTCTTATAAAAGTAATTTGTTCTTATATAAAAATTAAATACATACCCAAGTTAATTGCAAGAGTTATGCAAAAGGATTTACATTTCTTAAATGCTTAATGTAAATACACAGAATTTTACAATAATTTACAGATAACTTTTAAGGAAGTATATTATTTTGAATACATGTACGAGTACGATTTGCATGACTCAAATGGAATTGCAAATTCTTTTCATCGAACAAATATCCTAAACGAATTGCGTTCGAAAGTTAGTTAAAGTTAATTTACTTCTGGAACTACAAAATTCTTGATTTATGAATTTAGTAGGAGAAAATTATTTAAATAAAGAGCCAAAGGATGTTTTGGGAATAATCCACAGATTTTATTTATCTTTTTAAGGAAGACTTAATAATTCTTTGAAATATTTAAAAAACAACAAATATAAAATATGCTATGGCTAAAAGATGAAATTTCAAAAGAAGGCTATTATAAATATTTTATTTGCTGAGGTTTAAATGGTAGGTACTTATCTTCTTATGCAGTGAAATTAAAAGGTCTGAACCTACTGCAACTTAATCCAATCTTCCTTAAATGAACTAAAGTTGAGTAAACGCCTTGACTTCTTTATTCACAATGATCTTTAATATTTCAAATAACTATGAAGGGTGTGTTTTTTTGGAACTTTAAGTTGGCAATACTTTTTAACTGGCAGCCATTTTAACAGCTGTTTGTTTGAATAGACTGACTTAGATTAGTTTTCGAAATAGCAGTGAAAGTTCGATCAGCTTCTTGCTCGTAATTGCTTCTAATGACGTCGTATGCACCTTTTTTTGTCTGACCGTTCCTAAACTTTCAGATATAATTTCCTGCAACCAATTATTTGGCTCCTTTTAATGGCGGGTCAAGACATATGTATATATGTGAATACCGTTTTTTAAAGGTCCCTCAATACCAGAATGTCATTATTAATTATCGAACATGATAACTAACGGTCATAGAACAGCTTCAACTCTTTCTGGCGTTTTGACAACTTGTTCTTGTTGTCCCCAGAAACTCGGGTCAGCGATTTGTCGTTAGTTGTAAGCTTCCCAATAATTTAGACAAGCAAGGTTGTTCATGTGCAGTGTATGAAGTTTGTTATCCAGCTTTGTTTGTTATCTGGGTCAAGTGGGCATCTGCGTTGCCTGGCCTGGACGTCAAATTTAATCTGGTACATATACTTATGCCACTCAAGTCAAAGACCAGTTACAAATTTGTTCTCTTTGGCTGTTGCTGAGAGCAATCAGAGATATTTCTCTGAAGCACAAATTTCCTTTTCAAAAAATGTGAATGTTCAAGATACTCGAGCTCTGTTGCGGCAAAAGTATACACTTCCGTTTAGAAGATATTATCTTCCAAACACTTCAGAACCTCTTCCCCATCGTCGATATAAGTGGGTACTGAGAGATCCGCAAACAGCAGCTACGTGACGCCTTGAAAAAAATGTTAATTGATTGAATCGTAGCAGTCTAAAAAGAGATAATAACCAAGGGTGCTGTCCACTCAGTACGTTGAACCCAATTCAATTTCTTCTTTGTTTCATCCATAAAGACGTAAGGAATTCGATGATACCGGATCATCATCTTCAGTTCCAGATGAGCTTGACAATGATTGCAGTTTTCCACACCAGAAAAAAAAGCGAGAGGAACAGTTGCCAAACAATCAAAGGTAGCGGAGCACGAATTTGAAGTGGTGCAATCTCTTTAATAGCTTGGGTCAATAATAGGAGCCGATAATAATAAAAGCGGCTTCACAAATCCAAGAGGGCCAACAATAATCTGCCAAAGCTCTTTAAATCCAGAAATCTCAACACAACTTCAAAACTGCTGCTGTCCTGCCAGTACTCACGTATGAATTCGAGACTTGGGTGCTTAGCAAAAGACACTCCGACCTTTTAGCCGCGTTCGAAGGAAAAGTCTTAAGAAGAATTGCTGGCCCCATATGTAAAGAAGGACGATTCCAGAGCTGGTACAATCATGAACCAATCGCATGAGCGAAGAGGAACCTTCTCAGAAAGCCCCTTGTACATTCTATGGTGGACGACAGCGTGATGGTAGACCATGCTTGCGGATGGCGTAAACCAGGACGACCGAAGCCTTGGAGTGCGCAACTGGATGGTGTCGGCGAAAGAGGCCAGGACCGGTTGTCAAGCCGATGATGATGATGAGAAGAAAAAAAGATCAGCATACTTGAAAAGATAAACATTTCAATTAAAATTCAAAATAGGATGTTCAACCTTTAAGCTGAGATCTTTAATCCAATCTTGTCCTAAGCAATTAGCACCAAGGAATTTGACATTTGACAGGGTACGTTTGACTAGTTGATAACCTTATACATTTTTTTAATGCCCTTCAATTTTGTTATTTAATACACTTACTGTACCTACCTATTCCTCTCTATATTTTGTGTCACAAATTGCTCTTTCATCAAACTTACTTTTCGCTAGCTACTCATTCAATTTCATCTTCCCACGATGATGCTATCCTCAGTGATAAAATCTATGATAACAAAAAAAAAATGTCACGCTCCTCAGACACACCAAAAACAACAACCATCTGCAACACACTCTCTGTCTCTTAAAGTCTGTTATATTTTTTTTACCGTTACGTGATAAAATCGATAAAAACAAAATAAAATCGTTAAACGAAAAATAAATAAAACGAAGTCACACATCAGGGTAAAATTGGAAAATTTGTGCAACGTTTGCGATAACAAGGAATTTTTTTTTTCTATTCCACCTACATACATACATAACAACACCCACAAAATGTTAGATAAAAATTCCTTTTAAGCATTATTCTATATATAAGGGGGGCGCAGAAAAAGAAAATTTACACATGGCTGGGATTTAGGTGTGTATTTTTTGTCTTCGTTGAAGTACACCCTGAGGTCTAGTAAGATTTCTTAAATATTACCACCAATGACATAGGTATTAGGTACTGCCAATGGCAAACATCACAAAGAGACTTCTAATGGGAACAATGAAAACTGAAGGAAGAGGGAAATAATTATAGATTTTTAAAATGTGTATCATCAAAATACTAATGATAGATAGATTAAGAGGTCGCGATTAGGGATATGAAACGAGAGTGAGAAGAGTCTAACTCCTAAACATCCGAGACGAGCTCGCATTTTTTTTTTTTGCACCGAAATTTACTCGGGGTCTAGCCGAACTTTTCACTTTTCATTTTTTCAACAGCCACTCTTGGAAATGGATACGAAAAATTAATTTGTAAATTCCGCGTAAAATTAATTGGGCTCAGCGATGATTTAGAACTTCCAAGTTTTCCTCACAATTTTAGTTTCCCAAAACCGAAAGTACTAAAATTCATGTCATTCTCTTCAGCCCTCAGATTAAGATTGGGGTCAGTATGCACTTTTTTTTTATTATCCAAACAATTTTACTCAATCACTTGCAGAATTTCGGAATACAGAATTTTAAAATACAGACAAAGTCCAAAATATTCAGCAGAATTTTTGTTGGTTAATGATCATCAAGTCGTACGCACAACTTTCCTAGAACTTTCAAGCCTTAGCAGCTAGAGTTCATTTGCAAGAGCTTCAAATCGAAGTGCATGTCTACCTATTAAGAAGTGTCCAGTCAGGACACCCATAACTTAGCTAATATGTAATCTACTCGGGGAGATCAATTGTTTAGAGCGTTTGGCACTAAGCTTAGGCCAAATTAATTGTGTCGCTAGACAGAGGTTAAGTTGTTCCTTTTTTTGCAAGTTCGTCGGCTTTGCAATTTCCTGGAATGTCTCTATAACTCGGCACCCAGTAAAAGTGAATATTGAACTGTGTGGCCATCTCCGTAAGAGATGATCGGCAGTTTAGGGCTGTTATTGAATTCGTATGGACAGAGTCCATATCGATTGTTGATATAACGTTTTCTTTGAGCCAGGAAAGGACTTCTTTAACAGCCAGGATTTCAGCTTGGAACACGCAACAATGATCAGGTAGTCTATCGGAGTATACGCCTCAACCAAGAAGGAGGACAGGAAACACATTCGTAAACATTTTCAGAGTTTCAATGAAAAGAATTTGTATTCACTGAATTTAAAAAGCAAAACAGCTTTCAGAAATACAGAATTTTGATTTACAAGGTTTTGAAGTACACAACTCTTAATTTACAGATTTTTTCCAGTTTTACGCAAACAACGCCATATTTCTAGCCCTTCATTTGGGGACGCTTGGGCTCATTTTCTAAAGTTTAATAATTTTTTCGTAGAAGTTTATTTCACGAGTTGAATGAATTTCATAAACTTTTCAAAAATTAGATTTATCAAATTCTTAAACTATTGTTATAAAAAATGGTATTCAAGTTTTTAATACTTTTGTTATAATACTAACACATTATCAAATAATATTTTTAAAATTTTGATATGGTTGTATGGGAACTTTTTCATAAAAACGTGTATTGCAATCCGTCAAACCGTTTGTAATAAAATCCATAACCGAAAATCCGGTTCATTGGCAGGTACCTTTAATAACAGTTTTTTGAAAAAAAAACACTTTTCAAACAAATACAATAATTTAATGACTTTTTAACTCCACTGGAAACAATTCTTCAAAATCGTTAGATCCGTTTTCGAGGTAGGTATATATTATTATGTTCTCTGGATAAACATATAAAAGGCACCGTTAATTTTGGAGCTAAAAAAATCAATTTATTCTCTAGGGAATCTGTTTACGGCGAATCCAAAACTTTCCCTATAGTACCAACCACAAACTGTTGCCAACAACGATTTTCCAAAAATTTTAAGGAGTCTTTTAAAATTAATTTCCCCATCTTACAGTACGAGTGAAATCTGTAAGATTATAATCAGTTGAGTTCCAGACGTCTAGAGATATGACGTTGCAATTGTGCATTGTTAGCTGGAAATCAGCTAATGCAAATTATTTTCAACTTGCAAACTATTTTTGTATTCACAATAATTGCTTGAAAATTTTATGTGTATCAATGTGTCGAATGTTATTTATCTACCCCAGACAGTACTTAAAAATAAATTTACGAGCTAACATTTCAAAGGATTTGCAATATCAGTATGATAATGTATTCAAATGATTTTTTTATGAAGGTTCTTTTTTCTAGACATTTTTGTAGGTAAATAAATTTTAAGTTATGGTAAAGTTTGGTATAAATTAGATTTAAATTTTTCATCAAAAAGGGTATCCAAAGCTACAATTTTCCTTTTTCCACAAGACACATCTTTTAAAAATTCACTAGGTACTTAAGATTGGTTTCATATAATAGGGTTCTTAACATTGACTGTTAACTGGGTAGAGGGTTTTTTGTTTGTTATATAAAGCCATAACAGGATACAACCTCAAATCTATAATTTGCACAAAATCAAAAAAAAAAAAAAAACATCCCTTAATCCCCTAAACGTTCTTTCAATTTAGCAGGTACAAACTCCACTCCAGTGCATCATTATATCGTTTGCTTTAGTTCTGTGATCGTAATCACCTGGATCTATATCTTTCAGCAATCGTTTTCGTTTGTATCTCTGCAAAACTTTAACACACTGCCCATCCCCTACCTAGCTAACTGTAATACAGCAATTGCAGACATGAAATGGACATCGAACAAAATTACCACTAAAATAGCAAAGGGAATTAATTTGCGCAACTGATTGCCTTGGAATCGGTTCGGTAGCGGTAATGCGGTCTCTCTCAATAAATCCCCATATATGTATGTGAATGTGAAGGTCTGGCCTCTATCCTATACCCACTCCTTTATAATGTGGTTCTGTCCTGGGATTCTGAATTGCAATTGTTTGCTCTGCATTAACAGTTCTAGGTTTGTTGTGTGTTTATTTGTAAGTCTAACAGAGGTAAATAAAGTAGTTTTCGCAGTACATTTACACAGCAAATTCATTCGGAGTTCTAAGCCTCTAATGCACTGGAAATGGTTGAATTTAATCGGTGACTAGTGTAAGTGGGTAAATTTATATGGGCGGAGGGTATAAGGAATATATAGGAAGGTAGTTTGCGTATGTGGCAAAGGGCAGTTAAATGTTTAACGTTATAACAGAGGAACAGTGATTACTTTGTACCTAATTGAAATAAGCCGGTAGGAATTGCTAAGCATCAGAAACAGATTTCCGGGATATAAACTGAATTAGGCCTATAAACTTCTTGGTGTACTTAGAATTTTACAGAAGAATATACATATCTCCGTTATGGTGAGTATTTGGATATTTTGTATTTTAGAATTTTGATTTGAATTATGTGGGATGAGTGTGCAACATCTGAGGTTGTAAATTTGAAAAGCAGGGATTATGAATGTCCATTGCCAGAATTGATTGCAAGTAACTAAGCCAGGCCCGATACTTTTAAAAACATCAGGAGGATCAACCCAGGACAAAGGGTAGCATCTGCTTCATAGGAATCTTCTTTTAAAACCCATCTTTGATCCAACGTTCTTACAAGAACATGGGTGATTTCTTCAGAAGACCCTGCAGCCGAATCCCGATAAA